>CM035235.1:21383745-22583745 GCA_020226215.1 Sindora glabra
TCAAATATTAAAGTTTAGGATTTATATTTTAGATACTTATGTGAAAAGATAATATAAATATAATATAATATATTTAATTTTATAGTAAATATATTTTTAATATTTTAAAATTTTAATATTCAAAGTATTAATTAAAATAATTAATTTCATATTTTATTATTTAATAAAAAATATATAAATTTAAATTTATTTATCAATTCATCTAAAATTTATCAATCTCTATTTAAAATTTAATATATATTTCATTTTGATTTTTTAGGGATATGTTTCAACTCTTCTAGAATATTTTTTGTAATATCTCATAATATCTATAATTCAAATGCCAATATTATTAAGTTGTATATTATAACATGACATGATATATTTTATGCTTACGATGAAAATATACTTAATAAGTTAGACATTTAATTACATATTTTATATTAAACTCATATATTAATCTCCAACTCACTTATTATTTTTCTTCTTTTTATTCTTTCTATTTCAAAATAATTTATAATATTTTATAAAAAAGATAAAAACTTTAAATAAAATAAAGAAAATAAAATTTTAAATACTATATAAATAATATAATGTAATTTAAAATTATTTAAAATATTAAATAAAATTAATAAATAATATTTTTAACATAGATTAGTTGTTAGTAAAATAATTAAGAAAAGTATAACACTTTGTAAACTAATGAAAACCTTCATAAGTAGGGCATAATTAATGACCTCACACAAATTAAATTTTGTATAAATGCAATAAGATTTTAGATATTATGAAACCAATTCAAATTTAATTTGAATGAAAATGCAACAAGTATTCCAATTTCAATACTTTGTATTATACCATCCCAAAACTAATATTGAAAACATGTAACTTTGTAACTATACTTTAATAAAAATGTATAAATATAAAAAAAATTAAATCTTACAATTGTATTTAATGAAAACTCTATGATGATATGGATAGAAATTTCAAAAAGATTGCAAGAATTTAAATTTTTACGTTATTAAAATTTCTTATACAAAATACAATCCATAACAATACTTATAAAAAGCACATCTCATCAAAAGAGTTAAACTATGCATCTAATGAATGTAGTAGGTTAAGTTACAAAACTAAATTTCTAATTTGAAAATGTTAAACATAACGTTTTACATGATTAGTTAATAAATTCAACAATGCAGAAAATAATATAACTTGAATAACAGTACTCATAAAATATTGCAATATAAATTTGAAATTATTGTAAATATTTTTTTACAATAATTTTAAATAGAATTGTATTTGCATTTGTATTATAAACTTAGATCCATTCAAGGGTTAGTTGATCTGTATACATCAACTAACCCTTGAATTGTCTCATAAAGTTAGATAGTTTGGGATATGTGTTGTAGTTATAATTAACAATTTACTTGGGTCTCATTTGACATTATAAAAATTTCTTAGCATCCTAACTGTTCTCCGAGTGTGAATTATACTGATGTATAGTTTATACACTTGGAGAACTACGAGGAGATATTGGCAAAATTTTTACGTACAAGAAATGAGGAGCATGGATAAATTAATGAAATTACAACTACAGAAATATCTTGAATGGAATAAGATCCTAACTTTTAGGATTTGAGTGATAGGGTGGATTTAGGGCATATGATAAACATTAATCACAATACTTAATTCTATAAGAAGTTATCTTCTTCCTGTTTAGTGGCATGATATTTGTGGATAAAAGCTAGATCCATCTATGAAATTGCTTGTCGGATGAGTATTGAAATAGTGTAATGGTATTGAGAGAGCTAAGAACTTGATGAAAGGAATTTGATAAGATGCTTAAGCAAGAAGTGCATGAATCTATTATTTCAAACATTAGGGATGTTAGAGGTACATATTATAGATAATGAATTTCATCTATTATACACAAATTAGGTTCACTATTCTGATGCAGATGTTTCAACTTTTAAAGGGACAAGGGGGTATCTCCTGATGATAGGGATGAAATGGTGGATATCATAGATGATTTCATCGGCCCTCATGTAACTGAAGATGTAGTTTATGATGAAAGGGCAAAGAATGAGGATACATCGATGGGGGAAATAAGATCGAACTATAGTGGTTGCCGTGACCTATTCGAACAAGTGAAGATTAAACTATACCTAGGATGCATATCATTTTTAACTTTGAACTTTCTAGCAGTACTCATGCACTTAAAGGTGCTATATAAATGGACTAACAAGTCCTTCAATGATCTTTTGAAATTATTGAAAGAGATAATTTTAAAGAATAACAAATTGCCTAAAGCACATTATGGTGCAAAGAAATAACTTAACAAGTTGGGGTTGGGATATGAGTCAATCTATGTGTGCAAGCATTACTATGTACTTTTCTAAAATGAATATGCTTTAAAGGATAATTATCCAATCTGTGGTAAGAGTCAATGGGTTAATAAAAATATGAAAGGAAAAAATATGGCTTAAAAAGTGGTTTAATATTTTCCATTAACTCCTCGATAAAAATGATTGTATGGGTCGAGACATACTATAAAGATATGGCATCATACTAGAAGGTCAACAGAAGATAAGGTAATGTGACATCCAGTTGATGGAGAAAGCTTAGCAAGAATTTGATAGGAGGCATCCCAATTTTTTCGCCGACTCATAAAACATTAGGTTGGGCTTAAGTGAGGATGAATTTAATCCTTTTGATGATAAAAACTTATCATATAGCATGTGGCTAATGGTCATGACTACCTATAACTTGCCTTCATGGATTTGCATGGTAAGGATATTGATGTTGACTTTATTAATACTAGGGTCACATTTGCTAGGTAAGGATATCGATGTCTTCTTAAGACTGGTTATAGAAAAGTTAAGGCATCTTTAGGAGAAGGAGGTTGAGACTTGGGATGCTAACACAAATACAATATTTAACATGCAGGCAACTCTATCGTGGATTGTAAATGATTTTCATGCTTAAAGCAGTCTCTATAGGTAGAGTGGATAAGGTTCTAAAGCATGTCCTATGTGTAATAATGATACTCCATTAGTTTGAGTAAGGGGAAAATAACTTATGTTAGTTATCATTGTTAGCTTCCAAGGAGTTACACATGGAGAAATAGGAAGGAGTTCAATGGGAAGCAGAAGAGGAGAACCCCCCTCATTCTCTTGCGAATGAAATTATCATCGACCAACTGGGTAAGGTAACACAAAGGCTTCTTAGAAAACATGTTTAGTTTAGTGGTTTGAAGCCGAAGAAGGGTGTTGATGAACTTAATTAGAGTAAGAGAATCATATTTTTTGACCTTTCATATTAGTCAACAATGAACTTGAGGCATAAAATTGATGTGATGCATGTTGAGAAAAATGTATATCATAGTATTTTAGGTACATTACTAGATATTGAGTATAAAATAAAAGATATAGATAATGTGAGATGAGATCTGGCAGATATGAAAATAGGACTAGACTTGACCTGTATGAAGAGAAGGGCTAGCTTTTTAAACCATATGCTACATACACCCTTAACTAGGAGGAACAAAGATAGTTTTGCTAGTTTATAAAGAATATGAAATTTCTTGACGAGTTTGCTGGGAGTCTAAGCAAGAATATGACTGATCAGGATATGAAGTTGAATGGGTTGAAATCATATGATTGTCATGTTATCATGCAAAGATTGTTAGGACCTTCAGTTTAAGCACTTTTACCGAAAGAACTATCATATCTAATTATTGAGTTATGCAACTTCTTCAACTAAATATACGCTAGGACTTTTAACAGGAAGGATGTCCTACAAGCTAAACAAGACATTGTCATAATTTTATGCAAGCTCGAAAAGATATGCCCTTTAGTATTCTTTGATATAATGATTTACTTAGTGATGCACTTACCTGATGAAGTATTACAAGGTAATCCTGCCTATTTTTTATGGATGTAGTCATATGAGAAATACATAAAAAAGTTGAAGGATTATGTCAAAAATCGTGCTCAGCCTGAGGGTTCAATTGTAGAAGGATATGTTGTTGATGAGGTGTTGATATTTTGTTTCATATACCTAGAAGGAGTGGAAACTAGATTCAGTCGGCCTGACTGAAACCAGGATATTGCATCCAAACACATAAAAGAGGCATTGTCAGTATTCAAATCTTAATATTGACCATTGGGGAAAAAGATTATATCTTACTTTGATAGGAAAGCTTGAGATGTTGCTATATAGTATATTTTGAACAACTGTACTGAGATCGAAAAGTATCTCTGATAAGTTTCTATAATTATTCATGCTTTTCTCCTAATTAATTATAACAGACTAATGTACATATATCATGTAGCGAGCACTAACAAGAGCTCGAATGAAGTGGTGCTAAAAACATAGATAAGTTATAAAGAATAAAATTTCCTGCTTGGTTTTACTCTAAGGTAAAAGTAAAGGTTTATTTTTTTCAGTCATGGTATACCAATCATATAAATGTCATTCCTTACTCATACTTTTTTCCTAATTTAACTCTTCATAATAATACTATATTTGTAGATGTATTATTTACATCAGAATGGTTATTTAGAAGCCATTGAAAAGTTACTATCATTAGCTTCCAGTCCTAATTTTACTATCATGTTATACTCAACGTCTATTATAAATGGAGTGCGCTTTATGATTGAATCTCAGGATGTAAAGAATAGAACACAAAATAGTAGTGTTTCCATTTCGAGAACTGACGATAATATGTTTTATGGTATGTTAGAGGATATTATAAAGTTAACTTATTTAAATAAATATAGTATAACATTATTCAAATGCAAGTGGTATGACACAAGTCTTAGAAAGAAGAAGATATGCATTAATAAGAACATTATAAGTATTTCTGTTAATGAGCAATGGTACAAAGACAACCCTTACATACTTGTAGTCTAAGCAAAACAAGTTTTCTATGTCAAAGATCTTCTTAATGGGTCAAGTTGGAGGGTCATCTATAATGTGGTACATCGTGATATATAGGATTTACCCTGACGATGATGTTAATGTACAAGACATGTCATTTTGTAGGAAAGCAACTCCTCAAATTTCAACCTCACAATTGATCTTGGAAAATTCCACTTAGTCAACTTGAGATATTAGAGAAATGGTCTTTCAATCGTTTCACTTTCCAAGAATACTAGATCTACCCTAAAAGGAGTAGACGTCTTCATCAATGATGAAGATAGTTTTGAAGATGAAATGACTAAAGATTACATGGGGAGGGACTTCCACAATCTAATGATAATGAAGAAACTGATGATTATTAGGATGAGTTCGTAAGGGTCACCGATACTAATTTGAATTAAGGAAACTATTTTTTTGTATTACAACTCATAATTGTGTAAGAGTTACCATAATTTCATTATATGCATATAGTAATATATCTTTAGTTGTCATTTGATTCAATTATGGACCTTTCTTTTAAATGTTTATAAAATATGTACTATCCCAACTATGATGGATGTTGAAGCACAGCACCATGAAGGTGATATTGGTGGGGACCCTCCACATTAACTTACCTACCTTCCATCACAGTACAAGGCATCAAATATCTTTTCTTATTATGCACACTTAAGTTTTTTAGTTATTAAATTTGAATTTATATTATTGATATTTTGTATTATCCATCAAAGATGCAACTTTAAGAAAGAGGGGCTCGAATAGGTCTCTTAGGTTGCATGAGAAGATGGAGAGGAACAAGGGGTAACCGATGCTTATCTAGTTTAATACGACTGGTACATAGCATGCGATAGGTGAAAATGCTAATCATCTCCCTGCAATATAAGCAACATTATTCGAGCACACATACTGTCTTATTATAAATCATGGCAATCGATGCCTTAGCAGCTGCGAGATAGAGTCTTGCAGAAGGTTTGAGTAGGTATCCATCTCTTCCCTATCTTTACTTAGTTATATTTGATTTTGGCATTTTTGGATATAGTATTAACTAATTTGTTAAATGTCTTAATGCAATCCTATTTTGAATTCTAAGGCATCTTCGACGTTGAGTGGGATAGTGCACTTAATAATCTGATATGGAGTGCTGCTGACCTGTATAGAGATTTGAAGTATATATTGAACAAATGTTTTCTTTAGCATGGTGGCGATTGAGACCAGGATTTTGACCTGGACCATGCTAGGCATTGCGTGGTATGATCTATCTTACTCCAAACGTGGCAAAGGTGTGTGAATTTCTTCGATAGTGATGATTACAAGGTAAGTATGATATTTAATAAAGTTACGTCATTATTTCATATAGCTAAATTATAAATGTAACTATATCACATGTTTATTTTTTTATTGCAAGAGATGTCTATGAGGAATGTAGATAAGAGGGCAAAAAAGGTGGTGAATGATTGGCATGGATCGAAATATATTGTTGCACGTCATTATGATAAGGTAATTCAACTTATTATTCATGTTTTAAATATATAATCTTTTTCCAACGTAATAATTATACTTATCCCATTTTTCTCTTGTAAAATATGAATAGAGAAATAGGGAGACAGGTGAGTGTAACTAGTTCCAAAGAATTTTAGGGATCGGCACATATATAGGATTGGGGAGTGGATGCATCCAACCTTAGAAGAGCAACATGTAAGTTAGCTAAACCTTACATCTTAAATAGAATTTTATGAATACATCTTGTACTTTTTATAATTGATTTTTGTTTTAATAACTTAAGATGAAGATGACTGAACTAACAACCCAACACTTATAGTCCAATGCGTCATCCATTGGCTCGCTTGACACTCTTGTATTAACTAACGAGGCTACTATTGCTGATGAGGTGCTTGGCACTTGTCGAGGGCATAGGAGGGCAGTTGGTCGTGGGCTGGCTAGTTAAACATATCATTTGGCAGGCACTTCTAATTCTGAGGTAAGTTCTCACTGCATGTCCCATGTGGTTGAGTTGTAGGAGCAGCAGTAGTAGAGTCGGTAGTAGCTAGAGCAGAGCCAGGAACATCTTTAGTAGAGTTAGTAGTTGATTTAAGAGCAACAACAGTAGCTTGCTCGGCAACAGTAGATGTAGCAACAGTTTAGGATATACTTGATGGAACTTATGTCTCTACTCAAATAGCATAGTCTTGTATTGCTTGTGCCTCTATTTACTACAATACAACCTAGGCTGAGCAGATTTATGAGTGCTCCCCTCACCCAGCCACCTGGTCCCTTCCATCCACCACTTTCGATATATCATCCTCGTCATTCGGACGATGATGATGATAGTCAGGGCATGGATGACGATGCATCAAGTTATTTGCATCTTCCCTCCCCCTAGATTATTTTGTATATATAAATTTTTTTCTTTTCATGTATAGACATTTATATGGGTCATGTACATATGAATTTTTACTTTTGTATAAATAATTATACAATTATAAATATAATTCTTTATTTTTTTATATGAATTGTGTTGCATATTATTATTGCTGGTGTATTTTATTTGTACAATTTAAATTAGATAAAATTAAATTAAAGAATATCAAATTAATTAAATTGAATTGAAGTAAAAATAATTTTGTATTATATAATTAGATATAATATATTTATTTAATTATATCTAATTATAATTTTAATTTAAATTGATTTTCTATACTTTTAAAACTTTTACTGATGACAATGGTTTCATTTCTACAATTATGATATTGTCATTGTTGAAAGTCCTCTGTCGTTGCTGAAAGTTTAATTTTAGTAATGACATTGTTATCACAAAAAGGTTATTATTTTTTATTTCGAATCAATTGTTATCATTAAAAATTAAAAATTAAAAAATTTTTGAATTTTGAAAGAATTTTCTATGACGACAATGTCATCGCAGAAGTTTAGCTTTTATCGATGACTACTTTGTCATCAATATTTCTTCCTTCACTGACAAACATACTAATGACGTTTTTACTGATGACCATTACTTTCAGCAACTACTAATATTTCTATAGTGACGACAATTGTTGTCGCTAAAAGTCCTTTTTGTTGTTGTGAAAGTATGTCAAATGTTATGGTTATTGCAATATTAGAATGATTTTGTGGACTTGTAAAAAGTATAAATTTATATAATTAATTATTTTATTTTTAATTAAATTATTTAAAAATAAACATCAAATTTATTTATTCAATGTTAAATATTTTTATTTAGTTATGATTTTCATTTGTATAAATCTTGTGAGGAGAGTTAAATTTGGAGATAAAAATTAATTGGTTTTTGTAAAAGCCTTTTATTGAAGTAACATTAGATGTCCCTTAAAAAATAATATAACAAAAAGCAAGCATGTATTTGACAATATTACCAAAATAAATGATAAAAAATAATATAACAAAAAGCAAGCATGTATTTGACAATATTGCTAAAGTGTTATTTGACAATCAATTTCAATATTTTTCATTTATTTTAACATTTTAAGTGAACAGAAGATATATAATTATAACAAAAGTAAAAATAAGGGATTAATAATGCTAGTTATAAAATTTGAAGAATGCAGTAGTCACTACATTTAAAAATGAGGGACAAAATATTATGTTTACTCCAAATAAATATATTATAGTGGAAAAATATTATTTCATTTAAATAATAAATTAATTTGATCATATTGTAAAGCATCTGAATTTGATTTATTATCCGTATAAATTAGTTTTGCACTATCATATATTTATGGATTGTCACATCAATAAAAATTATTAAAGCACTTTTACTATTGACAAAAATTATTAATTTTTCGATAACCTATCATGTTCTTATCTATTTATAGTGTAAAAAATCTTATACCAATAATAAATTAAATATAAATTTTATTACAAATTATAAAACATTTTATGCATGTTTATTTTTTAAAAGAAATAAAATGAAAAATATTAACTGTTAATGATAATTTTATGTTATTTGATTAAAAGATAATTTAACATATACATGAATTGTATTAAATAATATATGATATTAACAGAAATGTAAAAATAATCCGTTAATATGTCTAGTTGTAACAAATAAAAAATCTTGTGCTTATATGAAATAAAGAAAGTTTTCGAACATCGTACCGCAAAGATTGTCTGATTTGTATGTAGTATACTAACCGTCTACTCGTTTTTTGAGCAAAATACTTCCTCCACGTGTGTCGTTTTCTTTGGTAGAAACATTATTGCATACAACACAACAAATTGAAGTTTATTATATTGGTTAGTCTTATGACCATGCAAGTAGCATATTAATACCATGTTTTTTTATTTCAATTATGGATAGCCAGGGGCTTGAATTTTGTTGTGAGATACTTATAGAATGGCGCTTGGGTTGTATGTACGATGATTATGTTGAGTGGTCTTCAAGCTGTTTGAAGTAATGTCTCGTATAAGCTCTCCTTCATTTTTTTAGGTTTTAATTTTTAATTTTGTAAATTGATTTGTATGATTAGTGATTTTTAATTTCTTCATAAATGTAATCTATTTATCTTCTTTTTTTTTATCTGGCTTGAATTTTGTTTGATAAAATTTTCAACTTGATATTTTTTTTTAATTCTTAGAAGGTCTGTTCTATTTTTTTTTCTCTCTGGAATATTGAAATGTTCCGCTAACTTTCAATAATTTTATATATACTTTAGGTATGCTGGATGTTTGATGTTGGAATGTTCTTTCTCCGAAAAGTTAGATTTTGATCATTTTTTCTTTCTTTATATTTCTTGAGAGATATAATTCTGTATAGTTTGATCTAATACTTGGATAGGATTTTATGCTATGGCAGCACTTCATCATCTATGGTTATGCTTGAACTAATTAAGAAGACTGATGTCGAACCAAGAAATATAATTATTAAGGCCCCACTAAGAGATAACTATATAATTGGCCCATGTTCTCTATTTGGCTTAAAGCTTGCCGGGTATGATTTTTGCTTAAAAATTCCTCAAATGAATTTCTATTTCCTTGGGAAGTTATTTGAACTAGGGACTTCTCATGATGGACTGGAGTTGTTATCATTTCTATTCTTAATAACATTGACATATAATCTGAACTACCGTATTTGTTACCATTTGTATTATTTTCATGACCGCTTATGCTTAACGAACATCTTTTATGTTTGGAAACGATTAGTTATTATGAAATTTCAGAGAGAATTGCAATCAAAAGATAGACCAATTTTTTAAAAGATGTTTCTACCATCTTGGTCAGTATGATTCATATAAAAGTATTGTATTGTTTCTGTGAGTTGCAACCAGTTGTATATATTTTGAAAATGCATTTAATAATACATACATTAAGTTGTATTTATACAGTAGTTATAGTAAATTCAAACTATGATGTGTCTATCACTAGATTTTGAGTCTAAAATATATAATAGACTATTACATTAGTTATTACTTATTAGATACTTTAGAGAGAGAATATTTTAGTTGTTGGTATGAGTTGGAGTTATCTTATCTTTATCAGTTTCTTTTCCTGAAAAAGAAAACCCCAAATTTATCTTTTATAAAGTTTCTTTAGTTATTTTTCATTCGGCCCCACTATTTTGAAATCCGGATCGACCCGGCCGGTTCAACCGGTCGAACTGGTATCCGGACTCAAAAATGGGCCGGTTCAACCCCGGAACCCGGATTAATTAAAAACCCGGGTTGGCCCGGTCGACCCGGTGACCCGGTCAACCCGGTTCGATCCTTTTTTTTTTTTTACAAATCGATAAAGTTTAATTTTAATTTAACTTAAAAGTCCAATATAAAATAATAAAAAAATTATGGAAGCCTTGAGTAAGAAATTATAATATAAAAAAATATTAGAAACTAATTTATTTCATATATATAGAAAAATAAATAAAATACATACTTTAAGATATTAAATTTAAAAATATCAGTAATCATAATGTTCTTTTTGAAAATTTTGAATTTTTTTCAATTGTTCAAAAATAGAAAAATATTAAAATTTTCTCATAATAATGGATTAACAAAGTTTTAAAATTCTTGAATTTAAATTCAAGAACTTTAAAAAAAAATATTTCTTAATTCTTGATAAACTATTAGGATCAAGATGAATAGTTTTTCTTATAAATTAATATTTTTCTCATTTGCAATTACTATTAAATGAAAAAATTAAGAATTATATGAAAGTAATTTGAATTAGAGAAATTTTTTTTGTCATTTACATTTTATTTGAACCAAAATTATATTAGATGATTAATGTAATTATAATAAAATTAATATTTATTTATTACTTTAGGAATATAGTAGTAAAGTGTGTGTATATATATATATATATATATAATATTATTTATTATATATAAAAATATAGTAACCGGTTCGATCATCTGGTTTAACCGGTTCTATCTTTACTCGCTCGCCTGGCCGGGTTTTAAACATTATTCAGCCCTTTCAACTATTATTTCTTTAAAAAGTTACACTCTTATTGTTCTTTTTTTTTTTTTTTGGAATTCTTCGTGTTACTAAAGTAGTCTTTGTCTAAGTTGACTACCTGTATACTTTTATCAGAGGTGTTGGTTTGGCCTTTGTGTTTACTAGTGGCAAGAAACCACATTTTCTTCTTTCTGCTCTCTTCATATGCCTTCTTACTTTTTGCTTCTATAATAATATATCTTGTGTGTAGTGTGTGTTCTTTATATTTTCTCTTTAGTATGAAAAAGAATAATGGTATTATGCTTTCTATTATTATCTTAAAATGGAACACAATCTAAATAAATATATTAAAATAAAAACTTATATTTATTGTCAAAGATATGGTGAAAACAATCCATAATTAATTATTACTAAAGGGTTCTAGTGATAAGATCTGAGCGTACATTTAAGAATATATTTACTGTCAAAGATATGGTGAAAACAATCCATAATTAATTATTACTAAGGGGTTCAAGTGATAAGATCTAAGTGTACATTTAAGAATTTTGAGCTGTGAGTTCATTTATTTGTTGTTGGATAAAAATAATTTAAAAATTAAATTGTATAAGACTAGAAGTTCTTTTGATTAGCTACAAATTGTATCCAGTTTCACTTTTACTTTTGTAGTATATTAGCAATTTCAACCTTCTTGCCTTTAATTCCTTTGATTAAAAAATGAGGTATGATTTTTTTATTCTTCTAATTTTTGTTCTTATCCATCATTATTGTTATCTTAGTGGATAATTAGTTTAGTTTTGGTGTTACCATCTTAAGAAATAAAACAAAGTAAGAGGAACATGCGTTAAAGAAGGAAAAATGGGATTGGCAATAAACTATGATTTTTATCACAAGAAGATCTTGAAGAGTTTTGTGTTTGCAATTGGTATGTGAGGTATGAGAGGGCATGGTAGGCTACATATAAAAATATGATATGACTCTAAATATATCTCATTTCATTTTTTTTCCCTTTATAGTGGATTTCTTATTCAATTTCTTTGATGTAAATAGATTTATAATAGGAGATTTTGATGCACATGTGAAGGGAAGTCAATAGCTATAATGGAGAATCTGGGCTATTGAGGGCTTCTCATGTTTTGATGTGAAGTTTTAGACTCATCTTTCTTAATACTAACTTTTCTTATGTCTAGTTTACACTTGCACTTGTTGATAGAATTTAATACTGACTTTTTGTTAAATAATTTTCTTGATTTATGATATCCATGGCTTTACAAGCTAAAACGCTAATTGAATATTTAGGTGAATCAATTCAAGAAGCTTCCTCTTCGACAATGTAAAATTCTTGAATTTGTATCAAGGATGGCTTGGCTTGGAGAGTGGGACTAGAGGAGTACAACAACTTTCTAGCCTATTTTTCCAATAAGTTTGGGGAAGTCACGTGTCATTGTTTCATTTGGCCACCTGTTTAGGGTAAGTTGCCTATGAATAGTATTAGGGGTATTATAGTCTCAGCCATAATTTTATTAGGGTTATGTCTTTCATGTAAATTTGTATATGTTTGAGTCAAAAGTTATTGTGTTCCTTTGCCATATGATTTGGTATTTGGATGGGCAATCAAATTGCTGCCAAATGCAATTTTGGTATCGATTTTATAGTGCCTTGCAAGCAAATATATGGCATCATCTTGATAGAAAGAGTGGAGCAAATGCAGATAGTATGATGCATATTTTTTAATCTCCTACACAAGTTATTTTTGAATGTTCTCTTATATCTTCATCAAACAACCAAATATATTGAACTGAAGATATGATGCACCACGGATGTGAAGGACCCATTCTTCCCATTTTAATTTTCTCTCTCTAAAAACATGTTATTTGCCCATCCTCTAGAATTGCTGCTTTAGTTTCATACACCAGTTTACTTGTGGTGTCATTGAGATATAACTAACTTTTTTGGCCTGTGCCTACGCATAGATATCTAATTTTTCTCTAGCAAAAAAATATTAAATATATAACAAAATTATAAAAGCATTAGAACCTAGTTTGTTATATTTACTTCATAATTATATAATCAAATTTGATTATAATAAATTATTAAATATAGTATAAGAATTAAAAATTTGATTTGTAGTAAAATATTTACATTAAACTACATGTTTAACTTATGAAAAATGTTTTTATGATAAAAAATTTCATTTATTAACATATATTCAATGATATTGGTATCTAAATTATTATAAACAAATGAAGTGGACAAAAATAAATAGAAAATATGCAATAAAATAAATAAAAAATAGAAATTATGTTTGATTTGTAAAAGAATAAAATTCTAATTGATATATATTTAACTTAAAATATAGTATTTGAAAATTGATATAATGAATTTATTAAAAATTAACTAAATAAATTTGACTTTAATTTTTGCAAAAAATGGAATATACAATCATATACTCTTGTTAATACTTTCTAAATTAAATTTTTAATTTTTGAAAAATTATTTATAATAAATATATATCATGTAATATATGTATATATATAATAATGATATTAACATCTAATAGAAAAGTAACTAACATGAAAAAAAGGAAAAAAATATGCAATAGAACATTGAAAAAGAATATATATATATATATATATATATATATATATATATATATATATATATATATATATATATATATATATATATATATATAATGGGTGAGTTATACAGTAATATAAGAATAAAAATAAAATATGTAGTTAATTAATTATATTAAATTAGATTCTCAATCTATTTTGAAAAAAAATAATAGAAAAATTAAGTATATCATGTGGTATATATGCTTCTTAGTAATATTAGCATCTAACTTATAAATAATAGTAGTGATCATGAAGAAAGAAAAAAGAAAAATATGCAATTAAGTAAATAAAAAAAGAGAGATAATAAATTATTTTTAAAGTAATATAAGAATTAAAAATAAAATATTTAGTTACATAATTTAAATAAGTTAAAATTTTAAGTAATATAAAATATTTTAATAATAAAAATAAAATATATGATATTATAAGAAAAATAAAATATATAATATATGAATTGTAAATAATATGAACAAATACAAAAAAATATACAATGAAATGGAAAAAAGGAGAGAAAGAAGTGTACATTTTTTAAAATCTTAACAAAGTTCTAGCCAATGTATATTTAATTTAAAATATATTACTCAAATATTAAAATCAAGAATCCAAATTTTAAATAAAAAATTTTGATTTGAATTTTTAAATATTTTATTCAATAATAGGTTTTGTAATTAATTAGTTCAATCAATACTTTTATATTAATTCTTAACATATCTAAATATAATTTTATAAAAGAATTAAATATGTTATATTATATCTATGCTATATAGTAATATTAACATCTGAATTATAAAAAGAAAAAATAAAATAAAATAAATAAAAAGAAGTGATATGATATAAAGGAATTTAAAGGAGTTAAAATTAAATAGAATATATAATTCAAAGTTTAGATCTTTTATCTTATATAAAATTATTTTTTTAAAAAAATATCATATTGTATGTATAAGTATTTATGAAATTAATGTCTAAGTGATAAATAATGGAAGTAGATATGAAAAAAGAAAAGAAGAAAATTATGTTAAAAAATAGAATATATATTTATATAACTGAATTAAAATTAAATCTTTCATTTATAGGAAATATTTTTATAATAAAAATAAAATTTATCATGTTACATCAACATTACTCAATAATATTTATATCATAGTAAATAATAGGAGTGAATATAAAAATATATAGGAGATGTTTGAAAAACAACGGTTAGGATAACTGTTAGCTTATTTGATCAAGATTTGGCTGTTTGACCAAATTTCAGCTAAAAACAGCTATTTGGTAAACAGCTTTTAAAAATAGTTGTTTTACCTCAAAATGCTGAATTTGAAAATGCTAGCCAATGCAGCATTTTCAACTAGCTGATAGCCTAACTTTTTTTATGATTGAATTACCCCCACTGTATTTTTATAATGACCAAATTATCCTTATTTAAAAAAAAACCTCAGCTGGTGGTTCACTACTGCTATGCTTTCCATTTTCTTGAGGTTTCCTTGATTTCTAGGGTTCATAAGTTGACGAAGAAGCTGCCGAAGTTAAACCAAAGAGAAATTGCTAAACTTACTGATAGAGGTGAAGCATTTTCAAGTTGAAACAAAGAAACCATCAAATCTGTAAGATTTTCATCCTCTTTCTTGAGAAATGCCATAAGTAGCTATGGTAATCTCTTACTTTTAAGAGAAATATTTAACAACATTATGGTGGGCCAGTGTATGAGGAATTTTCATATTGATATTGTTTGCATTTGCTTAGTTGATTAAGAATGTTGCTTACTTTTCCATGTGATTGTTGTCTCCTTGATTGATTTTTATAACTTTACTGGTTCTATTTTAACTAAGTAAAATATATAAATTAAAATGACGACCAACTGTTATCATTGTTTAATCCTTAGTACCATGGAGTATCAATTTTCAATGATCCTGCTGATTGAGTATTTGAATCTGGTTAACCTATTTCATATCAGAAAACACAGAATTTTAAAGTTAATGACAAGTAGGACATTAGACTAAATGAAAGTATAAGGTGCAAATGAAGCCTTAAAAACTACAAGGAAAATACAGAGTGGCTAAAAGCAAATTAATAGGTGGTAGATGCATACCTACAATTGTGGTCATTGTAGTAGAACCTTGAATATGCACCAATGCTTTCACAAGATTATTGATCTTTGACATGGCTTTCATTATTGCGTAAGGGTATGAGCTTAATTATTGATGCAGAATTTCAAGATATATGGTTCTAAATTAAGATGGAGGAGATTCAATAGTGCATTTGGTGCATATTCAAAGGTAAAACTAGTACTTGGAAGTAAAGGAGTTGAAAATTTCTAGACCTAAACAATATAGCTAGCACAACTCCTAGAATAAAGAAGAACAATAAGTAGCTAAGATCTGGAATATGACAAGTTTTTCCATTATGAATAATACTGGTAAGGGGAGTCCAGAATGAGCTAGTGTTAGATATTGCAGCAATTATACTAGGTACATAGACCTAGGCTAGCTTGTTTTAATGGCATGATGCAATCATCATGGAATTGTTATTTATTTGCAAAGCATTCACTACCACATTAAATGATAACAATGACAAGTTCTATGGTCCTAATTCTATAAGGACAGTTATTAGATGAAGTAAAGTAAATCAATAAGATCAAAGTATAAATTAAGCACATACTTATAGCCTAAATACACAACCATATAAGCAATCCTTTGGTATTTTGAAGTGCTTTTCTGACTTAACATAAGTTCATATTTGTAAATTTTAGCTATATAGTCTTGAGCAACATAATAAAACTAAGATTTGATTCTTTATACTACTTGCCAATGTTATTCATACAATATTATAGTTTTCACATTTGGGCTTTTGCTAGTTAGAGTACCAATTGTTTGATCACTCCCCTATTTATTTTTGTGCATTACTTTGAGTTTTAGACCCTTAGATGTTTTATCTTAATGCTACTATTAGATTTGCATGTTCCACACTACTTGTATTCCCAGGGCTTTATTATAATGTATGTTTTGGTTAGCAAGGTATATGGGTCTTCATGTGGTCTAATGCTCCAATTTTTTCTACCTAGTTGAATTTTAATCTTACATTTCATCTTTCAAATGAATTCATTCTATAAACTAAGAAAAAGGAAGAGGTTATACATTTCCTACTCTTGTTATTGTAGGTTTGCCTTTTTCTAATTGAGATGACTAAAGTCTTTGCATATTTTTTTCCTAGTCTACCTTGTATCTTTTGTTTATTTCTTTACTTCCTATTTTGTTCCATTCTTTTGTTTACGTAGCTTAAATTGTTGGTTGTTATATGAGGTGCCTGCATAAATTTACTCTTGAAAAAGTTGCTTTGATTTTAAATATAAAAAGATATCAGGAATTGAATTCTTTATTAGTAAGCACTTGTCTCACATTGATTAAGCTTTAGACATGTGATAACTAGATGTACAGATTTGGTTTTTGTTGCACGTGGTCTATGGAATAACTAGTTACTAAAAATGGCGTCAATGTTAGTTGTTTATGTTAGTAGTGCAATGTTTATTTAATTATTTATTATGCCTTTATTCTCATTGATAAAAGCTAGCTTTATTATCGGGCAAGTAATGCTGAACTATAATAAGAGCACTAGCATCTCTACATTATCACAAAGCTGAACATAGCATTTTAGTTAAAATTCAACAATTGCACATAGGTAATTATGATAGCAGTTAGTATTCAATACTATTGACTAATTGAATGCCTTTAAAATTAAGTCTCGTAATGTATTCTTGCTTTGTGCTTCCTTTTGATTTTAAGTGCATTGAAGCTATAATGATTGGTATGCATCAACTTTATTAATCAGAGTAAGATAGCATATTTGGACTTACTATCATTCAGTCATAGTTTTTAGGATGATATTACTTTTTATTCAGTCATTCTTTACAATAATAGTTGCACATCATAGTTTGGCAAAATGCATATTTGGACTTGCTATGTTTTCTGATTAAACTAGTAAGAATTAATGCTATATGATTTAGGTATTTGTTTATTCATCTAGTTAGGTTAAGAATTAACATTTTCACAGTCCTTTACATTTAAACTTTTTCATTAGTGCTTGCATGGCTTAAACCTAACAAAGGAGTAGAGAAGAAAGTCAAGAAGGGAAGGATATAGGAAGAGTTAGTTAGTCAAAAGAAGTACTATACATTTTTGTTGATATATGTAATCAACTAATGGAAAGAAGCAAGGGAAAAAGTGGTGCAACAATCTCTCAAAGGTTAGCATAGAAGAAGATAGAGACGGAGTTCCAAAAAGGACCAAATTATCATGAGAAAAAGCTAAACTCAAGAATAAGTACGACTGGATGAGATCTAGATGGAGTCTTTAGAAGCAATTAAAAGGGAGAGAGACTGGTTTAGGATGGGATCATGATAAAGGAACAATCGGTGTTAGTGATGAGTGGTGGGATTTAAAAATTTAGCTTAGCTTTTTTTTTAGTTTTGTTTACTTTGGTGTTAAAAAATTAGATAAATGAGCTTATCTTAATTACCTCTATCTTGTTTTATAGGAAAATAGCAAGTTTGAGACATTTTGGGATAAAGGAATTAATTCTAAACTTGAATACAATATAGATTAACTTTTTGGACATTCATTAGCTGGAGGAGGGTTTAAGTTTACTCCTGTAGGTGATCAGCCACAAGAGCAAGAAATGAATGATGCATATGTTCCTTTCTCAACTCATGTTGATAATACTTATGGCACACTATTGGGCTATGAAGATGATATAGATGAGACAAGTGATTTTAATAATTGTAATGTGGAAGGTGCATAGGAAGAAGTATGGAGAGATTCCACTCCTACCTCGAGAGCTACATAAAATGAAAAAGATGAAAGAAGAAAAAGGAACAAAATGGTTTTGGAGAGTGATGGTTCAGTAAGTAACAAAAGTGCAAGGACCACTTCTACTAGAAGAGGAGGAGCCGCTACAATGATGTGTAAAAAGTTTGATACTTTGTTTGAAACCATTAAGGAAG
Organism: Sindora glabra; assembly: GCA_020226215.1. NCBI lineage: Eukaryota > Viridiplantae > Streptophyta > Magnoliopsida > Fabales > Fabaceae > Sindora > Sindora glabra. The sequence goes on from CM035235.1 coordinate 21,402,675, forward strand.
GAATACTACTGTGATGAATTTTATGAACCTGATTGAAACATCTAGACATGATGTTGTGGATGCTTCAAAGCATAGTCTTACAGATGCTTTGGTGAAGATTTATGCTTTGCTTGGATTGGAGCTCAATACCCCTGAATTTAGCTTTACTTGCATGTTAATTGAAGATCCACAAAAGAGGATAATTCTCTTTAGTTTGCTAAGTGACATGGCGATAGTTGAATGGATAAAGTTTATATTCAAGAAGTGGAAGTAGCATTAAGACTGCATCCTGGGCAATATTTAGGTTATTATTGTTCTAAATGTTTATGGATACTTAGAATTTCTTTGATAGATATGTATTCCAGAAGTGCTAAGGTTACTCTTAGTTGATAAATATTTACCACCTGATGTGTGGCAATATATATGTTTGGACAACAATGATTAATAGTTATATATGAAAGATTTCTTCTATTGTCCAGTGTGCCTGAATGTCAAACTTCATTTAACTTCATATAATAAGTTTAATTATATTACTTTTCATTGCTTTCATATTTATGTTAACTAATCATCAAACAAGCAATACTTTGTAAAAGCTAAAGAGTTCAAGTAAGTTGCAAAAGCATTGGCTAATTTAACTAAAATCTAAGTAGCTTGCTAAAAAGCTAAAGCTCTGTTGGACGAATATTAGTTATTTTGATTTGTTGCTAATTCTTTCTTACCTTGTTTTGTTAGGTTCTTGTTCTGTGATTGGAAGAAATATCAGTTGAATTCCTATCTTGCATATGTTATTTTCATTGATACTTCACCTGACTTAAGATCTATGCTTTGATATGATATGATCCCCAAAATGTAGAGCTTAAATGTCTGAAATTCTGAATCATGTCCACCAATAAGCAATATGTTTTCTAGTGAGTCTATTCATCTTTAATCACTTGGGTGCTCTTTTGCTACCTTGCAGCCTTGGCATCCTTTTCCTTTCTCTTGCCACTTTTACTTCAACTATACGGTCAAAGTTTGATAGGAATCCCATTGCAGCTCTTCCTCAACAACATAGCCTTGTCTAGTAGCTTCTGAAATTAAGTTTTGCTGCTCAAAGTAATAAGTTTCTTACATTATCTGTTTTTTGTGCTTCCTTTCCCATTTCATTTTTACTCCAGTAGCTATCTTCAATTTTGTTTCTTCACTATATAATCAATAACGATAGGCCAAGTCTAGTAAAAATTAATCAAACAAGAGGCAATTTTATGCTAAAATTTGTAGGTGATGCACATTAAAGGCATTTGTCTGGCTGCTAGAACTAGAATCATTAACAATATTAAACAAAAACGCACAGGGAAAGGCAAATACTCACATCTGTGCATGCCAAAAATTAAGCAACTTTATTTTAATCTTCATTACCAAAGTTTATTAAGGAATTTAGAGGAAAAAAATTATGTTACTAAAGTTTGCACATAGAAATGTACATCATGTAATTTTAGGCATATAATTATATTCATTCTAAAGTTATTTATGCATTGTTAAAATAGAAGTTATGATTACACATGTCTTTTTCTCCAAATTGGAATCAATTGCAAATAACATTGGAATTAAATGCATTCATCTTGTGTGCATCATGCTTCTTTGTCCTTAAATTTCAGGCTGGGAATTATTTCATTCATTTGTGCTAGTGGTTTTGGAAATTTTAGCTTTACTGGAATAAAGTACAAGCAGGCACGTTAGTGTTGCAGCTATGTATTATTTTGTGTCTAAGAATGTCCTTGTCCAGAATGTGCTTGGTATTCTACCAAGCCTATAGAATGACATAGATTTTGGCTTCATTTTATGCTTATAATGAGCTTGTCTGATTTTAAATTTATCATCCATGCATTGCACTTGGATCTTAGTTTAGAAGCAACTCTTTTACAAATACATTTGTCATTTATATTTATTTCTCACAGCTTACTTGTAACTCTAATTTTGCACACAATAGCTATTCTCTATTCAAACTTATTGATTTATGTTCTCATACATATATTTTAAACATTTTAGGTGAGTGCTATTGTGGGTTTCCCATTTGTTGGATCTTTTAAGCATTGTGGGCAAGTATAATGCTTATTATTAATACCAATTACAGGGTAGTTATTATTTTCATTTTGTATATCCTACAATTTGGACCTTATAAGTTATGAAAATTTCATAGCAAGCTTAAACTTGTTTATCTAAGAATAATATTTTACCAGTTAATTTGTAGGAATGGATAATCATGGTATACAAATCATGCAACTTTTACAAGATAGGAAACTTCTTTATCAAATTTTTGAAAATGACAATGAGTTTTGGGACTTCGTAGTGTGTGCAATGGGTTATCTATGTATGCATTATATAAATCATATCCATAAAGAGCCTTGCTACACTTCTTATTTAATAGGAGAAATGTGGATAAATGAGCTATTAACTGGCCCTAAGAAAAGGTGCTTTAATACTTTTAGAATGAATACATTTTGCCAATTATGCATGGATTTGGAAAACAAATATAGTTTAAGATCTTCCAATAGGATATCAATTTTGGAGAAAGTGGGATTGTTTGTATATATCCTCAGTAAGGGTGCCTCAAATCGAGATGCATAAGAGCGATTTCATCACTTTAGTAAAATTGTGAGTAGAGTTTTTAAAGAAGTTTTGGATGCCATGGATGGCCTTCCAAGGGACATAATCAGGCCAAAAGATCCTGAATTCAAGGAAACTCCACCACAAACTGCTCATGACGTTACATACATGCCACACTTTAAGGTAATTAAGTATGCATTTATCTCTATTTACTTTTTCATAAAAACACGTGTTTAGCATCTCATAAACATAATTTCATATTCAGATTGCATTGAAGCTATTGATGGAACATATATAGCAATAATTGTTCCTGAGGAGGATTAACTGCGATATAGATGAAGAAAAGAGATAACGACAACAAATGTCTTAGTAGCATATGATTTTGATTTATTATTTACCTATGTTTCAATTGGATGGGAAGGATCAGCACATGATGTACATATTTTCCTCGATATAATTAGTAATCCAAGTTTACACTTTCCAACACCGCCATTAAGTAAATTTTCAAATTTTCAATGATTTAATTCTTCTATAACTTATAGATTTAAGAAGCATTTCTTTCTAATTATATGATCTTTATGTATACTTAGGAAAATATTAGTTAGCAAACAAAGGCTACCTAGATAGAAAAGGATATTTGACACCATATCCAAAGATAATGTATCATTAATCAGAATTTCATGGTGTAGCTCTAAAAGGATTCTGAGAAGTTTTCAATCGAGCTTATTCATCCTTGAGAAGTTGTATTGAAAGGGCTTTTGATGTTTTTAAGGCTTGATGGAGGATATTATAAAAAATGCTCAAATATTCAATAATGGATCAAAATAGAATTATTTGTACAACTTTTACATTGCATAATTATATTAGAAGAAATAAACTTAGTGACCTAACTTTCTGAATTATTGATCAAGATCCTGATTTTATACCTCCTGGAATATTTCCAGATACTGTAGCTAGTTCTTCACAAGACGGTATTGAAGAAATGAGAACTGGAAAGATGACAACTATTCGAGATACAATTACTTCTAATTTGATGGTAAATAGACTAATTAGATGATAATCTTAGAGTGTTATAAGCATTTGTATTAAAAGATGTTATCAACTTTCAATTTAGTTTGAATTTATTATTAAAACTTTATTTTAATTGGTACTTTTTAATGTTGTAATATATTTTATGATTAATAAGTTATTTTTCAAATGATTCATATTCATGACGAATATGAATTTATCAATCTTTTTAGTTCTTCCACTATCAACATATAAAAATTTATAATATTTATTTCTACATAAAAATTAAATAGTTATAATTATTAATTTCTTATTAGTAAATTTGTTTATTATAAAAATTACATTAATTTATTTTTGAAGAAATATTTATTATATAATAATTTATAATGATATATTATTTATAAAAAAATTTAATCTACTAAGTAACAAATGGGATATAAAATATTAAAATAAAAGAATATTCAAATAATTCATAAAATATATTCATACCCTTATATGTCATTTTACGCATAAATAGCTAATCTTAAATAGCTAATTTTACCAAACACTCTTATTCAAATAGTTAATACAATCAATTGGTCAAATCAGCCAATACAATCAGGTATCAACTAACAATTAATTGAATTAATTAACTGCTACAACTATAAGTTAATTGCTAAATAAGGCTATAATGAATTAAAAAAAGTGAAATAATGCATAACTATTTGTAAAGTCTTAGTAAGATCTCAATTAATTTGTATTTAATTTACAATATAGTAATAAATAATTGATATAAACAAAAATATTTATAAAATTTAAACAAATAAATCTGGTTTTAATTTTCAAAAATTTTCAAATAATAGTGGTTGTAATTAATTTTTCAAATTAATACTTTGTATATCAAAAATTTAATTTCTTTAAAATATTTTTATAATAAAATTAAATATATTATATCATATTTATACTACTTTATAATATTATTATCTAAGTTGTAAACATATAATGGAATAAATAAAAAGAAGAAGAAGGATAATTACACATACTTGGTCATTGCATGTGTAATTCTAATACTTCAACCATTCTTACCATTAAAAAAAAAAAGAACACATAGTTAAATAATTAAATTGAATTAAAATTTTAATTTATTTAAAATATTTTGACAATAAAAATTAAATATATCATATTATGTTTATAGTATTGATTGAAATTAGCATCCTAGTTGAAAATAATAATAGTAAACATGAATTAAAAATAATACAATTTTAAAATTTTTTGATTAAATAATATAATATATAATTAATTATTTTCATTAATATTTTTATATAAATGTTTAACTTGTTTAAAATATATTTATAATAAAATTAAATATATTATATTATATTTATACTATTTGATGATATTAGAATTTAAATAGTAAATAATAGTAATAGATAGAAAATAGAAAAATTAAGAACATAATTATATAATAGATAACATAAAAATAAGAGAAATAACATGTGTACTATAAGGTAATATAAGAGTTGAAAATAGAAAAAAAATTAATTTAATTAAATATTTTTATAACAATAATGAAATTTATACTTCCTAATGATATTACAGTTTAAATGATAAATAATAAAAGTAAATTAAAAAAAAAGAAAAATATGCAATGAAATCAATAAAAAATAAATAAGTTGTAAAGCGATATAAGGGTAAAAATAATATATATAATTAGATAATTTAATTCAATTTATATTTACATATAATATTTTTATAATAAAAATAAAATATATTATGTAATATCTATATCACTTAATAATATTAGTATTATAATTACAAGCAATAGAAACTTTTGTAAAAAAATATGCAATAAAAAATAAAATATATAGAATATATAATATAATAAAGTAATAAAGAAAATAAGAAATGAAACAAATTATATAAAACCAAGTGAATAACAATAAAAAATAAAAAATCTAGGTGAAATGAAATGCTACAAAAGCAACAAAAGCTAACAACCAACAATATTTTAGGAAGATTCAATCCTTTTTTTCTTAGAAAGAAAAGAGATGGATTAAAAAGGCTGAAAAAAGGCTTTTTTTTTCCAACTCAACAAGGCTTGCTTGATTTGGGGTAAAAATCGATAAATTATATTGTGATATCACTTTCTGAACTTTTTTTTTTCAAAAAGGTACTAGTATTGATTTTTATTTCAAAGAAGTACCAATTTTATGAATTATTATTATATTTTCAAAATAATTTTTTAAATTATTTTTCATTTTTATCCTTTTATGCGAGATTTTCTATTGTTTCTCATCTAGTATTAATACTTTGTGTGTCTATTTTAGATCTCGATCCTTGTTCGATGTTTATAGTTAATTGATCTCCCTTATTTTTCAATTGTTATTGTATTTGTTGATCACTTTTTTTTATTACATTGTTACTAGGTCATTGTGATTTTTTATCAATGGAACAGTGTGTTGCCCGTATGTAAATGTGAGGGGTAAAGCTGTGGTATTAAAGATTAACGCTAGTATAAATTATGATTATTTAGTTCAGATATTGTACATGAATTTTAAAGATTTATTTGCCAATAATTTTTCCCTATCCTATTCTCTTTCTGGTCATCCTATTTATTTACTAAGGAATAAGTCAGGACTAGAAAATATACTGTGAGGAGAAGGTGGCAACTATTGCTTGCATTTCTTGATCACTCTTCCAGCATATATTGCAATGAAGCTCTTTTGTGATTATGGCATTGAGAAACAGCTAGAAAGGGTTTTACTGCAACAACCTTATACGACTTTTATTGAAGTAAAGATCATCAGTCTACGTTATAAATGCCAATAGATTTAATTTGTATTATTGGAATCTTCTAGTTGTTTCTTTAACCGCTTCTCTTTATTTGATTATTTTATTGCTTTTTTATTTAAGGATAAAGAAAAATGCCTTAGTTTGATTCGTTATAAATCAGGTTAAAAACTAAACAATGTCATGTTACTGTTTTGGGCAAGATAGTAACATTAGTGAAAAAATGATATTACTATTTGCATCATAAATAGTAAAATTGTATAAAAAACACAAAACTCTTTTACAATTAAAGAGTGCTTCTTAATTATTATTGAGATTATAATTCTAGGCAGAAAAGTGATATTAACTGTTATATGTGCATTAAAATAAAATGATAAAAATAATCATTGTGCATATTACTATTTTGCATGTAACAGTAACATGTAGAGGTTTGAAGCATAACATAATGTGTTTCTTTCATTATTATGATGAAATGAGCTTAAAAATTGCACAATTGCTTATGTATTACTACTTGATTACTATTTGGTGCCAAATAATAACATCATTGGAAGAGTTAAATTAAGATGGAAAAATAACATAAGGACTGTCACGCTAATGTTTGAACTCAAAATGGATTGATCAAGTAAAAGTTAAAGTTCTTTATGAAAAAAAAAATCAAAGCATAACATGTGGGATTTGATGTTACTGTTTAGGATTCAAATAGTAACATCATACTAAAGAACATAAAACATGCCAAATATCAACAAGTGCATTTCAATAACCTAAGAAACATAATTATTGTGCATGTTACTATTTAGGTAACTTTATTGCACTAGATAGTAACATTAGTGGAAAAAGTAAGTTTAAATTATGGTAAAGTAAGGTAGATACTGTTATGATGATATTTGCACTGAAAAATGAATTGATTGAGTTAAAATTAAAGTTCCTTATGAGATGTAATATAAAGACAACATGAGAGATTGCACGTTATTATTTGGTATGCAAATAGTAACATAATGCCAAAGGAAAAACATGCACATTTTCAACATTCATACTTTCACATTTTTTTTTCATATAAATAATAACATGGCTAAAATAACATATTATTATCACCTTTATTATGATGTTTGGATTAAAAATGGAGTGATGAAGTTAAAATTAAAGTTTGTTATGAGATATAATATATAAATAACATGTTGGATTGTATGTTTCTATTTGGTGTCGAAAGAGTAACATATTTTTATTTGCTTCCATGTGAATAACATACCAAAAACAAAACAACATGTGTACTTCTATGTTTCTATTTGTCATATAAATAACAACATAAAGATTCTTAATAATAACATGTCAATTAAGTGTATAAACAATTATTATGTGGGATTAGTGATAATAATATACAATAAAATAGTGACATGCATGTTTATCATTCAACTTTTAGGGTTTCATTTCAACACACATACTATATATATACATAAACGATAACATTTTTCATAAAGTTAAGACTAAGATAATCCATGTATACAAACTATTTAAGAAGATGTAGGATTTACCTATTGATAACTTATTTTGATAGTGTTAATTTGTGTGAAGTTACTATTTGACATTGGTTGAAAGTTGATGAAGGTTAAAAATACTAATTTTTGATAGTATGGTGTTGGTTGAGTTTGTTTGTTGGAATTTTTTAACAATTTTTATGATAGTTTCATTCGATTTGTCGAGTTACTTCATAGGAGCTGCATAGTATCATATGGGATTTGATGGTTTTTGTTTCAATGCTTTTGTTTATTTCATAATGCACTATAAGTGTATCATTTTCAAGTGAACTTAAATGAAAGAAAGTGGGCTTGGGATATCTTGTTGTAATAAATAGTACCAACCTAATTTTTCTCTAAAAAATTTGCCCAGTAACATGGTTTATCTTAACAAAATATCCAAAGCCCAATAATCTAATCCATGTTAGCAACAATAGTGAAAGTATTGATTAAAGCAGCTTTAGTGGGCATTTAGGTGGAAAAATAAATATATCAACTTCTAATGAGTTGACTTGTAAGCAAAAAGAAACATTGAAAAAATAAGAAAATAGGAACCTCATTTTCTTATGATAGTATAAATATACACATAGATTATATAGGTCTTCATTCTTATTAGCATAAATTTATCCTTGCTTAAGTATTGCATGATCCATTTATGGATATATTATAACTTAAGGGACATACTTCCTTTTGCATCATGGTGTAAAAATTATAGGAGAAGAGCTGGTTTATTTGGAGGAAGTAACATTGGAAGTTATCCATTTCCTTATTATGAAGAAATAGGTTTTTTGAAATGATGGTTAAGGCCTTCTATATTTTTTTCCACATTTTTGTAAATAATTGTAGTTTGGACCATATTAATTTGCTTTCCATATGTTTGATATTTTGCCTAAGAAATAAAGCCTCTGTTTGTTTTGTTAGAAAGTATTTTTTGTAGGAGAATGTTCTTTGCATACATTAATAAAAGGGTGATATGCCATTTACATTGATAACTAAAAAATATAATACGTAGAAGCTTAAAAATAGAGGAAAGCAAATTCTTTTTTGAAATAAGGAAGTTGCTTTTTCTAAACTCTTCATCTTTAACATTAAACAAATAAAATACTTTCCTCTATTTCAATATTTTATAACTATATTTTATAGAAAATATTTTTCAATAAGACAAATGGAGCCAAAGTTTGCTTTAGAATTTATACACATGTAGTATTAACCTTTTTTTTGTTAATCTATAACTAGAGTAGGTTAATAGTTGTTTTATTAATTTAGAATAGCCTAATACCTCTTTTGCAGCATAAGATCATATTAGGTGTTAAAGTTTATTTCTCTTAAGAATTTATCAATTGGTTGTATGCTTTTAGTAAATACCCTTTAGCATACTCTTTTGTTATTATCCTAACCCTAAACTAGACCTATCAAGGTCTAAGTTATTTCGTGTGTGTTATGATTATCTTACTTTTTTCAATTGTTGCTTGATGAGTTTACCTTTATGATTGAAAAGTGTGTGCACTATGCTTAATAGCAAGATTGAGTTTTGTTATATTTAATTAATATGGTGTTTTTTATGCTTGGTTTCCATTAATTCAAGGTAATGATACTTCAATGTTAGTAAATGATAGTAATGGTAATAAAAATAATATCATTAAGAGGTAGGCTATTCCAAATCAAACTTTGAGAGGTTTTAACAAAGTTGACATGATTAAAGAAGAGCTAAAATTGACATGTTTAGGGATTATGTTTTATGCTAACATACTTGCTCTTGCTGCAAGAGATGACATTATTCTTTTGCTAATTACTTTTTTTTCCATTTTCCTATTTTAGAATGTAGGTAAATTATTGAATTGATATATATATATATATATATATATATATATATATATATATATATATATATATATATATATATATATATTGATTTCATCATAAATTTAAGTTTTACTAGCTATTGATTTCATCCATTTATGTTCTTGATTTACATCATATGTAATTGTAATACCTATTTCTTTTGATCATGAGATATTTTTGTTGATTTATCTTCCAATTTTATTTTGCTTTGGCTTTTCTAATACTTTTTGATATTATAAGCTTAGGACATGCTATTCTTATATCAATGACTTTGATAGTTTTGTTTAGTGAGGTGTGATTCTTTTTATCTATATATCAATTTAACCAACATATTTATTACAACTACTGGCCTATTGCTTGCTTTTTGCTTTTGAACTAAATAAAAGGTCATTGTTGAGTTCCTAAAGTTAAATTAGCATTGTAATTTTGAAGAGTGATATGATATTGTTACCCTTACTATAGTACAGTGCATAAGCAACATTTAGTGAGATATATAAGTGAAAAGATTAATGATTACATATTTTATGGAAGTTGGCATTCTATAACACTTCACTACTTCAGAAACAACATGAAAAGAAATTGTAAAATTTTCAGCCAATATCGTACTAATTTTATTGATGTTGATCAAAGCTAGCTACACTAAATATTACTAACTTGGTTAGAAGGCTTCCATTGCATTGCTATGCTATGAAAAACTAATTCACATTTAGCCATTGTTTGGATGTGAAAAAAGTAGGGGAGAAAGAAATTGGGAGAGAAAAATAGGAGAGAAATTATGGTTTTTTATTGTTTAGATAAGGGGAGAAAATAAGGAAGAGAGAAGATTGAAGGAAAATATAACATAGGACCCACTAAATTTTAGTTTTATCTGAGTATGAAGAGAAATTGGGAAAGAAATTAAAAAAGACAATTGAAACTAAAAATTTTTCCTATCCTACCCTCGTACTATCCTTGTATTTATAATGTTTTTATCTTGCATGAAGACAAAGACTAGAAGCTAGGGATAAAGATTTTTCTATTATTAGTCTTATATAAATAAATTTATCTATATACTTAAGTGATGCTTCTTTTGCAACCAACAAATTTAATAATTATTGTTATAATTCTTTTAATTATGTTAATAACTTTAATAATAATGGAGGGTCCAAGAACTAATTATCATTTAGTTCAAATTTATGCATTTAATAATAGAGTTTTGTAATTTTTGTGAAATTTTTTTTATATTTTCATCACTTTTTTTTATCAAAAGTTATAATTTTTATATGAAAAAATTTAGAAAATTTTTTATATAACTTTCATTAATGGAATTGTAACTGTTTATGTAGTTATACATAAAATTCATACAAAATATAAATTTTGTAAAAAAAATTACAAGATCTTATGTATTAAAATTATTGCATGATCAATTGGTCACAATCCAACTTTTAGATAATGTGACCAACATAAAAACACCTGATTGATATTAATTTACTAGTTAACTATCCTTATAAACTTTTAAAATCTTTATGAATTTTTACTATTTAATCTTATTAAAGATAAAAATAGTCATTTATAGGAAGTAGAATTAGTTGCATGTGCATTTGAAAATTCAAAATATACTTTACATAAATAAAAAGATTTATAAAAGAGTACTAAAGTTTTACAAAAATACAAAATTTTATATATAAGTACAATAAGTAGAGAAATTCCTAACTTGACCCATCTTATTTCCATTTAGGGTATTTCTTAGAATCAGATTCAATGAATGAGAAAGATAGAGGATTTAGCACATTGACAGAACTAGAACTACTAAATATATCTTCCTAAAAATGGTTAGATAAAATAGGATTAATGATAAAAGGATTTGAGACAGAATTTATTTTCTGAGTCCTATAAAAAAATCAATACAAGGTGTTATCTTTCTCATCTGGAATCTATAACAGAATCTAAGTTCCCCAAAGTGTCAAGAAGGTTCTTGTATAAATATGAGTCATTTCTTGGCAATCCATATTCATAATTTGTGAATAAAAGATTAACAACAAAGAGTGTGAGTATTAGAATACTCAATGATTGGCTACTTTTCTCCTTTTCTAATGAGTTTTCACTATAATAAATCAAAGACATATGTATATAATAATGTAAAATAAATGATAATTTAACTTAACTCTGCTATATCTGTTATAGCTTTTCTATATAATATTTATAAAGATTACTCTAAAGAATGATAATTGTTAGTATATAAGTTTCTCCTTATATCTTCGGTCTTTCCTTATCCTTTGCCACCTTAGACATTAAGCCACAACCTTATCTCTCCAATCTTTACCACTATTTTTCTTCTCTATGAAAGATGAATAACTTCTCTCACAAATCAAATTCATATTGAGTAATATTATGATGCCAACTGTAGCATCAATTACTTAATTTAAATTCATAAGGTATGGTAAAAAATACCAAGTATGCATAAAATTTAGCCAGTTTTATACATATTCATGATTCATCATCTCATGACATTGTATCAAGGTTGATACATAAACCTTTTTTATTCAAGACAATGATAACAATTAATTCTTTTGCATAACTATCAATTAGAATCCAAGCATCACCAATTATTTTTTAAACTTCAATTCCTTACAACATCATTTAACAAGAATAATCAAGTATTGAACTAGCTGTGTAATATCGAGTATTTCCATGGTTTGGTGCCTTTTTTAGCTCCCAAATCTATTTAAATTTTTATCAAAAATTTATCTAATGCTTCTAACACATTAATATACATCAAAAACAATTTTCTCACTATTTAATTAGCTTTGAGTATTGTTCACTCAACACCAAAATGTTAAAATTCAAATAGGATAACACAAGAGTAATCACAATGAAAGCCTCTTTTCAACATCCAAATCACATTTGAATGTCACCAAATTTTTATGTAACATCTATAACATGTTAATTAATGAGAAATTCAATTATTTCTCAAATTTAATATATTGATACTATTCATATAAAATCAAAAACTTAAAATTACCAATTCTATGTACTTTTGGGGTTACTATGGAAAAGGAACATTTTTAGCATTTAAATCAAATCTAATTATTATCAAATTTTTATGCAAGGTAACTAATATATTAATAATCAAATAATAATTACTTTAATTTTTCTCATTCAAATTATAGCACAAACAGCACCATACAACAATAAACAAAATCAAAGATTCTGTTTTATGTTATTATAACTAAAGTCCATTCAATTGTAATTTTCATAATTATAAACTTTTCCAAAATTTCCTAAAATTTTTTATACCTATCCAAACACTATTTGTAGCATGATTATACTAAAAATTAAAATTTAAACAATTCCTAACCTTTAATTCCAAAGTGAAACAAAAATATACCATTAAACTTTCTTAATAAAATCTTGTTTCCACAAATTGTCTGTGGTTATTCCTTGATAAAAAATTAATAAATTATCTCCTACTCATCTTAACACTATAATACCAATATCATATCCTCATATTAACATTTGTATAATATCAAAATAAAACCATTTAGCACCACAACTTATTTTACATCACAATGGCAATTGTTATTAAATTTCTTCATCTTTCATGGAAAACTCATTAGAACAAAGAGTAATTGCCACTTACCTTAACTTCTTGAGTCTTTATCCTTTTAAATACCTTTTAGAGCAACAAAAGAGTAGCTCCACTAAAATAAATCAAATTTTAGAAAATTTGGAGGGAAAATGATTATGAAAACTTCAAGAAGATGAAAGAAACCTAAGTTACCTTGTTAGAATTTGATGAAATCTCTTAAAAAACCTCTTGGAGATTATTAGAAGTTGAAAGCTTTAGTAAAGGAACCCTAAGGAGTCACAATTTTGGCTAGGTAATGAGCAGAAAAAGTGTATAAAAAATGTCTTAAAAAGGCTTTATATAAACCTTAATTTCTAAAGCTTCCAACATAAGCTTCCTATTTTTTATTTTTGCAAGATTTGGTTGATAAATCTATCACATGGGGCACAATTTTTCTACCTTAAAATCAGAAGATTTTCTTATTAAATCTACTAAAATTCAAGTAAATAAAATGGCTAGAAATGTTTGCTAACAAAAATTTTTCACTTTTTTACAAAATGTCATAAGCTTCTTTCATAAGATTGAGTCTTATTTTGGGCCAGAATTTTTTAGTTCCCTAAATTATATTTGGGCTAAAAAAAGTTAGGTTGAGTCAACATAGGCATGTCAAAATGATTTATTTCAATATTGGGCCAAATCTCTAAATTTTCGGGTCCTTGGACCATTTTTAAGTTACTTGGACTCTTAAATTCCTATTGAACCTTCGTATAATTTTCCTAGATCCAATGTTTGAATTTTTATAATATTTTGAGCCATAATAATACCTAATATAATTTCTATAAAAATTCTAATTAAGTAAACTGTTATACTAACTTTACGATTTATCAGAACTTTACCCAATTATATTACTAAGTTTACATTAGGTCATTTCCATTCAAAATTTTTTTCTTAAGTTTTCTTACTCTATTGGGGTATTATACAATTATATATTGTTTGAAGATTCAATGCCTTCATATGTACATGTTCATATTAATGTGGCTTCACCACTATTTAATAATAACACTTATTTATTCTTAATAATAGCCATAACTTGTTTTACTAAGTTAGTTTAGTAATAGATTAAGGGTATTATAATCATTTCATCGTATTAATTATCCTTTCTTCTCACATTTCTCTTAACCAAATAAGAAAAAATAATTTCTCTTATTTTCTTTTTTTTTTCACTTTTCTTTGCAATTAAACACAAAAAAAAAATTCTTAATGATGTTAAAGATTATAAAAGTATGTGAAAAGCTAGTGTAAGTGGGGGAAAAAAGCAACCAATGAATGGGTTGTAAAGTAATATAATAAATAACTAAGTAATTTAATTAAATAAAATCTCTAACTTAGTTAAAATAAAAATAAAAAAATAAAAAAATATCATATCTTATTTACACTTCTTAATGATATTAGCATATAAGTTACAAATAACATAAGTGGTATTAAAAAAAAAAGAAGAAGAAAAATATGTAATAAAATGAATTAAAAAAAGATGATGCTACATCAATATTAAGTAAAATATGAGTTAAAAAATGTAATATGTAGTTAAGTAAATAAATTAATGACATTAAATCTTTAACATTTTTTAAGTATTTTTATAATAAAATAAAATATATCATATTTTGTCTATACTATTAAGTGATATTAGTACATGGAGTTAAAATTTTATCCATTGATAATGTAAAATATTTTACACTATAAGTGAATAAGAAGAATATGCTTCATTAAAAAAGTAATAATAATTAAATTTTTTTATAGAAATAAATAAATTTTAACAATTTTTTATTAATATTATGGGAACATATTAGTAGGTGATAATATAAAATTAATTTATATTAATAATGAATCAAACTTAAATCTTAGTGTATAAGTTGTAAATAACATAAATGAAGATGAAAAAAAAAAAGATAATAGGAAGTGTAATGTATGAGTGTGAATTCTTAATAAAATCTCAATTAATTTTTATATATTTAAAATATAATACTTAAAAAATAACACCAAGATAATATTAATATATTTAAAATAAATAAATTTGATTTTTAATTTTTAAATATTTTATTAAATGATAAAATATGTAATTAGTTATTTTAAGTAAAAAATTTTATTTTAAATTTTAAACATATTTAAAATATTTTTATAAAAATTAAAAATTTGATTTAATATCTATACCACTTATAATATTGGCATCAAAGTGATAAACAATAATAGTAAATGTAAAAAATAAAAATATGTAATAGAATATAAATAAAAGGAAAAGAGACAATTGGTGAGCTATAGAAATGAAATATATCTATATTATTATTATCATAAATAATATGAGTGAATATAAAAAATGTAATAAATTAGACTAGATAAGAAAACATAAAAAATAGAAACTATACAATGATTTGAAAATAATAATTTTGTAAGAAATAATATGTAAATAATGTAATAGAGTAATAGAATAAATAAAAAGAACAGAAATCATGTAAGAATTTAAAAATAATAAAAATAATATATATATATATATATATATATATATATATATATATATATATATATATATAAATGAAAATGAAAATTAAGAAAAATAAACTAAAAGGGAAGCTTTAGTTTAGTTAGGAAAATGAAGTACAAGAGGAAGGACAAGGTGAAATGCATTAAATGCCTTAAACAAATAAATTCTTATTTCAGTTGTGCAAACGAGAGTTTGCGTGGATATCTATTATTTTTGTAATTATTAAAATAAAAACATAATAAAATTATAATAAAAATGTTAAAATTTAATTTGCTAATTATGTCTTCAAATTTAAATTTATAAATGATTAATTTTTAAAATATAATATAAGAATTAAAAATATGTAATTAGATGATTCAATTAATTTATTTTTTTATTTATTTCAAAAGAAAATATTTTATGTTATGTTCATAAAATTCATTAATATTAATATCTAAATTACAAATAATTGAAGTGAATAAAAAAAAGAAAAGAAAGATAATGCAATGGAATAGAAACAATGTTTAAGTTATAAAATCTTAACAAAATCTTAGTTAACATGTATTTAATTTAAAATATATTATTTAAAATTTGATATAAAGAAATAATTTATGAATTTTAAATAAATAAATTGGATTAAATTATCAAAAAAATTATTAAAAATATAATATATAATTATACTGCAATGTCTCAAAGTAATAAAATTTTATAAATTTTAATGTTATGAATAATTATTTTATTCATTTGATTTTAATGTTAAATTTCTCCTCCTCTTTGAAAGTTTTGGAATGTTAAAATGATATTGGTAGTAGTACTTGAAAAAATATATTTTTTATTTTATGGTTATTATTTATTCAAGACTATTTTTTAAAATAGTTTTATGAATAATTCCTAATAAGTTGGGAATAATATTTAGTGATTATGAATACGAGAATTTATGGAATAATGTCCTTGTATTTTATAAATTATTTTTGGAAGTAGTTTGGTAATTGGAAGTACAAAGATTTATGAAATAAATTATTTGTATTTGATAAACCATTATTGAAAACTATGAGAGATTAAAATGTTTATTTTAGAAATTTCAAATTAATCAAGTTGTTACAAAAATATTTATATATTAAGGAAAGATTACAATAATTAAGTTGAAGTTTTTAAATTATAGAAGGAGTGAAAGGCTAAAATTTAATAAAGGAAAGTTGAGTAACTAAAATCAATAGTTGAGATTAACATGAATGATTTTGGAAGGGTGAGATTTAAGATAGGAGTTGAGCTCATTAAATGTAAGATGTGTGGAATCATAGCTCATAACTCTTTTTTAATTTTCTCTCTCTCCTTTTCTTTCTTTTCTTACTATTTCTATAAACTTCTTTAAGAAATAAAAATAAAATAAATAATAAACTCTCAACACTCTCTTATAGTACCCAACATCCACCTCCCCCTTCTTCTTTTTTTTTCCTTTTCCGGCTTCCCTCTCTTTCTTGTTTCTTCTCTTTCTTTCTACTTCTGTTGCTTTTCCTTATCCCTTGCCACCACCGATCCCACTAGTTTTGTTCCAATTTTCTAGCATTGTACTTATCTTGGTGCGAGCCCACTCATGGCGAACAGCTACTTGTTGTGATGGAAGAACCATGGGTCATGGCGGACAAAGGCCAACCATACTTTATCGAAGACAACCTCATCTCTGTCGTCATTATTAGTTCACTTTTAGCTAACTACTGTGGATGGTGTGAGGTGGTGATTAGAAGCTAAGCTGGAGCCACATCATTCTATGTATGGCAAAGTAGGGTGGAATCTTCTTTCTCTAGTGAAGTGCAATTTTGGCAAGCTTCCACCACCAGCAAGTTGTAAATAGACATTACAAACAAAAGTGAACAATCCTATATTATAAAGTTCTAATTTTTATGGTGATTTAATAGTTAATCCAGGATATCCATTTTATACATATTTGCAATATATAATGAAGCATGATAAAAATATGAATTTTATATTATAAGATACTAATATAGGGTAACTAAAATTCATATAGAGCATTAGGATGTAATATTTTGGTAGGTTCCAACTTGAGTCAAGAAAGCCTATCTTATGCATTTTTGTAATATATGAAAATAAATGTGAGAAATGTAAATTTTTATGCTAGGGAGAGTTAAAGTATCATATTTATAACTTACCTTAAACTTATGCCTTATGATTTCAAATAATTTGGAAATCTATATAGAAAACTCACTTTTGTGCATATTTAGGATAAGTGGTGATACCTTAGAAAATGTAAATTTTATGTTATAAAGTGTTTAAATACTATGAATAGAATTATTTTGAAGTATTCTATGATGATACTCTCTATGGTAGTTGAATATCTTAGAAAAGCCATATATGATGGTAGGTTATGAATATGAATGTAAGATTGTGTGCAAAGGGAAATTAATGTAATAAGACTTAAGTACTTTAGAGTATTCCTCTCAATGTTGATAAATGAAGCTCAGACAAAGAAAACCCCTTAATATGTGAAGTATAATCTAGAAGCTTTATTTGGAAATAAAGCATCTTTATGATATCAAGTTTTAAAATCTTAATTATTTTATGCTTCGTTTGGAGAGACTCTAAATTTCTATCTTATTCTAGTTATTTGGTTTAGGCTTGATAAAGTAATAATCATATGCTCTAATGTCAACATGTCATGATTTGGTTGTGAAAAATATGATATTTGGAAAATGAATTAGGTAATGCCCTTATGCTTATAAACTATTATTATGAATAGTGAATAAGAAGGAAGTAGAAGTTATGGATAATCAGGAGCCTTCTAATACAGATGAATTATCCTACTAGGTGAGTATATATCCTACTCTAATTTTAATGTTTTACTATAAAGTATTTAAATGTCATCAATTATGATCCTTCCTATAAATGATAAAAATTATATATTTGTTTATCATTGAATCTTAAATAGGGTAATAGTGAGTTATAATATATATATTATGAAATCAATCATATGGCTATGTATTAGAGAATTTGGAAATGATACTCGTGATGAGTTAGTAAATATTGGTTTGAGAGAATGTTGTTTGGATAGCCATGTGAGGCATAGTGATGATTACTACCAATTGTTAATTAACTAGGATTAAAATCAAAGGTAAATGATATTTGTAATGTGAATGAATGTTATGACTGTGTAAAAGGGCATGGTGCTAATATATATATATATATATATATATATATATATATATATATATATATATATATATATATATATATATATTGTGTGTTATATGCTCTGATTTGCCTTGTGATGATAGAATGGTTGCTTTGTATTAACATTGTAGTGGATCTTGTAATTTATAGAGCTGAGCTTTATTGTGCATGTTATAATGTGAATTATGCCACAGTGGCATTTGAAATGAGAAGTGTGATGAGACAATCATGTGAAAGCTAAATGAAAATTCTTAGTAATAAGGTGGGTAGGGTATATAAGATTGATCTAAGAGGAATAAGGATAGAAAGGTGAGTAAGGTATAAGATTGGATCAAGAGATAAAAGGTGGATACATGTATCTTCATTATGATTGATATGAATTATGATGTGACATTAAATCTTGTTTATGATTGAATGTCTCTGATTGACATGATTGTAATGATTTGAGACTATTGAGCCTTACTAGTTATTATGAATGTGATAATCACCCAGAATAAGTTATGTATGATATGAAAATGATATTAAGTACAAGTGATTAGTCGAGATTGCCATGATTCATGATGTGAAATATGAAATGTAAGTTTTGTGCAAGTGAACATTCGATTTAAGGCTTAGTTTCGCATGTTTCAAGAATCTAGGGAGTTTAGATTATATTTATTTCTCTAATCAAACACTTAGTTATTAAGTGATCATTTAATACAATTGAATCAAGGTTAAATAGAGGAAGATATATACTCATTGAGTTCTTGTAACTTATTCCATTTATCTCTCAATATTTTTAGGTTAAGATAAAAGTGCTTGAGCTTAGTTGCCTCCATGGAGAATCAAAGACGACCTGGTTGAAAGGCTTTGACAGTTGGATTAGGTTTAGGATCGAGACATACATATAGAAATTATGTTGATTTGACACTTAATATTTTAAATCATTTATCTGTATATACATATTAAGGTTATGCATTATTATGTATGTTGATGACTCTGTCATATTTGTAAAGAATACGTGTTTTATGATTTAGGACGAGTGGGCCTCGAACAATATTTAAAAACAAGGGAAACTCTATTTTTTTTTTGCAAGAATTTATAGAATGATATGATTCCCCATGGAAATAGGAAGATTTTCGTTAGGTAGAATTAGTGGAATTAGTGGTGAAGCTGATGGAGACCAGTTATCAAGATCTACGTCGATCACGATTTGGTTTGGGTTGTGATATATATAATTCAATTAGTACTTTTTATTATATTTTTAAATTGTTTAAAATATTTATAATTTAATTAAATGTATCATATTATATTCACACTACTAATGTTAGTATCTAAATTGTAAGCAATAGCAATAAACATGAAAAAAATGCAATGGAACAAATTAAAAAGAAAAGAAATAATGAATGAATTAAAAAATAATACAAAAGTTGAAAAAAATATAGTTAAATAATTCAATTAAATTAAATTTTAAGCATATTTTAAATAAAAATAAATACAAAAATAGAATATATCATATTGTGTATACATTTCTTAGTAACATTAGTATTTGAACCTCAAATAATATAAGTGAAAATGAAAAAGAAAAGAAGAAAACTATGGAAGAGCAAATGAAAAAAGTGACGTGATTTTATTGAATTGTTCTTAAACCCAAGCCAGATTGTCATGTTTAATTGATCTAATTGAAAACTAGTCTTAGTCCAATTTGAATAATGGTTGGAAGTTGCTTGGGTAGTTCAACCACTTTAAATTGTTAGAAACCATTATATAATAAAAAATTCACTAAATTGGTGTGAAATGATTCTAATGGGTCTCTTATACATTGCTTCAATAAAAAAAATGTTATGCTCAAGAATCAAACATTGGACCCTCCAAACAAGTTAACACATCATCATTACTATGAAAGCCTTCTCTGTATTATAATTAATATTAAATAAATATATTTAATGTGTCTTGTTATGTAAAGTACAATACTACCCTAAGCTTACCAATGTAGCCTAAACATTTGTCCATCAACCAATCTTGTAATATAAAAGTACAAATAATATCTTTATCATATAATTCAAAAGATTTCCTATAAATTATATTAAAGAAGTTTTTATTAGGTATAATTTCAAATTATTTTTAGTTGATTTCACTTATTTTAAAATATTTGTTAATTTAGACAAATATTACATTTATAATTACTTAAAAACATTGATACATAATGTGATATGTTAAATTTTTATAATAGAATCGAGTTTGAAAAAGAAAAGAAGTGAATGTGTATTTGAACCATAAATAATAGAAGCAAATATGAAAAGGAAATAAGAAAAATTATGGAAAAGCAAATAAAAAAAGGATAATGTGGCTTTATTAAATGTAATTTTAAATTATTTTTTAATTAATTTCACCTATTTTAAAATATTTGTTAATTTAGACAAATATTACATTTATAATGAGTTAAAAACATTGACACATAATGTGATGTGTTAAATTTTTATAACAAAAGTGAATATGAAAAAGAAAAGAAACGAATATGTATTTGAATCATAAATAATAGAAGCGAATATAAAAAAGAAAGGAAGAAAACTATGGAAGAGCACATTAAAAAAGATAATGTGGCTTTATTACATTATTTTTAAACCCATATTAGATTAGTTAGTTTAACTAATCCAACCAGAAACCAATCCTTAGATCAGTTTGGATAATGGTTAAAACTTGTTGAGGCGGTTCAACCACTTTAAACCATTGGACAACATCATATACTTAAAAACTCACCGAATCAATGTGAGACGATTCCAACAAGTATCCTATATATTGCTTCAATAAAGAAAAGAAGAAAACTATGAAAGAACAAATTAAAAAAAGATAATATGGCTTTATCGCGCTATTCTTAAACCTAGATTGGGTCAGCTGGTTCAATTGATCCAACTAGAAACTAATCCTTGGTTTGGTTTGGATAGTGGTTAAAGCCTATTGGGGTGGTTCAACCACTTTAAATTGTTGGACACCATTATATACTTAGAAACTCATTGAATCAATGTGAAACAATTCCAACAAGTATCTTATACATGGCTTCAAAAAAGAAAAATTGTCATGCTCAAGAATTGAACATTAAACCCTCCAAACACAAGTTAACTCATCATTACTACTATGAAATCCTTCTGTGTTATATTTGCCATTAAATATTAATGAATCTTGTTATGAAAATAACATTATCAATGTAGCCTCATCTAAAAGTATAGTTAATATATTTATCATATAATTCAAAAGTTTTCTTATAAATTATATTAAGCTTTTATTAAATGTAATTTTAAATTATATTTTTTAATTAATTTCACCTATTTTAAAATATTTGCTAATTTAGATGAATATTATATTCATAATGACTTAAAAACATTGATACATAACATGATATGTTAAATTTTTATTTTTTATATTTATAAATATGAAAATAAATCAAACAAAATCATTAAGTTTAATCGATTTGATCTTTACCAGTCAGTTTCCTAGGCTAATGGTTGAATTGAATTTTAAATATTGTTTTATTGTTAAGTAATATAAGGGTGTGTTTGATTGGATGGAATGAAATAGAATGGAATGGGAATGAGACAGGGGATGACTCAAAAACATGTTTAGTAAGTACTACAATATAGGAATCCTCATTTCTTAAGGAATGGACATCCCATCAAAAAATGGAATATCCATTCCATATCAAAAGTAATGGAATGACTTATTTCATCATTTTTAGATTGGACTTATGACTATTAGTATGCATAAAATAAGATTGGTGGTTGGTTGATTCCATTAAAAACAAACTTTTCTTTATTAATTTGGAGTGAATCACATCAAGTAAGGCTAATGGTTGGTTAACTCCACTAAAAATAAGATTTTTTTCCTTTTTTTTGGAGTAAATCACATCCAAGTTTTAATTTGGCAGAATAAATCATGTTCAAGACATGATTAGTTGCTATTTTAGGATTGGAATAGCTTATTCTAGGATTTGCCCATTTAAAGGCTATTATGCTTGTTGAAATGTAGATTGGAGTTTTATGAATGAAAAGTGAGGTTTTTCTTCTTAGGTTTTTTAGGAATTAAACGAACTTATCAAAGTTGCAATCATTGTGGCATTTAATAACCTTATCACTCAATCATGACTTAGCCCAGACCATGACTAGTGTAGAGCTCATTTTTAAATTTCATCAACCTAATATGCTAGCTAGACTACCATTTCAAGACATGCTATAAAGTTTCAGAGCAATTTTCATGAAACATAAAGAATACATGTAATAAGTTATTTTTAATAATAATATTTTAATTTAGTTACTAGAAGAGTTAGGTTGCTTTTATCCTTACATATTTGAGAGTTAGCTAGTCAAACTATCTATAATATTGTTCTACTTTTTTTACTTTATATAATGAAGGCTTAAATGCTTAAATCAAATAAGTCATATGCTACCTAAACGTACCTTAATTTCTCTATTAGGTTTAATGCTAATGTGTCTATAATAGGAAATATATAGGAGATAAGTCCAAGCTTAATGATTGAACATTTAAAAATAGACAATCATTAAGATAAAATATACGCTTACTAACAATGTTTATCCTCTTGATTTTCCTAATCACTTAAGCTTCATGTGTTACAATTTAAATCCCAAATAAATAATAAGCAATACATAATAATATAAATATTTGCACTCTTAAAGCCACATATTACATAAAAGTTTCTTATAGTACATCATATAGAATTAACTAATCAAGAATATCTAAATTTCATTCATTTCCTAATCAATCACTGGATTTGATTTTTCTTGTAACATATCTAGGGAATAGTGAAGACAACTTTATGAACTTTCGACACTTTTCATAATGAAGATAGTTCCTTATGAGCTTCCACACTATCCTATTAACTTCTAGTAAAGATAGACCCTGCACTTTTAGCATTATAGCCATCTAGTGAAGACAATCACATGTAGGCTTTTGATATTATTTCATACTTCTCTATTTTCCAATATTATGGCCATTCAATGAAACTAGGATGATGCAAACATTCATCTCATATTATTCTTATTTATCACTTCATTTCACATTTCATATGTAAGCATAGCTTAATTCACATATTTTCCTATACCATTTGGTATGGCTACATATATCCCCTCATAATATTAAATAATATTTGCATGCATAACAAGTCACTGCCTAATATACTATAAGTGACTCAATATCACCATATCGATTAGTATGGCCATATAGGTCACTTACAACATTACAATATGATTTCCCACTCAAATTATCTATTACTACATTATTATATCTCATTATATCATTAATGATTTCATATCTAATTTTTACATTTTACATATCAACTTACTTTAGGTTTAGAAAGCTTTAGGATACACTTAAATTTCATGCATAGCATGATACCTTAACTTAAATTGGTATACTTCACTATGTAGTTAACTATAAAGACCTAAAAAATATTTCTACTAACTTATAATTGATCACTAGAATCCAAAAAGTAACTTTAGTGCTTATAATCAATTATTAGCAACTTGAAAGCTTATAATCAACTATATAGTTGACCATGACCAAGGTTTCTATAGATTTTTAGCTCAATCACTTCATTAAACCTAACATATCATTAATATACTCTTTTGACACTTCATTTACTTCTTTTCTCACATTAAAACCAATCCATATTTCATAAATCATCATATTTTATATGTAATCCATTGAAAACCTAAAACTTAACCCTAATGAACAATTTCAATTTAGATCTTGTAAATGGTATTAGATTGTTCACCCACCTATTAGGAAGAAGTTTTTAGGAAGCCAAATCTATTATTTGTTGCCTTGATCAACCAAAATCATAAGGGACTCCTTATTAAGGTTCCTTTTTCCCTTTTAAGCTAAATGCTCAAATCTTTCCAAATTCAAATAAAAATTCTAGTTACGAAAAGAGCTTCACCATATTTGTGTGAAGAATTTGACAAGAAACTGCTAACTTTACTTGATTAATAGGAATCTTGAAGAAGAAAAGGAAAGGAATAGGAGAATCTGAAAAATGGAAAGGTTAGATGATGGCATAAATGAAAAAAATAATGCCTTAATGGGTTAATTTTAAGTTATAAAGGAAATGCATTTTGGAAAAAAATGTACATTTTATACTCATCTACCATTTTCCTACACTATAGTCAACTATATTGTTTAGAATATGCTTTAAATAGTGACAGTCAACTATTACCTACCCTCTTTACACTTAATTGCTCTTTAAGCCTTTCCTACTCTCAATTATTCATGCATGCTCACTTCTAAGCACTTATGTCCCTTCCTTTTTTCACCTTACCTGAAATTTTTTTTCAAGGTTCATATAATTAATAAATTTCTCTTCTCTTCATCTATTCCTTTCTATAATTTATTTCACCTTTTACTCAAATAAATATTTTATTTTCACTAAATTTCTCATTTACATTCTTATCAAAATTTGCTCATGTCTTGGAAGATTTCTTTTTCTTATATATATTTCACTAAAATTAATTTGATATTTTTTATTTTTTTTATAAAAAAAACACAATACAAAATTTTAAAATTCTAAAATTTTGAAGAAAGTGTGATACATTTCCATCTCTTTCTTTTTGTGAGCATGGCACCTTCATTTTTTATACCTTTAGTTACAAACGACTAGTTAGTTTTAGGATTAAGTTTAATCTAACTTAGCTTTTTTGGGATATGATATAGCTTGTTTGTGGGTCAATTGGTGATTGCATTAGTTATTTTCAGAGCTTTGGCTCTAGATCATGTTTACTTATCAATTTCTTATTTATTTCATTTAAGTTTCTATCTTAGATGTTAATTCTACCTTTTTCTATCTAGTTAGTCTATTCACCATTTTAATACCTTGTTCGTTAGTTTGAGTGCATAATCACTAAAAAAGTGTTGTTTTACATCATTTATTTGTGTTTAGCATTAAACTATTGAAAAATAAAAGTAAAAAAAAAAAAGAGAAAATTTCAAGCAAAAAACTTAGAAATGTAGCTAATAAGGTTCTGCCAAGTAAACTATTCGTGGTGGTTTTATTGAAATTCAACAAATTGCTTCTTAAAACACTCAAAATCATCCTTTTTTACCCTTATCTACATTATCCTTTTTGTCTTTATATTGAGTCCAATAAATTCAATTCTTGAGTTTTCTTACCAAATTTCAATATTTGCTCTTTAGCTTGCATTGTATCTTCTTTTCACATCAAACCTACCTTGTTAGTGTCAAAGCTACCCTATTTTCTTAGTTAAGCTATTTGGATTAGTTTCATGACATTTTATATCCTTGTTCTTAAATGAGTTTGTTTAGTTCAAAAAGAACTAAAAGAGTGGAATTGAATGGTAAAAGACAAAAGAATGAGCACATTTTTAAAAAATCCATAAAAAGTGGTAACATGAGGGTTGAGTGACATCTAATTGAGAGAAACATGTGAAAAAGTGTTCTGTGAAGATTTCTTATTTCTTTATATATTTTAGTAGGTTTCCAACATGGCATTATCGTGAGACAAAGAATAAATTGATAGTGAACTTGTAGTTGCTTGGAGACCTTTAAACTTGCAAGTTAGGGAGGATGATGAATAGAAGGATAATATTTACCATACATGCTAGCATGTTAATGGGAAGGTTTATAGTATGGCAATTGATGGAGGTTGTTGCATAAATCTAGTTATCACCATTTTAGTTGATAAGTTGCATTTACCAACCCAAAGACATCCTCACTCTTACATATTGCAATGGTTGAATGAAGAGTGTAAAGCAAAAATGACCAGGTAAGTGTTAATTTCATTTAAAATAAGTAAATATTTTGATGATGTGTTATGTGATATAGTTTCTATGCTCGGGGGACATATCTTGTTAAGTAGTGTTGGGAATTTGGATTATCACATGCAGCGAAAATTCAAAATTTGATCCGAATACTATCTAGGATCCATGCAAAAAAAATATAAATCAATGATTAGGGTTTTACCTATTGGACACTCGTGTTTCTACTGATTAAAACTTAAGAGTGGATGAATCAAATGCCAGCCGGAAGGTACAACATCTCTACGGTATCCACACGGAGTGAATAACGACCTCTCACCCTCCACGAATATGCTAGGATGCGTTTCTCTCTTTAGGATTTAGCATTGGATGTTTTCTGAGTAATTTAGGATTTTTGGGAGCTTATGTGCGTGTACAAAATGCTGCCCTCAAGTCCCTTTTTATAGAATTTAGACAAGCCACAATCCTAGTCCTACTAGGATGATTTCTCCAAAAATTCTAATTATACTTAACAACTCATCTTATCCTTATCCTAGAGATAATGAGGAGAGATAGGACTTATCTATTAATTATCTAATATTAGATAATAATATTATCTCATAATATAAATATCTTAATATTAGATAATTGCATATAGTTATCAAATATCAAAATAATATTATCTCATAATATATTTATCTAATATCTGATAACGTAATTATTTGATATTACTTTAATATCAAATAATATCACATAATAATTATATTTATTACATGAAAAATATATTATTATTTTATAATATATATGCATAAAAATAAGTCCAATTAATTGGATATCAATCTAATTAAAGTCTAATTAATTATTACTCCTTTTGTGTGATTCTATAGGTTCTTACTACGTTAATAATGACTCATTATTGAACCATAAATAGTGAGCAATATCTAGCAATACATCACTGCCACTCAAGTAGTAAGAATGTCTGTGATTCGACATCCACCTAATACATGATCAACGCTTTGTATTATAATCCATTTTGCAATAATATCCAGATTGAACTAGAGGCATGGAGTGTGTCATCTTCGTCAATGTTTAATTTATATTTCTTGATACTGAGTAGACTTCAAAATAAATGATCAATATCACATATTGATTCATTTGAGCATGGTCATGCATTTCTAAGTCTTACTCAATCAAGGGGTCCAAGGATATATCTTTTTTTTATAAGAGTAACAAAATTCCATCTACATCACTCACTTCCCTCTACATGATTTGTGACACACCCAATCAACGTCCTACTTGTCATCCCGATTAAAGGTGACATAGGATGACATTAAAGTGAGTAACCCCTCATGTAGGGAACCGTAGTGACTTCAGGTCAAAGGACTATATGCAATTATGACCATATGAAAACTACTAATGACACAAGTCTTATACATGTAGTATTCTCATATTGGTTCAATCCAATACATCTGGTCACCAATAACGTACTCATGTATTGACTTGATATCATATATCAATGATTCACAATCATCGGTCACTATACATGCCAATTCGATGTACTATTACTATCCCTTTCATAATAATACTTAACTAGGAGCATTTTAGGAATAGTAAAACTATTCCAAGGACAATTATTATATTAAGTTATAAATTGCGCAAAAATTGAAAATAAAATATAATAATTGCATTGCTTGAAATTAAACATAATACATTATGTATTATTTCAATCATCTATATGATTAGTTTCTAGGACACACACTAACAATCTCCCACTTGGACTAGAGCCAATAACTCATGTATCTAATACTAAATAACATAGTATGACCATCATGTTTTTTCTGCACTACAGGCTTTGTCAGTGGGTCGGCAATATTGTCATCAATTGGTACTTTACATATCTTCACATCTCCTCTATTGATGATTTCTCGAATAAGATGGAAGCGCCTACGTATATGTTTGGATCACTGGTGAGATCTAGGTTCCTTGGCTTGTTCAATGGCTTCATTGTTGTCACAATAGAGATCCACCGGGTTTACAATGCTAGGAACAATGCCAAGTTCAGTAATGAACTTTTTGATCCAAACAGCCTCTTTTGACGCATCAGAGGTAACAATATACTCAGCCTCTGTAGTAGAGTTGGCCATTATTTCCTGATTTGAACTCTTCTAGTACACAGCACCACCATTTAAGCTAAATACATAACTTGACTGCGATCTAAAGTCATCATTATCTGATTGGAAACTAGCATCAGTGTAACCTTTTATAACAAGTTCTTCCTCTCCTCCATATATTAAGAATGAATTCTTAGTCCTTCTCAAGTACTTAAGGATATTCTTAACGGTAGTCCAGTGAGGTTCACCTGGATTTGACTGGTACCTGCTCGTCATGCTCAAAGCATACGAGACATCAGGACGAGTACATATAATGGCATACATGATAAATCCAATTGCTAATGCATATGATATCTTATTCATGCGGTCCTTCTCATCTTATGTTGAAGGACACTGAGCTTTGGACAAATTTATGCCATGTGACATAGGTAAAAATCCTTTTTTAGATTCTTGCATGTTAAACCATTTTAACATTTTATCTATGTATGTACTCTGACTTAGGCCAAGCAATTTTCTTGATCTATCTCCATGGATTTTAATACCTAGTATATAGGCAGCTTCACCTAAGTCTTTCATCGAGAAACAATTCCTTAACCAAGTATTTACTGTTTGCAGTGTAGGGATATCATTTCCGATGAGTAGTATGTCATCCACATATAATACAAGAAAAATAATTGTGCTCCCACTAATCCTTTTGTAAACACAATATTCATCTTCATTTTTGATAAAACTAAATTCTTTGATTGCCTCATCAAAATAAAGATTCCAACTCTGTGAAACTTGCTTTAATCCATAAATGGATCGTTGTAGCTTACATACCTTTCCAGTAGTTTCAGGAATGACAAAACCCTCGAGCTGTGTCATGTACACATCCTCGAGGAGCTTTCCATTAAGAAAAGCAGTTTTGACATCCATATACCAAATTTCATAATCATAAAAAGCTACAATAGCAAGCAAAATCCGGATGGATTTAAGCATAGCAACTAGGGAATAGGTCTTATCATAGTCTATACCGTGAACTTGCCTATAACCTTTTGCGACTAATCATCCTTTAAAGGTTTGCACATTACCATCCATGTCGATTTTCTTCTTGAAAACCCATTTGCACCCAATGGGTTTTACCTCTTTAGGTGGATCAACCAAAGTCCATACTTAGTTAGTATACATGGAATCCATCTCAGATTTCATGGTCTCAAGCCACTTCTCAGAGTCTGGCCCTTTTATAGCTACTTGGTAGGTTGTAGGCTCATCTTCATCCATGAGCAAAACATCGCCATTTTGAGTCAAAAGAAATCCATATTTCTCGAGCTCATGGCGTATCTTACTAGATCTACGTGGGCCTTATGTTACTTGAGCTAGTTCCTGAGTCACAACATCTTGTGGTCTCTGTTCAAGCTCTATTACAAGTTTCTTATGGTCTCTGTTCAAGCTCTATTACAAGTTTAGTATTACTTTGTAAGTCTTATACTTCTTTGATTTTTACTTTCCTCCCATTATTTTTCTTAGAGATAAATTCTCTTTCAAGAAAAATACCAGTTTATGCAACAAACACTTTACTTTCACTAGGATTGTAAAATAGTATCCTTTAGTTTCCTTTGGATATCCTACAAAGTAGTACTTATCTAATTTGGGTCTAAGCTTATTAGAAACTTAACATTTTACATAGGCTTCGCAACCCCAAATCTTCATAAAAGATAAGTTGGGACGTTTCCCAGTCCATATCTCATATGGAGTCTTTTGAACCGTTTTAGAGGGAACACGATTGAGTATAAAAGCAACTGTCTCTAGAGAATGCCCCCAAAAGGAAATTAAAAAATCTGTATGACTCATCATCAATCGTACCATATCTAACAAGGTATGATTCCTCTTTTCTGAAACACCATTCCATTGTGGTGTTCTAGGTGGAGTGAGTTGTGATACTATACTACACTCCTTTAGATAATTATCAAATTCTTGGCTTAAGTATTCTCCACCTCGATCTGATCAAATTGTTTTAATACTTTTGCCAAGTTGGTTTTGCACTTTATTCTTAAATTCCTTGAACTTTTCAAAGGATTCTGATACGTGTTTCATAAGATACATATATCCATATCTATTAAAATCATCAGTAAATGTAATGAAGCACTAGAAACCTCCTTTAGCAAGTGAACTAATAGGCCCACATACATCAGTATGTATGAGACTTAATAGATCATTATCCCTTTCACTGTGTCCAATGAATGGTGCTTTAGTCATTTTACCTAGTAAACAAGATTTGCATATTTCATATGATGCAAAATCAAATGAATCCAAGAATCCATCTTTATGGAACTTGGATATGCACTTCTCATTTATATGGCCCAAACGACAATGCTAGAGATAGGTTGGATTTAAATCATTTGATTTAAATCACTTGGTGTTTATGTTATAAACAGGCATTTCAAGATCAAGAATATGGAGTCCATTGAACATTTGTGCACTACAGTAAAACATTTCATTTAAATAAACTGAACAACTTTTATCCTTATTATAAATGAAAAACCTTTCTTGTCCAAACAAGAAACAGAAATAATATTTCTATTGATAGCAGGCACAAAATAACAATCTTCTAATTCTATTATTAAACTAGAAAGTAAAGATAGATAATATGTCCCTACAGCTAGCACAGCAACTCTTGCTCCATTGTTAACTCATAGGTCTATTTCGCCTTTATCCAGAGTCCTACTCTTTTGTAGTTCTTGCACATTTGTACAAATGTGAGAACCGCATCCGGTATCTAATACCCAAGATGTAGAAGTGGAAACATTAATTTCTATAACATAGATACCTGAAGTGGAAGTCTCACTTCCCTTCTTCTTTTTCAGATCTTCCAGATAGACCTTGCAGTTTCTTTTCCAATGTCCGGTCTAACCGCAATGGAAGCATGTCCCTTTCTTAGCCATAACCCTTTTTGGTTTCAATGCAGAGGACTTAGACTTAGGCTTGCCTTTGGATTTGGAATTCTTCTTGTTTTTTGCCCTTGCCTTTTCCCTTGCCTTTGCCCTTTTAAACCATCATTATGGTGTTGGACTTAGTCTTTTGCAAATTTTGTTTAGTAGTTCTTAACATGCTTAACAATTCTGGCAATGGTTTGTTAATTTTATTCATGTTGTAATTCATGATAAATTGACCATAACTTTATGGCAACGATTGCAGAATTAAGTCAGTGGCCAACTCTTGATCTAGTGGAGCACCCAATCTCTCAAGGTTCTTAACATACCCAATCATTTTGAGTACATGAGGCCCAACAGGGTTTCCTTCTGTCAGTTTGCACTAAAACAATGCTTTTTGTCACCTCAAACCTCTCATGCCGAGCTTGGCCTTCATAAAGCTTCTTAAGATGCTCAAGCATGTCATAAGCTTCCATGTTCTCATGTTGCTTCTGAAGCTTACAGTCCATGATAGCTAACATGAGATAACCGACATCTAATGCGTCATCATGATACTTCTTATAAGTATCTTTTTGAGCTTGAGGGGCAGTAGCTTCAGGTTCTTAAGGAATAAGTTCCTCTATGACATACATTTTTCGCTCATGTTGAGGACTATTCTCAAATTCCTGTACCAGTCCAGGAAGTTTGTCCCATTCAATTTGTCCTTCTCTAGGATTAATCGTAGTGATAAGTTATTTGATGTATTAGCCATTGGTTATCTATGACAGAAATATGCAGAGTAAGTATTAAGTTTAAAACATTTAATAAGGTCTTTTATTAAATATACCTTCCACTATTTTATTCAAATTAATAGCCCTCACTATTAATTCGAAAAGTCACATTGTCTAAGCTTTCTAGTGGGCCAAGATCCATATTTCACAAAGCCTTAAATTAGCTTAGGCTAAACACTTAAAACTTAGTTATTTAGGTAGGCAACATTTGCCAATTGTATCATATACAACTCTTAGATAGTTAGGTAAACAACACTTATTCTAGTCCATGTTATGAACTAAAACTCAACTCTATGCCTCTAGGTCTCAATCCTATTGAGATATCCTAGTTAAGTTGGACTCAATGTTTGACATTCAAATATCACTATTATCTCATCACGTCTCACTAAGATAAACGAGGTACTTTGCTTTGACAAACCTACCTTATGTCGATTAAGGCCTTGATGAGTGTCAAGCATTGGAAGGCATCATTTAATTATTATTGACTTAATATTTCAGATGAGGAATTTTTAACTTATTCATTATTAAATCTCTCCATAACTAGCCTATTTATTCATGCATTATACCTAGCATATCTTATACATTATATAAAGTAAATGAATAAAATAGACTACTGCATATCATATATCAAGCAATGGATAGAACTATCACATAGTAGGAACATATTCTATCATATAGTAAATGCATGCTCATCAATATCATCACATAATAAAGAAATCAAAATGTCACATAATATGGCCCAGAATTTTATTTTCTAATGATATTCCAAACTAACTCCTTAGCTTCTTCTTATCCTATAACTCCTGAGCTTCTCCTCATTCCAAGCAAAGGTTGCTCCATTGTGATTACAATTTTGTAACAAAAACCCCGAGTTACATTCGGGGGGAGTGAGATTAGAAGAGAATATACATTAGAAAAATAGAGGAAGACGTGACACACAGGTCGTATTTAAAATCCATTCACAAAAACTCCAAGGGCTATACTATGTAACACATTCATGCATCATATGTAATAATTGCTCAGAAATATATGTAACCAAGATAAGCAAGATAATTGACATATATATTTCATAACATAATCATCATAAAAAATCATGTTTTAAAATAACGCTTTAAGAACAAAAATAATTTTTGAATGCTACGCAGAGTTAGTATGGCGGTCTCGCTAGCCGGTTAGCAGCGGGGTCAAGGGGGCAGAGCCCCTTGCCGGGGGACGTGGGGGGCAGAACCCCCCGAGCAAAAAATTGAATTCATCTGACATTCAAATTACAATTTTTTTGTTAACAATTGACACATCCTCAAGTCGAACAA
The DNA here is from genome assembly GCA_020226215.1 of Sindora glabra. Taxonomy (NCBI): domain Eukaryota; kingdom Viridiplantae; phylum Streptophyta; class Magnoliopsida; order Fabales; family Fabaceae; genus Sindora; species Sindora glabra. The sequence continues at coordinate 21,436,457 of CM035235.1, forward strand.
TTCGACTATATGATTGACATTCAAATCATAGTTTCAAAATAGGATTTACGTCCAAACACTTTGAATAATTTTAATCATATCAAAACAGATCCAGTCGTGTTCAAATAAACTAAAGCATACATATACCTCATAGATCAGATTCAACTTAATCACATTAAATAAATTTAAACAGGTCCTTACAAATTCAGAATTAATCACATTAATTCTGTGTTGACTAGGTTATATGCTTTAAACGCAGAGAACATCACATATTCAGAACATATTCAAGGGTTTATCATATGAAAACTCAGAATTACGCATGAAATAGATTTGAATATGAAGAAAAAAAAAGCATAATCAGATTCATGCAATTTATCTCATCAATTGATAATCAGATTCAAAATTCAGATTATATATATCATATATATATCTATGAAATCAGAACCATACACAAGTTTGCATATATCTCATATATATCTAGTTTAAACAGAAACTGATTTGATATTAATTTATCACATAAACATTCATCAAAACATGTAACTTCTTATTTAAGTCGAAACAGATTTAACATATATTTTTCATATAAATATTCATTAAAGGCAGTAAAACACATAATTAGAACTATATTTTTGCAAGAAGCTCTGATACCACTGTTGGGAATTTGGATTATCACATGCAGCAGAAATTCAAAATTTAATTCGAATTCTACTTAGGATCCATGCAAAAAAAAATATAAATAAATGATTAGGATTTTACCTATTGAGCACTCTTGTTTCTACTAATAAAAACTTAAGAACGGATGAATCAAATGCCGGCTAGAAGGTACAGCATCTCTACGGTATCCACATAGAGTGAATAACGACCTCTCACCCTTCACAAATATGCTAGGATGTGTTTCTCTCTTTAGGATTTAGGATTGGATGTTTTTTGAGTGATTTAGGGTTTTAAGAGCTTATGTGCATGTGCAAAGTTCTGCCCTCAAGTCCCCTTTTATAGAACTTAGACAAGCCACAATCCTAGTCCTACTAGGATAATTTCTCTAAAAATTCTAATTATACTTAACAACTTATCTTATCCTTATCCTAGAGATAATGAGGAGAGATAGGACTTATCTATTAATTATCTAATATTAGATAATAATATTATCTCATAATATAAATATCTTAATATTAGATAATTGCATATAGTTATCAAATATAAAAAATAATATTATCTCATAATATATTTATCTAATATATGATAACATAATTATTTGATATTACTTTAATATCAAATAATGTCACATAATAATTATATTTATTACATGAAAAATATATTATTATTTTATAATATATATATGCATGAAAATAAGTTCAATTAATTGGATATTAATCTAATTAAAGTCTAATTAATTATTACTCCTTTTGTGTGATCCTATAGGTTTCTTACTACGTTGACAATGACTCATTATTGAACCATAAATAGTGAGCAGTATCTAACAATACATCACTGCCACTCAAGTAGTAAGAATGTCTGTGATTCGACATCCACCTAATACATGATCAATGCTTTGTATTATAATCCATTTTGCAATAATATCCAGATTGAACTAGAGGCATGGAGTGTGTCATCCTCGTCAATGTTTAATTATATTTCTTGATACTGAGTAGACTTCAAAATAAATGATCAATATCACATATTGATTCATTTGAGCATGGCCATACATTTCTAAGTCTTACTCAATCAAGGGGTCCAAGGATATATCTTTTTTTTATAAGAGTAACAAAATTCCATCTACATCACTCACTTCCCTCTACATGATTTATGACATACCCAATCAACGCCCTACTTGTCATCCCGATTAAATGTGATATAAAACGACATCAAAGTGAGTAACCCCTCATGTAGGGAACCGTAGTGACTTCAGATCAAAGGATTATATGCAATTGTGACCATATGAGAACTACTAATGACACAAGTCTTATCCATGCAATATTCTCATATTGGCTCAATCCAGTACATTTGTTCACTAACAATGTACTCATGTATTGACTTGATATCACATATTCATGATTCACAATCATCAGTCACTATACATGCCAGTCTCAATGTACTATTACTATTCTTTTCGTAATAGTACTTGACTAAGAGCATTTTAGGAATAGTAAAATTATTCCAAGGACAATTATTATATTAAGTTATAAATTGCATAAAAATTGAAAATAAAATATAATAATTGCATTGTCTGAAATAAAATATAATACATTGTGTATTATTTCAATCATTTATATGATTGGTTCCTAGGACACACACCAATAGGTAGACCATAGCAATATAATAGAAGAGTTACATATAATGGGTTTTGAAATAGGTATTCCTTTATAATTATTTGTAAACATGTCACTTTTATATCATTATCACTATATGAAGCTTATAAGGATCAAATGAAAATAAAAAGAAAGATTAAGGGAAAAAGTGAGAGAAAAGTCGAGGGTGATAAGGAAGGAAAAAAAAAGAGACAAAAAGCTTTAAACTAAAAAGAGTGAAAAGAATGGAGGTAAGGAAGAAAAAAGTAGAGAGACAGAGAGCTCCAAAATTGAAAATAGTGAAAAAAATGAAGGTAAAGATGAGATAAGTGAAAAAAAAATCAAGCATAAAAAAAAAAGAAAGCTTTTATGTAAAAGTGAGTGAGTGATGTGAAGAGAAAGCTTTTTTTGCAAGGTAGCTTATATTTGTACTTTTGTATAGAGAATTATTGATTAGGTTTGGGTACATCTGGATAAAGAAAGGTTCTCAATGCAAAAGCATTCAAAGTTTTAGTTAAGAGGGATGGTCCTTTCCAAGTAGTGGTTTACATCAATGACAATGCTTATAAATTGGATCTTCTAGGTGAGTACAATGTTAGTGCACTTTTTAATGTATCTTAGTGCACTTTTTAATGTATCTAATCTTTCTCTATTCAATATAGGTAACTATTCAAGGATGAATCCTTTTAAGGAGATGGAGAGTGATGGGATCCAGGATATGGCTAACAACAATGCTTCAAATGATTCTTTGCATATTTGTAGTCCAATTACATGTACAAAAGCCAAGAAAATGTGTGATGCTTTAGGGCTTAATTAGAGGCTTATGGGACGAATATGAAGCAAAGGATAGGATATACACCTTAGAAGAGTCCAAACACTTGCTCTTGCTTATTTAAGTTAATTTGAAGTGTTCCAATCGAATTAGGGCAAATTAGAGATGTATTGCACAAATGGGAGTTCTCTTGTGTTTTTAGCTTATTCGTATATTTGGGCTCAATTGTGAATTTTTTTAAGCTTAATTATGTAATTTGGCCTAAACTTATTATTCAGGCCTTATTGTAGTTATTTTGGAATGTTTTCTATTTGTATGTATAAAATAAGACTGTGGTTGGTCAACTCTGCTAGATATAGGAGTTTCCCTATTAATTTGGAATGAATCACGTCAATTAGGATTGATGATTGGTCAACTCCACTAAAAATAGGGGTTTTTCCTATTTTGTAGTAAATCACATCCATGCTTTAATTTGGGGAATAAATCATGTCTAAACTTAATTAGGTTGCTATTTTGCAATCGGATTAAGTTGTTTTTAGGATTTAACTATTTAAAGTCTATTATGTTTGTTGAAACACAAATTGAAATTTTATGAATAAAAAGTGGTGTTTTTCTTTTTAGGTTATTTTGAGATCTAATCAAATTTATCAAGGTTGTAAACCTTGTAGTGTTCAACTAGCTTATCACTCTTATCTCTTTCTTTCTGCGAGTGTGGTGGCTTTATTCTTGATACCTTTGGTTATAAATTATAAGTTGGTTTGGGGGTAGGGTTTAACTTGATTTAGCTTTCTTAGGATATGATATAAGTTGTTTGTAGGTTATGTGGTAATTACCAAAAAAGGTCACATCAATATATATAAATTTTGAGGGAGGGGCAATTTGGCCCCCTCTAAAAAATAAATTAAATATGAGTGATAATATAACAAGAAAAAATTTATTTAAAAAAACATTAAGTACTTAATTGAATAGATTCATAATTAAGATTACATTTCATTTTTTAATTTATTAAAATTGAACATTAAATTACATAAAAACTCGTTGAATTCATTCAGTAGTTGCTATTATTTTAATGAGATTTTGTTGAATAAATATATTTGACTTATCTCTATTTTTGAAATAACAATTGAATATATAATCTATATTACGTCATATATTAAGTATATGGAATTTTTAAAATCATAATTAAGGATAATTTTAAAATTTTATAAGATATAAAGTTTTAATTTATTAATTAAATTGATTATTTAAAATAAGAAAATATTCAAATGTTGTAAATTTAGTATTTAATTGATTTAATACTTAAAATTCAATATTAAATATTTTAGTGTTATCAAACACATTTTATTTATTACTATATTTTCTTTCTTTTAAAGAAAAGAAAATTTGAAAAAAATTGAAAAACATATATGATGTGAAAATGAGTTTATTATCATTTATTATTATTTTTTAGAAATAACTATTAAATATATCATGACATGTTTTAGCTCAATTAAGTTTGTATAATAGTCAAGATCAAGTTTGAATTTTGCAAACTCAATGAATTTGAACTTGAACTCGTTTATTTTGATCTAATTAAAGTTCAAACAAATAAATATTTAGTTTGTCGATGCCTTTATTAGTACAATAATATCCAATATTATTTAAAGATTTTATTCCCCCTTCCTATCCTGAATTCAAATTCAAAATTTTTGAGTTAAGTGGTGCAATAACATATGATATTATCTTAAAGATCTTATTCCCCCTCCTTCTCCTAAATTCAAATTCATAATCTTTCATATGTAAGTTAAATGGATTATCACCCTATCTTCATAAAAAATATAAATTTAACTTATTGACATTTTAATTGCACCATAAAAAAAAACTCAACCTACTAAACAATCCCTAACCCTCTGCCCCTATATTTAAGGATATTCATTTGCCCTAAAATATTCATTTCTCAAGAATTTAGCTGTATTGGAACACTAGACAACCTTAGGAGGGCGTTCATCAATCTACAAAATTGGTTAAAAACCAAATAAATGTGAATTGATTTTGTAAAACCAGAAAAATGTGATTTAGTTTTATATTATAATTAGTTTGCCTAAATTTTAACCAAAGATTAGTTTTGAACTCAACTTTATCATATAAATCGTGATAAATATAATTTACCTTTTAAATGAACTAATAAGAGACAAAAGGGAGATAAATAAGGAATGATTATAAGTTTATAAAATGGATCGAATAAATACCAATCATGAACATGGATTTTTTTTTAATTAGTTTCCACCTAAAATTAGATCAGATATAGACCTTCTAAATGTGAGCTTTGCTACGGTACTCCAAAGGATTTTAAACTCGGGATGACGTAGCACAATATAAGTTATTGGATGAGATTACCAAGAATTTTGATAATTTTATCCAATGGTCTAAAATATGCCATGTCACTCTGAGTTTGAAATTCCTGGGAGTACCGTAAAATTTCCTTCTAAATGTTTAAGTTTACCAAACACATAGAAAGTGAAATAAATAAATAAACAGCTTCACTTTAACTAGTGAGCAAGTTTTTCAAGTTTGAGAAAACTATGTCATTTTTCATCTATTTTAAATTTATGTAGTACTCAAGGTTTGGAGGTATACTATCATAATTTTTTCATCCTTGATGGTTTAATGTCAAAACTAGGGGTCTGTAAAATTGAAAGTAATCTTAAAGATCAGGCAGAAGTCATATTTGAGTCACTTTAGGGTTCACTTGGGCCTGAGCTGAATACTTAAAGATCTATAAATTGGAACATTCTGTTTAGCTTTCTTCTGCAAATTATTGTAGTATTTCGACCTAAACACATTTATAATGTCAGGCTATGTTTTGTCAAAAGAAATTTTTCGTAACAAAATTTTATATGCCCATATAAAGTAAGGTTTCTCAACCATTTCAGATTTGTTCTCAAGAAGGTAAATTCCTCCTATACTTACCCTTTCTAACCGTGTTTACCTCTTTGTTCGACAAAGAGATTTGATGAAAACTCCTGGCTACATCAAATTATAGAAAAAAACCTATTTACAGAATCAAAGATCCAATTAAGCAGCAAAGCATGACTTGCTTAAATGAGCACGCAACCATTATACAAAAGTAAGAACTTTGATAAATGCCAGATTACTCTACAAATATAGGATATGAAAATTCAGCAAATCCAGCTGACGGGTGAAAAAATAAAACAAGAAAACAGGAACATGTAACTGAACAGTGAACACGAAGAAAAAAATTGAAATACCAAGGAAATACAGCAATAACCAAGCCTTATCCTGTTATGGGTCAGCACCTAAAATAACAAGTATATAAGAAGCTAATATAGTTCATAGAATAAGTTCAGTGATCTTTCTCTCTTTTTCTTCCTCCTCCCCCCCCCCCCCCCCCGGCTTTTTCTTTTTTGGACATAAAGTCAGTAATCATTCCGAAATAAAATAGTAACTGAATACGAAACATTGACATTCGAAAAGGGAAAAAAAAAAACAAAATTCTACAAAAGCTTCCAACTTTCTTTTTGTAAATCAATTTCAGTAACAGTTCATGCAATATTGATCCATTCTAACTACTATCAGAGAAGAGATATCTATAACCCATTCTATCAACACATGCAAAAACAATTCAAGCCACCAATCTAATTCAGGCTCTGAATATAGTTAAATAGTTCTGGAATTGAATCTTCCAACAAAACACTAGCATGTTATAAATAAATTCTGGATAACAGTTCAATAGTCACAGGCACTAAAGCTTATAAATTAGCATGTTATGAATTAATGAATGCCTATATCACTCCAAACACCAGTAGAATATCCTTTATAGACTCCCCCATATTTTATGCCCTTTTCCTTCACAGCATAAAAACTTAATATTCAAACAAAACTAGAAGTGGCATTTCTCAGTCAAGAAGTTTGACACACTATAATATCAATATATCCATGACATCAATCATCAAGATTAGTATAATTCAAGCAACTAAAAATCATTAATATCTACAGCGGCAATACAATATGGCCATTCTTAATTATAGTCTTCTTTTTCTTTTTTAATAGATAACTATACTCTAAAAATTAACATCATAAACTAAATACTTTGACATCATAAATCAAATGCTCACATACCACAATGATCCATGTTCAATTACAACTCCACAACAAGCTCGATAAAAATCAATTCATAGCATCAAACACCGAAATTCAAGCAAATCAAGGTAAAATATAGTTGGACATGTTTCATGATACATAAAATAATACTCTCCAGAGTACATAATTTCCTAATTTTACTAAACACTTTACCACTCTATATGTCATCCTCATGGTGGCGTCTCCTACCTTTCTCAGATCTCTTCATATGGCTTCCCATTCTTGAATCATCTGAACTACTTGAATCAGTGTCAGATGAAGACGCTGCCCTCCTACCCTTTCGCTTGTGCTGTCTATATGAGTCATCAGATGTTTCAGAATCATGATAAGAATGACGGCTTCTCTGTCTCTTCTTCTCCTTTCTACTCTTCCGCTGCCTTTCCCTGTGGCCATCATCCTCATCTGAGGACTTGTCCTTCTTTCTCCCGTGCTCTTTTCTTCTCTTCCTCCTCCTATGGCCCGAATCATCCGAATCACTCCTATCCCTCTTTCCACTCTTATTCTTTGACCTGCCCCTCTTCTTCCACTTGCCAGAGTCTGTGCCCAAGTCGTCATCATCAGAATCCCTCTTCTTTCTGGATGAACCTCGCTTCCCACTAATTTTCTTCCCCGCTCTTTCAGCAAGTATTCTCTCAATCTCTGAGTCTACCTCTGAGTCAGAACTATCACTATCATCTTCCTCCTCACTCTCCTCTGAGCTCTCGACTTTGCTTTTCTTATCTGCCTTTCCCACATTCCCCTTCAACTTATCCAACCCAACTAATGCTGCAACTTGTATTGCTTCTAGGTCCTTCTCCTCATTATCATCCTTAATCTTCACATTATTCTTACACTGAAACTTGAGGTGCCCAACACGGCCACACTTCTTACAAGCCCCACGATCCACATCGGCACTAGAAGAATTTGTAATCCGTGCGAGTGCAAGTAGCCCCTGGAAGCTGGCATATGCATTCTCAGCATCAGGTTCCGCATTTGAGGACTTGTGAGAAGAATCCTTTTTGTCCTCCTTGTTAGGTGCATATGGGTCATACCCAATAGCACTCTGCCATATGCCGTGGGTTTGAAGGGCTGCACTACTGTGAACCCTATTGTTCGCAGGCATGCGAACCCGACCTGCCGTAGCGGGCATCTTGAAATCGGAATATCAATCGTTGGGCTAACCAAAATTAGAGATTTCCAGGAGCTGAAACAAAGAACAACGAAAGATTTCAAGCGTTTGAGAAAGAACAACGAAAAAAAAATTGAGCCAATCAATTTCTTTTCAAGCGTTTGAGACTTCTTATACCTGACCCAGAATCTCAAGTTTCGAATTAGAGTTTAAGACAGCGATTTCAAATTCAGGGTCAGATTCGAATTACATAGGAGCAGCAGTAAAATCAACCGATTAAGCAAAAATGGACAAGAGTACAAGATATTCAGCGAACACAGATCACATTTATTAAGAGGAAATTCACCTGCAAATTAGGGAATCGAAAATATTCAGTCACAGAAGAATGGCACTTACCACAACGGAGAGCGACCAGCAAAAGCCAGAAAATAGACTTCTGCTCTTGTACGGCGAAAAACTCCTTGTTTCCGTTGGCTTTAGCTGCTCAGAAGAACTTCTCCCTCCCTTGAAGGACCTTCCGCTCTTGTTGTAGGGATGCGCACCGAGGAGGTTCGCAAGTAGACTTTCCGTTATTTTTCCTTATATTATTTAGTATTTAAACAACTATTTAGTATTTTTGTTCCCCGATGCACAATTATTTAGTTATTTAAACAAATTTTTAACAAACAAACATAATTATTAATAGAATAATAATAGAGCTAGTAGCTATCTCTGCTGTCAGCCAGTCACTAAAGATTATTAAAATTAATAATTAATAATAAATCTAGTCTAATAATTAAAAATTACATATTTTTAAAATTATTTAATTAACAAAAAATATAAATTATATCTTTCAACTTCTAGATAGTTGTATTTAACGCTCATAGTTATTAATTTCTACAATCACTATCTTGAATTTACTTATAAGTGCTAAATTGCACTCACATAAATGATTTTTTTTAAATAATTTTGAAGGAATATACGCATTCTAATGTGATGATAAAAATGCAAGCATAGCAATCACATGCTTTCTTATTCACATTAAACAAATTAACCTTGTTAAATGTTAAAAATACTTTTCAATTGAAAAAAAATTCTAAAAATAATATACCAATTAAATCATTCTTAAATTTTAGCCACAAAATTTCTGTACTATACCTTTTTTTTTAATAAAATTGTGTTAAATCAAGTATGTTAGCTCTTGCACATTGCTTAGAAGATTAATGTTTGGATCAATTTACCCCTAAAGAAAAAATTTAGGGGTGATTGCAAAAATTAATAATGATGAATTCTAATATATGATTAAATACAATTTACTCTCATAAATTATGGGATATGTGTAAAACATTCCCTTATTTCAAACTTAGGACAATTAATATCTAAATTGGTATTAGTCGGTAGTTAATCCATTCACTATTAATTGCCATTCAAATTGATAACATCAATACTCTTTTCCTTCCTCTTACCATCAATCTTTGCTATATTGGTCTTGTCACCAAATTTACCTATTACTTTATGCAACATGAGCCATTCCATAGCAATATGACAAAATAATCAAACATTAAATTAATAAATAATAACCTAACAAAGGGAAAGTGAAAGTCAATGATGTATGAATAGTAAAAAGAATGCATAAGAGAATTCCAAAAACATAAGCAGTTCCATATAAGATATATAAACTAGTCTTAGCCTTCCTTAATTTTCTCTCATTTTTTTTAAGGTTAGGTTTAATTTCTTGTATTAGATATTCTCCACTTTAATGTTCTTCTAGATTGATATCTTCGATTCCTTTTTTCTCATCATCTCTTTGCATTGTTTGTACTGATCTTTCTACTTTTTTTTTCTTATTGTCTTTATTGTTCCATTTTTCGAATTGATCATGGTCTTTTTTATTGCTATTCTTGTGTTTCATATATATCTATACTTTTTCATTTTTCATCTTTGCTTTGTTGTCATGAAGGACTAATCTCACTTCTTTCATTCTTTTGTTCCTTGCTTTGCTTTACCTACATGGCTAACTTTGATGTTTCCTTGATCTAATATTCATAAATAGCAAATTCCTGAATTTCTAACTTTCACTTTCTATTTCTTGATTATTAGTCATAAATTGATCATCTAAATTATATCTTATCATAATGTTGTGGATTGGAGGTTAGAGGAAGGCAAAGGATATTGTTGTTAGCCTTAAGGTTTCATGTGATGAGTTTTGATGATGACAAATAAATGTTACAATAGCATTATATGTCTTGTACTAAAGTGATCTATATTATACGAGCTTTAATAGACATACCATGTTATGGTTGATGCATATACATGATATAATAATTATGCTTGTTCTTGTATATGCATGATGACAAATAGGTGTTTTAATAGCATTGTATATCTTCATACTAAAGTGATATAAAATCTTTAATAGACATGCTATACTGCACGTCAAAATTTTCGCCCTGTTGCTGGGGATCCTCTTGAATATATCTTTTCACACACATATTTTTAGCAGTATATCACACAATTATTTTAAAATTCCAGTCATTACATCTGTCATTATGTTCTTGTGTGCTCTTTGATTTCTGCATGTTTATCTACTCTGTCATTACTTAAATTTTGCTTTTGCCTTTATCCATGTCATAATTCTCTACATTATTGCATCTACATATATATCAGTTTTGCATATCTACTGGTTAACTTTTCCATTGCATCTGTTAAATTAGTATCGCTAATCCTACATCTTGATTTCCATAATATTGCATTGCTGCATCATAAGTATATTGCATTCATTCCTATTACATTTAATTCTGCATTCTTCTTGTTTGCTATTAGTGCATACATCCTATTACAGCATATTCTATGTTTTATCCTTTCAATTGATTTTAATATATTTTTGTTGACTTTTTCGTTCTGTACTATATCATCACATTCCAGTGCTTCCCCTTACTCGTTTACACCATATATTAGTTGATTTTAGGCTTAGGAATTAGTTTTGGCTGAATTGTCAATTCCCTTCTTGAATTCTGTAGATTTTTGTGCATTATTCATTTGGTCATTTTCTACTAGCATTAATCCTTATTGCATCCCTCTCATTTTGGTCATTCTACCATTGCATTCCATCCTTATTCAACATATTAAACTCCATTTTGCATTTAGATTTACATATCATAAACAATTTGATAGCATTTCATCATGCATCACTCAAGTTGTATGGATTGCAATAGCTTTTGCCTGATTTTATATTGTAGGTCATAGTTTACATAACTCTGCAATCTAACCTTTCATTCCACTTTAACATTACATATACATCATATTTAGACATGTCATGCACTTTCCTTAACATGTAATTGCATTTTAATGCATTTTAAGTAGTACACATCATTGCTTGAGCTGCTGACCTTTCATTTCACTGCTTCCCTAGTTTCATCTTGCATGATTTTGCATTATTCCATTTTAGATTGAGCTAAAATTTTGCATGGTACTAGATATAGTAGAATAGGAGTTCCACACCAAATTTGGCAGCATTTCATTACCGTTTGGTCATTCTAACTTGCATTTTTCATCATCGGTGAATAGTAACTTTGAACTACAACTCATAGATTCTTTTAATTTTTTTGCAAACAGCCTTTTTGCCCTACCCCTACACACCCTATAGGTTGGACGCTAGGCCTTAGTTGTATCATTTAAGCCTTTTTGGTCAGCCATCCAAACCCCCCAAAAATTTTTTCAAAAAAAATTTTTAGTGTCAGAATGCCTTCAAACTTGTTGTCAAGTTAAAACCTACCCCTAAGATCAATAATCATAAGCTAAGCTTATAAGGTACCCTTTTTTTTTGCTAAATTCCACTATTTTCTATTTTTTTAAATTTTTTTTAAAAAATTATTACATTTTTAGGTTCCCTCATGGTCAAATTAGTCAAATAGAGGTGGTTTAAAAAATTAAAAAAATGTTTAAATAGGTTAATTGAAGTTCCTATGGTCAGTTTTTGCATATGTGCATGCATTTGATGTTTTGGTGTTTTAACATTTCTATTTAGTGCTATTTTTGTTTTTACTATTTTTACTGTTTAGTAATTGTGCATGATAAGAAGAAATCCTATTGAATTATGTGATTTTGATTTTGAGATTGATAAGACATTTCATTCACTTTGTAGGACTAAAAATACAGATAGTTATAACCCCCCTTCTCATTCAGAAAACATGGCAAACAACAAGACTTTAAAGGAATTGGCTACCCCTAATGTTACATACCAACCTTTAGGCATCCAATATCTCGATACTGATTTTGAATTGAAGTTTGGCCTGATACACTTGCTTCCAAGATTTCATGGTTTTGCAAGTGAGGATCTACATAAACATCTTAAGGAGTTCCATGTAGTGTGCTCAACAATAAAACCATAAGGCATTTCTGAAGATTATATCAAGTTAAGAGCCTTCCCATTCTTTCTTACTAATGCTGCCAAAGACTAGCTTTACTACCTACAGCTTGGATTCGTGACTTGCTGGAATGACATGAAACAGCAATTCCTGGAGAAATTCTTGCCTACATCCAGAGCAGCTGCAATTAGGAAGAAGATATGTGGCATCAGACAAATGAATGGGGAAACACTGCATGAGTATTGTGAGAGATTCAAAAAGTTATGTGCAAGCTGTTCTCATCATCAAATTAGTGAGCAGCTGCTGATCCAGTACTTTTATGAAGGCTTGCTTCTAATGGACAGGAGTATGATTGATGCAACAAGTGGAGGTGCATTAGTAGACAAGACCCTAATGGCAGCCAAAGATCTTATTGCAAACATGGTGCTAACTCATAACAATTTAGCAATAAGATGGCTTATGCTGCCAGAAGTGTACATGAGATAAACCTTCTTTCATATCCAGACCAGCAGAGAATAGAGCACAGGATTGATGAGTTAACCTCTTTAGTGAGGTAACAAGCCATGGGATAACATCAACAGCAACAAATACAAGCCCATCTACCTACCAGACTGTGTGGCATTTGCTCTTGTTCAAGTCATTCCACTGATGCCTGTTCAACCTTACAAGAAGATGATGGCCAATGCTAAGTATATGCTGCAGCAGTTTTCCTTAGGAAACTATTATACCAGCATAGCAGTAACAACAAAATCAATACCAGTAGTAACAACCTAAATATGATCCCTTCTCAAATTTCTATAATCCTAACTAGAGGGACCATCCCAATTTCAGATATGGCAATGCACCAGCACAGCAAGCCAGACTAGCACCAGTACCATATCAAAATAGGGCTCCATACCAGCAGCCTTCCAAGCTAAACTAGTAGCAGCAAAACTTTCACAGCTAGCAAGCAGTAGCATCCTTATCCTCTTAGCCATCCCTTGAGGACTTGGTCAAGCAAATGGCCACCAGTAGCCTGCAATTCCAACAGAGGGAAGATGCTATAATGCAGGGCCTCCAAACATAAATTGGTCAGCTTGCTTCCACCATAAATGAGTTGAAGATACAAGGTTTTGATAAATTGCCTTCCCAAATAGTTCTTAACGCTAAAGGCAATGTGTCTACCATTATGCTGAGAAATGGCAAGGAAATTCAACTTCCTAGTAATCCAAAACCAGTAAGCTAGAAAAATGAAGCAAAGTAACTAGTGGCTGTTAACTAGTCTACAGAAGATTCACTTTAACCCAGCCAAGCTTTGGAGAAATAAGTCATTTAGAAACTAATTGAGCAGAATTCAAAAAATTATAAAAAACCACTTCCTTTTCCCAATCGAATTACACAATCCAAGAAAAGAGAAGAAATTGACAGAGATAAGGAGATCCTAGAAACTTTCAGGAAGGTGGAAGTTAACATCTCACTACTGGATGCAATCAGCCAGATTCTAAAATATACCAAGTTTCTTAAAGAATTGTGTACACGTAAAAGAAAATTGCTTGGCAATAAAAAAGTGAGCTTAGGCTAAAATATGTCAGCCATTCTCCAACTAAACTTGCTATAGAAGTGTAAGGATCCAAGGACATTTGACATTCCCTGTGTTATAGGCAACAGCAGATTTGAGCATGCATAAATTAACCTAGGAGCTTCCATAAATGTCATGCCAATGTCTGTATTCTCCTCTTTACAGTTTGGTCCTTTGAAATAGACTGAAATCATCATCCAATTAGTCAACAGAAGCATAGTATAATCTACTAGAGTTGTTGAAGATGTGCTGGTTCAAGTAAAAGAATTAATTTTTTCAGTGGATTTTTACATTCTACCAATGGAGGATGAGTCTTCAAATAACCCTGCACCTCTGATTTTAGGAAGGCTATTCCTTAAAATAGCAAAAACAAAGATTAATGTAGATGTTGGCATCCTTTCTATGGAAGTTAGAGATACAGAAGTCTCTTTTAATATCTTTGAAGCCATGAAATATCCTGCTGAAGAACATTCGGTGTTTCAAATAGATATGCTTGATGAACTTGCTAAAAAGCCACTTGAAGACTTACTTGCTGACTTTCCCTACATTTATGGAGTTGTGTAATGCCTTGATAACCATGAATATACCTGCTGTGATAGTGAGAACCAGTGTACTATATATAGAGAAATTTTTGCATTTTTAAGTGAAGAAACCAGTTTTGTTTCAAAGAAAGTAGAAGAACCAAAAAAACCAAAAGAAACAGAAAAAGCAAAAGCAGAATTCCCTGTTGACCTCTAAAATCCGCAAGTGCACGGTTAAGTCTAATTATAGTATAAAAGATTATCGTTCTCCACAGGGATTGTAGGTTAAGTACTAACTAAATCTCAAGCAAAATTATCTAGGTAGATCAATTGATAGTGGAATTCAAGATTAAAGTGCAAAAACAGAGATTAACTTGTCAAAATAAGGTTTGATTCAGTGGAGTAAAAGTGTACTTAGCTTAAGGATCTCTTGTACATTTCATTATGGAATGAATATAACTCTCTAACTTGGTTTACTGTTAATTATGATTGCTGGATCACCAAAATTAAGCTATACCTCATTGCAAGGCTACTAGCTACTAACCAAGAGATTAAGTGTCCAGAATTACTCTAGTAACCACTAATCAAGGTTGCATTAACTCTGTTCAGAATCCATTCTTGGACATTTCATCCTGTGCAAAAGAATTCAATCAGCTTAATTCCTAAGTCTAATTGATATTCCCAATGATCATGCAAGATCCAATTAATTGACTGGTCATTTCAACCTAGAATCAACTAATCCAAGACACAAATCCAATATTCCGGATATATTGGCTTGTTCAAAACAAATCAGCAAGATCAAATCATAATTCAACAATAAATCAAGCTAGATTATATAAAATTTAGTTCCATAACTCCATGAACAAGTTCACCTAAGCTAAGTACAGAGGTTTAGTGTGAGAACATCATAAGATCAGAAGAAAACAAGAAAACAGAGGAGGAAGCCAAACAATCCATGAAGATCTACAAATTTCTTGCTTGGATCCGTGTTAGAAGGCGCCTTTCTTCTCCCCTCCGGCTTCTCCTAGCAGTTTTTCTTCTTAATTTCCCAGCTTTCTCTCCGTCCTCCTTTCTTCTCTCCCTCCGGCTTCTCCTAGCAGTTTTTCTTCCTGATTTCCTAGCTTTCTCCGTCCTCCTCTCTTCTCTCCCTCCGGCTTCTCCTAGCAATTTTTCTTCCTAATTTCCCAGCTTTCTCTCCGTCCTCCTCTCTTCTCTCCTCTTTTTCTCCCAGGATTTCGCGCGAAACTTATATTTTTGATGTACACGGGGTTCAACACGGCCCGTGTTGTACCCCGTGTTTCTCAGCGAAAGTTTGAGCAGCAAGGAACATGTTGTGTGACACGCCCTGTGTTCTTCTACGAATTGTCAAGCAGCAATGTACACGGGGTAGTACACGTCCCGTGTTCTACCCCGTGTTTCTCAGCGAAGACTGATCAGCATACTACACGGGGTGTGACACCCTCCGTGTTCTTCAGAAGCGAATGGCAGTAATATACACGGGGTGTGACACGTCCCGTGTTCACACCCGTGTTCTTCTCTGAGTAGCCCAGTGAAGTCACGAAGCCATCCAGAATGGAACACGGCCTTGAACACGGGGTTACCATTACCCCGTGTTCTTTACTGAGTAGACAATCTTGCTTCAATGCTTCATGATTTGAATGGTTTTGCATCTGAATTCTTTTCTAATGCTCATATGTTTCATTTCATGGCCTGAAAACAAGATATAGAGCATCTAAGTATCTTTTTCAATCAATTTTGCACAAAATACTAAGTAAATGAGTGATAAAACACATAGAATTTAGGTGTATTTGTGCACTTATCAATTCCCCCACACTTGAATCTTGCTCGTCCTCGAGCAAGGAAGTAAAAGAACAAGAAAATCTACTCCAATTTTATTCACTTTTCTTTTTTTTTTATATATATATATATATATCATGCAATCATTCAACAAATCAAAGATTAGGATCAAGTCATGCCAAGCAACTCAATGAAAATAAAGCAACTAAATAAGTAAATCTTTAGCATAGAAGCAAAAGAGAAAAGCCTCACAGGTAAAGTGTTTACTCTCACTCTCAAAACAAGGCTTGTGTTTACTCTCAAGTCAATCATCTCATGGCTTAATGCTACCATATGCTTGCACAAACTCTAATCTCCACTACTATAATGTAAATTGCATGCAAATCAGATGACTTTATTAGGGAAAAAGGTGAGGATAGAGGATAGGAACAACAAAGGGTGAGAAGTGATTGAACCCCTGAGTTTGAAGGAAAAAGACACAATGGTCATGAATTTGACCATTGTCAAGTTCCAATACTCAGCTTAACATAATTCCTTGCATCAACCCTTGCTTCAACCTCATTTCTTCTCCTTTTGATTTTCATGATCATTTTTTTTTATTTATTCCCAACAAGCTTTTCTTCCCTTTTCTTCTTCCCAAATTATTTATTTGACACCATCTTTTTATGGTGTTTTGTTTTATTTATTTATTTATTTATTTATTTATTTGATTTTGATTCTCTTTTTTTTTTTAAACAACCAAAACTTATCCAACTAGCAGCACTAAGTAAGGACCTCTAAAATAGCCAAACTCATATAATGTGTCTAAGCTCCCTCAAACTCTAAGGTTCAAGTTCACCTTGGGCAGTGGCTTGGGGTGTATGTGGTATGGCTAGGCTAGAAATGAAGGTCTAAAGCTCAAAGTGGCTAACTAGGGGAAAAGTTTTAGGAAAAATTAAAGAAAAGGATTCAAATAAGCCAAACAAGTAAAAAGAAGGGTAAAGAAACATGGCCTCATCATTTTTGACATGCAAAGCACATAAAATGTAGCCTCAAAAAGAGAAAATGCAAGTTCTAGAGCACAAAGACAAGAGTGATGACATAATCCCTCAAGAAGAAAAGAAATGAGCTTTAATTTGTAATGAGTAAATAGCTCAAAAGGCTCAAATCTCACAAGGGTTAATCATGCTCATTTCTCTTAGCTTCAAGCTTTAGATTTTCCTTATCAAGTTGCAAAATATTCATTTAGGAGGCAGGGCATGAATCAATCTCTTTATTCAATGAATTGTCTTACAAATAATTTTTTTTATTTTTTATTTATATATATATATATATATTATTGAAATTGGAGCGAATTTCAATACTCAAAATTCTCTCAGTCAATCAAACAAGTTCAAGTGCAGAATATTGCAAGCACAGCTCCCCCACACTTAAAATTGGACATTGTCCTCAATGTGCACAAGAGTAAATGGGAAAAGAGATAGAAAACATATGGGGAACTGAAACTTCCCTGACATGCGGATGATGGTTATCCAATATATCGCAGGGAGATCCAAAAGGAGAGACGAGGTGGGAGAGAAAGAGAACCGGTACTCTAAAAGAAAGCAGATAAAATACTAGAAAAGAAATGTTGTTAGTATTTATAGAAATTTAACATCAAAAGTGCAAGAAAATAAAAGAGAAGAAAGCAATATAATAAAGAGTAAAACAAGTGCAAAGTCAATATATATACAGACCAGATAAATGGGGATAGATATGAAGAATAAGTAAAAAGAAAAACAGAATAGCTAATCAACAATGTAGTAATCAAACTAAACTACTGGGTAGGGGGATTCGGGTCAGCAGGGGGAAGAAGAGTGGAATAGGTGGAACAGAGGTTCCACCATGCCCTCTATATGCCTGGAGCGTCTGTCCAAGTCATCATAGAGTCCCTCAATCCGCGTCTGACGCTCGGATACCAGACGGAGTTCCGCCAAGATCTGCTGCTGCCCAGAGAGGAGGTCCCTGAAATACGCCTCATGTGGAACTCTGCTCCCGGTGGAAGAAGAAGGACCAGCATCAGGAACTGTGCTATCGTCTGGGATATGCTGCTGCTGCTCTGCCTGGGTCTGCTGTGGCTCTACCGGATGGATCCCCATGGCTATGAGAATGCCTCTTCGAAGGGGTGCCATGTGTGATACAATGGTAAGAGAACCATAAGGCCGGTCGAAGACTCCTAGCCATCTGGCTAGTCGAGTAATGTATAGGCCAGCAGCTATACTACCAACTCTCCTATCCGTGGCCTGAGCTGAGAAAAAGTGAGCGAATGCTCCTCCAATGTTAATAGGCACTTTCTCAATCATGCTATAGAGGAACAGAATATCAGCGTTGCTCACAACGCCATGGCTGTGCCCTCGCCCGCTCAGAGTATGACTGAAGATGGAGTGAAGGACCCTCCAGGAAATCTTCCTAAGGCTAGACGCCTTACTCTTGGCGGGATCATATGTATGCCCAGTAGCTATATCGGTCCATACGCGCCACTCCTGGAGCCCGTGTGGCAGTCCGACCAGCATGTCCTTGTACTCCAGAGTAGTCACAAAATCCATAGAATAAAGTCCCAGGCGAACAGACAGCTGGGTGACACTCATAGAGTAAGTAATGCCGCCAAGCCTGAACTGAACTATATCAGGGGAGTCCACCGTCCCAAAATACCTCTCTAAATAAAATGTACTGAGGAACTCCAAGGTGAGCTCCCTGTAGGTGGGCTCCCTAATCTCAAAGAAGGTCTCCCAGGCTCCCACACTTATAAGCTCGCGTATCTCTTCCTCTAGCCCAAATTCCCTCAGCACTCCCCAATCTAAGAATCTTCCTTCTACAATTGGCTTATCCTTGTGCCTATTGCAAGCTTGGATGTAAGCCTCTTCAGGAAACTCTAAGAAGGGATGCGTGGGTCCTCTAGAGGATGTCCCTCTAGATGAACTACCTTTGGTAGTCTTTCTAGCTGTAGTCTTTTGCCTCTTTGACATTGTCTGCAAAAGGAATTTACAGGGTGAGAGAGTGTATCAAGAGTATATCAGCCAGCAGCAACTCTAAGAACAAAAATTTATCAACAGTTAGCATCCAATCATTCAATATTCAATAAATGTCAAGTTTGTCAACAATGGATCAATCAGCAGATCAAAAGGTAATAGTTCAATGCCATATATGCAATGGAGTGATCATGTCAATGAGGTAAAGCAGGGAATCAGAGAAATCCTCTAAAGCTTGCAATCCAAGTAATCAAAGCATTCCAATTCAAACAGGTAAAGATTCAATACACATAAGCAAGCCATCAATCAACATCCAATCAGTGAAATGTAATGATCATTAAGGTCAGTTAATCAAACTCATCCATCAATTCAACAATACAAGACCTATGAATGAAAGATTCAAACTCAATTCATCAATCTAAGATTCTATTTTGCTTAATTAATCATCAAAGAAGCAAGTTCAATCAAGAAAACCAGTGAATTGCCATGAACATGGCTTTGTAAGGTCATTCAATCAACCTATCAATTATCAATTTCAGAGGATTTCAACATTCCTATGAATTCTAACATGTAATGGAAGGTAATAATCATTAGAAATATCAATAAACTCCAAGGATTTCAAAGGAAATGCACTAACCTGATGAAATGATGAACAGAACCCTAGTTCGTGTAAGAATGAGGAGATGAATCCAAATCACAGCTTTTTAGTCGATTAAATCGCAAATTAATTGGCTAAACAACCTCAAATGGCAAATTAAAACACTTTGATCGGTGTAATTTGGCAGTTTGGAGTGCGAAAATGCAAGGAAAAATGTTGGGGCAGCGAGGAAGAAGAAGAAAATGGGGAAAAATCTGGAAAAATCTGGTTTTGTGATGATTAAAAAGCTCCTTCGCACAGGAACACGGGGTTGAACATGACCCGTGTTTGAACCCGTGTTCTTATGCGGATGAGCGCGTTGGATTTCAAAAATTTACACGGGGTCTGACATACCCCGTGTTCATCCCATGTTTCTATCTGAAAGAAGATAACAATCCTCGCAATTGTACACGGGATAAAACACGTCCCGTGTTTCTCTCTGAATGGTAATAACAAAATGCGTGAAAGTACACGGGGTATAACACTACCCGTGTTGTACCCCGTGTTTCCCTCTGGAAGTCTCAAGTTCAAGAGCCCTCATCATAGGTTCAATCAGTGAGGTACACGGGGATGGACACGTCCCGTGTTCAACACCGTGTATCTCTCTGGACTTCCATGAGAATCACAAAGTTTTTACGCGAATCAGTCAGTGAGGAACACGGGGTTGTACACGGTCGTGTTGAACACCGTGTTTCTCTCTAAACTTCATTTTAAGCTTTCTGCTCAAGAAAACAGACAACAGTCATCAATTCATGCCTAATCTACCTCAAAGACAGAATCCACAAGCAAAAATGAGCATTCAACATCAACACTTAATGGCTTAAATTCCTCCACTACTCAAAAACTAAGATTAAAAAGTAGAAAACTAAGAATGAATAGGCAAGAGAACAAAGAAACAAACTTGGGTTGCCTCCCAAGAAGCGCTTGTTTAAGGTCATAAGCTCGACCCCTGTTTCTTTATTAGTCTAGTGCTTCCATCATTGGTGGGCCCGCAACGTAATTCTTCAATATTTGGCCATTTACTTTGAAGTTGCCGGTGCTTTCACTCCAAATTTCCACAGCTCCAAATGGATACACCTTCTTCACAAGGTATGGTCCAGTCCATCTGGTTTTTAGCTTTCCTAGAAATAATTTGAATCTCGAACTGAATAAGAGCACCAAGTCTCCTTCGTGAAATTCTCTTCTAAGAATTCGCTTGTCATGCCAAGCCTTTGTTCTTTCTTTATAGATCTTAGCATTATCATAAGCTTCATTCCTCAATTCTTCAAGCTCAAGAAGTTGGAGCTTTCTCTTCTCTCCAGCAGATTGTAAGTCAAAATTGAGCAACTTGATTGCCCAATACGCCTTGTGTTCAACTTCCACTGGTAAGTGACAGTTCTTCCCATAGATGAGCCTAAATGGTGCCATTCCAATTGGAGTTTTAAAGGCAGTTCTATAGGCCCACAAAGCATCATCCAGCTTAAGTGCCCAATTCTTCCTTGATCTAGATACTGTCTTTTCCAAGATGGACTTAATTTCTCTGTTGGAAAGCTCCACTTGCCCACTGGTTTGGGGGTGATATGGAGTAGAGATTTTATGAGTTACTCCATACCCCTTCAAGAGTGATTGAAATTGATGGGCAATAAAATGAGATCCTCCATCACTAATGACAGCTCTTGGTATGCCAAATCTAGGAAATAACACCTTCTTGAAGAAGCGAACCACAGCCTTGGCATCACAAGTCCGAGTTGCAATTGCTTCCACCCATTTGGAGACATAATCAACTGCCACTAGTATAAATCTGTTGCTGCAAGAAGGTGGGAATGGTCCCATGAAGTCAAATCCCCAAACATCAAAGATTTCAACCTCAAGAATGTTATTCAAGGGCATCTCATGTCTCTTTGATATGCTGCCAACCCTTTGGCATTGATCACAAGAAGTGACATAATGATGAACATCTCTGAAAAGAGTCGGCCAATAAAATCCTGCTTGAGCAATCTTGGCAGCAGTTCTTGAAGCACCAAAATGTCCCCCATACGGAGAGGAATGACAGTGGAACAAGATACTTGCAATTTCCTCCTCTGGCACACATCTTCTAAATAGCCCATCAGCACATCTCCTAAAGAGAAGAGGTTCATCCCAAAAGTAATGTTTTGCCTCAGCTAGAAACTTCTTCTTCTTTTGATATCCCGCATTCGGAGGTAGAACTCCACTCACAATGTAGTTCACATAATCGGCAAACCAAGGGATGTCGGAAGAAGAGACAGCCAACAAATAATCATCAGGAAGGGCATCATTGATTGGTATATCCTTGTCTTCCTCATCTCCTAATTCTTGCTTCAGCCTAGAGAGATGATCAGCTACAACATTCTCGGTACCCTTCTTATCTCGAATTTCCAGATCGAATTCTTGCAACAAAAGAATCCATCTGATGAGACGAGGTTTAGCTTCCTTCTTGCTTAGAAGGTACCGAATGGCTGCATGATCTGTGAAAACAATCACTTTAGAGTCCACCAAGTAAGATCTGAACTTGTCAACTGCATATACCACTGCAAGAAGCTCCTTTTCGGTTGTGGCATAATTCAATTGGGCTTCATCAAGAGTCTTGCTTGCATAATAAATTGCATGAACCTTTCTGTCCCTTCTTTGGCCAAGCACAGCTCCTATTGCATAATCACTAGCATCGCACATCACCTCAAATGGCAGGTTCCAATCCGGTGCTTGCATGATAGGGGCAGAAATTAAGGCTTGCTTTAACCTGCAGAAGGCATCCAAACAATTTTGATCAAAATCAAAAGGAACATCTTTAGCTAGCAAGTTAGTCAAAGGTTTAGCAATTTTAGAGAAATCTTTAATGAAACGTCGGTAGAAGCCGGCGTGTCCTAGAAAACTCCTCACTCCCTTGACAGAATTTGGGGGAGGCAATTTCTCTATGATGTCCACTTTGGCTTTGTCTACTTCAATGCCATGTTCAGATACTTGATGGCCAAGAACAATCCCTTCTTTTACCATAAAATGGCATTTCTCCCAGTTGAGAACCAGATTTACCTCCTCACATTTCTGCAACACTTGAGATAAATTGGTTAAACAGTTATCAAAGGAAGTGCCATACACAGAAAAGTCATCCATAAAGACTTCCATGATATTTTCAATGAAATCAGAAAAGATTGCCATCATACAACGCTGGAAAGTAGCTGGAGCATTGCACAGACCAAAAGGCATTCTTCTATATGCAAATGTGCCATAAGGACAAGTAAATGTGGTCTTTTCCTGATCATTTGGATGGATAGGGATTTGAAAGAAACCAGAATAGCCATCCAAATAACAGAAATGTGAATGCTTAGCTAACCTTTCTAGAGTTTGATCAATGAAGGGAAGAGGGAAGTGATCTTTCCGGGTTGTCTTATTCAATTTCCTATAATCAATACACATTCTCCAACCCGTGACAGTCCTAGTGGGAATTAGCTCATTGTTTTCATTTTTCACTACAGTTAGCCCCCCTTTCTTAGGCACAACATGAACCGGGCTAACCCATTGGCTATCGGAAATTGGGTAAATTACCCCTGCATCTAACAGTTTCATTATTTCTTTCTTCACAACTTCTTTCATATTAGGATTCAGCCTTCTTTGGTGTTCAATGGAGGATTTACTGTCATCCTCCAACAATATCTTATGCATGCATATAGAAGGACTAATCCCCTTTAAATCAGAAATGGAATACCCCAAAGCTTTCCTATGAGATCTAAGCTGCCTAAGTAATTTTTCTGTTTCCAAAGCAGTTAGATTGGCATTGACTATAACAGGATAAGTAGAATGGGGTCCTAGAAATTCATACCTTAGAGAAGATGGGAGAGGTTTCAACTCTACCTTAGGTGGTGTGTCTTCTTCAGTGGTGGTTTTGCTGGACTCCACCTCCAATGTTTCAATTGCTGCTTCAGGGAAGGGATATGCAGCAGTTTCTTCAGTTTCAACCACCTCTTTTGTAACCAGGCATGCTTCTAGAGGATCTTGGATGCTCTCCTTTAGAAGGTTTTCTTTGACAGCTTTATCCAGCACATCTACCCTGCATATGAAGTCTTCACAAACAGGTAATTTGATAGATTCATTCAAATTAAATTCAACCTTCTCATCCCCAACAGATAATGACAGTCTACCATTTTTAACATCAATTAAAGCTCCAGCAGTAGCAAGAAATGGTCTACCTAAGATAATAGGGATTTGAGCATCCTCCTCCATCTCTAGAACAACAAAGTCTACTGGTATGAAAAACTTACCAACTTTAATAGGTATATCTTCAAGAATACCTACTGGATATTTGACTGACCGGTCGGCTAATTGAAGTGAAACCGTAGTAGGCTTCATCTCCTCAATGTTCAATCTCTTGGCAATCGTCAGTGGCATAAGACTCACACTCGCTCCTAAGTCACACAATGCCCGATCAATAGGGACATTTCCTATAACACAAGGTATAGAGAAGCCTCCGGGATCCTTTAGCTTAGGAGGTAGCTTATTTTGAATGATGGCACTACACTCCTCAGTCAAAGCCACAGTTTCATGCTCCTCTAACTTCCTCTTGTTGGAGAGAATGTCCTTCAAAAATTTAGCATATGAAGGCATTTGTGAGAGTGCATCTGTGAAGGGGATATTGATGTATAGCTTTTTCAGCACCTCCAAGAACTTTCCAAACTGCTTATCTAGTTTAGCCTTGGCTAATCTTTGAGGATAAGGGATAGGCGGTTTGTAAGGTTCCGGAGGGATATATTTGGATTTTTCTGGTAGTGCCCCTTCATTCTCTACAGTATCAGTGGTATTTGAGGCCTTGTTGCCTTCCATTTGCTTTTCCCCCACACTTGTCTCTTTTTCACTTTCTTGAGTGGCAATAGGATCATTCAATAATCTTCCACTCCTAAGAGTTACTGCCTTGCAATGCTCCCTTGGATTTGATTCTGGTTGGGCAGGGAGTTGGCCAAAAGCTCTTGAAGAAGATGCGGAGGCTTGCTGGGCAATTTGAGTTTCCAGCATCTTTCCATGAGTGGCCAAGGTATCCACCTTAGAAGACAGTTGTCTGATTGAATCTTCCATGTGTCTTCCATATTGTCTAAATTCCTCATTGGTATTCTCTTGAGAAATAAGAAATTTCTCCAAGAGGCCTTCTAATTTGGCAGTAGAGGATTGTTGGGCAGGTGGGTTGTATGATCTTTGACCTTGGAAACCAGGTGGTGGTGGTCTATTGGTGGTGTTTTGTGTGTGATATGGCTGGGTAGGCTTGTAGGAGAAGTTTGGATGATTCCTCCATGATGGATTATAAGTATTTCCAAATGGCTCATTGGAATTTCTCTATCCAAACCCACTATTATTCACATAATTCATTTGCTCAGTAAAGTCTTGGCCCAAGGTGCATTCAGCTGCAACATGCCCTGTAGCACCACAAATCTCACAGGAACTATCAGTAGCACCTGTTGTATTCACACTGTTAACATGAAATTTATCAAATTTAGCCATTAGAGCATCTACCTTGCTACCTAAATTTCCTAATGCATCTACTTTAGCAGATAAATGACTAAAGGCATCTAATTCATACTTCCCTGCTGGTTTCCTTGAAGGTCCTCTCTCATTGGACCATTGATAGTGATTCAAGGCCATATCTTCAATCAGCTCATAGGCTTCATCCAGCCTTTTATTCATTAAGGCTCCTCCAGCAGCGGCATCTACAGTGAGTCTAGTGTTGTAATTCAAACCATTGTAGAAGGTGTGGAGAACAAGCCATTTTTCCAAACCATGGTGTGGACATAGCCTTAATAGCTCTTTAAATCTATCCCAAGCATCAAAAAGGGATTCTCCTTCTCTTTGGGAAAAGGTAGTGATCTCATTCCTCAATTGGGCAGTCTTGCTTGGAGGAAAGTATTTTGATAGGAAAGCCCTCAGCAGCTCTTCCCATGTTGTAATTGACCCAGCTGGTAAGGAGTGTAACCAAGCTCTTGCTCTATCCCTCAAGGAGAATGGGAAGAGCCTAAGCTTGATGGCATCTGCTTGTATGCCATTGATCTTTATTGTGTCACAATATTCCAGGAAAATCTGGATGTGGAGGTTAGGATCCTCCATTGGCAATCCACCAAATTGATTTTGCTGCACCATAGACAGCAAAGCTGGCTTCAATTCAAAGTTATTGGCCTCCACAGCAGGCCTCCTTATGCTGGATTGAAGACCAGTGGCATCGGGTGCGGCAAACTCTCTAAGTGATCTATTATCCATGTGTGCAGTTGTTGGTTCAATGCAGATTTCCTCTTGAAAGTGAACTGACCTGTGTTCCCTCCTTCTCCTATGCAGTGTTCTTTCAATTTCCGGATCCAAGTCAAGAATTCCGTCAAGACTTCTCCGTCGCATATAAAAGATGGTCGGCAGAAGGATTTAGTAACACTAAAGCAGAACAAGGTGAGAAAGAGATGCTGTAAAAGTAAGAAAAATCAAAACAAGATGAATTATGAAGTTAAGGAAAAAGAATTGCCTAGTCTAATTTACTTAAAATTTGCTGTTAATATCAACTAGAAACAATCCCCGGCAACGGCGCCAAAAACTTGACCTCTAAAATCCGCAAGTGCACGGTTAAGTCTAGTTATAGTATAAAAGATTATCGTTCTCCACAGGGATTGTAGGTTGAGTACTAACTAAATCTCAAGCAAAATTATCTAGGCAGATCAATTGATAGTGGAATTCAAGATTAAAGTGCAAAAACAGAGATTAACTTGTCAAAATAAGGTTTGATTCAGTGGAGTAAAAGTGTACTTAGCTTAAGGATCTCTTGTACATTTCATTATGGAATGAATATAACTCTCTAACTTGGTTTACTGTTAATTATGATTGCTGGATCACCAAAATTAAGCTATACCTCATTGCAAGGCTACTAGCTACTAACCAAGAGATTAAGTGTCCAGAATTACTCTAGTAACCACTAATCAAGGTTGCATTAACTCTGTTCAGAATCCATTCTTGGACATTTCATCCTGTGCAAAAGAATTCAATCAGCTTAATTCCTAAGTCTAATTGATATTCCCAATGATCATGCAAGATCCAATTAATTGACTGGTCATTTCAACCTAGAATCAACTAATCCAAGATACAAATCCAATATTCCGGATATATTGGCTTGTTCAAAACAAATCAGCAAGATCAAATCATAATTCAACAGTAAATCAAGCTAGATTATATAAAATTCAGTTCCATAACTCCATGAACAAGTTCACCTAAGCTAAGTACAGAGGTTTAGTGTGAGAACATCATAAGATCAGAAGAAAACAAGAAAACAGAGGAGGAAGCCAAACAATCCATAAAGATCTACAAATTTCTTGCTTGATTCTTCAATTTCTTGCTTGGATCCGTGTTAGAAGGCGCCTTTCTTCTCCCCTCCGGCTTCTTCTAGCAGTTTTTCTTCTAATTTCCCAGCTTTCTCTCCGTCCTCCTCTCTTCTCTCCCTTCGGCTTCTCCTAGCAGTTTTTCTTCCTAATTTCCCAGCTTTCTCTCCGTCCTCCTCTCTTCTCTCCTCTTTTTCTCCCAGGATTTCGCACGAAACTTATATTTTTGATGTACACGGGGTTCAACACGGCCCGTGTTGTACCCCGTGTTTCTCAGCGAAAGTTTGAGCAGCAAGGAACACGTTGTGTGACACGCCCCGTGTTCTTCTACGAATTGTCAAGCAGCAATGTACACGGGGTAGTACACGTCCCGTGTTCTACCCCGTGTTTCTCAGCGAAGACTGATCAGCATACTACACGGGGTGTGACACCCTCCGTGTTCTTCATAAGCGAATGGCAGTAATATACACGGGGTGTGACACGTCCCGTGTTCACACCCGTGTTCTTCTCTGAGTAGCCCAGTGAAGTCACGAAGCCATCCAGAATGGAACACGGCCTTGAACACGGGGTTACCATTACCCCGTGTTCTTTACTGAGTAGACAATCTTGCTTCAATGCTTCATGATTTGAATGGTTTTGCATCTGAATTCTTTTCTAATGCTCATATGTTTCATTTCATGGCCTGAAAACAAGATATAGAGCATCTAAGTATCTTTTTCAATCAATTTTGCACAAAATACTAAGTAAATGAGTGATAAAACACATAGAATTTAGGTGTATTTGTGCACTTATCACCTGTCACAAAAAAGATCCACCTTGTTGAAATGATTTCTTCCACTAGATTAATTCCTTCTATCATCCAGCCACTAACACTTGAACTCAAACCTCTTCCTGAGCATTTGAAGTATGCATTTTTAGAAAAGCAATAGAAGCTACTAGTAATTATAGCAAGGAATTTATAACTTGAACAAGAAGAGGTATTGTTATAGATTTTGAGAGCTCATAAACAAGCAATTGGGTGGACACTTGCAGACAATCCTGGTATTAGTCCTTCCACCTGCATGCATAGGATTCTGCCTGAAAAAGAAACTAAACCAGTAAGATAACTACAAAGAAGACTTAAACCTCTAATTTTAGACATGGTAAAGAAGGAGATTACTAAGCTTTTAGAGGCTGGAATTATATATCCAATTTTAGACAATAAGTGGGTAAGTCCAGTCTAAGTTGTCCCCAAGAAAAATGGCTTGATAGTAGTGAAAAATTAAAATAATGACTTGCTGCCTACTAGAGTGCAAAATAGTTGGAGAGTGTGCATTGATTATAGGAAACTGAATCAAGCAACCGGAAAAGACCACTTTCCTCTACCTTTCATTGATCAAATGCTTGAGAGATTGGTTGGAAAATCACATTATTGTTTCTTGGATGGCTACACTGGTTATTTTCAAATTCATATTGCACCAGAAGATTAAGAGAAGATAACATTCACATGTCCTTTTGGCACTTTTGTTTACAGGAGGATGCCCTTTAGCTTATGCAATGCATCTAGTACATTCTAAAGGTGTATGGTGAGCATTTTTTTTTAAATTTTTAGAGGATTGCATTAAAGTCTTCATGGATGATTTTTCTATTAATGGTTCTTCCTTTGATGCATGCTTGCATAATCTTTCTAGGGACTGGATAAATGCATTGAGACAAACTTTGTGTTGAATTTTGAAAAATGTCATTTTATGGTAAAGCATAGCATAGTTCTAGGACATATAGTGAGTAACAAAGGCATTGAAGCAGATCCTGCTAAGATTGATGTGATTTCTACTTTACCTTACCCCACTTGTGTGCGAAAAGTGTGTTCTTTTTTTAGTCATGTAGGTTTTTATAGAAGATTCATTAGAGATTTCAGCAAGATAGCTCTTCCATTGTCCAAGTTGCTCTAAAAAGAAATAAAATTCAATTTTAATCAACATTGCAAGGAAGCTTTTGATAAGTTGAAGCAAGCTCTTACCATTACTCCCATCATTCAACTACCATCTTAGGATTCACCTTTGAGTTGATGTGTGATGCTTCTAACTATACAATTGGAGCTGTTCTTGCACAAAAAGTGGGAAAATAACCTCATGTGATTTACTATGCTTCAAGGATTTTGGATGCTGCCCAAGTAAATTACACCACAACTGAAAGAACTTTTAGCCATTGTTTTTGCTTTAGATAAGTTTAAATCATATTTGCTTGGTTATAAGGTGATTGTGTTTTCTGATCATGCAGCTTTGAAGTTCCTTTTGAAGAAACTGGAGGTAAAACCCCGCTTGATTAGATGGATGTTGCTTTTGCAAGAGTTTGATGTTAAGATTAGAGATAGAAGTGGTGTTAAAAATTTAGTGGCTGACTAATTGAGCAGAATTTCAAAAGATGTAGACATTCTTCCCATCCATGACACCTTCCCAGATGAGCAACTTTTTCATCTGCTAGGTAAGGATCCTTAGTATACTAATTTAGTAAATTATTTAGTTGGTAATGAGTTACCTATATATTACAAAAAAAATTAAATTAATAAGTTCAAGAGTGAAGCTAAGTATTATATGTGGGATGATCCTTATTTATGGAGATTTTGTGCTGATCAAATAATTAGGAGATGTGTACATGATTCTGAGTTTCATTTCATACTTGCATTTTGTCATGCTAAAAAATTAATTAAAATGATTGTGAAAATAATAATGCAATATAGCGGCACAACCAAGTTGTACCCCTAATGATCCATTGATTTTACCTTTTCTAAATGTGTTTCTAATGTTGAATTACTTACGCAACAAAAATAGAAGAAATATATTAGCACATAATGTTAAAGTAGGAAATAGGATGCTGTAATAGAAATAAAATTAGAAACAAAATTATATGTTGTATGTATGCTGGAATTATACAAAATAGAAATTATGCAAAATAGAATGCAAAAATTGGAGGGGTTTTGAATTTAAAACAAAAATATATTAACAACAAAAGATTAATAATGGAATCAATAAAACAGTAGCAAAGAAAATTAGAATATCAATGAATAAAGATAGCCAATCCAATGAATTTAAGGTTTTTTTCAAAGGATTAATCATAAATCACTATAAATTAGTTTTGCAATTAATTATTCAGCCTCAAATTATTTGAAATTCATGTAATAATTCATGAACCCTAAGCTAGATAATCATCTAGGATTTGATTGATTAAGATTAGCTAAGTTAGGCAATCACCATAACTCCTAAGCTAGATCAAAACTAATTTAAGGATAGAATTCAACCAAATTAAATGAATTAATTTAGAATCCTAAATCATCCATTCATCCCCTTTTCTCTCACAAAAAATTATCATCAATTAACTAAAATTTTACTACCAATTCAGATTTAAAACACAATTTACATAATTAAACAAAGATTATATCAAATTAACATTCAAATCAAGTAGATCATGTAAATCAGAGAAGATAGATGAGGAAAAAGGAAAATCAATTGCAGTTGCCATCATACAAATCAAGATATCATAATCCTAAAGAAGAAGAGCCTTAAATTTTCTTAAACTAACTCAGAGAATTAGCCTTCCATTAGAGAGAAAAATAGAAAACTCTCAAGCTGTCTGACTCTTTCCCATGTTCTGATTATGCCCTCTATTTATTTATAACCCTAGAAGCATAATTATGACTGGACCTAAACTAAAAACTTGTAGCCTAATATCTTAGGAAACTACCCACAAAATTTCAGCCCAATCAGACATTCCTAACTTAAGTTATAGCTAAAATACTACAAGTAGTTCAATCTAGTTCTAGATGAAATAATGAGCCATCAATCCGTCTTTCTTGGCCTTCAAAATGACTTAGTTTCTTCAAAAGGGCTTTAGGAATGATTATATATGGATTTCAGGGAGTAATTGGACTTGACCTTGCATCAATTAGACACTTGGAGCTCAAGATATGAATTAATCACTGAAACTGGGTCGGGTTTGGGCTTGGACAGCAACTCTACTTTGACTTTAATATAATATTTGACCTCTAATATGGCATAAATGGGTTCTCTAGTCAACATGAAAATTGTATCTCTTTTTTTTATCTTTCCAACGGTGTATAGATCGTCTAAATCCGACATTCGAAGCTTAAGTTATTGAAACAGTATAAAAAATCTAGATTAAGCCAAAATTCAAATAAACCCAATTAATGCAATTAGTCTCAAATTAATGTAAAATTGATCTAATTAAGTATCATCACCTCCTAAGGTACCTAAATATAAGAAAAAAATATTAATAGAATATTGTTCATATCATATACTATGGTTGAAATATCAATGCTTGATAATATCCTAAAAGAATGATATTTTATACAAGCATCACTAAGTATATGATTGGTCTTAATACATGATATAATGATTATGCATGCTCTTGTGCTAGTTTGTTATATGCATGAATATTGCATATTAATATCTTGACATATAGATTGGACTAATTATATTATTTGTAAAGTTTATGAACTTGTACATAGGAAAGTCCAAGATTAAGAAGAGTGAGCATTGAAGTAAGAAAATGGAAGATCATATTGTGCTCAACTCTAGAACAAGGAAGAAATACAAGAAAGGGCATGTGATCCAAGTATTGAAGGTTGAGAGGATTAAAGTTTTTGAAAGTTTAGAAGCATCAAGAAAAGCCTAAGGAGTTGATTGGTATAGTTTTTCATCTTAAGGCTTAGACTTTCTTGTAAAATAGAGTATTTCATGATATAAAGCTCAAACATGTTTTTTTTTATATAATTTTAGCTTGATCAAAATGTTTTAAAATGATGGCCCACAATCATATTTTTATAAGATAGCCTATAGGGACATTTCAAAAACTAATGAGATATGAGTTTATGATGTTTTCAATATTGATCTTTAGTCATTCTTTTAATCATATCTCATAAAATACTCATGATTTGATTGTAAAACTTTTTCCAAATTAAAATAGACTCAAGGATCTTTTCATAGAGATATCATTTACTTAAAATGATCAATATATGAAAGAGATATGATTTTGTCAAGTTG
Organism: Sindora glabra; assembly: GCA_020226215.1. NCBI lineage: Eukaryota > Viridiplantae > Streptophyta > Magnoliopsida > Fabales > Fabaceae > Sindora > Sindora glabra. Next base: position 21,468,951 of record CM035235.1, read on the forward strand.
AGTCTAGAAATCAGTTTTTTGCAATCTAATCTTTTCTGATCTTTACTCATTTCTTTGACTATATTTCAAAAATTACATGAAATTACTTTTATATGAAAATAGACTCAAAAAGCTTTCCATAGATAAGCCATTTGCTTAAAATGACTAAGATATGAAAGAGTTATGAATTTTACAAGTTAAGTCTCAAAATCAGATTTTTACAAATTCACTATTTTTGACCTTTTCTCATTGTTTTGAACATATCTCAAAAATGACATTATACATGAAACTAGTCCTATTTGAAAGCAGACTTAATTAGCTTTCCAATGATAGGTCATTTGCTTAAAATAGACTTAAAATGAAGAAGTTATGACCTTTTAAAGTTAAGTCTACATTTCTGTTTGGGTGAATCAATTTACCAATCGATTCCAGACATTCAAAGGGCATCCTAGACATCTTGAATCGATTCACCAATCGATTTTAATTGTCCTGGTGCATAAGTAACGGCTAGTTTTCATTCCTAACAACCCCAAATGGCTATAATACTCCATGAGCTTCCTATATAAGTTAAGAAACACAAAATACAACTAAGAGAGAGCCTGAACTTCATTTCTTAACATCATTTTACACCTTCTTTCATTAAATCATGATTTAAGCTCAAATTTGTGAAATTCTTCTACTCTTAGTGCTTCAATTATTTCATCCACTCTTTAAGAGAGTATATTAAAGTTGATATTCATCTTGTATCATATTAGAATTGTAAAAGGTGAGGTGTCCCGTAGAGAAACATTAAAAGGGTGAGGAATCCCTTGTAAAGAGAGATTTTGCTCAAGGAAGAGCAAGGATTGTAAGGCTTCTTCAGGTACTAATTGAAACTTAAAGGGATAGTGGATTGATACAAGCTTGGAGAGCTTAGAGAGCAGATGTATACCTTGGTGAGGATATCCAAGGGAAGAACTATTATAAATCTTTATGTTTGATCTCTCTATCCTATCTCTCTATTATTTTTGCACTACATTTTATTTCTCTAGTTTTTACTATATTTTTCTTACTGTATATGCTCTATTTTATTGCCGTCATTTATTGATATATTGTGCTATAATGCTTGTATTGTTGCTTTGATATTTGAATGATTAAAAGTGAAATTCATCTCTGTTTTGCTATTGTTGTTTGTTGAGATATTGTGTTGAATGCTTTATTCTTGTTGTTAATAATTGTTGAATACATTATGCATCAATATTGATCTTGATCCTTAAATGATTAAAAGATTGAATTAAATGATTGAAAAAGAAATTCATCTATGCATGTGCTTTTTGATTATTGATCTATATATAGTTGAATGAGTGGCTTTGCACAAAAGTATTGAATTGCTATATGTTGTGTGCAAACCTCTTCATTGAATTATCTTCTTGATGCTTTATTTGAAGATAGTTAAATAAGTTAGTTTGCACTAATTCCTTAATTTATCATATCTTAAGTGCAACAAGCATCCTCATAAAACTTTCTTAAAATTATTTAAATTAAAATTATCCTCATGACTTCCCGAAATAAAAATCTTCTCAAAAAGAGTTTGAAAAATGATAAGAGTTTCAAAAATACCTAATTCACCCCTCTTGGGTGTAGGTTGCTAAGGCCAGCAATTGCTGTTATCCATCTAAATGATAACTAATGGTGAGAAGGTTAATTGTTCACTAACATTAATTTAGATATTAAACTACCTTAATGAAATGGTTTTTTTTATGCATACCTTCATAATTTAGGAGAATAAACTATATTTATCATTAAATATAATTACCTTAAATTTGAAGCAATAATATGTATTTTTTTAATAGTAATTTCTAAAACTTCATAGCTTTATTCATTAATGTGATCTTACAGGAGCAACTTCAAGGAGAAAAACTAAAAGGATTAAAAATGCTCTTTAAGGAGCGAACTTAAAGCTTATGGATACCACTTTATGGCTAATTTGACTATTCGACTATTTTGGACTTTAACTTAGGCTTCTGTTATGTGTAAGATATTATTGAATCTTTTTATTGTGTTAGTAGTATTTAGCTTATTAGTTCATCATTTTATCTTTGATATTTACCTTGTTACTTTAGTACACTTATGCTATCTAATATTAGGTTCTATTTGCAATGTTAGTTTTGAGCCTAATTAAGTCTATTTGAGCCCAATTAGTCTAGGCCATCTTTTGAGCTATACAAGGAGGCTTGTTCCTCATTAGAATGTAGATTATGATATTTTATAAGTGAAATGGTTGCTACTATGATAAGGATATTTTCTTTCTTTAGTTTTTGAAAGAATTATTAGACTTATAAAAGAGATTCAACCTTTTTGGCATCTTCCATCATTTATTAAAGGAATTTATCCTTTGTGGTGTGAATTCGTCACTTATCACTCCTTTTCTTTCTTATTTGGAGTATGGCATGAATATTATTCTATTTTTATATTTTATTTTTTTAATTTTAGGACATTCCTTGGCAAATTTTGACCTCATCCTTACTAAATTTGTATTATTTGGTATTCAAAACTTTAGGTTCCTAAATTTCAAGTTTAATTTTGGTCCAAATTCATTTTTATTTCTATTGTGTCTTCAATTTCATTGTTGCATTTCAATTTGCATTGTTTTCTACTTTATTACTTAGTTATATTTGTTTGTGTCCAGATTTCATCTGTATCGTTATGTCATTTTATTTCTATTTCTATTTTGTTAATTTTTTTATTTTATTTAGCTTCATTTATCTTAAATTATTTTCTATGATTAGCATCTTTTGCTATTCCATTTAATTTTGTATTACATCATTAAGCTGGTTCTATCCATCCAAAATTGAAATTGTCTTGTTTATATTGCTATCCAAATTCACATTTTAAATCTATCATTTTTGTATTTGTGTTTTCTACGACAATTTCAAATTTTTGTTGTAAAATTCATGTGTTACTATTTCTATCTCTATTTAATTTTTGGTTTATCTTGTTCATTTATTATAGTAGCTATTCTATTTTTTATGTGCATTATTTATTCTTTCCATTGTGTTTTGTTAATTTACATTTGTCAATACTTAATTTGTGTTTTGCCCTAATTCATTTTTGGCATTTGTGCCATTTTCATTTTGAATTAATTACTACAACATTGCTATCTTGCAATTATTGAATTGATGACTATTCTATTTGGTTCATTGCATCTTTGTTTCATTTTAATTCCTTTAAAGTGAGTCATATATTTTCATTGTTCTCAATGTTTAGTGTTTTACCTAATTGTATTTTTAGTTAATTTGGTTCTATTTAAATTGTGTTATGTCATTATGGAGTCAGTGTTATGTTAATTTACAATTTCATTTGTTGCATTTTTGTATTTGCTGCCAATGTTTGTTTACAAGTTGTTGACTTAGTGCTTTTAATGTCTTGCCTTGTGTTGAACACTTAGGTAATCCAATTTAATTTATTTTCATCTTTTGTTTTGTTTTGTTCTTTAAAGTCACTATACTACTTCTATCCAATTCTACTATCTGTATATGTTTATGTCTTAATTTTCTATGTATGATAGTGATTTTTTTTTAGGTAAGTGTTTCAATTTGTTGAGATAATATTGCTATCTTTTGTGTTTGGAAATTGTTGTTTCATTGATTATATCTAAGTGATTCATGTTTTCAATTGCCATTTTATGCTAGCAATTGTGTTTTCAATTATTATTCACATTATTCAAATTTTCTACTCTAATTTTGCATTGTTATGTGTGTGAGACTATATTCAATTACATTTTTAATGCTATTTTAGCTCATTTGAGTTTTGAATAGTGTGTATGTTGGTGAAAAGAAAAATAATTAGTGTGTTGAAAAGAAGAAGAACAAGAACAAGTGAATTTAAAAAGGGAGTATTAGTATTTTGAAAAGAAAAAAAGCAAAAATAAGTGAAAAGCAAGAAAAAAAGTAATGTTTAAAAAAAAAGAAAAGTGAAAAACAAAAGAAGTTGTGATTGTTGAAAAATAAAAGAAAAGAAGTAAAGAAAAAGAAATAAAATTTTGCTATTTGATTTTTTTTTTTAAAAAAAAAGTTGTGTTATTCATTGAATACTTAATTCCATGTTGAAATTTTAATTTTTAAGTCAATTCTCATTAACTTCCTATGTCATTCTTAAAATTTATGTCTTGTGTTTTCTTTTCATTATTTCTTATCGTTATGAATTTGGTTTGGGAAAACTTTAAATTATCCTTTCCAACTATAGAGTTGTTAGATTTTACCATCTTACCCTCTTAAACTATGGAAACTTGGATTTTACTCTAACCATTACTAAGTTAATGGAATCTATTAGGAAAACTATCACTATCATATTTCACTTACAAGAGGCTAAAAACTACAACTATATTCACTAATTTTTGAAAAAAATTTCACTTACCGATAGTTATAAACCAGCATTAAGGATGATGGTATCGATTTATAATTGCTACTAAGTGTTACAAAATCAATGCTAAGTGTTACAACCATTAACTTGGTAACGGTAGAGGTAAAATTCAAATTTTATATAGTTGCAAGGGATAAAATCTAAATTTCTATAGTTTAAGAAGTAAAATCTAATAACCCCATAGTTGGAAGGGGTTATTTCTAGTTTTCCTATTTGGTTTTAAACCTTCAAGTCTTTGAGTTTTGTATTTGTTTTGTTTCCTTATTAATTTAGTTAATCTTTGAGTTTTAGTTAGTCTCTTTTCTTTAAATTTCCATTAATTAAGTCTTTAAATGTTCACTTATTGTTTTATATATTGTTTGAACCTTAATTGGTGATATTGATTGCTATACTTATCGAATCTTATTGGTTGTGTCTTCCTAGTTCCTAAAGAACCACAAGAGGGAAAAGTGAGGAGTGTTAAAAGGCAAGAATCTATGAATACATTTTGAGGGTAAAAGCTTTAATTTAAAGTGCAAGCGTGAGTAAGAATACTTCTAAAATCAAATGAGAAGTGTGCTATTTAGTGAGGTCTTTTTATTAACCCTTTTTTATAGGAATATTTTGTCAAAAATGTTAAAAGGTGATGAAAATAATAACTTTTAGCTTGATAACATTATGTTCACTTTGACAGCTATGCAATAACAATTTAAAAGATTTAATATGAGATTTGATGAGTTGGGTGATTGACTTAAGAGAGATGGCAATAGATAACCATGAAGAAACCATCACAAAAGGAGGGTTACAAAAGAAAATGATAGAAATTTAGAAGAAAAGAAGATGAAGTTAGTGGGGAGCAAAGTGAACATTCTTATGAATCCAAAATAAGTGATAAGAGAAATGAGAGAAGAAGGGGTGATAGGCAAATAAGGGAGAGAGTGGATTCTAATCCTAGTAACATCAAAATGAAAATCCCTCATTCTAAGAGGAAAATGATCTTAATGCTTACTTAGAGTAGGAAAAGAAAATGGAGTTAGTTTTTTATTGTCGTTATTATTTAGAAGAAAAAAAATTAAAGCTTGGCATCACCGAATTCACTAATTATGCTATCATTTGATGGGATCAACTTGTGCTATCTAGGAGAAGGAATGGAGAAAGGCTAGTCAATTCTTGGAATAAAATAACAATTTTATCATAAAATAGCATAATTATCTTGTATGCTTAGGTAATAAATTCATTAAATAATTAGATTGGATTTATTTATAAATATAAAAATCTTAATTATAATTATATTTCTATTTCATCTTTCATGTATAATATTTTTATTTTTTTCATTTAAATTACAATTATCCTTTATTTTGTAAAATGACCATTAGAAAACCTAAATTAGGAAAATCAAAATTTGGTATCTCTAAACTAGGGGTAGGAAGAAACTAGACTATCCATGAGTAGTTTATGGTTTACCTCATTAAAAACTTAGCTTGTTATTTATTTAAATGAGTTAAGTTTAAGCTAATATATTGGTCTATTTATTAAACAAGTCATTCTTCTTTAACTTTAACCTTGGTTTGTTAGCATATTATGCCAACTTATTTAACTAATATATTGCTTTAATCTAATACTCATAAATTAATTGATTGATTGATGTAATTGCATTAAAGTTGATACTTTTTTTATCACTTATCTTCCAATTTTTCAAATCAACCATCAATCCTCTTACATTTTTAAAGTTTGTGCATGCAATAATTTTATATTATTGTCTCATTTATGTTAGCCTTCATTTCATTTAAATGTCAATTTTTATGATAATAATACATTTTGATGCGTCTAATTAGTGTTTAAGATTATTTGTTACATTAGACTAAGATAAGGCTTGAAGATTCTTGAAAACCTTAATTTAGAAATTTATTTAATTTAATGTCACGACGTATCTTTAAGGCATGTGATCAGCATAAGGAGTCATTAAGTGTAATTACTTACTAGCATGTCTATGCATTCTCTAATACTACATTATATATATGCAATCATGCTTTTCAAAGAAAATAAAAGCATTTCCTTTTGAAAGCACAAGGTTCTATACAACTACTCCAACTATCTCAGGGCTTACCTTAACACCAAAAATCTTGAGTAAGGCTACTTTTATCCTACCAATAATTGTTAGCTTCAAGGTTTCATGTAATAAGTTTTGATGATGACAAATGAATGTTACAATAGCATTGTATATCTTATACTAAGATGATATATATATCATACAAGCCTTAATAGACATACTATGTTTTGGTTGATGCATATGCTTGATTATATGCTAAAAAAGCTATACTTTATACAAGCATCACTAAGTATATGATTAATCAAGATATATGATATGATGATTATGCATATTCTTATGCTAATTTATTTTATAGATGAATCATGCATTAATATCTTGATATATTAAATTGGACTAACTATATAGTTTGCAAAGTTTATGAACTTATATATAGGAAGGTCCAAGATGAAGAAAAGTGAGCATTGAAGTAAAGGAATAGAAGATCACATTATGCTCAACTTGAGAACAACGAAGAAAAAAAAGAAAGGAGATGTATCTAAGTATTGAAGGTTGAGATGATTAAAGTGTTTGAAGTCTTGGAAACATCAAGAAAAGCCAAGAAACTTAATTGGTACAGTTTTTCATCTTAAAGCTTAAATTTTTTTATAAAATAGAGTATTTCATGATATAGAGCTCAAATGTATTTTTCATAATCTTAGCTTGATCAAAATGTTTTAAAAAGATAGTGCAAAATCATATTTTTTTAAGATAGCCTATAGGAGTATTTCAAAAACTAATGAGATATGAAGTTTTAATGTTTTCAATATTGACCTTAGGTCATTCTCTTAATCATATCTCATAATATACTCATGATTTTCCTTATGAAAATAGACTTAAAGAGCTTTTCATGGACATATCATTTACTTAAAATGATTAATATATGAAAGAGTTATGATTCTTTCAAAATGAGTTTAGAAATAAGTTTTCTACATTTCAATCATTTTTAATGTGTGCTCATTTCTTTGACTATATCTCGAAAACTACAAAGGATATAAGCATGAAATTATTTTTATGTGAAAATAGACTCAAAGAGCTTTTTATGCATTAGTTATTTGATTAAAATGACTAAGACATGAAAGAGTTATGAATTTTACAATTTGAGTATCAAAATAAGATTTTTACAGATTCATTATTTTTGACATTTGCTCATTGTTTTAAACATATCTCAGAAATTATATTAGATATGAGCTTGAAACTAGTCTCATTTGCAAGTAGACTTAAATGGATTTTGAACAATAGTTCATTCTTAAAAAAAACTTAAAATGAAGAAGTTATGACCTTTTAAAGTTAAGTTTGCATTTCTATTTTGGTGAATCGATTCGCCAATCGATTCTTGACGTCCAGAGAGCACCCTGAACATTCTGAATTAATTCATCGATCAATTCTGATTGTTCTGGTGCATGAATAATGGCTAGTTTTCATTCCTAATAACCTCAAAGGCCATGGGCTTCCTATACAAGCTAAGAAACATCAATTACAAAGTAGAAAGAGCCTGAACTTTATTTCTTAATATCATTTTATACATTCTTTCATCCAAATCATGATTTGAGCTCTTCTTATAAAATTCTTATATAGTAAGTGCTTCATTTGTTCTATCCACTCTTTTAGAGAGTTTATTTAGTTATTATTCATCTTGTATTACTTTAGAATTATGAAGGATGAGATATCCCTTGTAAGAGGAATTTTTGCTTAAGGAAGAGCAAGGAATTGTAAGGCTTATTCAAGTGCCAATTGAAACTTAAAGGAATAGTGGATTGATACACAAGCTTGGAGAGCTTGGAGAGTGAATGTACACCTTGGTAAAGATATCTAAGGGAAGAATCATTATAAATCCTTGTGTTTAATTTCTCTACCCTATCTCTTTATTATTTATGCAACATTGCTTTATTTTTACTGGTTTATACTCTATTTTGTTATTGCTGCTTATTTCTTGTTCCATGTTTTGTTTTACTATTGTTATTTGTTGAATATATTGTGTTTGAATGCATATGTTGATGCTTGGGTGATTGTATGCTTAAAAGGATTGTATATCCATGCACATTCTTCTTAATTATTTTGTCTATGCATAGTTGATGAACTTGTTAAATGAATTGTGTTTCAATGTTAATCTTGTTGGTTCAATAGTTTAAAAAAAATTAATTTATGCATTAGCTTCTTGATTCTTATCTATACATAATTAAATGAGTTATTTTGCACAAGTAAATTGAATTGTTATATATAATGTATAAACTTCTCTATTAAATTATCTTGGATTGATTTCTTGATTATTTATTTATGCATAGTGGAATAAGTTAGTTTGCACTAATTCTTAGATTTAGCATATCTTAAGTGCAATAAACATCTTCATAGAACTCTCTTAGAATTGATTAAATTAAGATTATTCTCATCGCTTTCCAAAATCAAAAGGTTTTCAAAAAAGATTTTAAAAATAAGAAAAGTTTTAGAAATCCCAATTCACCCCCTCTGGGGTATGCATTGCCAAGGCCAACAATAACAATAGGACACCTATGGGTAAAGGTCCCTAAAGAAAAGAAAAAAAAACAAAAGAAAGAGTGTGAATTCTATGAAACTTAATGAGTAGATGATGATAAAATAAAAGCTCATTAAAATTTAACTATGCCAAAATAAATAGGTTATAATTAAGTTTTCCATAAGAAACCTCTAGGTTTTCGAGTCATAGAAAATAACTACCCTCTTATACTTCTATGAAGGAAGAAGGAAGAGCTTCGGATGACAACTTATCTATCAAAAGCCAACTACAATCATACATAATAATAAATTAAAAACAAGGTTATGCCATATATTACACGACATCATAGTTATTAGAGGGTTTAAATTTTTTGCACTAATATCATTATATTCAAGATTTCACACTTTATTCATAATGATGCACTAATATTTGATTGGAAAACATAAAATAAAATAAACTTAAGCATGTAAATCTCCTTGTGACTCCCAATCATCTTTTATCCCTTCACAAACCCAACCTTGATCCTTCGGGGTCTATTTTATTCCTTCATAAATGGGTATATGGACTTGGTGCATAATGTCATAGTACATGGTAGTTTAGGCATAATACAGACAGCCTTGTTGACTTTTAACACCATGGTTATTTAGTTAAGATAGTTTCCCATGAGCTTTTGACATTATTTATGCATTATGGCTTTTCAACATTATAACTATTTAGTGAAGACAAACTTATGCAAGCTTTTGACACTATTTATCACGTTAGTCATTTCAAGCTTTCACATATCATATCACCTCCATCATCATTTTCATAATTCCTCATAATCTTTCTCATTAAGCATACATATCTTATTTTCATTATCATACATTATGTGATTAAATAACATAACACATCAATTTACAATATAGCTTATATGTCATAACACTACAATGCCTCCTTGCATGACTCCACATCGTATATTCAATGCTCATTTACCACATAATAACTTAGCATTAAAGATATTAGAATATACCTTGACCTCTTGTATATCATGATATTATAGGTTAAATAAGATAAATTCAACTATATACTTGACTATAGGAGCTCAAAAAGTAACTCTAAAAGGCCATAGTCAACTATAAGGGTTTACAGAGCAACTTTGATACTTGTAGTCAACTATCAACATCTAGAAAGAAACTCTTTAGCTCATAGTTGACAATGTAAAAGATGATGCTTTCCCAGATTGCATGATTTGGGGCATAGTCAATTATGTAGTTAACTATGGTTTAGTTTTTAGAAAATTCCACATACTTTTCATTATTCACTCACCATAAATATCATCTAAAAGCATTTATTGTGCTACTAATCCATACCAAATCCTAAATATCAAAGATGCCTTAATTATGCCATTTCTAATATTAAAACCAAACCATACATCACAAATCATTGCATTTCACATTACATTCATTTAAAAGCCTAAACTTTATTCCTAACTAGGCAAAATCCATTTAATATTCTAAGTACAATTTGCATGTTCATTCACCTAGTATAGAAGAGTATTTAGAAAGTTAGATTTGTTATGTCTTGGTCTTAATCATCTAAAATTCCAAAGATTTCTATAATATAATTCATTTTTCCCCTTATTAGATAAATACCCAAATCCTTTTAAATATGAAGTAAATTATGAAGACTCCAGTTGCCATGAAGATTTTATCTTATTTATAGGAAGCATATGATGAATGTCAGTTCCTCAATTGCTTGGTTAAAGAAGAATTTAGAAAAATAAGAGAAGAAGAGAAAGTAGATAGAGTAAGGATTTGAAGAAATTAGATAAAATGAGGATTGGGAATTGGTTTTTAGGTGTTTTTGAAATTTTTCTTTAAATCATCTTCCATACTTACATTCTTATTTCCAATCACTTATAACCTTTAATTGTTTTATTCAAAATATTTTTCCTTAATTAATACCTTTAAGTTTTCCTATACAAGCTCACCATTTACTAAAAAGTTTTATTCAAAACACATTTCATTAATCAATTCTCTTTTCCTCAATATCACATTTACATTTTTCTTATCAAAATCTATTCTTTTACTATAAAATTTCCATTTTGAATTTACACCATAATAATTAATTAATTAATCATTCCCTTCACTATATAAAATTATAAAATTCTAGAATTTTAGGAAGAATGTAATAGATAAATAAGTAATAAAAACTTTAAACTTTTGAGGTGTAACATTTAACAAGGTTCAATTTTGAAAAAGGAAATTAAGTTCAAAAGTTTTCATTAAGAATCGCAAAAAATATTCTTCAAGATTGAAGTCTGGTGTTAAAATATGTTTTATAATAGTTTGTGCTAAATAAAGGTAAAATCAAGTTTGAAATGATTAAAATAAGGATAAAATTAACCTTATAATTAGTTTAAATTTTTTTTGAATAAAATAAATGAAAATGTAAAGTTTATGAATCAATTGTACAATCGATTTATGCTTTCTAGGAGCCTTTTAAATTGGGTTAATTGATTCCTTTCATTTAGTCTACTAGATGGCTTGAATCACTTTTGCAATTAATTTTGGCATCCTTTGTTTCAATTTTGATTCTAGAATCAATTCAACATATCTAGAAGCAAAATTGTGCAAAGTAAATCAATTTTAGAATCAATTCTCCTTATGAAAATTAAAAATTTTCAAGCACATTGAATCAATTCTACAAGCAATTCATTATATCTTGACATATTAATAACCACTTTTTTCACTTAAGTATTTAAGACAACAACTCCTACATAAAGCTAAGAACATGAATCAAACTCAAATTTTATGAGCTTTACTATTCATCAACGCAGGAAATTCATTTCTTTGTTCTCTAATGATCAAAATCCTTAAAGCCTTTTAGATTGAAATTTCATTTTCAAGCTCTTCAGTGTGTAATTAGCTTTCAAAAGTTTTTTAGTAGAAATTTCTTGTATCAAACTCACGTTATTTGTATTTTAGGATAAGTTATCCTTAAGAATTCTAAGAGTAAGGTATCTTTTAGTTAATGAGTGGTTTGAGTGACGAAACTTAAAGGGATTTCATTGTATTTCAAGAAGACTATTGAAAGAGCTTCTTCAAGTGCTCAGTTTAAATTTACAGAGATAATGAATTAGTAAAATCTAAGTTAGGTAGACTTGGTAGTAGATGTAATCCTTAGACTGTTGGATTTTTAATGCAAATCCATAATAAATATTGTTATAGGGAAAAGTATTATAAAGAAGTATCAACTTTCATGAATTTTGTTAATGGTTAGTAAAGATATTGAGTCATTGAATTGTTAGGATGTCAAGTTTTTGAAAAGAGAAAATTTTGAAATCTATGGATTATTGAAGGATTAGAATCTACTATAATTTATTGAGTATTCAAAATGAAAGGAGAAAACATCAAGAAGCTCTTCTTGTTGTTCTTCATCTAAACAAGATGTTTTGAAGAAAAAGTACTATAAAAAGGTATTAGCTTTTATAAATTTAAGCTCTTCAATTGTTAGGATGTTAAGTTTTTAAATGGAGAAAATTTTGAGATCTATGGATTGTTAGGGGATTTGAATCTATTGCAATTTGTTGCATATCATGCTCTAGTATATACATCACTAGTTTAGCAATTTTATGCTAATTTGATAAAAGAAGGAATACATAATTCAACAAAGCTAAAAACTACTATTAAAGAGGATCCATTTTTTGTCACTTTGAGATTATTTATTAAAGCTTTTGTAGTGGATAATTCCTTGCTTTATAATAATGCTAGGGATATGTAACTATACACAAAAAGGGTGCTATTGATTTTTTTTCTTACCAAATTGGTGTCAAAATTGGTTCATCACAAAATTAAAATCATTGATTTGAGTATGAATGATTGTCTTTTATATAATACCCTTACCAAAATTATTTTCCTTAAACAATCAAATCTTACTCAAATTGATGATAATGAATTGTTTATTATGTTAGCAATCTAAAAAAAATGAAGACTAATTTTCCATAATTAATCTTGAATTATATGTATAAGAATGCTTTTAAGCACTTCTTTCCTTATGGCATGGTCTTGACTCAATTATTTCAAAAAGCAAATATCCAAGTTAAAAAAAGAGCTGAAAATGATTAAGTTCAAAGAAACCTAAAAGCTTTTTGAAAAGCATTTGCATTAGATGTTATATTATAAGATTATGGGGAAGTGGAGGTTGTTGAAAGTGGTGGATCAATTGCTCTTGCTCTAGCTAAATTTAATATGTAGACTTTGATGGAGCACATCACCAAGATGCATTAGTGTACTAAAACTAAGTTTCAAGCTATTTTCCAAAAACCAAGTAGTTAATTAGACATATTTAAGGTTGTAGTTATTCAGCTTTCTGGGATACATGTTACTAATGATGTTGTTGTTGGTAGTAGAGGTAATAAACATGGAGATGATATGGTAACTTAGAGTTATCTTAGTGTTACACCTTTTTAAAAATATAATAATTTAAAATTCATTGTAAAAGAGGAATAATTAGAATAATTAGCATGTGTTGCGTAAAAATAGAAATTTTATATATAAAAGAGAAATTTTGGTGAATAACTATAAGAGAATTATGAAATAAAATAAAATTTCATATTTTAGTAAATATAGAAATATGGATTTTTATAAGAAATAGATGAGAAAATTTTAATAAAGTGATAAAGCATAATGTTCTAAATTATTAGGAGCAAGTATGTGAATATGGAAGAGATTTAAGAAATATTTTAAATTTTTTACTTAGGTGCTATTCTTTATTTTTATAGGCATCATCAACCTCCCATTCTTATTTTTCCCTAATTCCTTAACCTTTACTTAAACTCTCTTTACTATTTCTTCTTTCTGTCATTAATTAGGTAAAAAAGTGAAATTCATCTTCAATTTCTTTATTTAATTAAAGAAAAATCTTTATCCTTGTTAGATTATCCCTTTATCTCCTTTTAGTTTGATAAGGATTACAATATTTTGGTTCCCAGGGAAATTGGAACCCAAACTTGAGAAAATCTTTGATTTTAGTAAGGCCCAAAATAAAGAGCATATGAACAAACCTAGCTTTGAGGAGGTGATAGTGGAAGCTCGACCTCTATATTTGTAAAATAAATTATGCAAGAGTGAATTCAAGACTTAATGAGCAAATACTCTAACATTAACAAATGGAACAATGAATTAAATTTTCTCATCATACCATTTTCTTTTAAAATGTAACACATAAGCATTAACAGTATCAATTCATTTCCAAGTAACCTTAAGAGGCTTAACCATAACCATGTTATCACAATCATATCACACAAAAGTAACCAATAACATTACATTACAAATTGGCTACATCTACCTTATAATTCTTAAGTCAACCTTATACCTTCCATAAACTTTCCATCCTTTTCCCTCCAAGGTTAACCTTATACCTTCTACAAGTATATTACTAGGAATTAGTCGCCCAATGCTTAGACCCTCAACATATTTCTCAATTCTCAATTGCACAATGCTTTCACTTTTCATATTATGACATAAACGATACTTGTAACATCCCAAATTTTCAATTCTATTATTTGAATCTCTAAATTCTGAGGCTGTAGAAACGAAGAGCATGATTGAATTAGCTTGGTGGGTGAATCTTGAGTTGAAAGGAATTAAGTGTAAGGGTAAACGAAATTTTTGAAGGAAAAGGATAGTAGGGAAAAGAATTTATTTTCATAAGCAGTATGAATGATCAGAGGAGGTTAGAGAACCCTAAAAAGGGGAGTTATCTAAGTCTGATAGTGTAAGGAATTTTAAACAGACAGAGACCCTATGGACTATTTTGCAAAAGTGCAGAATCGGGTGTGGTTAAAGTGAAATAACTAAGGAATTAGGATATAATATGAATAACCAAGAGTTTTGGGGTGCAATATATGATTTTTATTAGTGTGACCAATGGATTTATGACAAGTGTCATTGTTAGAAAAATAATGGCAAGAATAGCCTTACTTTTGGTGAAAAAGGATTAAAATACCCTTGAGAATTGTCAAAATGGCAAGAATGCCCCTAGAAGCTTCATGAAAAGTCTTCTTTCTTCTCCATTTCTCCAAAAAGCTGCAGTAACTCCATGAGAGCAAGCTTAAGACGTGCAGGAGAGAGAGAGAAAGAGAGAGAAAGTTTCTTTTGAGTTTTTCACCCTAAAAATAGTGAGATTTAAGCTTAGTGGTAGAAGGGAAAGTTGCTCCTCTCATAAAGCTCTATCCATTGGTGTACTTAGAGTGAAGAAAAGCTCAAGTTTGATTAAGTTTGGGGAGCTCCAAGTGAGGATTTTCAAGTTGTAGCAAGAGGTAAAATTGTTCTCCTCTAAAAGCTCTTTATTGTGCTCTTCTTAGTTTTCTTGAAATCTTGATGTTGGTGTGGTCAAAGGTGGTTGAACATGGAGTTTAGGATGATTTGAACATGTTTAATGGTGTTTTAGATGTTGTTATGTTAAGCTATGGCTTTGGTTTGGTGTGAAAAGAGCAAGAAACATGATGAACACATTTGGGTTTTAGAGGTATAATGATGCATGTGTAGAGTTGGCATGGTATGTTGGGAACTTGGCTAAAATGATGAAGTTAGAATAATTTTTATAAAGCTTATGGAAGATGAAACTTTGAGTTGTGAAGGTGTTGGTGTGCATTTTCCCTTTTGAGAAGCTAAAACCATAATATGGAAAAGAAGGAAGGAAGGAGTTTTAGTGTTTAATGTGTTTTCGGAGGATCAGTGATGTACACGGGGTAGAACACAGCCCGTGTTGTACCCCATGTTCTTCGTCGAAGCTGATCAGTGTGCTACACGGGGTGCAACACTCCCCATGTTTATCTCAGGACTGAAGGGCAGTAAGGTACACGGGGTAGAACACGGCCCGTGTTCACCCCCGTGTTCTTTGTCGAGTAGCCCAGAAGTGAACTAGTAAGGAACACGACCCTGAACACGGGGTATGGGACCCCCGTGTTCTTTGTTAAGTGAACCTTTTGGCTTGGTTTCTTCATGTTTTGCATGGCTTTACCCCTGGATCCTTTTCTAATGTTCATATGTGTCATTTCAAGGCTTGAAAGCAAAGTATAGAGCATCTAAGTATGCATTTAATTAAGTGGAGAAAGTAAAGAATACATGAGGATTAGGGAAAGTGATGATGTTCTAATAAGAAACTATGATATGTATTTGTATAGACTGAGGAGTGCCAACTTGCAAAGGCAAAAGGAAGTGTAAAGGAGTTTTTGGTGAGAGCAAAGAGAACATCACATTGGAAGCTTGTGAAAGGTAGCTAGCTTTATCCTTAAGCTCTGTTTTCTATTTACATGATTTTCGGTATATTTTGCCATTATATGGAATGTGTATGAAATAGCTGTGTGGTGCACACCCCGGGAAGACAGTGTGATACTGTGTGTGTAAGGCTTATGGCTCGAGTTTTCCTTGGGATGGTAATGAAAATTGCTGTGTGTGGTACCTATGGCCTTTAGAGTACCTCGGGAAGACAGTGTGATACTGTGTGAGTAAGGCCTATGGCCCGAGTTTTCCCCGGGAAGGCAGCGTGATGCTGTATATGAGGCCTAGGTACGATTATTTGTGATGGCCATCTAGATATTGATATGAGTCCTTGAAGGGGATTGTTGATTGTTATGTGTGATGCACATTTCTTAAAATGGTAATGAATGAGGTGACATATGATTGATTGATTTCGAAATGTATGTTTTATTTGCTTAAGGATCTGGAATGGCTTGAAATGTTTTTATGGCAATAGCTAGCTACTGGGAAACTTTGTTTCTTATGTTTTTCTGTATTGTGACTAACCATTCCAGGTGATGCTTCCAAAGGCTCTCATGACAAAGGACAATAATATTTTGAGATTGTAAATGTGATAAAAAAAATATGTCTAGATAGTCGGTGATATTGTACATAATGGATGTACGAATTGTAAATGGAACTCTTTTTGTATAGTTATATGACTTTTGCTCATGTGTATAAAGTACAGAAATTTGAGATATTCCGTATTAGCTTGAGGTAGATGGCGAATGAGTACGTATAATTATCTATTAAATGAAGAATAAGGCGTTGATAATTAAGGGAGTTACAATACTTATCACATTAGTCAAACAACAACATCCTTCTATGTATGGTCACATAACACATTTCATTGCATAAGCTACATTGCAAGCTTTTTCACATCATGTACGATACAATAATTAATGCAATACTTGAGCATTTATAATCATATACCCATAAAAGCCTATAATATCCACTTTAAGCTTAAATCCTTGAAATTTATAAAAAAGAATAGAGTATCCACTCATCTAGTATAGGGAAGGATGTTAGGAGGTTGGATTTGAGGCTTTTTAACTTTAATCTGATGTTTATAGAAATAATTAATGAGAATAGCTTTAATAAGGTGTTATGTTATTGTATATATCGTTGTATAAGGTTTAATTGGGTATTTAATGCATTATAAAGGCTCAAACCTTGGATAAATAGTGAAAATTTTGAAGGTTTACAAAATATCAAGTGATAGTTAACTATATAATTGATTATGCCTTAAAAAATGCATTTTAGAGGGGCATAGTTGGTACATTTTGACTATATGGCCATGAGTTATGTTTTAAAGGTTGATAGCCAATTATATAATTAATTATGGACTTTTAAGATGTTCTTTGGAGCTTGGTAATAGACTATTGAGCCTCAAAATTGTTCATGGACCTAGATAGTCAGCCACATAGTTAATTATGGACCCTAAAATTTACTTTTAGGACTTCTTTAGTCGAGCATATAATTAACTATCCTAGTATACTTAGTTTAGTCATGATTTCTAAGGGTTTAATGTGAGATGTATGATTTTTAAACACTAAAATAAGATAGTTTATGATTACTATAAGACAAATACATGTATTAGTGACCATTAAATAAGAAATTGAGGTATTATAAGTTATAGGTAGAAGAATTATGAACTAAACCTTTTATAAGTTAGTTAGACTAGCTTATCCTCATATTGAGAAAGATATAAGTAAATTTAACTTCCTTATCTTATATGAACCTATTTGTTAATAATGAATGAAATACATTTCCTTCTCAAATATCTCTTTCCTTCTTATTACATATTTTGGCTAATTAATTAGGATTATGATAAATAAAGTGGATTAGGTTGGTGAAAATGAGGTAAGAGGTTTCATACTAGTAATAAGTAGGTTAAGGTCATCACAAAGGTGGTATCAAAGCATGATCTAGATTTATAGTAGGATAAGGTCTTTAGGTTATATCTGTGTACTACCATAATAGGTGTTGACAAAAAATGTACCAATGGTATGTGTGCACCTGAGATCACATATCACTAGTACTATTTTGATAGAACTTATAATACTTATGGACATTAGTGATGGAGTTTGTATATGATGAATTATTATATCCATTATTTATCAATTGTTTTAATCATTATTTAATTATTTTGAAAAGTTTGTCAACTTAGGAAATGATTAATATAAGAAGTCAAGCATAAGCTAACCACACTAAGCTTGAAAAATCATCTAAGAGTTTGCAAGCTTGTAGTTGTAAACAAAAGGATAGGGAAGAAAATGATTAACAGTTTCCACCTTAGACAACACCCTTTTAGCAATATGTTTTAAATTGAATTGATGTAATTTTTACCTACATTTAAGGTATGATCATTCAAAGGACCAAGGTGAGCATATAGGTAATCCAAGTGATCTTGATGAAATTCATAATTAAGAAAAGGAATAAAAGAGAGAGTGTACCATCTTACATGGAGAACAAGAAATAGATTCAAAGTGGTGCACAAGTTTCTTCAACTAAATCCACTAAGATATTTTGATCTTGATCCAATAATGGATCTTCACCAATTCTTAAAGCATATTGCATAGTTTAGCAATATATTAGAAAGCTTTACCTTTTTATTGATTGATTTGGTGAGTCACTAACTAGATGTGGCCTATTACTAGTTCATTGACATTATAGCAACTCAATATCCACACTTAGAGCCCTTAGCTTAGGCAGCTTTCCAAGAATTATTTATTGATCACTTCTTACTTTCGAGAATATATGAAATGAGAGTTAAAGAATTTAAGAAACTAAATTAAAAAGGCTTTTCAATTACCAAATACAATGCTTGATTTATCTAATTATTGTGATATACTTTTTATTTGATCTCTATAAAGAAAGCCAAGGTCGAAAGGTTTATGTAGGGCCATGAAACTACTACTATGAGAGGATTCATGTTAACTAGAATGCTACTTATCAAGAAGTAGTGGATCAAACATTGAGATCCAAGTTGAGGTTTAAAAAAAGAAATGAAAACTAAGTGCAAACATAAGAAAGAAGTATGAAGAAAGGCCAATCTGAAGGACTGAATTAAGCATAACCATCTAAAGAGATGCCCCTTCCGGTAACATGTTGGCACGGTGGAAGTGGTTCCACTGTGGACCAATATCCTATTATAATGTGCTTAATGGATTTTTCATAAGAAAGAATTTTAGAGGACAAAGAACCTATTTCAATCTTCCTCCAATCCAATGAAACAAACCTCCAATTCAAGGTGGTTGAAGACATTAGTACTCATAATACCTATTCCACAATGATAGTCCTTGAATTTATTTTGGGGGATAATGTTTTAAATATAGGAGATTAGGCCACAAGGTAAGCGGATTTCTTGGAAAATGTTACAAGCTAAAGAGCTAATTATTTTGTATCTTAATAGAATGTTTCAAATTCTCTACCTATTTATCATCTAAAAAACCTATCAAAACCTTCAAGAAATGTTAATATTAGAGGCCAAAGGAGTAAGGTGAGTAAATGTCAGGTTTGAGTCTATGCTCTAACTCACCAAGAGGCTTATGCTTTAAATGCTATTGTGATAGGTAGCATTTCAATTAGAAATTCTTCTTTTAAAGTTTTGTTTGATCCTAAAGCTATTCACTCTTTTGTATTAAAAAGATTTGTTACCATCATAACTAAACCGACCAAAGTAATAGACATACCTTTAACTATAATGATACTAATAGAAAATTCCTTCATAGCCACACATAAATTAAAGACTTATCCTATAAATATTCATAACTATTTGATACTAGTAGATCTAGTTTTGCTTGACAAAGGTGATTATGATATAATCTTAAGAATGGATTGGCTATCCAAGTATCACTATGTGTGAACTATTTTAATAAACGTATTACTTTTTCCATAGAAAGCCTTCTGCCCATTGAGTTTCAAAACGATAGGTTACTAGGCACTATTAGTATCATTTCAAGCATTAAGGCTCAAAACTCATTAGAAAAGAAGGCACTATGTAGTTAGTTCAAGTGCAAGATTTGAATTAACCTATTCTCAATGTTAATAATATTCTAGTAGCAAAATAATTCCTTAACATGTTTTTAGAGGAATTGTCTAGATTGCTACCGAATTGTGAAATTAAGTTTCATATTGATTTGATGTCTAATATAGAACTCATTTACATACCCCTATACTAGATGGCCTTAACAAAATTATGAGAGTTAGAAGAACAATTACAAGGTCTAATAGATAAAAACTTCATATGTTTGAGCTTTTCACCTTAGAGAGCTCCCATTCTTTT
The DNA here is from genome assembly GCA_020226215.1 of Sindora glabra. NCBI lineage: Eukaryota > Viridiplantae > Streptophyta > Magnoliopsida > Fabales > Fabaceae > Sindora > Sindora glabra. The sequence continues at coordinate 21,489,440 of CM035235.1, forward strand.
TGAGATGAATAAGGATGGGTTAATGTGGTTATGTTTTGATTATCATTAACATGACAAAGTCATCATCAAGAACAGGTATCCTTTTCCTTGCATTGTTGACCTTTTTTACCAGTTCAAAGGAATAAAATATTTTTCCATTATTAATTTGTGCATAGGTGACCTTTTTTAGCATTTAATGTGGTCTTTTCAAGTTCCTAGTCATGTCTTTTGGATTGACCAATGTTCTAGTTGCTTTAGTGGAATTGATAAATTATGTGTTTAAGCCATACCTTAATAAATTCATCATTATCTTCATTAATGACATCTTAGTTCATTCAAAAAGTGAGGAAGAACATGTTTAACACCTTCAAGTAGTTTTGTAAACCTTGTATGAGCATTAATTGCACATGAAATTCTCCAAATGCGAATTTTGAATATTTAATATCAAATTCCTTAGGCATGTCATGTCATATCATGAGAGGGAGTTTAGGTGGACCACTAAAAAGTTGAAGTAGTAGAGAATTGGTTAAGGTTATTATTAATTTTTAAAATTCATAATTTTCTTGGATTAGTAGTTATTATTAAATAGTTGAAATCTTGTTTAACATTAATGCCAGTATTAGCATTACCCTTAGGCACTAGAAGGCATGTGGTATACTATGATGTGTCTAGGATTAGGCTTGAATATATTCTTATGCAAGACAACAAAGTGATAACTTATGCCTCCCAACAATTGAAGAAATATAAGCAAAACTATCCCACACATGATTTAGAAATAATACCAGTAATTTTCACTTTGAAAATTTAAAGGCATTATTTATATAGACAAGCCATTGAAATCTATATAGACCACAAAAGTTTGAAGCATATTTTTAAGCAAAAAGACCTTAATTTAAGGTAAAGGAGATGGATAGAGTTCATAAAAAATTATGATTACTTGAATTTGTATCATCTTAATAAGGTCGATATAATAGTTGATGCTCTTAGTAAGAAATCCACAGGCAAGGCAATAGAGGCACTATTGGAGATTTAAGTGTATTACTAGCTCATGGAGCAATTTGATCAGTTCTCATCGAAAGGATCAAGAATGCTTAGAAGGATAATTTTAGTTATGTAATTTTTATAAAGAAGGTAATTAAAAGACCAAAGTCAAATTTAACTATTGATGAAAGAGAAATAGTGCATTGACAAAGAAGGATTTGGGTTCTCATGAGTGAAAGGAACAAATTAATGCATTAAGCTCACAACTCTTCCTATACCATACACCTTATAGTAGTAAAAATATACCATGATCTAAATTGAAAGATATTTTTTTGTAAAAAAGAATGAAAAAAGATGTATTAGATTATATGATGAAATGTTCTTACTTGTCAATAGGTGAAAGTAGGACATCGATGTTAGGCCAAAATGCACTAGCTATTTCTAATACTCAAATGAAAATAGGAAAGTATTATAATGAATTTCTTGATTAGTTTGCCTACAACACAAAAGGGATATGATTCTATATTGGTTATCATTAATAGGTTAAGAAAATCAGCACATTTCTTACTATTAAGACTACATTCACACCAAATTAGTATGCTCAAGTGTATCTTAACAAGATCGTACTATGGCATGGAATTTTGATCCTAATTATGTCTTAGTTTATACTTTTTTTCTAATAATTATTTAGCAAGCATTAAGGGTTGAATTACAAATCAATATAGCTTTCCATCCACAAATTGATGGACAATTTGAGAGGACCATTTAGATATTGGAAGATATGTTAGAGTTATACCTTAGAATTTGAAAGGATCTAGGATAAATATCTACCATTGATCAAATTTTCTTATAGCAATAGTTATCAATCCAACATCCAAATGGCATCTTATGAAGCACTCTATAGCTAGAAATGTTGTACTCCTATAAGATGGTTCAAACCAAGAGAAGCAAAACTTCTAGAATCGAATTTGGTAACCAATACTTTAGAAAAAGTTTAGATCATTTGGAATTAGATAAAGATAGCTTAAGAAAGATAAAAGTCATAGGCAAATAAAAGAAATAAGGAATTAGAGTTTTAAGTAGGGAATATCATATTTCTTAAGGTTTTACCTATGAAGGGTGTGATGTAGTTTGGGAAAAAGGGTAAATTAGCACCTTATTTCATTAGGCCTTTCCTAATCTTCAAACACATTAGAGTTGTGGCTTATCACTTGGAGCTACTAGATAGTCTATGAGCCATTCATCTTGTATTCCATTTGTCAATTTTCAAAAATACCTACTTGATAAGTCTCATGCAATTTGAGATAAATTATTACAACTAATTCCCAAACTATCTTACAAGGAACAACTAGTAAAGATCTTGGATCATCAAGTTTGAAAAAAAAAGATTTATGGAAATTCTATTTATAAAGGTCTGTTAGGAATGTCACAGAATAGAGGAGGCTACAAGGGAATTAGAAGTAGTTATACACTGTGTAGTTGAGAATTAAGAATTGTGTTAGGGATGATATGAACACCAGATGGCTAATTCCTGGTAATATGCTTGTAAAAGGCATCGGGTTAACCCTAGAAGGACAAGGATCGAAAGCTTGTGGAGGTTATAAGGCTGATGTAGGAGTCACAAGGGAGATGTATGTATTCTTTTATCAATTATTATGCATTGTTGTGTAAATTTGGAATCTATTATCATTAGTTACTTTTGTGTGGTATAATTATGATGACATGGTTATGGTTAAGCCTTTTAAAGCTACTTTAAATGAATGGATACTATAAATGTTTATATGTTAAGTTTTATAAGTGGATGGTCTAGTGGATGAGTTTAATTCATTATTCTATTTGTTTATGTTATAGTGTTTATTCACTAAATCTCAAACCCACTCCTCTATAATATATTTTATAGATACAAAGGTCAAGCCACCACTTCCTTAAAGCTAGGCTAATTGGCATGCTATTTAGTTTAGTTGTGGTAGCACTAGATATTTGTAGTTAGATTAATTTAGGCATTATTTTGTATATATGTTATGAGTAAAGTAATTATGAACTAAATCTTTTATCAATTAATTAGACTAGCTTATTCTCACTTGGAGAAGGATATAAACAAATCTAACTTCGTCATCATTTGTGAAACTATTTACTAATAATGAATAAAATGTCTTTCCTTCTTAACATCTCCTTCATCCTTGTTACTTGCTTTAGCTAATTAATCAAGATTGTAATAAAAAAGATAGATTAAGTTGGTGAAAACTAGATAGCAGGTTCCATATTAGTCATGATTAGGTTAGAGTTGTGCCACTTGGTCTTTTAGCCTTATTTTCTCCCTATAGGACTTTACTTTGATGTTTTAAAGTTAACTATTTAGTTTACTTTTGCTAGATGCTTTTATATGATGTTTTTTATGTTCAATATTTATGTTGCTTCATTTGGCTTAGTTGGTACATTTTATGATAATTATTATTTTGGTTATTGTGCTTGTTTTATCTCTTTTTTATTTTGATTAATGTCAAAAAGAGGAGAACATTGATGAGATTAAGAAGCTTTACATCTTAAATTTGCTAAAATTTGTTAAGGTAAAATAACATAAATGAAAGCCTAATTTTAAAGGAGTGTTATAGCAAGGGAGAGCTTTGTTTTACAATTAAGTAAACTTAAAATGGCTTGTCATCATTAAAAAATGGTAGATTGCTAGCCTTCGCCCAATTTAATGTCAATTTTGATGATAATAACTAATTTGATGTGCCTAATTGATGTTTAAGATAATTTTTTAAGGATAAATCATAAAAAATCTTGAAGTTTTAGAAATTTATTTAATGAGGTTTAATTGTAAATAAGGAAATGAGGTTCATAAGATTTCATTCAAAAAAATTGTAGAAAATATTTTTTGAAATTAAATTATTATGTTTAATTATGTATTATAAGAGCTAATGCTAAATTGGGGTGAAATCAAGTTTGAAATAATTAAAATATGTCTTGAAAAGTTTAAAATTAGTTTGAAAAAGTTTTTAAATAAAAAAATGAAAATTTAAGGTTTATAAATCAATTATATTGTCGGTTCATGCTTTCCAAAAGCTTTTTAAAGTGGATGAATTGATTCCCTTCTTTCAACAAATTATTAGATGGCTTGAATCACATTTGTAATCAATTCAGATGTCCCTTTTTTTAGTTCTATAAAAAACCTCACAAATCGATTCTAGAATTAATTTAATTGTTTAGAAGCAAAATCATGCAAGGTGAATCAATTTTAGATACAATTTTCCTTATGAAAATTCAAACTTTTTTAAGCATGATGAATTGTTTTACAAGAAATTCACTATGTCTTGACACATTAATCACAGCTTCTTTCACTTTTTAATGGGCATTTAAGATACCCTAACCCCTATATAACGCTAAAAACACAAATCAAACTTAGATTTTATGAGCTTTATTATTACATTAACACAAGAAACTTATTTCTTTGCTCTTTAATTATCAAAATCCTTAAAGCTTTTTGGATTCAAATTTTCTTTTCTAACTCTTCATTGTATAATCAACTCTTAAGAGTTTTTGAGCTAAAATTCCTTGCATAATACTCATATTCTTTGTGTTTTAGGATGAAGTATACTCAAGAGTGAGGCATATCTTGGTTTGTGAGTGTTTTGAGTGAGGACACTAAAAAAGATGTCATTATATTCATGAAGAACATTGTAAGAGGCTTTTTCAAGTGCGTTCAAACTTGAAAAGATAGTGGATTAACAAAATTCAAGTCATGTAAGCTTAATAGTAGTATATTCCTGGAGTGTTGAATAGGTCACAAGTTAGGCACATGCCAAAAATTTTTGAAACAAGGTTAAACTATTTATGTTAAAGTTTGATTTAGCTCATTTCCACCTTTACTATAAACCTTTTAAAGATGTGATGAAGGATGAACTAACTATATATAACATACTCTAAAATAAAAAACACAAGTAAGATTCACATCTTAACTTTTTCGATTTGTTGTTGTTTATCTTTGTTAATTTTGGTGTATTTTTTAAGTGATTGTGGTTTTTAAGGTTGATGTGGAATTTATTATCAGTAATAGGTTGTCTTCATTGTTTTAGTATAGTGAAAATTTAAGGTTTTGTGAAGAATGAATAAAAAGAGGCTGAAATTCAAATGAGGATTTTGATTTTAATACATAGAAACACACAAATCCAATTTCTTTATAATTTGTATTGATGAACCATTAAATTCTTCGTGGAATTGTATGAAAATAAAGTTTAATTGTGGTTAAGGCATTTACTTAATGAGGATTTCTTTACATTTTTTTCCTATACTCTACTTTATGGAAATCCCCTTTTTTATCGTTAACAAATGGGTTCACTTACCTTATATTTTGATATGATGAGGAAAAGTACGGAACAAAAATAGGTGAATAAAAAGGAGATGGAAAGAAAATGTATGAAAAAGTACTTTTCCGCTTGTTATTTGGATGTAAAGAAAATAGGTGGAAAGGAAATGATAAAAAATATTAATTTTTTTATTAAATTTTATTGAAAATTTAAAAGAAAAATATAAAAAAGGTTTTGTCAAATGATCAAATTAATCCTGTTGTAAGTCAATAAAAAGTTTTCTAATAAATCTTGCAAAAAAGTATTTTGAAATTTTAATATCTTTTCACCTCTTTTTTGTAACTCTTTTTTGTAACTATCTAGTGGGAAAAGGCTTTGCTTATTCCTAAGATATTTTTTTTCAATCTTTGTTCTTTCTACCTCAAGTTTTTCATAGCATCTAAATACTTGAAAATTTATGGTTGACATTTTTTCTTTCCACATGTTTTCTTTTCTACCATTTTTTCTATAAATCCATACAAGTTACAAAGAAGGTTCTTTAAAAATTGCTAGGCAATTATAAGTATGTGGGCCATCTATTTTCATTATTATGAAACTTTCAATAATGGATTTGATAATATTTTTTTATTATGGTGAAGCAAGAATGAGATGGAAAAGAGGAGTAGTTGGATGACCATGGTGAATAGGATGTAGAATAGGAGTTGTCTTTTTTTAGGATTATTTTGATTTTACATCAAATTTTTTTAAAAAAAGAGCAAAATCATCAATTTATGTTTAACAATAGTGGTTTCTAACTCTATTAACAATAAAGGAGGTCGAGACTAATTTTGAATAATTAATGGAAAGAAGTGTATTTAGATTAAATTCCAAGAAGGCAATAATGACTTATCCAAAAAAATAATACTTTTAAACTCATTATTATTATTATTATTATTATAAAAAGTAGGGTATATAAGTTTAATTTTTTGACATGTGTCTTAATAATGTATAAATTGAATGCACCAATTTGTAAGGCTATCAAAAATATTTTGATTAATTAAAATATAATAAAAATATTAAAATTAATAGACTATTATGAAATAAACATGGCTCTAATTAACCATTAAATGCATTTACTTAATTAATGATATAATTTAATTAATAATAATAATTAAACTATTTAATTATTTAAAATAAAAAAATATGATGCATTTTAAAACAATTAAAGTTACAATAAAAGAACATGAAAAAGTATTATAAAGAACTGCTAATAATGTATAATTAACTTGCATTAAAAATAATGATTTGATTATATTGATAACAATTAAATTATTTATAATTGAAATAATAGAAAATTGATGCATTTTAAAGCAATTAAAGTTATAATAAAAGAACATGAAAAGGCAATGTAAGAAAAAGCTAATAATGTATTAATAACTAGCATTAAAAATAACAATGCAATAGTTTAATTGTTAGTGATGATAATAATAATAATAATAATAATAATAATAATAAGAGAACATGAATATTGTATAATTTAATTAATGGTAATAATAATTATACTATTTTCATTAACTTAAATAATAAAAAATATTATACATTCTAAAACTATTAAAGTTATAATAAAAGAAGATAAAAATATAGTATAAAAAAATGCTAATAATGTATTATTAAGCCGCATTAAAAAAGTATTGAAATAATTTAATTGTTAGTGATAATAATAATAAAAGAATATGAAAAATGCATTTAATCAATTAATGAGATATTTTAATTAATATTAATAATAATTAAAATATTTTCATTAATTAAAATAAGAATAAATTGATCACTTGGTCCATGAAAAATTTCTATTTTCTTAATTTAGTCTATTAGAAACCTTTTTATCAATTAAAACCAATTGTTCTTAATTTTGACTTAATTGAATTAGACCATGAACCTTGTTAAAGTACACTATTTTTTTCCTAACATGGCAATGTAAGTTGACGCATTCCATTTTAATAATAAGCAAAATAGTATTAGATGCTAAATTGTTATCTCCATCGGTAATTACTGAAGTTACAAGTGAAGGAGAATGGTAACACATAATGATGGCTACTACATTAGATGCAATCGAAATGTTTAAGCACATTGTTGACATAATGATTTGCTAAAAATAACTTAACAATATCAAGTCAAAATTCTAAGTGCTAAAAGAGAAAGGTGTAAGCAACTTTATGAGTATGGCCATAAAGCTCTCTTTCTAAAATCTGAAAGAATTATGGAAGGACTTTTTACAAGTATCCATATTAGCATAACAAAGACATGAGTTGTGGTTTTTTTCCCTTGAGTGAGGAATAATGAGTACAATGAAGATGAAGTAGAAAAGATGGAAAATACAAGTAAAAATATGGATAAAGAAAATAAGGGGGATGGAAAGCTTATAAAATAACTTGTAAGAAAAATTAGAAGCCATCAAGAATAAGTGAAAATGTTGAAGCTTGTATGTTGTGGCTACTATATTTTGATGTTACTACTTGTTTTAATGCTTATGTGTCACCTATTAATAGATTAAAAAAGATATGGTTTTGCAATGAGGGTTCAACTAAAATAGTGATGAGAAATAAAGAAGGTGACATTAAGGGTTTGGGTTTGTTTTTAGATGCAATATGTTGAGGTTGAGGTTGAGGTGTATTGTTACTTTGTAATTTACAATGAAAATTTAGCTCTCATTCTACATAAATTTGTTCATTCTACATAAATTTGTGATCTTATTTTGATTTATCCTATATGTTTAAATTTGGTCTATTCCATAATGGAAAATTATGACAAGAAAACTTGGTAAGGTGAGCAAGCAATAACATAGAACTACAACATAAAACTTGGTAAATTAGGAAGTAATAAAGCAATGCAACATAAGAACAAGTAAATGAAAATTTTGACATAAAACTTCACTTTATTAAGCAGCATAATGCAATATAATTTGCGTTAAACATAAGTTACAAGACATCAAAATAGGAAATAACTTTAAGGGCCTAAATTATAGTTTATCAACCATTTAAAATTGATTCACCTAATAACTTTCAAAATAGCAACTACAACTTGCAGTAATTCCTTTAATAAGTTCTAAAATAATAATTACAATTTTCACACTAGTAATTCAATTATAGCTTAGCTTGGCTTAGAGGAGTTTTGAAATAAGGAGATAACTTTTTGAAATCTCTTCTTGCAAAGTTTCTTGAGTTACACATTGTTTACCTTTTAACTAAAATGATGCAAGTTACAAACCACAAGTGGATTGGATGTCTTTTTAAAGTAGGAGGCTTATATAGTGCTTCTATAGCTTTAAGTGCTAAAATTAGAGGCTTGGAGAGTACAAAACCAACTTGATTAGTGTAGGTATTCCAAATAGGATACGGCACATTCTTGCATGCATTTACAGAGATTCTCATATAGCTTCATTAATAGCAACATCAACATCTGCATTGAGGACACTACTATCTTCATGTTCAAAAAAGGATTTAGGTATTTGCTTCTATATGGCACCATATATAATTATACAATACATATTTTTCATTATGGATAATTGTAAAGAAGGTAACTAATTCCCTTTTGATTTCATAGATATCTCCTTATGCATTTTTTAAATCTATCTTTGTAAAGAAAATATTAAATTAAAATTGTAATATCTTTATGATTTAGAAATATTTATTTAATGCATTAATTGTATGAGAAAGAACAAATTACATGCAGTGTAAAAAATAATTTAAAGTAAATTAATCTCATTCTTTAAATTTTAATAGAATTGAAGGATCAAATTTGGTGTAAGTCACTTCGACTTACACATATATAAATGAATTCCTCCTCTTATATTAATATTATTTTTCATTACAATATGATTTTTCTACTTATATTCCTTAAAATCTTATCATTTAAACACTTTAAAAATCTTGTAATAAGAGTTGGAGAAATAAGACATTTATTATGTTATAATTTTTTTTCATATTTATGTAAAACATTTCAAATATAAATAAATTTAAAAAGAATAAACTTAATTTTCACATCAAATAATTACCTCTTTTTTTCTTATTAATATTGAAATCAAATAAAAAATAATAATTGAAAAATTAGAAAAATAATTTTTTGTTTTCATTGTTTACTAATATTTCAAATATGTAAAGTTAAGCTAAGAGTATTTGGCTCAAGTGACATCCAATATCCCTTAAAGGCTTTGCACCTTCTACTACATCCAATGTTTGATCCTGGTCCTCATGTATGTGTGTGCAATCAATGGTTTAACTACTTCTGCTATCACAAAAAAATAAAAAATTAATTCATTATTCACTTATGGTCTTTACATACATGTGTCTAGTTACTATCACAAAAAAATGCAAAGTTAATTCATTATTCATTCATTATTAATTTTGAAATTAAATATAAAAAATGCAAAAATTAATGTAAAAATTATAAAAATATTGTCTAAATGCCCAATAATTAACATTGCTTTAATTTTATAATGTTAATTACTTTTTTATTCATTTTGAAATCAAAGAAAAAATAGAAATAAATAAAAATTTGTAAATTTTTCAACTTCTAATATGTAAAATTAATTGCTTCTTTTTATTTTTAATTTTAAAATTAAATAATGAAAAATGAAAAAATAATTGTAAAAATAATTAGAAAAATAATATCTAGCCTTTTTATTTATAAGTGATTCAAATCCTTAATTCCTAATATGTGAAAATTTCATTCTCTTGTTATATACAATTACACCCTAAACTTAAGCTCATCTATGCAATTACTATAGGTTTATTTGGCAATTAACTAATTACATTAGTAGTTAACAGATTCAGTTAACTGATTATACTAGTTAATTTGATAATTAATAATATTATTTATATAAATAAAAATATTTACTAAAATTAGATGTTTATTGTTAATTGTTTATATATAAAATGATATATAAGACATGAGTATATTTTATAATTTATTTGTGTATATATATGTGCATATATATAGATGTGATATATAAATGTATAAATTAATCTTAAATAATTATATAACAAATTTTTTTAACATATTATAACAATTATTTTGTTAAAATGTTAATTTTATTATGTAAATTTAAATAATAAAAATTTTAAATTATAATTTATTATTTACACAAAATAATTTTATTCTAATAAATATTATATGAGTATGTGTATAACTAAGAGTATATAATAGTATAGTGGTCAAGTACAAGGTATTATATGCTAATAAGCATAGGTTTAACTCTTCTCACAAGTACTTTATTAAATAAAAGGGCATTTTGACTTTTTAATATATGAATTTATTGAATCATCTATTTAAAAATGCTGGGATACCCATTTTTTTTCAAATTAACTAATTGAAGATCAATAAGTTAATTGAATCAATTATTTATCAAACACCTAAAATAATTGATTGACCAAGTTAATTAGCTTAAATGACCTTAATAAGGTAAAAGCTTTACTTATCAAACATCCTCTGTATCATTAAAATCATCCTTATGTATAGAAACTTCTTCCTTTTCTTTGTAGACCCATTTCATCTTCACCTCAAATTAATAACTTGGTAGAACTAGAAAAAAGCAAAACAAAAAATCATTGCATTTTGTAATATCCTTAGGGCAATATTTAAAGTTTATTATTTTAAACAACTAGGAATATTTATTTTTATTAGAGAGTGGGGTTAAATTATATTTATTTATGCTAAGGTGAGATAAGAATATTGAACTTTTGATTAAGCAAATATTATTATGATTTTATTCAATGGAAGTGTTATTTAGATTCTTGGGACTTTTAGAAATTAAAGGTGAGAAGTAAATGAATCATTTTATAAATGGCTTTGTTTACAAATTTGTGAATTCGTAAGAATATTTTTGAAACCCAAGGTGTATTGAAGAATATTAAAATATTCATTTTACAATTTCCAAATTTATCAAATTATTACAATATTTATGTATATTTACATCTATTGATAGGAATATTGGAAATGATGGAGTTGAGATTTTAATTAAAAAAAAGTTTTATAAAAAGTGGGCTTTTACTTGAATGAAAGGCCAAAATTGAGTGGGATAGGAAGTAAAGGTTGAGATTAAATTGGACTATAAGTTTATGGTACACCGTATTGCGCAGAATCAAAACCTAAAACTAATATTTTTACTTTCCTCTTTCTCTTTTCCCATTCCTGTCAGCTCTATTTCTCTCTTTACTCCTACACTACTTTTTCTTTCTTTCTTTTCTTCCATTTCTTGTGCTATTGTTGCTCTAGTTTCTCTTCCCCCAACCAGCATTCTTGATGCCATGTCCCTACCGTAGCTTTTATCTTGTTGGCCGATGTGCATTACGACCATCATTACAAGCTTTGCTATTTAACGCTACTCTTTAGCTGTGAAGAAGAGCAATGGTCGACAATCAAGTGGTAGATTGGAGCCGCTCTTTTGCATGATTTTTAGGCACCAATGGTGTTGGGCGCCTTACTCCAAGTTATAGCTGGAAAGAAGAGCATAACAGGGCAGATCAGAAGTTATTCCTTCTTGCGGATGATCTACTACTTCTCTAATGCTAGTGAGCTATTAACGGCCTCTTGGGGGGTGGTAAGATATTTGTATGTGATTAACTTCCTTGATCTCTATTATTTTACTAGTTAATTTAAGAAAAACCCATTTAGGAATTTTTGATATATGCAATGATACATATGAAAAATATATTTTTATGTTATAAAATGATGAAATGAGATGATTAAGTATATATAAAGCCTTATATGCTACTATTATGAAAGAATCATAATTATCCTGATGAAAATCGCTTTATGGATATTCTGAATATATGATGATGACTTAAGAAAATAGAAATTTTATAATATAGATTGCTAGAATAAAATAGTTAGAGTGAACATAGAGTATTGGGTTGCAATATTTTGTAAGATTTCAACTTGATCTAAGTGAGACTTATTTTACATATATTATAAATTCTTAGTAATGCTTTTAAGAATGAGAGCTTTATGTTATAAGATGAGTGAGTAACATAATAAAGGTATTTTATGCTACCAATTTTAATATCCTTGGATGATTTAAAGTTGAATTAAAAGAGGTACATCTATATATATATACTCATTCTAGTGAACTTAATGATAATTTAAGGATGTCATGGCATATACTATCAAGTCCTAATAATTATATTTAAATTGTATAGATTCAAGAAATTTCTATTTGTAAACATGCATCATTTTTATGAGTGAATAGTTAAAAATAAGGAAAACTAATAGCGCAAAAGGCTTAAGTGAAACAAAATGGATCTTTAGAGTTTTTAAGTTATAATAATTTATCTATATGGCTTTTATTTGAGCATTCATACATTATAACACATTTGAGTATAAAAGCTAATGTTGGGGATTGTAAGGAGCCAATAGCCTAGAATGATGATATAATTATGAAATGAATATAAAATAATGATATTTAAAGGAAGAATGAGGAGTCGCTTTGTATTTACAAGTTATCCTTACAAATTGTGAAATAAGAAGAAGTAGAAGCTGAAAGTGAAATAATTAGAAATCCTTGAAGTAGTTAAGCGATTTTAGGTGAGTATATATCCCATTCTAATTTTAATCTTTTAATGCTATTAATTATAATTCTTCTTATAAATGATAAAAAAACCATATATCTATTCATTGATGAATCTTAAATAAGGTAATAATAAGTGATAATATATATTATGAAATGAATCATATGGCTATGTATGAGAGAATTTGGAAATGATCCTTATAATGAGTTAGTAATTATCAATTTGAAAGAATGTTATTTGGATAGTCATACAAGGCATAGTGATGATTACTATCGATTATTAATTAATCACGACTGAAATTAAGAGTAAATGATATTTGTAATGTGATTGAAATTACATTGTTATTGGTATGTTGAAAAGTGTAGTGCAATTTACATTGGAATGTGAATGAATATTATGTCAATGCAAAAGGGCATGATGTTATTATATATATATATATATATATATATATATTATGTTATGTCCTTTGATTTACCTAATGATGATATAATGGTTGCTTTGTGTTAATATTGCAATAGACCTTGTGGTTTGTAGAGCTAAGCTCTATCATGTATATTATGATGTGAATTATGCCACGAGTGGCTTTTGAAATGAGAAATATGACAGGGGTGATGATATGAAAATCAGATGGAAAATTCTTGGTAAAAAATTGGGTAACCCGGGAGGAATAAGGATTGAAAGGCAAGTAAGGCATAAGGCTCGATTGGGAGACAAAAGGTAGATGTATATGTTATCATTATGATTGATATGCATTTATAATGTGACATGGAAACTTGTTTATGATTGAATATCTCCAATTGACTTGATTGTGATGATTTGATGTAATTGAGCCTTATTGGTTATTTGTGAATATGATAACTACTCCATATAGGTGTATATGATACAATGATGATATTGTGTGCCAATGAATGGCTAAGATATTGTGACTTGTGATGAGAATTATAAAGTCTAAACTATGTACATTTGAATACTCAATCCAAGGCTTGATTCTATATATCTTAGAAACTTTAGGAGTACTGGTTACATCTACTTTTGTATTAGAAACCTAATTAACATACAAACTTTTAATATAATTGAATCAAAGTTTAGTAGTGGTAAATATATTCTTACTGAGTTCTCATAACTCTTCTATTTCATTTTCAATGTTTTCAAGTTAGGATAAGAATGTTTAAATCTTTATTACATCTTGGAGAATCAAATATGGCCTAGTTAAAGGATTTTAACAATTGAATTAGGATAAGAATATATATATAAGGGTTATGTTGATTCAATACTTGATGTGTTAAATCATTTATTTATATATATGTTTGGATGTAATGCATTATTATATGTATTCTAAGTACTGTTGCATCTATCAAATCTGTGATAAATACATGTATTACATTTTAAGGTGTGTGATCCTCGAAAAGTGTCTAGAAATAGGAGAAAATCTATCCATTTTCTCATAGAATCTAAAATGGATTTTAAGTCATACTGAAATATGAAGATTTCTATTAAGTAAAGTTATGGTAAATAATGTCAAAGTTGGTGAAAACTGAGAAACAGGATCCATACCAATCATGATCAGGTTCAGTTCATGACACATGTTTTGCTCAAAGAAGTCTTAAGTTTAATGAAGAAAATAAGAAATAGTGAAAATGAAAGAGAATGCAAGGTTGAAAAAAGGATTTAGGTAAAAAAAATAAAATTGAAATGGGTAAATAAATCATAGAGAAAATAAAATAGAAAATGATTTACACACCTTTTTCCTAGTGTGGAAGCTTGTGAAAGCTTTAACTTTTTGAAGATTTTTTAACAAGGAAGAAGCATGATACAAATCTTCTTCGGCTTCTTTAACAGGATAAAGAAAACAAAATAACAAAGGGCAACTCTTTAAATTATGTATTTAACATTGTAAAGGTAAAATAGGTAAAGAAGAAATGTACTTAATGTCATTTATTTCTATTTGATGCATGGGATGTAAATTGAATTTCTCAAATAAAGGGGGAATGGAGCATAATTAAGTTAAATTTCAAAGGAAGTTGCAATAATTTACCAAAGAAAAAAGCATGCATTAAGCATATAAAAAAGAAAGATAGTATATGAGTTATAGAGTAATAAGACTTTAAAGTAGCATATGTAACTAATTGGATTTAAATTTGATTCACTATTAGTGTAAATCAATTTTACATTAACATGTGTGAATCAATTTTACACTAACATCTACTCATGCGTTGTCATATAAATAAAAACTATTACAATATTCTTATTATTAGTAAAAATTATTAATTTTTAATGACATGTTATCATCTTGTTTAGTGATAGTGTTAAAAAAAAAAGAAAAATGCAAAATACCCCTATTAACTTTGAAGTGGTTGAATTTTACTTCTATTAGCTTTAGAAATTTGCAAATTAAACCTTTAAACTATATAAAACTTGCAATCAACCCCAATATTTACTTAATTAATTATTTTATTAAATTATAAAATTTTAAGAAGTTTTTAAACATGAATCATAATATTATGGTATATCAATTCATTACATCAATTTTTTGCACATAATTTTCGTGTTATATAATTAATAAAAATTAAGTAAGAAGATATATATAATTTTAATTAAATATTTGAAAATAAGTTACAAAAGTATGTACAAAAAAAAATTATAAAGCAACATCAACAATAATATTATGGTTTTTGTTAAAAATTTCATAAAAATATTATATAATTTAATAAAATAGTTAATTAAGTAAATATTGGATGTTAATTGTAAATTTTATATAATTAAAGAATTTGATTTAAAAGTTTTAAAAAGTTTGTGAGGGTAAAATATAACTATCTCAAAATTAGTGGGGGTATTTTGCATTTTCTTTCAAAAAATAATACATTAACTGTGGATTTAATTTAAACTCATGATGGATTTATAATGTCATAATGGATTTAAATTTACTCTATCGTTAGTGTAAATTAATTTTATACTATTACTTGCTAATGTGTTGCCATGTTCATAAAATATATTAAAACATTTTTATTGTTAGTAGCAATTAATTAATTTCATACTGATGTATCATATTATTATTTATTGATAGTGTAAAAAAACTTTATACTATTGATGGATCAAATTAAAATTCTATAATAATATAATAATACTATAATTACTAAAAAATATTCACCAAAAAAATAATAACTAAAAAAGAAAACATAAGTATGAGAATAAAAAAGGATATTGAAAAGGAAAAATGAGTTAGGTAGGAAGTGATAAAAGAGGGGTGGACATATTTAAAGAAGGT
Organism: Sindora glabra; assembly: GCA_020226215.1. Taxonomy (NCBI): domain Eukaryota; kingdom Viridiplantae; phylum Streptophyta; class Magnoliopsida; order Fabales; family Fabaceae; genus Sindora; species Sindora glabra. The sequence goes on from CM035235.1 coordinate 21,505,513, forward strand.
ATTTGGCAATAAGTTATTTGATTAGTTTTTAGCTAATTGACCAAGTGAAACAATTGTTTTGATCAATTAATTAGTTCCTTAATTAGCTACTTCAACATTTTCAATTAATTTATTCATAAATGATGGGTATTACAAAATTATCCTCAAATTATACAGTTATATATAACCATTATTTTGCTTAAAATGTGATATAAAAGAATTGAAACCAATCAACCCCAATTTTTATTTAATTAATTATTTTATTAAATTAAAAGGTTTTTAATAAGTTTTTAAACATGAATCATAATATTGTGGTATGTCAATTCATTACATCATTTTTTTGCATATAATTTCTATGTTATATAATTAATAAAAATTAAATAAGATATATATAATTCTAATTAAATACTTAGAAATGAGTTGTAAAATTATGTATAAAAATGACTTAATAAAATAACATAGAAAATAATATTGCGATTCTTGTTGAAAAAGTCAATAAAAACATTAAATAATTTAATAAAATAGTTAATTAAATGAATATTAAGTGTTAATTGCAAATTTTATATAGTTAAAGGGTTTGATTTATAAATTTTTAAAGTTAGTGGAGGTAAAATATAACCACCTCAAAATTGGTGGGAGTATTTTGTATTTTTTAAAAAATAATTTTTTTGATAGTAGATCAAATTTAAATTCATAAGTCATAATTAATTTGTTTTTTTGGTAATGTCATAATGGATTTAAATTTATTCCATCATTAGTATAAATTAATTTTACACTATCATCTACTTATGTATTGCCATGTTTATAAAAATTATTAAAATATTCTTATTGTTAGTAAAAATAAATTAAATTTATAATGACATGTCATATTATTATTTATTAATGGCGTAAAAACTTTATAGTGTTGATGGATCAAATTAAAATTCTACAATAATATATACATACGATAATAATTAAAAAAGATTCATTAAAAAAATAACTAAAAAAGAAAATATAAGTATGAGAATAAAAAAAATATTGAAAGCGAAAAATGAGTTTAGATGGGAAATGATAAAAGAAAGGGTGGACATATGTGAAGAAGGTGTTTGACAATTAGTTGTTTGATTAACTTTTAATTGATCTGGGAGCATTCAATTGATTGACCAAATTTAAACTAATGGATTTTTTTGGTAATGTTGAAATGGATTTAAATTTATTGTGTTATTATTATAAATGAATTTTGTACTATCATTGGTACATTCATGAAATATGTTAAAACATTCTTATTGTTAGTAAAAATTAATTAATTTCACAATAATGTGTCATACTATTGTTTATTGATAGTGTAAAAAACTTTATACTACTAATGGATCAAATTAAAATTCTATAGTAATGTAATACATACAACAATAATTAAAAAATATTTCACTAAAAACATAACTAAAAAAGAAAACATAAGAATAAGAATAAAAAAAATTGAAATTGAAAATTGAGTTCAAATGGAAAATGATAAAAGAAAAGCTAGCCATATGTATAAAAGGTGTTTGACAATTAGCTATTTCATCAACTTTTAATTGATTTGAGGTTATTTAGTTGATTAATCAAGTTAAAAAATTATTTTGATTAGTTGATTGATCCTTCAATCAATCATTTTAGTGGTTTCAATCAATTGATTCATAAATAATGTGTAAAAAGATGAAATTACTCTCAAATTATATAGTTATATATAACAACTATTCTACTTAAAATGTGATTTAGAAAAATTGAAACCTAAGCCATAAGGTACACAAACAAGGGCGTAACCATTAAACTATTGATTATTTTTAATTTTATTTTTATAAATTTAATATATATTAGAATACAATAATTCTTCATAAATAAATAATTACTTAACTTCTCATTAATTAATTTTATATAATAAATTAATATATATTAACAAAATAAATATTATTATGTTAGATAGTTATTTAATGAATTTAAATTATTTTTATATTAAAATAAAAATTAATAAGACTAATGTATACATATGTAATACATATATATATAACTATATTTTCAATTCGTCACTTGATCAAATTTTTAAAATATTTCTTAAATAATAAGGGATCATTTAATATACAAAACATTATATATATAATATAATTTTTTTATCAAGTTACTTTTTTATTAAAAAGTGATGAAGAAGATGATATATATATATATATGAATATAGCATACTTATTATGATATATTTAAATAATATGTTAAAACTTGATAATAAATAACATATGAACACCTAAATATATTTATTTCTTAAAAGAAAATTTTAACAAATATAATAAATTATAGTAATTTATTTTTGAAGAATAATTTAATAAATAATAAATCATAATAATAAATCTTTTAAAAGAAGTTTAATTTAATGAATAATTTTTAAAATTTTAAATATAAATAAATTGAAAGAATATACTCAAATAAATTATAAAATATATCTATGTCCTTACATGTCATTTTATATGTAAATAAATAATAATAAATAAATAATTTTACTAAATATTTTTATTCAAACAACTAATATTATTAGTTGATTAAATCAACTAATATAATTAATTATTAGTTGACTACTAATATAATCAATTCATTGTCAAATAAAGTCAAATCTAAGATTTCAATACAACATAGTATGATTATGTCATGTTTGGTATGATGGTAATAAATGGACTAAAAATTTGTGTTTGATAGGTCACTATACAATGGCGATGCTTATTCTTTATGAAATGACTATTTTATCAAATGATAAAATTTTTATTTCATAGAAAAAAATTATAAATGACCATTCAATTATTTGTGTAATGATTTTTTTACACTAGTATCGATTAAACCTTTTATATATTTTAACATTATCTTTTATTAATAAATGATAGAATAACATCTATTTTTAATATCATGTTATTAAAATATTTTAATTGTTATATTTTGATAATAAAATTTAAAATAAAATATATTTTTTTCTTTATAAAATTTATTAATATAAAAATTGTAAATTAAATTATTATATTTTTACTATAGAAAATTATTTGTTAATTATAATATTAATAATGATGATTTTTTATATTTAACTAACAAAAAGTTACAAATAAAAAAAATGACAATACCATGTCTATATAAATATATTTCAATTTTACACTATCATTTTTATTTTTAATGTTATTATTATTACTAATACCTATTTTTTTCTATAGTATTTATAAATATACCAAACATGGGATGGTTATCTAATCCATTTATTTTTTATCCATTTCATCTAAGGGTGTATGTAAGATAGATGATTTATTAAAGGCCTATGACCTAACCTATTTATGGTATAATTTCACCTAACTTATTTAACAAGTTAGGCCAAGACTAATATAGACCTATTTAAATAAATAGGTAAGACCTATCTTTTTTAGGTTCGGCTTAAACAAAATTAAGTTTAAGAAGGCTTTACCCTATAAGTAAATTTGAAAGTTTATTTATATAACTAGATTTTTAATATGCTAATAGGCTATTTAGAATTTTTTAATAGATTAGATTAAGTTTGAATTTTGACCTTATATAAATTAACATATTCAAGCTCATGTAGTGATTTAGAAAATATGTTTGATTGGAAGGAATGAGAATGAAATGGAATGATAACAATCCTTTTATAATTATGTTTGGTATAGTAAGAAATGGAATAGGTATTCCATTTCATTTTTATATTTAGTATAATAAAATTTTGATGAAATGAAATGCAAAAAGTGTAATTAAAGATAATAATATCTTTATTACAAAAATAAAAAACATCTTATTAAATAATGTAATATTATTAAAATATATAATATAATTAATAATAAAATTATCACAATTTAAATTTTATCATCAAAATTATAATTAAAAAAGGTTTTCTATCATCAAAATATATAATATGCAAAACTATAACTTTCATATCAAAATTTGAAAAAAAAAATGAAAAAAAACTTGTAAAATCTTTGAATTCTCTCAATCAAACCATCTTGTGATATTAATGGTTTTCACTTTATAAGTCAAATTGCTTTATTGTGAAAAGTAAATCTTATTTAAGGAATAAGGTGTAATTTATGCCCATATGTGAGAAGGTTAGTGTAGTGAGAAATATATGTATATTTTATTTATAATATAATTAAATAAAGTCATTTGTTCAAATTCTTGCTTATTTGTCAGTTGTGCAAGATTCATAAACACTAATAGTCTTATTTCTTAATTTTTGGGGTTAATAAAACTGATAAGTGGATGTGAGAGTGACAATTGGCTTCATTTAATTGGATGAAAGTGAAAGGGGCTTGGGTCTAAAAGTTAATCTGTGCTTGTGGGTATTCTTATGGGTTAAGTTTACTTCAATTTCTTTTTCAAACTCAAGTTGTTTATTTTCTTAAAATAAAGGAGCAAATAATATGAATGAAAATGTGTTTTTTATACTATGGTTTCTTCTATATTTAAGTTGTAGCCCATTAGTTAGACCTATATTAACTTATACTATTTGTTCCATCATAGTGGCTTATAGATACTAGATGCAACAATGACTCGTGTTAGTAATTTCCTTCATAATTTGTCAACTACATCTTCTCAGAATCTTGGAGTTAAGCATGGTCCTCATGGGACAACATTTGTTTCATCTAGAATACTAGATCTTGATAGTAATTCTCTATCCTTCCACATTTGCTATATGAGTCATTGTCATAGAGTAGATGAATAAGTCAAGTTCTTGGATTCACTTCATATGTAGTCTCTTTTTAATTGTTATTGAAGTTCCATATACTTTTTAGTTTATAGAGATCTTAGGTGGTGGCTTTTCTTTAGGTAGTGTAGTCATGGTGATGGAAGATGTGGAAGCACCTTGTCATTTGCTTTTAGTAAGAAATTTTATGTCTCAAGGACTTGTCCACAAGTAACCTTTCTTTTATACTAGTCCATTTAAAGACCCTAGAGGTTTTCAGATACTTTGGGTAGTCTAGTATCATCCAAAGATAATAAATCTCAGGATCATGATACTAATAATGTATCCTTTTATCATATATTTATATATTTATTTATTTATTATTTTTTAAATCATGTTATAGTGTTCTGATTTGTATATTGTGTTTAAAATTGTAGGAGAAGGATCTGAGAATTGCTTAGTAGTACAAGACGTGCTGTGAGGTACTTTAGCTACATATTAACAATAATAATGGTAAACTTGTCTTTTAATTGTTTGGGCCTATATTCTTTCTTTCTTTTATTCTTCTTTTGGCTAACATATATGGGATTTAGCAATATTCTGATTCAATATAGTCTTAAGGTTCTAATGTTTTCCAATTTCATATCACTTGTGATGTTAATTTGGTTTGTGTCAATTAAACAATAGAATCATATATTCTATTGCTATAATTGATATTGTTTTCCCTAAATTGGTGTTGTTGTTTTGTCTATCTTTTAATATTTAAATGGTGATATTAAAACATTTTAAACAAAATGATGTAAAAGAGCCATAACATTAAACCATTTAAAGTGTTATATGTTATTTTACTATTTTATGAGCTAATTATGCATTGTCCATGTTTTGGTTTAAGTTTAATCAACTTTATACATTATGATTTTCAAAAATTAAATATTACACTTTCATGTTCCTTTTGGTTACCCATTTTATTTGAAACAACTATCTTTTCTCATGCACAACTCTTGTTGATGTGCATGAAAATAAGTGATAGAGAGCAGAGAGTTTCCTATAAATAAAAAATGATGTTTTAACGAAGCTTTTAAGTTTTTGCAACTTTAGGTTTGTCATCTTTTCTAACCATGGGTTTCAAAGAAGTTCCCTGAAATAAGTTTTCTTTATTGTTTTCTCTATATAATAAAATATTTTTATAGAAGTTACAAATAAATATTTTCTTTTAAAATAAATCCATATTACACATTGGTGGTATGTTCTTTGAAAATGAAATGATATCCTATTTTAATGCAATTTCCATTTTTATTTTCTTGTATGGAAGAAGTCAACAATTAGCAATTTTTATGAAAATCATGCGTAAAATCTTGAAATAAATCATACTATTTATGCAATTAGCAAACATGACTACTATAATGACTTTGACTTATGGAAGCCCCTTGGAAATGCAATTTTTCGATGGCATGCAAGTAGATTGCATTAACATCCATGATTTTACAAACTTTTCTTTTTTCTAAGATCATTGTGCTACATTTTTAAGTTAATTCTCTAGGTATAGTGGTCTAATCTAGTAGTTTTAATGTATTAGTATGTTAGGATGCTATAACTATATTAATAGCATTTTAGATACACTACTACATAGCCAAGTTGTCATGTGTTGGTCTTAGTTGAGATTATCTACTCTTATTTATGATCAATTATTGTGTGTGGCTAAATCTAAAATCTTTACACTTGTAAAAGTGGAATTATTATTAATAAGATAAAAGAAGGATATACTATTGGAATTTGTTTTATATTCATATTTGTTTTTATTCAATGACTTGCGAATGTAGGGAAAAAATTAATAAAATTTATGCTTATTTATACAGGCATCAGTAACTTTGGAAGTTCAACATATGCAAAATATATATAATTGGTATTTAAAACTAGTTAATCTTAAGAAATTTGCATGTAACGACCTTTTATGTCTTATCTCTTCTTGAACAAAATGACCTAGTTCCTTACACTTTTAATTTCATTGCTATCAACATTGGAACATGCTTTTAAGCATGAGAAATCCTTTCTATAATTGACTTTGCACATCTGTGAGTCCATTTAAGAATTTTTGTCTCTCTGTTCACTAGCTTTCAACATTGGAACATGCTTTTAAGCATAAGAAATCCTTTCTATAATTGACTTTGCACATCTGTGAGTCCATCTAAGGATTTTTGTCTCTCTGTTCACTAGCTTTATTAATGATGTCTTTAGAAATGAAGGCAGCATTCGCTTTGCTGGTTGTATTGCCATTTAATCTTTCTATACTCCACAATGCATAATTCAAAATGGTGAATGATCATACATTCCATTCCTTTGCCCTTGAATTTTATTTGTACTTTTTTTTATTGCCTTCCTTTGTTAGGAAATTATTATTTCTTGAAAGCAGAAAGTGAATATTGTTGGTTGCAAATGATGTTATATTTTTAGCCATTATTGATTATATTATTAGATACTATGAGTATTTTAATGATGTTCCTTTCCTTCATGTCTCAAGGCAAAAATTTTTGTTATAGGAGTGGCACATGCTTTCCTTTATCAGTTCTCTGAAAAACATAACCCGATCTCTAAATGTTGTTGTTATTGTTATTGTTGTTGTGACCTTTCCTCCAATTTTTTCTTTATCTTGCTCGAAAAGATTACAACATAGGGTAGACACATTGCTTTCTGTTAGGACAATTCTAGGCTAAATACTCTCGTATTTTATGTCACACGATTTAGTTTAACCCATTTCTTTTTCTTCATCAGAAAATTAATGCACTTTTCTATTAATATGTAAATTTTTCATGTTACATAAGGATAAGGAGATGGCAAAACTCCTTATGGGTTACTAGTAGGGGTGGCAATTCGTTTCATTTGGGTTGATCTATTTATTAATTATGTTAAAATGGGTCACCTACGAGTCACCCGTTTAACTTATTTAATAATTTTAATTAATAAAATATATTTATAAAATTATATATTAAATTTAATTGCTTATTATTTTTTATAAAAAATATTTTTAATTATTAATAAAATATTATTTTAAATTTCTATTATTATTTTATTAAATTAATAATTTTATATCTTTATTATATATATATATATCTAATTATGATTAAAATATTATTTATTTTTTAAATAAAATTATTAAAAATTCAATAAAAATTCTTAAACGAGTTAGCATATCAACCTGAATTTGTATTAGGTTTGTGTCAAGTTATTATGTCGTATCAGAAATTGTAAACCCTAGTTACTAGGATATGGTTGGGTTATTAAATTTTCATAAAGTGGTGTGGTTGAATACACAAGTTGAGTTATTAATATATACAGGATTTGTGCTTTAATCTGCTTGTGTGCGTGGAATTTATATTCGAGTATTTTTACTTTACTCCTACTACGATCAATCACAACACCCTTTACAAGATGCACTCAAGGCACAATCCAAATCAACTTGGCCCAATTTGTTTTCAAATAATGGGGCCAATGCATATATGGATGTTCTGATTTCATACAATATCACTTGCACACGGTTCTTCCATATATGTACCTCTTTTGCTATTCTTTTCTTTAAATGCTTCCTCCCTCTCCCCCCCCCCCCCCCAAAAAAAAAAAAAAAAAAAAAAATTGTTTGTATATATCTCCTGTGCATTCCCGACATGTTCATCTTTTTCCATGTCATATCCCATCAACTTATTGCTTTCTCTTCCAGTGTTATATATATTATTGTTATCATTTTTCATGTTAATATCATTGATTCCCATACTGTGCACTTGATTGCTTTTGCTTTTGCATTTTCAGCCAGTTGGATTTTGTTGGGGCCAAAGATGGGGTTTTTAAAATTACCATTTTTCCTCATTCTACTCTATCTTTGACAAGTTCTCCCCATCTGACTTTCAACCTGTAGGTGCCTATGATTCTTGAGGCCACAACATTTTCAATAAAATTGCAAAAAAGAAGGTATTTGTATAATGTCTCAATAAAGCCCCAGTACATGGTTCAAGTGGGAGTTCATATGGCACATCTGGCGGTTGTTCCACATCAAGTATGGCTGGACTACTTAATTTTTAGATGATAACCTTTCTGTACAATAGCATGCAAACAAGTAGTGACTTGTTTTAGATTCAAATATTTTGTTCTTGGCTTTTGGGTATGTTCATTCCCATCTATATTTTCTTCAAAATTTAGCATAGCTGTGAAAATGTTATGTGAGGATTGATGTGAAAGTTCTAGCAATGTTCATTCTTCCAATTGTAGCTTATCATAGAGAAGCAATGTTTATTGTTCTTATCATCTACATCTTATATATTTATGCGTCTTAACAGTCTTTAAATTCACAATTTAAGGAATTTCATGGTTACTGGTTATACCCACGTTGGAATATTTTAATTTCAAAATGGAAGATCCGAAAAGATTGGTACTAAATAAATCTGAATGCCAGACACCAATATGCCTTTATGTTGATAATGCACCAATGAGGGGCTCTTGTTCTCCCTTTCTTTACATCTCTCATAGTTGTCATTGCTTTTAAAGCCAATTATACTCACCTGATCTAAAGATTTTTTTATTTACATTTATCTCTTTTATTTCCAGAAATATATATATCAATATTCCCTTTTTATAGATACTCATACCACATTGCATTTCCTTGTATTTATATCTACACTTATCCCTCCCCTTTGTGGTAAATATCAAGTTTGACAATTTTGTAGAGAGTAATAGCAAAACTCAGTTAAATAACGTTGTAATGCAATTGCTACACATCTGAGCCTCCACATTCAATTTATGATTAACAAAACAAATCTATAATCAACCTTTTGTTTGTTTGTTTGTTTTTTTTAATTCAAACAAATGATTCAAAGCGTGTAAGCATCATTAATAGAAAAGTTTAAATTTGTGAGTACGTTATAATTGCATTTGGATGGAACAATATGAATTGGATGTCACAAAGCAAGTTCCTTGTGAGTCTTACACGTATACAAGTATCATTATTTTTTCTCACAAAAATTATTATTTATTATTGTTTATTATTATTATTATTATTATTATTATTATTATTATTATTATTATTTGTCATTTCTCTAGCAAATCAATTAATGCTACCAGCTGCCTACACAAATATATTTTATTTTTTATTTTTGGCATTGTACACAAATATATTTTATTTATACAGGATCCTTTGCATTGTTTTCAAATCCATTCTACGGCCCAAGAAAAATCCAAAAAAAATACATAATACAACTTCTCCATGCAGTATAAGGGCGCGTAATGACATGACTTCAATCAAACGTGAGGAAGTGGCCTTACGGCCATAAATGCATCCACCATCTGAATAACAATATCACAGAAAATGCATTTTGCCAGTTTTTCCAGTTTTTCAATGTATTAATTCGATATAAGCTCTTGCTTAAGTTAAAAAGATGGCATAAAAATGCAGAAAGCACGAAAACGGCTTTAATGACGGTTTTATCAAGGGCTATTTTGTAGTAATCATGATATCAATGAAAAACAAATATCTATACAATATTTAGAAAGCCCGAATTATCAGTCATCAGTCATAAATATATTTCAAGGACGAAGTGTATCATGGAAGATAATTTGGAGATGCTACCTTTCCAAAAGTAAATGCAGAAGAAATGAGATGGCATCCGGCTTCAAGGACTTTGATAACAATAGAACTCCACAAGATGGAGCAATTCATAAAACAAAGAAGGCATTGTATTTTCTTGTCAAATGTATAATTTGGGTAGCTATATAGATTTAAAGAAAACATATGCTACATTGTAATCAATCATTTTTGTTCTCTTTTCATTTTCAGATATGAGGTATAATGAGAAGGACAATTGAGATCAGTAGTACATTTTAGCATGATATTTTAACTTAATGGTCTCATTTGACTTTTTTCGAAAGAAATGTATTTTTTTTTTCCTTGTTACCAGCTTTGACGGACCCCCTTGTCCCCAACAATTTCTTTTTCCGTCACAAATTCCATAATTGGCACTTCAAAGTAAATTTATCATCTAATTTAAGGCAAACAGGATTATAAGACCCTGTTTTCCCTTTTATTTTAACAATCATGGATTCGTGGTCAAAGCATCACTTCGGCTTTGGTCCTTACTATAGTTTCTTATCAATATAAAAAACTAACGAGTCTATAATTTGTTTATTTTAAAAACTCTACAATCACTCTGCAGTAAAAAACCTACATTAGGCTGAAGGCAAGTATCATACTAACAATGTATGTGAATTAGGAGTACATCCCCTAAACTAAATTGTTCATTCCACATTCAAAAAAATCTGGATCAGGGTTTAATGTAGCTTTTCACCAAAAAGTTGCTTAATTAGGTAATTAACAATTGGGAAAACAATTCTATTGTTTATGTTCTAATATCAGTCATAGACTCATCTGATATGAGCATCTATGCCAAAAAATGTCAATAAAAAAGAAAGCATACCTCCTGTATTATAGCAGCCCAAGTCCGGCGATGTTGCTCCGCTAATTTTATCAAAACCTCAGCTAATCGTTACTTCACCTCACCAGTTAGCTTGCGTCCGGCTCCATAAGGGGATAACAAAACAGATTAGAGCAACCGAGTATTGTTATGGTGCTTGATATAATTTTGAAATTTCCAGGTTTTCGATTTTTACTAAATAGCGATTATTCAGGAAATAGGAATTGCTAGATAGTAATCTGACCTTCGTATGTTCAAGTTCAGCATCATCCTCTAGGACAGCGTCATATAGAACAAGAAAGTAATGGTCACATAAAGAAAAGCGGGTAAATTTTAAGAAGCAGATGCACCCTCTTACCCTCCAATAATAATGCCAAGAAAGTGATAGTCACATAGAAGCACTAAAGAAATATGTCAAAATTATCAGATCTGAATGAGACTTTTTAATTACGACATAGCACAGAAACAGAAAAGTAACCTACATTAAGTAGCTGCATACAATATGCAAAAAGGCATTGAATACAAATCATCGATGATAAACAGATTTAGTCAATTGCACAAGTAATCAAGCAGCGGAGGTTCTCTTTGCCTGAGAAGAGGCGAGGAAATAAACTGGGGAAAGACGGAACTGCCTATATAAATTCAATGAAGCACATGAAATCACTACGATGTATCCCAGTTCCTAGAAAATTCCAAGTATAAGAAACATTCAAACAACGAGGAAAAATAGAAAACTTAACTTTCCTCGGAGCTGGGGGCCAAGCCATTTAAAACAAATGCTACTCTGATGATATTTATCTTAGACACTCACATTCTATGTATTCATCCACTTCATTTTTAAAAATATAAATTAAGAAATGCCATGTATTGGGGTTAAAAAAATGTACATGTCAAACAAAATCCGCATAATGAGATCTTTCTTGGTGAAAATAAGAAATAGTAAAGTGTAACAACCAGATCAGAAAGCCATTTGACCATAAATTATTGAAAATTCCAAACATAAAGAAGCTTGATGGGTCATGCATAAGAAATTATCATAGTAAATTAGTATTGGAAAAGAAGGTAGAAAGGAAACAATCTCTAACAATAGTCCAGTGACAAAAGAAAAAAAAAAATCAAGGAAGTAGAAGCATGTAATTGCACATTGCTCTAAATGTGCCACATCCTACACAACAAGAGGGGAAAAAAAAGAAGGGAAAACCGTGCTTGTGTAGGTGGAAAATTGACTTTTCCAATATGATTTTCTCCGGTGAAACCAAAAATGCCTACAACCTAATTATAGAGGTGTAAATAGATTTAGTCGAGTTGGACTTTACCTTAAATAGACCAGATCTACTTTTTAAATCATTGGTCTCGTGACCTGCTAACTCGTATAAGGCCAAAATTCAGGGTTGGCCTAATCTATAAAAAAAATCTGACTTGACCTATTAATTTATTTAAAAATTTTCTTGTATAAATAAGTTTTCAAATTTACTAATAGACTAAAGTTTTCTTAATATCCAAAATTGTCCAATGGCATAATTAGGCCTATATACACACACACACATATATATATATATATATTAAAATATTTATATTATTTGTATATATAATATATATTATATTATATTATTTATAAATATATTTATAATTAAATAAGCCAACTTAATAAGTCTATAAATCGAGTTTAAAGAAAAAAAGCTTAACTTATTTATCTAAATAGGCTAATTTATTAACCTAATCCTGACTTATTTAGATAAATAAATTAAGTTAGATTAGACTTTAAATAAGTTAAGTCATAGGCTCCTGATAGGCCACTTAACTTACTTGCACCTCTACTTGATTATAAGTCACACAATTTGCAACCTTTACCATACTTTTTATAGAAGGCACTACAAAGGGGATTTTATGTTAGAGGAAATAAAACTTGCAAATGAAGTTTGAGTGTACAGAGTGTATCACATACAGTAGTGACATGCTGCATTGACTTATATCAATCTCGCCAATCACCCATATAACCCAAAATGCATAAGCCTTCCGATTGTTGAACTTGACATAATTATGTGACGTATTAGTGAAGAGAATCTTCAAAAAAGATATTTGGATCAATAGGAGAGCACCGTTTACTTACTAAAGGAAAAACACATGCGTGAGAGTCAAGGTAATGGTAATTAGGTTTGACGCACTGAGCCTATTAATTGATTGAATTTAAGGTCCTCCTACAAAGAAAGATAATAGACATAAGCCTCAAGGCTCCTTTTTGTTTTCCATCAAAATCTATAAAAAGATGTCAATAAAAGTAAAACCACATCATAAGCATAGAAGCTATTTCATATCCATGGTGCCTTAACAGAATCATTTTATTATTAAAATTTTAGGTTATATTTAGTTCCTCATTAACATTAAATTTCCAGTAACATATGAGTAACAATGGAGGAAAAATAATAGTTAATATATTTTTTCTAGAGTCATAACTTTATGTATCTGAACAACTTTTTTAGGAGTCATAACTTTTCTAAGACTTGCTACTTTTCTAGAAGTTATAATTTTTCTAAAAGGCATAACTTTTTTTGATTTAGATGCTTAAAGGGTATAAATAGAAGCATTTTTATGTAACTTTTAGAGTTGAATGAATTATTAAAAGTTATCTTTTAAATTTAAAAGTTTTCACCTTTGTTTTAGGATTAAGTTTGAATTTTTAGATTTTTATCCAAGGAAGTGGATCCCTTTCATTTATCCAATTCCTTTTTTACCTAATTTACCTATCAAAATTATATAAGAATTTCCTTGTAAAATTTTAATATGCATTAGTTTGGCATCAAAGACTAGTTATTTCTTGTTCATTGTCAACCTTCATGATAACGACAAGAAGTAGACAAGAATATCAAGGTAGACTTACAGAGAAGGAAAGAGATTAGTTATTGCTATGCTTAGTAGAAAAAGTAAATAATATATTTGCTTGAATTGTTAGTCTTGAAACTTGGAAGCAGACAATTATTAATCAGGGAGTAGAAAATGAGGAGAATGCAAATAATCGCAATGCTAAAAAATGAAAACCATGATGCTAGAAGTAACAATAAAGAAGCCAGAAGAACTTCAACTAGATTTAATCTAAATAATCCATATTGTTATAGAGCTCCATTAGATAGGGCTTTTCAATAATGGATGAGATAGCAAGGAAATCATGAAAATTTTTATGATGATATCATCGAAAGGGTCAGAATTGATGTTCCAATTTTTTTGGAAAGTTGAATCCTTAGTCTTTTATTGATTGGATCACATCTTCAGAAGACTATTTTGATTAGTACCAAAAAAATGAAGATAGAATGGTACGCTTTGCAAAGATAAGATTAAAAAGGAAGGCTACAATGTGGTGGCAAAGCATTAAAGACCACATGTTCAGACTTGGGGAATCTTCTAATGCCTATTGGGAAGAAATGAAACTCAAGTTGCAAGAAAAATATCTTCCCTTTGATTACGAGGACTCGATGTATGAGGAATTGCTACAATTGAAGCACAGTTCTATGTTAATGGAGGAATACACAAAGAAGTTTGATAATTTGGTTGTGCAATGTCAACTTGATGAAGGAGATTGACAACTTCTTGCACATTACAAAACTGGGCTTTGTAAAGAAATTCAACACAAATGACTATAGTAAGATTTTATAGCATTGAGAAAGTGTAACAAATGGCTCTCAAAATTGAGAATTAATTGAAATTGCTACCAACTTGATGTTTTGGAACACTACCAAGAGAATTTTCAACTGGAAAAGGTAGTTATTCTATTGATTCAGTTAAAAATAAAACACTTAACACTAGATTGACATTGGTCAATCTTAATATCAAAGGAAAATCTATAATAGAAGGACCTAGCAAGGAAGGATGTGGTATTGAGTGCTTTAAATGTAGAGGTAGAGGCCATTTTCCTTCCATGTGCCTAACCAAAAATCTAATTTTTTTGAAAGATGAAGAAGCCAATTAGCTAGAGGCTGTAAAACAAATATCATTAGAATAGGTATATGATATAGAAGAAGTGGGATGAGCAAAACAAGTAACAATGGTAATGCAATGCATTCTTATATCCCCTAAAGACTCTACAGAGGACAAGTAGCCTAGGAACAACATCTTTCACATTAATGTTAATGTGGAGATCAAATCATTAAGCTTGTTATTTATGGAGGAAGTTCTACCAATGTCGTATTAAAAGCTCTTGTGGAAAAAGTAAAGTTGAAATGTTAGGAACATTTAGAACCCTACAATGTTGCTTGGATCAATGACACATCTATTCCATTCATTAAATAAAGTTTGGTGACATTTTTAATTGGGGATCACTATAAGGAGACTTTTTAGTATAGTACTATTCTAATGAAGGTTACACACATTTTATTAGGAAGACTATGGCAATATGACCAAAAAGTTTTGCGTGATTGAAAAACTAATACCTATAATTTTTCTTTAAAAAGATCAAGTTGTTGCCATCAAAGAGTAAAGGTTCCCAAATAAGGTAACTAGTTACAAAAGTAGTTAGCATGCTATCATTAAGAAAAGGTGTTAAGAAAATCATATGCTAATATCATGTTTGTTACATTTTTAAGGGGAAGAAGTAAAATTCTAGATTGTATGCACTGCTACCAATTCTTGATGCACCTTAGGAAGACTTATCTATGGATTTTTGTCTTAGGACTTCTAAAGAATTCATGAAAATTTGACTCGATTTTTATTATTGTCAATAGGTTTTCCAAAATGGTTTACTTTATCCCATGCAAGAAGGCATCTGATGCATCTAAAATTGCTTAAATTTTCTTCTCTAAAGTGGTGAGATTACATGGTCTTACAAAGGCTATAGTATCTGATTATGAGTTAAGTTTGTGTCTTACTTTTGGAAGACCTTATGGACACTAATAGGAACAAAGCTGAAATTTTCATATGCATGCCATCCATAAATAAATGGCCAAACTAAAGTAATTAATAAAAGTTTAGGTGACTTATTGAGATGCTTAATGAAAGATAATGTCCAATCATGGGACCTAATTCTTTCGTTGCAGAATTTTCTTATAATAACTCTATTAAGAAAAGCACTAGCCATTCTCTATTTAAGATAGTGACAAGGATGAACCATGCCAACCCATTGATCTTGCTCTTTCACCTATTAATGCAAGAATAAACCTAAAAGTGAAGGAATTTGCTAAGCATATTCATTAACTTCATTATGAAATTCAAAAGAAGATAGATGTATGCAACAAACTGTACAAAACTAGTGTGGATATGTATCGAGAACATATTGAATTTTGAGAAGGAAGCTAAGGCATGATTAGGTTAAGGCCTGAATGATTTCTAAAAGGAATGGTTTAAAAATTTCATTCAAGGAAAATGGATCCATATAAGATGTAAAACATCTTGGAACCAATGTCAATTGCTTTTGGATAATACTAGAGCTATCAAATTGTATGTGGCAAATATACCAAAGTTATTAAAGCATGTATTACCTTTGAAATCCAACTTTTGTATTTTATCCTATTGCATAAATTTTAAAGCTTTTCTCTATTTTGTTAGAATTGCCACGTGTTATTCGGCACAAAATTGGAATAGCAATTTAGGTGAAATAGTATTACACATTTCTTAAAACTACCTAAAGAACTAAGTATCAACTTAATTTTTAATATAAAAGATCTTAGTCTTTATTATATAATTAATAAAGATCCAAAAGAATGCTATACAATTCCAAGACTCCTTTAGTTGGAAAAGGTAATTGAAATTATTGAAGATATCCTAGATAAATAGGTTTTTACTACAAGGAATGGTACATATAAGAAATTTCTAGCAAAATGGAAAGGGAAACCCATCTTAGAATACACTTGGATTATTGCTACTAATTTTTAGTGTCAAAGTCCAAAATTCTTCAAGAGATACAAATCCTTTAACTCATCGGAGATAAGTTTTGCTAGGTAAGAAAGAATTGATGGAGAAAAAAATAATTAATATATATCTTTTTCTAGAATCATAACTTTATGTATTTATGCAATTTTTCTAGAGTTACCACTTTTCTAGGAGTTATAATTTTTCTTAGGTTTATTACTTTTCTAGCAGTTATAATTTTCTAAGAGTTATAACTTCCTGATTTAAATGCCTAGAGAGTTATAAATAAGAGCATTTCTATCTAACTTTTATATTTGAATGAATTATTAAGAGTTATCTTTTAAATTTAAAGTTTTTTTACCTTTGTTTTATGATTAAGTCTAAATTTTTAGATTTTTATCCAATCATTTTCCTACCCAATTTACCTATCAAATTTATATTAAGATTTCCTTCTAGAATTTTAATCTATATCAAATATACATCTATTATAGAGTTCACAAGTCTTAAGTCCCACAAATGCTATATAAAAAATAAAAATAATTAGAAAGCATACTAAGAGTATACTCTCAGGAAAAACTTGCATTTGTTTTTCACTCACTCGCTAACATAATCAATATCAAAGAAAAATAATGTCCTTGCAACATCAAAACCACAAGCAATGATGTCTTTATCATTCTCCCTTGCAAGTTTTTAGCTCTCCTTTATAGTGAGATTTTTCCAAAAGAACTCATCATTAGTGAGTTATATAACCAAAGGAACCTTAAAAGCATCTTATAAATACCTAAATATCATTTTCTACCATGTTAACATCTATAGAAGTAATGAGATGATTGGGACTCATGTTTTTCTTTAAATATAGTTTCATAAGCACTGATCATAGAAGAAATTGAAATTTATCAATTTAATAGCTAAAAGGGAACTCTACTTACTAAGTGAACATAAATGGAACCATATGCCCCAAATGCAAAGCTTTTGAAAATGGTTATTGTCTAGTGTATAAGTAGAACTTTTCTCTAGTTCATATGCATCCAATATTTCATTGAAGTCATTGCCTTTTATTTTTAATTTTGAAATGTACATATGTTTAAATCAGTAGTGTATATCTTTTAGGAAAGATGCGACTTAGAAAGAGAAAAAATGAACACTAGTGAGCAAAAAAAACACCATAGCTAAGGAATATAGGGGCAGGATAAGTGAAGTGCTCAACACTTTGAATAAGAGATTGGCCAAGCCATTAGTCGCCAAATTGGTCAATCAACTTGTCATAATCAATCTTGCCTCTATCTTTGGCTGACACTTCCTATAGATTTACCACATGCTCCTCTTCTTTGTCAATTATTTTTAATCACATCACTTTCTTTTCTTTCGTCTCTACCTTTATGATTTCTACCCTTTTTTTTGTCAATTATGGTACATGGATATTTTCATCCATTAATTTAGTATGAAAAGTATAATATGGGAAGGATTAAAGTATAAACATTACAGTGGGGGGAATTTTATTCTGCACACATTTGAACACCTAAACAACTAAGAATTCAAACACGAGCTAGGAAATACCAATAAATATTAAATTAAGAGAATAAGTATCAATAATAAATAAACTTTCCTAATTTTGACAAATGATAGTGTACAAATGCCTTCTTCTAAGCAAACTAGAAAGGGTCCATGAAGTAGAAAAGCACATTATAATTACCCACCAGTGAACTACTAATGCATAAATCAATTACCAAAAAAAAATCATTTCTTTTTAAAAATCAATATTTGATGTGAATATGTTGCCAGATTAAAGTCATCCAAGTTAGAGAATATAGACAACAAGAAAGACTAAAGAAGATGTTTAGCATTTAACCTTAAAAAAAATTTACTAATGGATAAACCAAGTAATTAGCATGATTGTTGCTTTCTGAAGAAGAAAGTTGAATGACAATCAAAGTTGATAAATGACAAGTGAGAAGTTTTGGGCTATGCATCATGGTTGGTCTTCTTACCATCAAGTATTGAAGACATATATGCCTATAACCAATATACAACTGGTGCATGCACATCATAGCAAAAATTTTGAATTAATGCTTATCAGTTACCTTAATTTCTATAAATGTATAGGATGCTTGTCATATAATGTATACAATTAAAATATTATTAAAAAATTTTGAATTAATGCTAATCATAATACAATAATTTTGTTTGGTAATTAGCAAATTACATTAACCATTAGTTGATTGTGTTAAATTATTTAATTAACTAATAACATTAGTTTTTTTTCATAAAATTAGTTATTTATTTATAAAATGATATATAAAAAATAAGTATATTTTACAATTTATTTATATATATTATTTTAATTTAATAATATTTTAAATTATATATTATTTATTAAATTTAAATTTCTTCTCAAAGACATATTATTGCAATTTATTATTTATTAAATTATTCTTAAAAATAAATTATTATATTTATTAAATTTTTTAAAAATATAAATAATTATAATTATTTAATTTTCTTTTAATAAATATGCATACATTTTGATATCTTTCTCTATTATTGTGCTATTATATATTAAATTTTTAGTATAATATAATATAATATAATGATTATACAATTTTTATATTATATATATCTTCGTTATCATCATCATCATCACATTATTTTTAATAACATAACTTTATCAAAAGTAAATCTATTTATAATGTTTTATATTTTGAATAATCCTTTTTTGTTTAAGCGATCATTGGTGAGGCTAGTAGATGTGGAAACAAGTTAAACTGTCTATTAGGATCTACAATCTAGCTTAGTTTAGCATTTTTATCTAAACAAACTAGGCTGATGCCGATAAATAGACTTATTTAAATAAATAGGTTAGACCTATTTTTTGCAGGCTCAATTCTAAGCCTATCAAACTAACTTATTTAACAAGTTTATATGTATAATGTTATATATAATGTATACATTTATAAAATGTACATATATATTATTGATATATTTTATTACATATAATTATAAATATATACCAAATTTAATTATTAATTTTTTTTACTTTGAAAGTTTTTATCTATGTCACGATCTAACCTTGGTCATGACTGGCATGGAATTTGTTATTCAGTTTCCATCAACTTAGTTCACATTTTACACTAACATAATGCAATATGCATAGGGATTTAAGGAAACTTTTATGCATTAAGAGGAAAAGAATTTGATTGCACTTAACAAAAATATAATTGAATTATAAAAGAAGTTAAATCTACTTATAATCTATCAGGCTTGAGGATAAGTCAACCTAAGTAGCCTAAAAAAAGTTACTTTCCTTCTACCTTTTTTACCTTATATAAAACAAAGCCCAAAATATTCACAAAAAAATATTTAATATTGTCCAAGTCATGCTAGAAAGTCTCCCAGGGGTTCAAATCTATAATGGTTATAGGGACAAATTGATCTGAGAATCTATAAAGATAAATACATGGATGGGTAAATCCAAGACTTGCTAAGTAAGCACTTTAATACAATCAAACATAAACAATAATGATAAACTTACCAACCAAATTTACCTTCTTATAAGCCTAAATAATTAAACCTCACATATCACAATAAAGCTTCCACCAATATCATCATTTTCATTTATAAACATTTTGCATTCATTAGTACATTATTCAAATGTACATGTTTATCCATATCACAATATCATCACACAATACATAAAACAATACATAAAGTAAACAAAATAATGAATGCAAGTAAATTTTCTTATGACTCTTGACTATATTTATCCCTTACAAATCCATCTTTATGCCTTTGGAATCTACCTTTTCCTTTCATAATGGTTATAGGATTTAAGTTTTAAATATCATATCACTTTTATCATATTTCTCATGTTTTATCATATCCATTTTCATCAAGATCATATATTACAATTCACAATCATGCCATGCTTATTTACATTGCCATACATTTCATTTTCATCATCATTCATCATATAAACAATAAACATAATGGCATATAACCTTTTGTGTTCAAGTCCCTTTTCACTACGTAACTCCTTAAAATTCATTATGGGTAATGGATTATGCAACTTAGGAAGGGAAGCATAGTTGACTATATAGTTGATTATGAAAGGCCTTAGCTAGAATTTAGATGTCAAGTAGTCAATTATGAACCCTTAACATAGAGGTCATAGTCGATTATAAAACTCTAGAAGGTGAGGTTCTAATCAATAATCAACTACATGCTCAACTATGATTTTCCAGAGGGTAGATCTTTTAGCCATAGTTAACTACAAGCCTCCTAAGGCCAACTTTGTATTTGGTTAGTTGACTATAGCTACCAAAAGAGTAGTTCTTAAGATTTAATTAACTATATAGTTAACTACTATTACATTTTCTACATATTTCCAACTCAAAACATTGTTTACTCTGCTACTAATGCCACTTTTGTGCATTAATTACTCTACCAATCTTTACCAAATTAGAAATACACATAAAGGGTGATAAATGCACATTTACACTTATATTTTATGTGTTTTATCACTTATTTACTTAGTATCTTATGCAAATTAATTGAAAAATGGTACTTAAATGCTCGATATTTTGTTCTCAGGTTTTGAAGTGACTCATTTGAGCATTAGAAAAGGATCCGGAGCCAAAACCAGGCAAATTGTGGAGAAATGAAGCAAACTCGCTCATCTGACAAAGAACATGGGGTATGGGAATCCCGTGTGGAAGGCCGTGTATCTTTTTGGAATGTTTCGAAGCCTCACTGAGCTACTCGTATAAGAACACGGGGCACAACACAGGTTGTGTCATACCCAGTGTACTATACTGCCTAACCCTTCGTAAGTAAATACGGGGAGTGTCATACCCCGTGTATCATGTTGCCCAACCTTCGCAGAGAAACACGGGCCGTGTCATACCCTGTGTACATTTCCCATATAAGTTTTATGCGAAGAATCACAAAGGGAAAGGAGGAGAACTGAAAATTAAAAGAGGAGCCGTCAGTAGAAACCCTAGGAGAGACCCAAAGTCATTAAGGGCGACTGCTAGTCTTGGATTCAAGCAAAGGATTGAAGATTCAAACAAGGAATTTGTAGAGCTTCATGACTAGTTTGATTCCCTTCTCTGTTTTCTAGTTTTCTGCTGGTTGTGTAATGAACTCACACTAAACCCTAGTGCTCAGTTGGGATAAACTTGTTCATAAATTTATGGATTTAATTTTTATATAATCTAGTTAGATTTACTGTTGATTTATGATTTCATTATGCTGTTTTGTATTTCAACAATCCAATACTTCCGGAAAATTGAATTTGTGTAAAGGATTAGTTGATTCTAGGTTGGAATGACCAATTAATTAATCAGACTTTGCATAATCATTAGGAATCTCCATTAGACTTAGGAATTAAGCTAATTGGATTCTTTTGCACAGGCTGAAATGTCTAAGATTGGATTCTCAAGCAATGTTAATACAACCTAGAT
The DNA here is from genome assembly GCA_020226215.1 of Sindora glabra. Classification (NCBI taxonomy): domain Eukaryota; kingdom Viridiplantae; phylum Streptophyta; class Magnoliopsida; order Fabales; family Fabaceae; genus Sindora; species Sindora glabra. The sequence goes on from CM035235.1 coordinate 21,527,910, forward strand.
GAGTGATTACTAGAGAAATTCTAGGCACTTTATCTATTGGTTAGTAGCTAGTAGCCTTGCAAGATATAGCTTATTTTTTGTAATCCAACAATCTAAATTAACAGTAAACCGAGTTAGAGGATTATCTTCATTTCATAATGAAATGCACAAGGAAACCCTAAAGCTGAGTACACTTCCATCTCATTTGAATTAAATCTTTACCTAATCCATACTAGTTCCATTTGTTTCCTTTTTTATAACTAAGCTTTGTTTTGCATTTTACCCTTAATTCACAATATCAATCGGTACACCTAGATAATTTACCTTGAAATTCAGTTAGTATTCAACACTCAATCCCTGTGGAGACGATATCTTTTATACTATAACTCGACTAAACCCGTGCACTTACGGGATCACGTCAAAAGGTTCCTTATTTATGCCACTTATAATATCAGATATTCAATTATCATTATAAATCAACACATTCATCAATATATCATAAAACCAAAAAATCATTCTTAAACCAAACAAAACCACTTAAATATTTAAATTAAGGTTAAAAATGTTCATTCACCTAATATGAAGAAAGATTTAGAAAGTTAGATTTGTTGTCTCTTGACCTTAGTCAACAAAAAATCTAAGGATTTCACATTAGGGTTCATTCTCCCTTTTTCTTATGTTAAGACCATGTTTAAAAATTACTTAATTAAATTAGTGACTAGCTAATTGAATTAACTATTAACTAATAGTTAATTATATTAATTGATTTGAATAGGTAATAATATTATGTTTGGTAAAATTAGTTATTTATTATTAACATTTTATATGTAAAATGACATATAAGGCCAAGTGTGTATTTTATAATTTATTTGAGTATTCTTTTACTTTAATAAAATTTTATATTATAATATGTTATTTATCAAATTAATATTTTTTAAAAAATATATTATTGTAATTTATTATATTTATTTTATTTTTCTTTTAAAAAATGAATAATGATAATCTTTTAGTTAAGAAATACTTGTAATATTTTGATAGATGCATCAACTATTAAAATTTATTTTATAAATATTTTTAATATTAAATTTAAAATTCATATATTTGTCATTAAAAATATTGATAGATTACATATTTTAAGTATAAAAATATATATTTCACATGTAATATCATCTTGCTATTTTTTTCTTAATATGTATTATTCTTTAATTCAAGAGATATCATTTAACAAAAGATTAATAATTTTTTTAGCATATTTTCTATTATTTACTATGAAATGAAACATATATTATCTTCTTTTTCATACTATTTGATAGAAAAGATGTAATTATATTCATATTTTTTTATTGTTATGTATATATTTTAATACAAATTTTATGATTATTTAGTTTTTATTTAAAAAATAAATAATTATAATTTATTATATGTATTAGAAAAAAGAAATAAATAAATAAAATTTAATATTTTCTTATTTATCAAGGTTGATAATGTAAAAAAATTATAATTATGAGTAGGAACATCTTTTTTTTATACTAAATACAAATTATGCTATTTTGAAAAGTTAAATTATTCTTAACTTTTTAAAAATAACATTTTGAATGCTAATAAATTGACTAAAATAATTATTTATCAAATACGCAAATCATTTGATTGACTTGGTCAAATAACTAAAAAGATACTTAAATAAGCTAAAAATTGATTAAAAGCTAATTGTCAAATACCTTCTAAATGCTCAAATCTTTTTAAATTCAAAGAAAACAATAAAGAATCTTATGTCATGGAGTCCTTACCTTGTTTGTATAAAGGATTTGATGAAGATTTTCTTCCTAATTATTTAAGTGAAGAAGAAAAATGAAGAGATGGAAGGAGAAAAAGAAAAGAGTAAAGAAGATTTAAAGTTTAGGAATGAGGGAAAATAGGGAAATGTTAGTTGAAGTTAGGTTTATTAAGGTAAGGACATTTTCAGAATTTCGCTTTAAATATTTTTCATATTCTTATACTCACATCTAAACACTTATAATATTTTATTCTTTTATTCAATTCACTTTTCCTCAACCAAACCTTTTGAGTTTTTCATTTATGCCCATTCAAACAATTTATTTTCATTTACCTAATAGTTTTATTCAAAACTTATTTAATCAAAAATTCTCTTTTGCTTAATGTCCTACTCATATTTTCTTATCTAAAATTTTCCATTCCATATAAAATTTTTGTTTTAAATTACTATTGCTAAAATTAATTAACTATCTCATTCATAAAATAATTTCTAAAATTCAAGAGTAGCGTAACAACCTATTAGATTATTTGAAAATTCATTTATGTTAGTAGGCTTTTGAATTAGTTAATAGGCAAAGTTATCCCAAATGAGTTTTGGCCTTATATAGGCTAATAGACTCAAGCTTAGGCCAATAATTTACAAAACAAACTTGGCCATTTAAGGTAAAGCTTAACCTATTTTCACCCTTAAGGGCTACTAATAGTCCCAATGGTCCTTTAAAAGGAAAAAAAAACTTGATCAATGTCATCATTTTTTCATGTAGTAATTTAGATTGACCTCCAAAAAATTTATAAAGTATGTATGTTTTACAAAATTTTGATACTCGGCCCCTTGAGTGAAAAGTTCTAAGTGTACTACTATGAATGATGTTGTAAAAATTAAAGCAAATGATGAACCAGAAAAACTATTGTATATGTATATATCATATGTATAAGTTAATCTTACTAATTTTTGTTTTTAATATGAAAAGAATTTAAATTCATTAACATATTATAGTTTTTATTTTGTTAATGTCTATCAAATTTATTATATAGTTTTAGAGGAAAAATTAATTACAAATTATTCAAATTTGTGAAAATTAAATTGACATTTTTTTATAAGTTATCAAAATTACATGAACCTTCCCCTTGGTTTTAAACTTTGAAATTTGCTATATTTAAATCCATTTTAAATTGTTTTGTTAGAATGACATTAATTTTCCTTTAGAGGCTAGTTTTGACCAAATAAAATGCCAAGATCACCCCTAAGTTGATTATATATTTGTATCAATTACTATTAAATGTCCTCCATTAAAAATATCATATCTACTTAGGAAAGTACTTAAATTTTCCTTCTTTCTCTGGCCAAGAAGATTCATTACATAAAAGAAAACTTCTCCATCTTTTTTTAGATTTTCATTCTTTTGTTTAAATTTCTCTTTTCTGCAAAAGAGAAGAGAGAAGTCCTAATTTACAAATGTTCAACTTTAAGGAATTTAAATCCAAAATGATCCTTTAACAAATAAAGTTAGGCATGTTGCCAAAAGATAAAAAAAAAAGGCTTTGGATTATCATTGATCAAACTTTTATACCACAAGTGCTAACTTTTTAAAATGAAAAATTATTTTGCAAGGATATTAACACAACAAGAGGTATAAAATTTTGAAATATTTGAATTATAAGAAATTTGACATTGAAGGGAGTATCATCTCATTAATACCTCTTTCAAACTCGAAATTGCCAGTTCACATTGATAAATAATTAAAAAAATTGATAATTTAGAAACATACATAAAAATATGCAAATAATGAACACATCATATAAAATATACGTAGTTTGCCAAAAAAATGAACCAAAATTATTGAAAAACATATTTTTCAATAAAAAAATAGCTTATAAAATAGTGAACACATCAAATTAAAATGCATTTTTCTAGAAGACATATTTTCTAGAAACAAACAACAAAAAGAACTAAAAATTTCATTTAACACATAAATGAAATATTTGAAAAACAATTTCAAATAAAAGATGTAATATATAAAATAAAATTCATCTTTCTAGACAAACATATTTTCCAGAAACTTAAAAAAACTTATTTTTTATTTAATATATAAATGAAATATTTGAAAACTAAATTTAAATACATAAAATGATGTGTATATCAATTAAAAACATATTTTTTATTTTCCACTAATTAAATAAATTATTTGAAAACTAATTTGAAATAAAATATGCAAAATATTATGTATACAAAAGATATAGAAAAAAATGCACTTTATGATTTAAAGAAAAATATTCAAAAAATAATTTTTAAAATTTTTTTAATCAATAAATAAATGAACTTATTTAAAAATTAACTCCAAATATAATAACAAGTTTTTATTAATAATAATAAATAATATTATATTTGTTGAGAAACACACAAATTTTTTTAATATTTTTATTATCTTATATGTATAAAAACTAATTTTATAACCTATAAATTAAAAGAACAACTTAAAAAATAGAAGGACATGCATTGTTATTATTAGTAAAATTAGAATACTCTTCCTCATTGAGATTTGCAATTTTTTACCATAGGTTTGTGGTTATCATAACCATGCGTTTGGTGTATATGTATAAACTCCTAAAAAATTTATCCTTTTTTTTTAAAAAAAAAGCCATGCCATTGTTGTTTAAATCATGAAATTGCAATTCCAATCCTAATTAACTTATAATATTGGAACATGTGGATAAAAAGTTGTGTATGCTTATATGTTATACACCAAATATATCATGCATGTAAATTAACAAAAAAGAATTAAAACATGCAAAACTTCACATATACTATGAAAATAAGATAGATGGTTCTAATACCATTCTTAGCAAAATTTAAGGATTCAAATTACCTTACTAGCAATTTCTCATATCCCATAATGGAAATTCCAATCTTTTTGGATTATGTCATGATCCATGTAAACTCTAACTCCTCTTTGTTCTTAATCTACAAATCCACTTCAGATCTTTAGATTTTCAGGTCAACCTTATGTAATTAAATCACAAACAAAGGTAGCTATAGAGCAGCTACTACATTCTTCCATAAGAATTTTACTATTCAAATCTCATGATTCTTTGATGGTAACCTTGAGAGATTAACTCAATGAGAGCTGTCACTTACTTTCTCTTAGTAGATTGTTATGAGTACAATAATTTTTATAAATAATTGTTATCTTTGATCGATTTTTGCTCTCCTTAAAAAGCAAAAAATAAGTAGATAATTCACTTAAATTATTTCATGTGGAATAATTATCTTCAAAACAAATCTAAAGATAATTTACCTATGAAACAAAAATAAAATAACCACCATTATAAATCCACTTAGGATTTAAATCTCTAAGAGTGCTTAGTAAACTTGTGATTCATTAGCCAAATGGAAAATTCCCAAATCAAACTAGAAAAAAATAGGCTCATTAAAAATAGGCCTAAATGAGTTTGGTTTGGTGAGTGTGGTCAATTTGTGGACCTAAATGGACTCAAATTACCATTTTTTAAATTTTTATATTTAATGATTTAAATAGCATTTATATTTAAAAAATGCTACCTATTACTTATTTTTACATCAAAATTCAAAATAAAACATAATTAAATTGTCAAAAAATTAAACTTAATTACTTGAAACAATTAAACATAATAAAAATAAAAATAAAAAATAAAATTAATGAATATAAAAATTAAAAATTTTAACAACATAAAAATGAGATAATATATATAAAATTATAAAACATATAACAAATAATAAAAGGAAAAATATAACAATGAAAATAAAAAAAGCATGTTAACTTGCAGACCAAACCACTCAAAATGGACTCCTTAAAAATATAAGCCTAAATGGATTAGGCCCAACTAAATTTTATCTTGATCTGATCTGGTCCATCCATTAAGCACTACTATAACTATCACATGTATCTCATTAATTAATTAACATATTAAATAATTAATGGATAAATAATTTCATATTGCATGGCTATGTTAATACATCATATGCTAAGCAACATTTATATTACGTATGAAGTAATCACAAAGAAAAAGGAACATACCTAAAAAAACACATGAAGTTGTCATGACCTGACTTTCGGATAATGTGACTGATATAAAGACACCTCACTAGTATTAATTTACTAGCTAGTTATCCTTATAAACTTTTAAAATATTTCTAAAACTTTACTACTTAACCTTACTAAAGATAAAAATAGACATTTATAGAAAGTAGAATTAGCTGCATGTGCATTTTAAAAAAATATAATTTACATGTATAAAAGGATTTATACAAGAGTACTAAAGTTTTTAAAAAACAAAAGTTTACATACGAAAGTTATAAATAGAGAAAGTCCTATTCGACATATCCTATTTCCATTCAAGATCTTCCTCAAGATCAGATTTAATAGATGAGGAAGATAGATGATCTGGCATATTAACAGAACTAGAGTTACTAAATTTGTCTTCCTATGAGTGGTTGGGAAAAATAGGATTAATGATCAAAGTATTTGATTTAGAATTTAGCTTTTTGATTCCTACAAAATAATCAATATAAGTTCTCATCCTTATCATCTAGAATCTATAATGGAATATAACTTAGAAAGTTCCCTCTAGTGATAAGAAGGTTCTTGTATAGATATCACTTATTCTTTGATGATCCATGCTCAAAACCTATAAATAAGAGAGTGAATATTAAAATATTCAGTAATTAGGTACTTTTCTCTTTTTCTAAGGAGTTTTCACCATAATAGATTAAAGACATATGTATATAATAATGTAAAATAAATAATGATTTAATTTAGCTTTGCTATGTCTATTATAACTTTTCTATATAATGTTTACAAAGATTACTCTAAAGAATGGACATAGTTGATAACAGGTTTTTTCTTATATCTTTAGTCCAACCTTATCCTTGCCACTCTAGGCATTAAGCCACCAATCTTATTCCTCCAACCCTTATTACTTCTTATCTTTTATGTGAAGGATAAATAATTCCCCCTATAAATCAAATTTATATTGATTAATGTTATAGTGTTGGCTGTAGTATCCACTACTCATTTTAAATTCATAAGATATAGTTAAAATACTAACTATACCATAAAATCTAACCTTTCTTATACACATTCATAATTCATCATCATGTGACATTATATCCTAGGTTGATATTTATATTCAGTCATTCCATTCAAGATAATGACAATATTTAATTCCTTTAAAAGGCTAGTAATTTATAATTCTAGTATCATTCATGCAATATAAATTCCAATTACTTACAACACTTTCAATATAATACATTAAACACTAATCATGCCAAATGACATGATTTTCCATGGTTTAAACACTTAATGGGCTTCTAAATAATCTTAAATTTTTATTAAAATTTTATGTGATGCTCCTAACATATTAATATACATCAAACATATGTTTTGTTACAATTTATTCATTCTTAAGTACTATTCACTCAGTACCAAAATGGTCAAAGTCAAATAGGATAGCATAAGAACAATCACAATGAAAGTCCCTTTTTAATATCCAAACCACTTCCAATTGTCACCAAATTTTGATACAACATCTTTAACATATTAAGTGATGAAAAAATTGAATTATTTCATAAAATTTCCACATTGATATTGTTTATATAGAACTAAAAACTCAAAATTGTCAATTCTAGACAGTTTTGGAGTTATTATTAAAAAAAGGCCTTTTAGGTATCCAAATCTATTCCAATTATTACCAAGTTTTTATGCAAGGTTACTAACATATTAATCATTAAAGAGAATCAATCATTTTAATTTTTCTCAATCAAATTATGGCACAAATAGCACTAAACAACAACTTACAAAATCCAAAATTCTATTTTAATCTATTGTAACTAAAGTCTATTTAAATGCATTTTTCATAATTCTAAAATTTTCAAAAATTCCTAAATTTTTCCACACTTGTCCTAACACTATCTATAACGTGATTATACTAAAATTTGAAATTCAAATAGCTTCTAACCCCTAATTCTAAAGATAAACAAAAACATACCATTAAACTTGCTTGATAGAATTTTGTTTCTACATTTTTCTATGGTCATTTCCTAAGGAAAAGCTTAATGAATCATCTCCTACTCATCTTAACACCATAATATCATTATCATATCCTCATATTAACATTTATAAAATATTAAAATCAATCCATTTAGCATCACAACTTAGTTTACATTTACAATGGCAAATGTCATCAAATCTCTTTGTCTTTCATGGAAAACTTAATAGAATAAGGAGTAATTACCACTTACTTTAACTTCTTGATTCTTTAGTTTTGAAAAACTTCTTAGAACAACAAAAGATAACCTTACTAAAATAAACTATATTTTAAAAATTTTGAAGAGAAGATGATCATGAAAACTTGAAGAAAAAAAAGTAAAACCTAAGTTACCTTGTAAATATTAGATGAACTCTCTTGAAAAGTATCTTGGAAATTATTAGAAGTTGAAAGCTCTACTAAAGGAAACCTTAAGATGTCACGATTTTAGCTAGGAAATGAATAGAAAAAGTGTGCAAAAAATGTCCCAAAAAGGCTTTATATAAAACCTAATTTCTAAAGCTTTCAATATAAGCTTCCTATTTCTATTTTTTGTAAAAATTTTGTTAATAAATCCAACACGGGGGCATAATTTTTTAGCCTTAAAATAAGAAAATTTTCTTCTCAAATCCACTAAAATTTTTAGCTAAATAAAATTCTTAGAAATGGTTACTAATAAATGCCCTTAATTTTCTATTTTTTCACCAAAATGCCATAAGCTTCTTTTATAAGATTAGGCCCTGCTTTAAGCCTGAATTTTTTAGTTCCAAAAATCATATTTAGGCAAACAAATTTAGGCTAAGTTATATCAAGCAAGCAAAAATGATTTATTTAAATTTTAAGCTAAACATTTAGATTTTCAAACTACCCAAGCCAATTTTATGTTACCCAAGCTCTTGATTTCTTATTAGGCCTGTATATAATTTTTCCAAGCTTAGCGTTAGGCTTTTAATTATATTTTGATCCATACTAATGCCTAATATAATTTCTATAAAAATTCAAGCTCAGTGAACTTTTACATTATCTTTACAATTTACTTGAACTTTACCTAATCATGTTATTGGATTTCTATTACGATAGTTTCTATTCAAAATTTCTTCTTAAATTTTTCTTGTTCTATTAGGATATTATAGAAGTGAAACAACTTAAAGAGTAACCACCTATAACACTAATATAGAGATGGCATAAGAAAAAAGAAAAAAGCTAAGGACTCTTATAATTAGATGCTTCAAACTTGATTAATCTAGTCTATATCTGGATATTGATCTAGTGGCTAATTACAATTTATTAAAACAAATTTATATCTCTTCGTGGTTCTTGGAAGTGATTTAGAGAATGAAAATCACTTGTTATTCTTGAGATTAGTTGCAATTCTCTTAAACTAAAAAGTTAAGAAACTTCCAATTTATAAGATTAAAGAGAACTATCTTACTTAGAAAGCTAGCATGCATCCTTCATGTTAGGAGGTATATTAACATCTTGAAAGCATTGATAATTAAGTTCTAATTCCATTGGCTCTTGTAAAATATTAATGTTCAAATTTTGTAAAAGTAATAATTTCCTCATCCGTGGAAGACTTACTAGATGGACTAGAATGCAATTAAGATGATGGTTGAGTATGATGATAACTAGAATAGTACCTTGTAAAAGATTGAAAAAAGAAAGGATACCTCATGAAATCTAGTAGTGAAGAATAATCATATTTGCCCTTCACACATTGATTCTTATAGTGTCCAAAATGTCCATAATGTAAACAAACTCACTTATTCTTTTCCTTTTTGAATAGTGCAAAGACCAAATTGCCTTCATTAGTAGGAAGAAAGACACCAAAATATTGTACCGATAATTGTTTATCTTTTTGCAAAGTAAGATGGTGAAATTAAAATATGTCAATTACATCATTCACATCTTTTGCCAACTCTTTCACTTACCAATTTGAGTTAATCTTATAGAATTTTAATTGCTTAATTTCAATTTGCAAATTTTTTGTACATTTCATAGTTGCCTATTTTTACTACACTTGATGGAGTCTTATTTTCAAATCCTTAATTTATTCCAACAAACCTTTATTAGTGTTTTTTGAATTCTTAATTTGATGTTATAGTTTTTTTACTTTTCCAATGGTAGCCTTGTAAGCTTTAAGTTTTAATTCATTAACAATCTTGACATTGAATTTCTCAACAACGATTATCTTAAGGATGTCTAAAAATGGGTGGATTAGAAAATTTATGGATGGAAGTAATTGCAAATGCATTAGTACAAATCACCTTCAAATTATTGCAAATCAATTACAAAGGATGCCTAACCTTCACCTAGAGTTTCCTAAATATCATATTCTAATGGGGAAGACATCACCATGCATTCATGTTAAACTAATGACAAAAAAAATTTACTATTTTATTTTTTCCTATTTTATGTCTTTTAGGTGTTACATGTGTTTAATTTTATAGAATATGCCTTATTTTATAATTTTGGATTGATTTTATAAGTTTGTGAATTTATTTAGTAAATGCTAAATTTTGACACTATTTTTATTTTTTAGTCATATATTGGACTTTAAATTTTGGATTGAGGCAAACTTTATATTTTTAGAAAGCTAAAAGAGAAATTTATAACTTTTATATTTTGATCAAAGCTCAATTCAGACTTCTTCAAGCCTTTATTTTGTTGAGAAGTCGAAGCCATGTTTCTATCCTAATTGAACTTATTTTTATATTTAGGCTATATTTGGAACTATAGTGGTTAGATTACCTTGAACTCATTTCTTGTGTTGAATGTTGATTTGATATAATTGATATTCAATCTTGTGATTTCTATTCTTTTGCTATTTGAGTATGAAATTATGGTTAATAAATCATAGTTTTATACATAGGAACAAAAGGTTAAGGGATTAATTGGAAATTTCTAATTTAGTTTCTCAAATCAACTGAATTCTATTTATAAATCAATTTCGATCTAATATAGGGATTATAACGATTACTTAATTCAACTAATCTTAATTGATCAAATCCTAGGCGATTGTCTAGCATAGAATTCATGAATTAGTGCAAGGATTTTTAGTAATTCAAGATTGAAGAATTAATTAAAAGAAAGTTAAATCTGAATTGATTTGTGATTAATCCAATCTAGGGTTCTCAATTTCCTTGAATTAGCTGTTTGATTCCATTGAATTCTTTTCTATTTTATTTTTGTTTTACTTCTATCTTGTGCTTAATTTTGTGCTATTTACATTGTTTAATTTCATGCAACTAACCCCCCAATTCTAATTTTATTTTGCATATAGCACATTATTGCATTCTACATTCTGATTTTGCACAGGATTTTGTTGCATTACATTGCATTCTATTTGCATTAATTCTTTACGTTTTCAGTGCTTGAATAATTTAAAATTTATATAGGTATTGTTAGGAATTAATTTAGAAAAAGTAAAATTAAAAGATCACTAAGGGTATGACCCAGTTGTGCCACTATACAACATTATTTTTCAACAAATAATTTTAATATAATTTGGTGCTTTGCGACATGCACATTAAAATTTTAGCATTGTTGCTAGGGATCCTCTTGAATTTATCTTTTCCCACATATTTTTAGCAGTATACTACATAATCCTTGAAGCACTTTAGTAGGTAATTGCATCCACTAATTATGTTTCTTGTGTTTTATGGTAACTCTTCTTTTTTGTATTATCTTGGATTCCACTACATTCCTTGTTTTCTTTTCATACCTCCACCTTAATTCATCATATTTTATCATAATAAACATCATTAAACATTGAAAAAAAGGTTTTTGGCCTAAGAAATTTGGTTTTACATAAAATTTGCACTTATACCTTATTTTGGGCATAAATTTTTCATCCTAGCTTTGATTGAGTTAAAATTTTTATGGCAACTAGATCTCATTTTTCTCATAAAAAAGTGCCCTATTTTTTAAGTAAATTCCAATTTTTTTTAGCATTTCTAATTTTTTTAAAAATATTTTTATTGCATTTTTGGGTTTTGTATAGTTATAGAAAACTTTCTATAGTGATTCCATAATTTTTAAAATTGTTAGATAGGTAAATTAGATATGTTTAGGTTGATTTTTCATAGTGCTTTTACATTTTAGTGTTTTAGTGCTCCTATACTTCTATTTTGTATAGTTTTCTATGGTGCTATGTTGTACTCTGCATGATAAGAAGAAATCCTGCTAAATTGTGTGATTTTGATTCTAAAATTAATAGAACATTTCATTCACTTTGTAGGAATAAAAATATAGGTAGTTCTAGCCCTCTTAACCCCATTCTGCACCTTTAGATAATTCTGAATATATGGCTAATAACAAAACATTAAAGTAATTGGCTACCCTTGATGTCATATATCAACGTTAGGCTTCCAATATCCTAAGTTAGATGTTGATTTTGAATTAAAGTATAAATTGATACACTTGCTTCTAAGGTTCCATAGTCTTGCAGGTGAAGATACACATAAGCATTTGAAGGAGGTTCACGTGGTTTGCTTTACTATGAAGCCATAAGACATCTCAAAAGATCATATTAAGCTTAGAGAATTCCCCTTCTCCTTGGCAATGTAGCCAAGGATTGGCTCTACTATCTTTAACCTGGTTTTGTTACTTGCTAAACTGATATGAAGCAACTATTCTTAGAGAAATTCTTTCTCGCATCTAGAGTTGTTGCCATAAGAAAAGAGACATGTGGAATTGGGCAAATGAGTGGTGAGATACTTTATGAATATTAGGAGAGATTTAAGAAATTGTGTGCAAGCTGTCCACACTACCAAATTAGTATGTAGCTACTAATTCAATATTTTTATGAAGGCCTTCTCCTCATGGATAGAAGTATGATTGATGTTGCAAGTGGTAGAGCTTTAGTAGACAAGACACTTATGGTTGCAAGAGATTTAATTATAAATATGACAATAAATTCATAATAATTTAAAATAAGAATTATAACTGTGCAACCAGAAATGTGAATGAGATGAGTTTCTCCAGTCTAAACTAGCAAGAATTGGAGAATAGAAAAAATGATCTAACTTCACTGATTAGGCAATTAGCAATGGGACAATAATAGTAAATTCAAGCCTATTTTCGAGCAAAATTATGTGGAATTTGCTTCTACCTAACTCATCCAGTAGATTGTTGTCCCACATTGCAAGATGATGAATGCCCTCCTCTTCCAGCATATGTAGTAGCTATCTTCCTTGGAAAGCCCTTATTCCAACAATAAAACCAATATCCATACTAGTAGTCATAGCTGAACTAGTATCACCAATAGCAAGCTTAATATTCTGGCTGGAGGGACAACCAGAATTTCAAATATAGCAACAATCTTGTCTAAAATTAGTATCCTCGACTTGCATATACTAGAATGCAACCAAATGCTACTTCTAAACTAGAAACGAATTCATCTTCTTCTCAACCATCATTTGAAGAATTAGCTAAGTAGATGATAGTAAATAACTTGCAATTCCAGCAGAGAGCAGAAGCTACCATGATAAATTTGCAAACACAAATAGGCCAATTGACTTCTACATTAAGTGAGCTTAAGGCAAAAAGATCAAGCTAGCCATCTTGCAGTAACATGAAGAATAAGGAAGTGGTGAATGCAATCATGCTAAGAAGTGGCAAGCAAACGGATAAACTAGCAAAAGAAAAACCAAGATCAAGCCATATAACAACAAGTGATTAACCAGTAAGCCATATACCAGGGAGAAGCATTCAACCAAAAGGTGACACCAAAACAAAATCAACAAAAATAAGCAGAAGAGAGAAATCAGAATAAACCAGAAAAACATAAAAAAGATAGTGATAGTGAGGTAGATTCTTGCCCTATTCCCCTTCCCTTTCTAAATAAGAGATTTTTCATCAAAAGAAGAATGAAAAAAAAATAAAGATGAGAAACAAATTTTTTAGTGTTTGAGAAAAATAAAAGTTAACATACCTTTACTAGATTTGATAAAAACAAGTTCCTAAGTATGCTAACTTCTTGAAAAATTTATATATCAATAAAAGAAAATTTAGGGTGGATGAAAAAGTAAGTGTGGGGGCAAATGTGTTTACAATAATTTAAAGAAATTTACTAGAAAAATGCAAAGATCTAGGAACATTTACCATTCCATACATCATAGGGAAAACCAGAATAAAGCATGCCATATTAGATTTAGGAGTATCTATCAATGTCATGCCTATTTCTATTTTTAATGCCTTAAATCTAGGAGTTTTGAAAGAAACAAAGGTTATTCAATAGATCTAACATTTATCCCTTAGGAATTATTGAAAATATTTTAATGCAGGTTGATAGATTAATTTTTCCAGCAGATTTTTTCATTTTGAAGATGGAAAATGAGGATTTAAGCATTCTTCCACTAATCATTCTTGGCTGGCCTTTCCTTAAGATAGCAAAGACCATAATTAATATCTAAGATGGAACATTAACTATGAAGTTTAATAATGTTATAGCTAAGTTTGATATTTCTAAAGATATGCAAGACAACCCATATCCTTTCTTAGCATTTTGGAGCCTTTAGTGCATAATTCTCCCCATCTTATTTTTGTTATTCCTACTGTTGTTTTTGTTATTTTTTATTTACACATTTTTGTATCTAATTCTGCTGCTTTTAATTCTATAATCTCTTATTTTGCTATGCACCGTTTAGATTTACATGCTAATGTTGTCCAATATGAATTACTTACTGAGTTTCCTGAATTTTTTGAATTTATGGATTATTTTTATAGTCATGAATGCACTTGTAAAGATGGTGCTATCAAGTGTTCCATTTATGTTGAAATTTTTGCATTTTTAGATGAAAACAGTACTGTTCATTCAAAAACTACAAAAAAATAAAATGATGATGGAGACATTTCACTTTTACGAGAACAATAAAAAGAAAAAGAGTGTTTTCACATTGATTCTTCTTACCATTTTCTTGATCATGTTTAATTTATTTTACTAAATGAATTTGAACATTTAAGTAAAGATAAATTAAGAATAGTATTTCAAAAACTTATGGTGGAAGATTAAAATTTTCATAACATCACTTTAATGGATGAAGTAAAGCTTGGCAAATTGGAAGCAAAGGAGATAGCCAAACCCCATGTAGATCCTGGGTGAAGAATGGAAGTCATGGTCTAGTCAAAGATATTAAAGAAAGGCGCTCCTTGGGAAGTAACCCAAGCCATTTAAATTTACTTCCTCTTACCCTTCTCTTTTATTTACATGTCCTTTATTCTCCTTGATGTTATTCTTAATAATATTGATATACTTTACATTAAGGACAATGTAAAATTTAAGTGTAGGGGGAGACTTTAGGATTTACTTTATGCCTCGTGTCTTTTTTCTTATGCTTTTCAATTTCATGGTTTAAAAAAAATAAAAAAATATTTTTTCTCTTGATTTTAAGTCATTTTAAGTCCTTTTTGATTGCTTTCCATTGATGGAAATTTTGCATTTTCATCAGTAAGATTCAATTGAAGTTAGATAGGATTCATAACATGATCGAATGAATGATTGTGCTTCTTCAAATTAATTGATGTAGTGATAGATTTTGAATTAGTAGTATAACCTACCTTGTGAGATTTGAGCCTTTGTTGAAAATTTATGCTATGACATTGTCTTTCCTTCTTATGTGATGTTCTTCCATGATTTGATTCTCTAAAACTTGCTTTGAATTATTTTAAGATTTCATTTTGCACATGCATGTTATATTAAGGCATTCTTTTTTTCTTTGAAACTAGAGCCATATAAAGCCAACCTTAAAGTCTTTACCCTTGTTAAACCCCTTGAGCTTTTATTACCTATTCTTTATTGATTAACCCACAAGCATACTTTTCAAATGAAAAATAAATGTCTTTACTTAACCTTAGGGATTAGTATAGCATTTGAATTTTCATGAAATGGGCTCTAAATAAGTGTGGGGGTGTGTGAGTTTATGTATTATAAAAAGTTGTTATTAAAAGTTGGTTGAAAAAAATAAAAAAATTAAAAAGAAAAAAAATAAGAAAAAAATAAAATCAATCAAATTAAAAAAAGAGAAGAAAATAAAAAAAAGAAGAAAGAAAAGTAAAAAATAAATGAAAATAAAGGAAAAATATTGAATTGGAAAAAAAAGATAAAATAAAGAAGTTAATGAGTATTTGAATTTGAATTCGGCTTGATGTATTAAGTTGTAATTATTTATGATTTGCTCATGTGTTTTTGGTTTAAATGCTCTATTAATTTCTTTAGTTTCTAACTTCTTTCATCCTTACTTTTTCCTAGCCTCATTATAACATTGAACAAAGTCCTTTTAATTTGTGTTATGCATATGATTTGAGTAGTGGAGATTAAATGATTAGTAAGCTTATGGTAGAAAATTTTATAGAAAGAACTTGAGTGAAACACTTTACCTTAAACACTTGAGAGTTAGAGAGCGAATCTTATGAAGAATCTACCAATTTGATCTACTCCTTTTGAGTGAAGTTGTTATGTTGATTAATTCCAAGTTTGTTAAGATTTTTCTTTATGATATGTTATGTTTCTTGCTACCTTTGGTTAGTTCTTGCTTGTGAATTTGAAGTAAAACCTTTTGTATCTTAGTTTTGAATAAAATTTTATCTTGCCCGAGGACGTACAAGGGATAAGTATGGGAAAATTTTATGAGAAAAATATTTACTATTTAATTTTCCTATATTTTATGTCTCTTAGGTGTTACATGTGTTTAATTTTATAGAATAGACCTTATTTTATAATTTTAAATTGATTTTACAAGTTTGTGAATTTATTTGGTAAATGCTGGATTTTGACACTTTTCTATTTTTTAGTCATATCTTGGACTCTGGATCTTGGATTAAGACAAACTTTATATTGCTACAAATTTAAAAGAGAGATCTACAATTTTTATATTTTGATCAAAGCCCAGTTCAAATTTTTTCAAGCCTTTATTTTGCCGAGAATCTGAAGGCATATTTTTGTCCTAACTGAATCCATTTTTGTATTTGGGCCATATCTAAAGCTATAGTGGTTCGATTATCTTGAAACTAGTGCCTAAATTCTCATAAGACACAGGCCTATAATTTCGTGTCTATGGATCTTCTAGATTTCATTGATTTCATGGTCTTATTTTGCTTAGAATACAAGTTTATGAGAATTCACTAATTGATCTGTTAGATTTAATTGACTTGTAAAAAATAGGTTTGGACTTCTAGAAATTAGAAAAACCTGTTTATTGTAATCCTAAAAGTTATTTAGTCCTAGTCCAATAAGGTTTTAGGCTAATTGGGTTATATAAATAGGCAAGAGAACTTAAGAGAATAATATATTCAGAGAACACATAAAAAACTCAGCAAATAGTCTTCTTCTTCACTTTGCTCTCTTTGTTCTTTATCAATGGAAGCCTAAATTCATGATTAATTCAAGGAGTTGAAACTATCCTCTTAAGAATTATGAGATCATGATTTGTAATGTTAACTTTTCTTAATTAATTTTCCTCTTTCTCTATTTACTTGTACTGAAAGTCTTGAAATTCCTTACGTTGAATATTAATTTGATATAATTAATATTCAATCTTGTGATTTCTATTCTTTTGCTATTTGAATGTGAAATTATGGTTGATAAATTATAGTTTTATACATAAGGATAAAGGGTTAAGGGATTAATTGGAGATTTCTAATTTGGTTTCTCAAATCAACTGAATTTTATTTATAAATTAATTTTGATCTAGTGTAGGAATTATAGTAATTGATTAATTTAACTAATTTTAATTAATCAAATCCTAAGTGATTGTCTAGCGTAGAATTCACTTATTAGTGCAAGGAGTTCGGGTAATTCAAGGTTGAAAAATTAATTAGAAAAAGTCAATTCCTAATTGATCTGTGATTAATCCAATTTACGACTCTCAATTCCTTTGAATCAACTGTTTGAATCCATTGAATTCTCTTTTGTTTTATTTTTGTTTTGCTTCTGTCTTGTGCTTAATTTTGTGCTATTTACATTGTTTAATTTTGTGCAACCAACCCCTCCAATTCTAATTATGTTTTGTATATAGCACATTATTGCATTTTGCATTCTAATTCTACATTTTGATTTTAATTTTGATTCTATTTTTGCACAACAGTCTATTGCATTGCATTACATTCTATTTGCATTAATTCTTTACATTTTCATTACTTGAATAATTTAAAATTTGTGTAGATATTGTTAGAAATTAATTCAAAAAAGGTAAAATTAAAGGATCATTAAGGGTACAACTTGGTTGTACCACTATACAACATTATTTTTTAGCAACCAATTTTAATATAATTTTAGTATATTGTGATGTGCACATCATAAACCTCAGGAGGTATAGGTTACTTTAGAGAGTTTTCTCTAAATAAAACTTCATTAAATTATTCCTAACTAGATATAGGGCATAAATTTGGCACTAAAAACCCTTTCTTTAGTCTAAGAGATGTATTAGTTCTCACTATAGTTCAAGATAAAAAAAATAGAATTGAAACAAACTTTGTAATTTCTTCCAATTTTAGTCAAATATATAAATACAAATTTTTATGCTAAACTTTACAAACTTTAGAATTTAAAATTTTAAAATAAAAAATTTTATGTATTCATTTATAATAAATTTACACATCACACATTCATATGTAAACATGTTAGTTTATTAAATTGAGGGTAATTTTTTTAAAAAAATATTATATTTTTATGACAACAATAAAAACATATTTCTCTACCCAAATGGTATAGTTTCTCCCATTCAATCTCTTGTTACATTGACAATAGCAACATGACCTAGAAATGAATTAATAATAATAATAATAAAAAAGCCAAACTTATAAGAAAAATCCCCTTTTCACTCTACTATTGGAATTCTCGAATATTGTTACCCTAAGTCAAGCCTTGATCCTGAAAGTCATCACTATCACTTTAACTTCTAGTTCTTTCTTTGGCAAATATCTTTGATGCTTTAGAAAGTCCTAGGGTGAATTAACGTTTTAAAGCTACTTGAGTTTTGATGGCATTTTGACCATTGTTTACTTTAGGAGGTAAGGATGACAATATGGAATTATAGTTATCCATTGTTGGATTTATGAGAAAACCATTCAAGAGTGAAATTATGGAAGGAATTAGCATTTTTGTTTTATTTTCAGCAATGACAAATGCATAGCTTAAGTAAAATTTTAGTGATATGTGTAATTTTTTTACCTTTTTTTAGTGCCACTTAATCAAGCATTAGTTTTTGTTAGGATTTTATGGCATTATCTTAGTGGTGGAGCTGCATGTATTTTAGTGTGGCATGCGTTCTTATTGACTTTCTTAAAATTTTATGTAAAATTATATATTTTATTCAAATTCCCTTTACCAATTTTAAAAATTTACCCTTACTAAAATATTAAAACACATTTACCTTTCTAACTTTTAGGTTTTAGTTCTGGCTTTGCGCATGCATTATCTTCACTTGACAACATCAATGCTAGATGAAAACTTTCTATTTGGGAGTGGGATTTTGAAATAAAAACAACATTGAGTATAGTGATCTTATTTATCTTTGATTTGCTTAACTAGTAGGTCATACATAAAGGCTCTTTTTACTTTTTAAAAGAAACCTTTTGAAGCAAAACCTTAATTAGTTATATATAAATAGAAAAAGTTATATGTTACATTAATACTTTGTAATTAAAAAATAGGCAAAGTATATGACAAATGCACAATTGCACATAAATTCTATGAGTTTCATCACTTATTTACTTAGTATTTTGTGCAAATTGATTGAAAAAGATACTTAGATGCTCGATATTTTGTTTTTAGGCTTTGAAAGGACACATATGAGCATTAGAAAAGGATCCGGAGGCAAAACTATGCGAATTGTGGAGAATTGAAGTAAATTTGCTCACCTGGCAAAGAACACGGGGTATGGGAACCCTGTGTTGAAGGCCGTGTATCCTTCTAGAATGCTTCGAGGCTTCACTGAACTGCTCAGAGAAGAACACGAGGTAAAACACGAGCCGTGTCATACCCCGTGTATCATACTGCCTTTCTCTTCTCAGATAAACACGGGGGTGTCACACCCCATGTACCATGCTGACCAACTTTCGCAGAAGAACACGGGGTAAAACACGGGCCATGTCATACCCCGTGTACATTACTGCTTGACACTTCGGAGAAGAACACGAGACGTGTCGCACAACATGTATCGTGCTACTCAACTTTCGCTGAGAAACACGGGGTACAACATGGGATGTGTTGGACCCCGTGTACATCACCAATATAAGTTTTGTGCGAAATTTTGAAAAAAGAGAGGGAAGAGAACAAGAGGAAAAACCAAGAATTAAACAAGGAGAGCTGCTGGGAGAAACCCTAGGAGAGACCCAAACTCACCAAGGGCATCTTCTAACGTGGATTCGAGCAAGGAATTGAATATTCGAGCAAGGAATTTGTAAATCTTCATGAATTGTTTGAATTCCCTCTCTATTTTTTGGTTTTCTTTTGATTTTGTAATGTTTTCACACTAAACCCTTGTGCTTAGCTTGGGTGAACTTGTTCATGGATTTATGGATTTGAATTTTATATAATCTAGCTTGATTTACTGTTGATTTATGATTTGATTATGCTGTTTGTGCTGGAACAAACCAATATATCCGAAATATTGGATTTGTGTTATGGATTAATTGATTCTAGGTTGAAATGACCAATTAATTAATCGGACCTTGCATAATCATTGGGAATATCAATTAGACTTAGGAATTAAGCTAATTGGATTCTTTTGCACAGGATGAAATGTTTGAAAATGGATTCTAAAGCAAGTTAATGCAACCTAGATGAGTGATTACTAAAGTAATTCTGGGCACTTAATCTTTTGGTTAGTAGCTAGTAGTCTTGCAATGAGGTATAGCTTAATTTAGGTAATCCAGCAGTCTAAATTAACAGTAAACCAAGTTAGAGGATTACATTTATTCCATAATGAAATGTACAAGGGAACCTTAAGCTGAGTACGTTTTCATTTCATTGAATTAAACCTTTTCTTGATAACTAAGCTCTGTTTTTACATTTTATCCTTAATTCACACTATCAATTGATACGCCTAGATAATTTTACTTGAAATTCAGTTAGTATTCAATGTGCAATCCCTGTGAAGATGATAATCTTTTATACTATAACTCGACTTAACCCATGCACTTGCGGGATTGCAGTCAAGTTTTTGGTGTCGTTGCCGGGGATTGCAACTGGTTGATATTAACAGGAACTTTTGAGTGGATTAGACTAAGCAATTCTTTTTCTTTTAGTTCTTAATTCATCTTGTTCTGATTTTCTTATTTTTATATACTTCTTTCTTATCTTGTTCTGTTCAAGTATTACCTACTCTTTTTGCAGAAAATCTTTGTATACGCGAAGGAGAAGTCTTGAAGGAATTCTTGACTTAAACCCAGAAATTGAAAGAACTTTGCTTAGGAGAAGGAGAGAGCAAAAATCAGTTCATATGCAAGAAGCAATTGACCTTGAACCAGAGATTCAAGACATGGATAACAGATCACTTAGAGAGTTTGTAGCACCCGACGCCACTGGGCTTCAATCCAGTATAAGAAGGCCTACAGTTGAGGCTAATAATTTTGAATTGAAGCTAGCTCTTTTGTTTATGGTGCAACAAAACTAGTTTGGTGGATTGCCAATGGAGGATCCCAACCTCCATATTCAGATTTTCTTAGAATACTGTGATACAATCAAGATCAATAGTGTAGCCACGGATGCTATCAAGCTTAGACTCTTCCCATTCTCCTTGAGGGTAGAGCAAGGGCTTGGTTGCACTCACTACCAGCAGGATCAATCACAACATGGGAAGAGCTATTGAGGGCCTTTCTATCAAGATATTTTCCTCCAAGCAAGACTGCTCAATTAAGGAATGAAATCACTACATTTTCTCAAAAAGAAGGGGAATCTCTATTTGATGCTTGGGATAGATACAAGGAACTGTTGAGGCTGTGTCCACATCATGGGTTAGAGAAATGGCTAGTTCTTCATACCTTTTACAATGGTTTGAACTACAATACTAAGCTTACTGTGGATGCTGCTGTTGGAGGTGCTTTGATGAACAAAAGGTTGGATGAAGCATATGAGTTGATTGAAGATATGGCTTTGAACCATTACCAATGGTCAAATGAGAGGGGATCTTCAAGGAAAGCTTCAGGTAAGTATGAATTAGATGCTTTTAATCATTTGTCAGCTAAGGTAGATGCACTAGGAAGTCTAGGTAGCAAAGTAGATGCACTTATGGCTAAGTTTGATAAATTTCAAGTTAACAGTGTAAATGCAACAGGTGCTACTGACATTCCTTGTGAGATTTGTGGTATTATAGGTCATATGGCAACTGAGTGTACATTGGGGCAAGATTTCAATGAACAAGTGAACTATGTGTATAATAGTGGGTTTGGACAGAAAAATTCAAATAAACCATTTGGAAACACTTACAATCCATCATGGAGGAACCACCCAAATTTCTCCTACAAGCCCACCCAGCCATACAACACACAAACCACTCCCAATAGACCACCACCACCGGTTTCCAAAACCAAAGACCCTATAACCCACCAGCCCAAACCTCTTCCACTGCTAAATTAGAAGGCCTCTTGGAGAAATTTCTCATTTCCCAAGAGAAAACTAATGAAGAGTTTAGACAGCATGGTAGAGCCATGGAAGATTCTATTAGGCAACTGTCCTCCAAGGTTAATTCATTGGCCACACATGGAAAAATGCTGGAAACTCAATTAGCTCAACAAGCTTCTGCATCTTCTTTTAGAGCTTTTGGTTAACTCCCTGCTCAACCTGAATCAAATCCTAGGGAGCATTGCAAGGCAATAACTCTTAGGAGTGGAAAGCTATTGAAGGATCCAAATGCCACTCAAGAAGGTGAAAAAGATATAAGTGTGGGGGAAGTGCAAAAAGAAGGCAACAAGGCCTCAATTCCTAATGAAGCTGAACAGAAAGACGGGGAATTACCTGAAAAGTCAAAATATGTCCCTCCGGAACCATACAAACCGCCTATCCCTTATCCTCAAAGATTAGCTAAGGCTAAACTTGATAAGCAGTTTGGAAAGTTCTTGGAAGTTTTGAAAAAACTGTACATCAATATCCCCTTCACTTATGCTTTGTCACAAATGCCATCATATGCAAAATTCTTGAAGGACATTCTTTCTAACAAGAGGAAGCTAGATGAGCATGAAACTGTAGCTTTAACTGAGGAGTGTAGTGCCATTATTCAAAATAAACTACCTCCCAAGCTAAAGGACCCAGGCGGCTTCTCCATTCCTTGTGTGATAGGAAATGTTCCTATTGACCGAGCATTGTGTGACTTGGGAGCAAGTGTGAGCCTTATGCCACTGTCGGTTGCAAGGAGACTGAACATAGAAGAGATGAAGCCCACCACAGTTTCACTTCAACTAGCAGACCGTTCAGTGAAATATCCAGTAGGTATTCTTGAGGATATACCTATCAAGGTTGGTAAGTTCTTTATCCCTGTTGATTTTGTTGTGCTTGAAATGGAAGAGGATTCACAAATTCCTATCATTTTAGGTAAACCCTTTTTAGCCACTGCAGGTGCTTTAATTGATGTCAAAAATGGAAAACTTTCATTATCTATTGGGGATGAAAAAGTTGAATTTAATTTGAATGAATCAATTAAATTGCCTGTTTGTGAAGACTCAATATGCAGGGTAGATGTGCTAGACAAAGCTGTGAAAGAAAACCTTCTAATGGGGTGCCTTCAAGACCCATTGAAGCATGTCTAGTCACAAATGGAGTAATTGAAAATGAGGAAACTGCTGCATATGCACAGTTTTTGGAAGCAAGCCCACCACTTCCCCTCCCTGAAGCAGCAATTGAATCATTGGAAGTGGAGTCCAATAATACCACTACTGAGGAAGACACACCACCTAAGGTAGAATTGAAACCTCTCCCATCTACCCTCAGGTATGAATTTCTAGGACCCCACTCCACTTATCCTGTGATAGTTAATGCAAATCTAACTGCTCTTGAAATAGAAAAATTACTTAGGTAGCTTAGATCTCATAGAAAAGCTTTGGGGTATACAATTTCTGATTTAAAAGAGATTAGTCCTTCAATATGCATGCATAGGATATTGATGGAGGAAAATAATAAGCCCTCCATTGAACATCAAAGAAGGTTAAACCCTAATATGAAAAAAGTTGTGAAAAAGGAAATAGTGAAATTGCTAGATGCTGGGGTAATTTACCCAATTTCAGATAGTCAGTGGGTTAGCCCGGTTCATGTTGTGCCTAAGAAAAGGGGGTTAACTATGGTAAAAAATGAAAACAATGAGCTAATTCCCACTAGGATTGTCACAGGTTGGAGAATGTGTATTGATTATAGGAAATTAAACAAGGCAACCCGGAAAGACCATTTCCCTCTTCCTTTCATTAATCAAACTTTGGAAAGGTTAGCCAATCATTCACATTTCTGTTATTTGGATGGTTATTCTGGTTTCTTCCAAATTCCTATACATCCAAATGATCAGGAAAAGACCACATTTACATGTCCTTATGGTACTTTTGCATATAGAAGAATGCCTTTTGGTCTGTGTAATGCTCCTGCTACATTTCAGCGTTGTATGATGGCCATCTTCTCTGATTTTATTGAAAATATCATGGAAGTTTTTATGGATGATTTTTCTGTTTATGGAACTTCCTTTGATAACTGTTTGACCAATTTATCTCAAGTGTTGCAGAGATGTGAGGAGGTAAATTTAGTTCTCAACTGGGAGAAATGCCATTTTATGGTAAGAGAAGGGATTGTCCTTGGCCATCAAGTATCTGAGCATGGGATTGAGGTAGACAAGGCTAAAGTGGACATCATAGAGAAATTGCCTCCCCCAACTTCTGTAAAAGGAGTGAGGAGTTTTCTAGGACACGCCGGTTTCTACCGACGTTTTATCAAGGATTTCTCTAAAATTGCAAAACCCTTAACTAACCTGCTAGCTAAAGATGTTGCTTTTGATTTTAATCAAGATTGTTTGGATGCATTTTGCAGGTTGAAGAAAGCATTGATTTCTGCCCCAATTATGCAAGCACCGGATTGGAATCTACCATTTGAGGTGATGTGCGATGCTAGTGACTATGCAATAGGAGCGGTACTTGGCCAAAGGAAGGATAGGAAAGTTCATGCAATATACTGTGCCAGCAAGACTCTGGATGAAGCTCAACTGAACTATGCCACAACTGAAAAGGAACTTCTTATGGTAGTTTATGCAGTTGACAAGTTCTGATCCTATTTAGTGGATTCCAAGGTGATAGTCTTCATAGATCATGCAGCCATCCGGTACCTTTTAAGCAAGAAGGAAGCTAAACCTCGTCTAATCAAATGGATTCTTTTGTTACAAGAATTCGATTTAGAAATTCGAAATAAGAAGGGTACGGAGAATGTTGTGGTTGATCACCTTTCCAGATTGAAGCAAGAGTTAGGAGATGAGGAAGATAAGGAGATGCCAATAAACGATTCCCTTCCTGATGACTATCTATTAGTTGTCTCTTCTTCAACCATCCCATGGTTTGCAGACTATGTGAATTACATTGTGAGTGGTGTTTTACCTCCGGATGCAGGGTATCAACAGAAAAAGAAGTTTCTAGCAGAGGTGAAGCACTACTTTTGGGATGAGCCTCTCCTCTTTAGAAGATGTGCAGATGGCCTGTTTAGAAGGTGTGTGCCTGAGGAAGAAATTGCAAGCATCTTGTTCCATTGTCACTCCTCTCCATATGGAGGACACTTTGGCGCTTCAAGAACAGCTTCGAAGATTGCCCAGGCGGGTTTTTATTGGCCGACTCTTTTCAAGGATGTTCACCATTATGTCACTTCTTGTGACCAGTGCCAAAGGGTTGGTAATATATCAAAAAGGCATGAGATGCCTTTAAACAACATTCTGGAAGTTGAAATCTTTGATGTCTGGGAATTGATTTCATGGGACCATTCCCACCTTCTTGCAGCAACAGATATATACTTGTGGCGGTTGACTATGTTTCCAAATGGGTTGAAGCAATTGCCACTCGAACTTGTGATGCCAAGGCTGTGGTTCAATTTTTCAAGAAGGTGTTATTTCCTAGGTTTGGGATACCTAGAGCTGTCATTAGTGATGGAGGCTCTCATTTCATTGCCCATTAATTCCAATCCCTCTTGAAAGGGTATGGAGTAACCCATAAGATCTCTACTCCATATCACCCTCAAACCAGTGGGCAAGTTGAGCTTTCCAATAGAGAAATCAAGTCCATATTGGAGAAGACTGTATCTAGATCAAGGAGGAATTGGTCACTCAAGTTGGATGATGCTTTATGGGCCTACCGAACTGTTTTTAAGACTCCAATTGGTATGGCACCATTTAGACTCATTTATGGGAAGCACTGTCATCTACCAGTGGAGATTGAACACAAAGCGTATTGGGCAATCAAGTTGCTCAAATTTGATTTGCAATCTGCTAGGGAGAAGAGAAAGCTCCAACTTCTTGAGCTTGAAGAACTCAGAAATGAAGCCTACGATAATGCCAAGATATATAAGGAAAGAACAAAGGCTTGGCATGACAAGCGCATCCTCAGACGGGAATTCCATGAAGGAGATCTAGTATTGTTGTTCAGTTCAAGATTCAAGCTGTTTCTAGAGAAGCTTAAGATAAGGTGGACTGAACCATATCTTGTGAGGAAGGTGTACCCATTCGGAGCCGTGGACATTTGGAGTGAAAGCACCGGTAATTTCAAAGTTAATGGCCAAAGATTGAAGCATTATGTTGCTGGGCCACCACTAATGGAAGCTCCAGACTGATAAAAATAGGGGTCAAGCTTATAACCTTAAACAATCGCTTCTTGGGAGGCAGCCCAAGCTTATTTCTCTATTTTCTTGCTTTTAATTCTTAGTTTTCTCCTTTTCAATCTGAGTTTCTGAGTAGTTGAGGCATATAAGTCATGAAGTGTTGATTTAAGATGTTCATTTTGCATGTGATCTCTGTTTCTGAGGTAGATTAGGCATGAATGCATGTTTGTTATTTGTTTTCTTGCACAGAGGGCTCAAAATGCAGTCCAGAGAGAAACATGGTGTACAACACGGGCCGTGTCATACCCCGTGTTCCTCACTGTCTGGCCAGTTTAAAAGGACTTGTGATTTTCATCGCAATCCAGTGAGAAACACGGTATTGAACACGGGGAGTGTCATACCTCATGTTCCTCACTGTCTGGTTCGCATAAACGTTTTGTGATTTTCTTGGAAGTCCAGAGAGAAACACGGTGTTGAACACGGGACGTGTCCTACCCCGTGTTCCTCACTGGCTTAACCAATGATAAGGATTTTTGAACAAGAGCCTTCCAGAAAGAAACACGGGGTACCACACAGGTCGTGTTAAATCCCGTGTACTATTACGAAGTTTGTTAGTGTCTTTCAGAGAGAAACACAGGGGAGAACACAGGGTATGTCAGACCCCGTGTAAGTTTGCGAATTCCAGAACTCTTATCCGCAGATAAACACGGGGTACCACACGGGACGTGTTGAACCCCGTGTTCCTGGGCGGACGAGCTTTTAAATGTCAAAAACCCATATTTTCACTCATTTTCCCCCATTTTCTTCTTCTTCCTCGCTGCCCTAACCTTTCTCTCTGCATTTTCGGTCATCATTTTGCCAAAACCCACCGATTAAAGAGCTTTATTTGGCTATTTAAAGTTATTTTGCTACTTGATTTTCCATTCAATCGATTTAATTTCACGATTTGGACTCCTCTTCTGATTTCAACAAGAACCTAGGGTTTTCATCTGCAATTCACAAGGTAAGTGCATTTTCTTTGAAATTTTTGAAGTAATTTGCAATTACTTATGTTTATTGAACCTTAATGCATGTTAGAATTCATAGGAATGTTCATATCCTTTGAGGTTTAATGTTTGATTGATTGGTTGAATTTGCATAGGAATGTTCATAGGAATTCACAAATTTGATTGATTGAATTTGCATCTTTGATTAATGGATTGCGTTTGAATCTCTGCTTTATAGGACTTGAAATGTTTGATTGATTGAATTTGATGTTTATTGAACTCCAATGCACTTGCTTATGTTTATTGAATCTTTAACTGATTGAACTTAAACTCTTTGATTGCTTGAACTAAAATCTTTTGAAGTTTACTGATTGATTGACTAATTGCCTGCTTTACCTCATTGATATAACCACTTATTTGCATTCATGGCATTGAATTTTGAATTGTGCTTTATTTTGATTGATTGGATATTGAAAGTGCCTGCTGAATTTTTATTTTTGGAATCTGCTGACTGATACACTATTAATACTCTCTCTCACTTTGTCATTTCCTTTTGCAGATCATGTCTAAGAGGCAAAAGACCACTGCCAGGAAAACTACTAAGGGTAGTACTTCTAGAGGGACCTCCTCTAGAGGACCAATACACTCTTTCTTGGATTTCACAGAGGAGGCTCACATTCAAGCCTTTGATAGACATAAGGACCGGTCATTTGTGGAGGGCAGATACCTCGACTGGACAGTGTTGAGAGAATTTGGCCTGGAGGATGAGATTCGTGAGCTCATTAGTGTAGGAGCTTGGGAGGCCTTCTTTCAGATTAGAGAGCCTACCTACAGGGAGCTCACTTTGGAGTTTCTTAGCACATTCTACTTGGAAAGATATTTTGGGATAGTCGATTCGCCTGACACTGTGCAGTTCCGTCTAGGAGGAGTTGCATATTCTATGAGTGTGACCCAGCTTTCCGTCCGCCTGGGACTTTATTCTGTGGAGTTTGTGACTACTCCAGAGTATCATGACTTGCTGGTAGGACTACCCCACGGGACCCAGGAGTGGCGAGTATGGACTGATATAGCTACTGGGAACACTTATGATCCCACCAAGAGCAAAGCGTCTAGCCTTAGGAGGGTTGCCTGGCGAGTGCTCCACTCTATCTTCAGTCACACTTTGAGTAGATGGGGGCACAGTCATGGGGTTGTGAGCACTGCTGATATACTCTTCTTATACAGCATGATTCAGAGAGTGCCTATTCACATTGGAGGTGCCTTCGCTCACTTCTTCTCGACTCAAGCATCAGACCAGAGAGCTGCAAGTATAGTTGCTGGTCCATATATCACTAGACTAGCCAGGCGGTTAGGAGTTTTTGATCGACCATATGGATCCCTCACTATAGTCTCTCATATGGCACCCCTCCGAATGGGCATTCTTCTGGCTATGGGGATCCAGCTTGTGCAGCAGCAGCAGCCCCATGAGGAGGAGCAGCATATTCCAGGAGATGATGGCGATCGTGATCCAGCTCCTGATATGGGTCCATCATCTTCTGCGGGGAGCAGAGTTCCATTCGAGGCCTACTTCCGGGACATACTATCCGGTCAGCAGCAGATTTTGGCTGAGCTTCGACTTATCTCTGAGCGTCAGACAAGGATTGAGGGTCTTCATGATGACTTGGACAGGCGATCCCGACACATCGAGAGCATGGTCGAGTCCCTGTTCCAGCTTTTCCACCCTTCTTCCCCAGCTGACCCGGACCCTCTTGCTTAATAGCCTGGATCATTTATCTTTCCTTTTTACTTATATATCCTGTTTTCTTTTTACTTATTTCTACTTTCTACTTCCATTTATCTGGTCTGTACTTATATTGACTATGCACTTTCATTTACTCTTTATTATATTTACTATTTCCCTTTTATTTTCTTGCACTTTCATTTACTCTGTAATAACTAACAGCCTATTTTTCTAGTATTGTATCTTTTTTCTTCTAGATTACCAGCCTCCTCTCTCTTTCCAACTCTGTCTCTACTTCTGGATCTCCCTGCAATCATGATTTATACTAGACCACCATGCTCCACTTGTCAGGGAAGTTTCAGTTTTCCATCTATTCTCTGTCTCTTTTCCCATTTACCTTATTTATACATTGAGGACAATGTCCAATTTTAAGTGTGGGAGAGCAGTGTTTAGATTGCTTTGTAATGTTTTGCACTTGAACTTGCTTGACTGATTTAGAGTACTGAAATTTACTCCAATTTCAATGATATAAAAAAATTAATTAAAAAAATTATTAATTAAAAATGTGAAAAAAAATATATAAAAAAATTTATTTTAGGGCAATCTTTTGAATAAAGTGATTGGTTCATGCCTTGCTCCTTTAATGAATATTTGGTAATTTAATAAGGAAAATCTAAAACTTGAAGCTAAGAGTAATAAGCATAATTGACCCTTGTGAGATTTAAGCCCTTTTGAGCAATTTTCACATTAGAAATAGAAGCTCATTTTTATCTTCTTGAGGGATTATGTCATCACTCTTGACTTTTTGCTCTAGAACTTGCATTTGCTCTTTTTGAGGCTACATTTTATGTATTTTGCATGTCAGAAATGATGAGGCCATGTTTCTTCACCCTTCTTTTTATTTGTTTGGCTTATTTGAATCCTTTTCTTTGATTTACCCTAAACTTTTTAGCTTTACCCCTAGTTAGCCACTTTGAGCCTTGGACCCTCATTTCTAACCTAGCCATACTATGTACATCTAAAGCCACTGCCCAAGTAAACTTGAACCTTAGAGTTTGAGGGAACTTAGACAAATTATATGAGTTTGGCTATCACTTAGAGGTCCTTACTTAGTGCTGCTAGTTGGATAAGTTGATTTATAGCTTTGATTGTTAAAATAAAATAAAAAAACAAAACACCATAAATACCAAAAATAAAAAATGGTGTCAAATAAATAATTTTGGGAAGAAAAAAAAGAAGAAAAGCTTGTTGGGAATAAATAAATAAAATAATAATAATAATATTGTGTTTGCTGATTAATATGTATATATATATAAAAAAAATGATGAAAATTAAAAAGAGAAGAATGGAGGTTAAAGCAAGGGTTAAAGCAGGATAATATGCTAAGCTGAGTAATGGAACTCGACAATGATCAAACTCATGACCAATGTGTCTTTTTCCTTCAAACTCATGACTCTATCACTTTTCACCCCTTGATTTTCCTTTCCCCCTATCCTCACCATTTTTCCCTAATAAAGTCCTCTGATTTGCATGCATTTTACAATATAGTAGTGGAGATTAGAGTTTTTACAAGCATATGGTAACATTAAGTCATGAGCTGATTGACTTGAGAGTATACACAAGCCTTATCTTGAGAGTGAGAGTAAACACTTTACCTGTGAGGCTATTCTCTTTTGCTTTTATGCTGAGGATTGACTTGTTTAGTTGCTTTATTTTCATTTAGTTGCTTGGCATGACTTGATCCTAATATTTGATTTGTTGAATGATTGCCTGATTATATAAAAAAAAAAGAGAGAAGAAGAAATAAAAAAAAGGAAGGAAAGAATAAAAATTGGAGTAGATTTTCTATTCTCTTACTTCCTTACTCGAGGACGAGCAAGATTCAAGTGTGGGGGAATTGACAAATGCAGAATTGCACATAAATTCTATGAGTTTCATCACTTATTTACTTAGTATTTTGTGCAAATTGATTGAAAAAGATACTTAGATGCTCGATATTTTATTTTCAGGCTTTGAAAGGACACATATGAGCATTAGAAAAGGATTCGGAGGCAAAACTATGCAAATTGTGAAGAATTGAAGTAAATTTGCTCACCTGGCAAAGAACACGGGGTATGGGAACCCTGTGTTGAAGGCCGTGTATCCTTCTAGAATGCTTCGAGGCTTCACTGAACTGCTCAGAGAAGAACACAGGGTAAAACATGGGCCGTGTCATACCCCGTGTATCATACTGCCTTTCTCTTCTCAGATAAACACGGGGGTGTCACACCCCATGTACCATGCTGACCAGCTTTCGCAGAAAAACACGGGGTAAAACACGGGCCATGTCATACCTCGTGTACATTACTACTTGACACTTCGGAGAAGAACACGGGACGTGTCGCACAACGTGTATCGTGCTACTCAACTTTCGTTGAGAAACACGGGGTACAACATGGGACGTGTTGGACCCCGTGTACATCACCAATATAAGTTTTGTGCAAAATTTTGAAAAAAAAGAGGGAAGAGAACAAGAGGAAAAATTGAGAATTAACAAGGAGAGCTACTGGGAGAAACCCTAGGAGAGACCCAAACTCACCAAGGGCATCTTCTAACGTGGATTCGAGCAAGGAATTGAATATTCGAGCAAGGAATTTGTAGATCTTCATGAATTGTTTGAATTCCCTCTCTGTTTTCTGGTTTTTTTTCTAATTTTGTAATGTTTTCACACTAAACCCTTGTGCTCAGCTTGGGTGAACTTGTTCATGGATTTATGGATTTGAATTTTATATAATCTAGCTTGATTTACTGTTGATTTATGATTTGATTATGCTATTTGTGCTGGAACAAACCAATATATCCAAAATATTGGATTTGTGTTATGGATTAATTGATTCTAGGTTGAAATGACCAATTAATTAATCAGACCTTGCATAATCATTGGGAATATCAATTAGACTTAGGAATTAAGCTAATTGGATTCTTTTGCACAGGATGAAATGTCTGAAAATGGATTCTAAAGCAAGTTAATGCAACCTAGATGAGTGATTACTAGAGTAATTCTAGGCACTTAATCTTTTGGTTAGTAGCTAGTAGCCTTGCAATGAGGTATAGTTTAATTTAGGTAATCCAGCAGTCTAAATTAACAGTAAACCAAGTTAGAGGATTACATTCATTCCATAATGAAATGTACAAGGGAACCTTAAGCAGAGTACGTTTTCATTTCATTGAATTAAACCTTTTCTTGATAACTAAGCTCTGTTTTTACATTTTATCCTTAATTCACACTATCAATTGATACGCCTAGATAATTTTACTTGAAATTCAGTTAGTATTCAACGTGCAATCCCTGTGGAGACGATAATCTTTTATACTATAACTCAACTTAACCCGTGCACTTGCGAGATTGCGGTCAGTATACTTTAGCTCCTTAAAGTATGCTTTAGTGACATAAAACCTATAAATAAGCCCCTTAAATTTTTATCAAAGATGAAAATGTTAGCGTTCTTGTTTACATATTTCACCCATGTTATATTTAGGTATTTCTTTTTTAATCTTTTAGGCATAAGTTCTTTACCAGTATTTATTTATCACTGTGTTAGTTCTATTTGTTGATTTATTATTTGTAACTGACATTAGGCAAAAAAATTAGCATAAGAGAGAATTGGTCACAAATTAAAGCATTAGCATTTGATGATCAAGAAACTTAAGCTTGAGGTAGCTTAACATGATGTTAGAACTACTCATAGTGTTCTCTATAAACTTAAAGAAATGACATAAGAACTTTTGAACAAGGCCAACCTGAGTCTTGAAGGTAGTTATATTTATATTTAGCAAAACTACTTTGACATTGACATTTTCATTAAGCTAGAAGTAAAAGTTGCTAAACTCTTAACTTTGATAGAGCAACTATGAAGAACGTCAATATTGTTGTTATAAACTAGTAAAGGTAATTAAGCAAGTAATAAAGGAGTATATAAACAGTTGGCCTTTCTTCTTATTTTTATGGCAAAAGCTATTTCAAGGTCAAACCTTTCATTTCGATGATCAAAATATCTTTATTCAAATTGTTGTAATACTAACCATGAAAGATATATTGTTTAAAAATGGAAACTTGATATTTTCAATTGGTGTTTTTATTTTTGGTTCATAAATAATATGATGACATTTTGTTTCCTTTGAATTTTGAAATTATTATCTAGATCCAATGGCAATGA
Organism: Sindora glabra; assembly: GCA_020226215.1. NCBI lineage: Eukaryota > Viridiplantae > Streptophyta > Magnoliopsida > Fabales > Fabaceae > Sindora > Sindora glabra. Next base: position 21,561,393 of record CM035235.1, read on the forward strand.
ATCAAAAGAATGAAAATTTTAGCTTGTAAAATCTAGCTTAATTATTAGATTTTGTTATAATGAAGTTTGTTTACCAAAAAGACTATATATTATTTTATTTTGATCAAAATGACAAGAATGAGTAATAAAAAGATTTAGTTATGAGCTTTTTAGCTATATTTGTACTTTTGTTATTGGATTGTCATTTTCCTTTAATGGGAAACTTAATGTTTTTATTTTTAGAAAAGTACAAGGGAGTTTATTGTAGGTTTTAATTGTTTATGGGGGTTATGTGACACTAGAACTTATTTTAGGGGTTTAAAGTGTATTTTTCCCTTAAAATATTGATACTTACAACCATAAGTTAGTAAAGTGAAATAACTTCCTTTTTTAGAATGAGAAAGTTGTTTTCCTCTAAAATCCCTTTATTTATTATTAAACTATAAAATATTTTTTATCATCATAATATTTTATGATTATATTTCTACAAAAAATATTTTTTCAAAATAAATAAATGGACTTGTAATTGTTATGACTCAACTTGGCCATGATTGGCACAAGATTTTTTTTCTAATAATCCTATCAGCCTTTCCACACATTGATAAACATAACATAAATTTTATACTTATCTTGCACATAATCATCAAGAAACATCCATCATTCATTAATTTCAAGAAATCATTACATAACAAATGGTTTGCTAAAGAATAGTTATGTTAACTTATTACCCTAACATTTGAGCACAAGTTACCCTAATTATGCAAATTATGGATTAATGTCCATAACCTAATCACAGAAGCAATTTGGCCTACTTTACTATTTAATTCCTTTATCTTACACATACAAATGTACTAAATTTTGTTCTTGCTATCAATTTTGCCAAAAAAGTGGATCTTAATGTGTTTGGAAGAGGGTGTCTTGCTTATTAGGGTACTAGAGGAGGAAGATCTTATTGTATATTTAAAAAGTTTACCTATAAAACACTAAGTATAGGGCTTTAATTTCTTTATCTATTAATCCATGCTATTAAATTTAAGCAGATAGAGTAAGAATGAAAAGACTTTAGTGAACTTCTCAAGCTTCTATATCGTGCAAAGCCTCAAAAATTAAATAATTAACCATTTATCATGACCACAATCCTTCCATAGCTAATTATTCAAAGGAATATTATCTATTAATTCAAACCAAGAGAGAGATTTTTGATGACATCAATGACAATAGAAATAAATACATTCTTGTGCCTCCTAATTAATCTCATCCTATATAATCTCTAATCTTTTACCTCTTGAGTTAACCTTCTCCTACATAATTAGCATACTAATCCTAGTGCTTTAATATTTGCCCCATCTCTTGTCATCATTGGATTCATGGCATAATTTACAATTCAAGCCATTCTTAAGAGCATAAGCTTATCTCATCAAATTCATAACAAAAATATGATAATTCAATCACGACTAAGTCACAAATACCCTATTAAAATTAATTAATGTCAAATAACCACTTTATTTAGAATGTACAAGTTAACTATAATAAATGAAAGTAGTTTTGAAATATGAGAAGCAATTTAATTAGTTTACCACTTATATTACTTGTCATCATATATGTTTAAAGTCATTCAATCTTATATTATATGCTTATAATAGCCTAATGTTTTAGTAAAAAAACATGATTATGTGACAAAATAGGGCTATAGTCAATTATATAATTGATTATCAATGTATAAAGGCAAACTTTGACACAAATACTTAACTATATAATCAAGTATAAGGGTTTATAAGTGACTCTAGATAATTATAGTTGATTACATAGTTGATTACCACTATTTCAAGAGAAAATCTTGCTTGATAGTCATTTGTAAGGTCCTAGATAACAACTTAGGCTTGAATATATAAAGTCTTAGATAACAACTTAGGCCTACATAATCAACTACAAGTAGGTATTCTATATATTTTCCTGCATGAACATTATTTAAATGTATTAAATAACAACTAAATCACATTTAATTGACATCAAACTTTAACCAGCCCATTAATACCATTAAATACTATTCTAATACATTATATCCCATCATTCCATCCATTAATGTAATGCATTTAACATCATTTTCAAGTGTAATCATCATTATGCTATAAAAACATTAAAACTTATTGAAACAAAGATTTAAGTTGCAGATATGATAGAATACTACTTACTATACTTAGGTTAGTAGTTTGAGGTGTAGGGAATGATGATTGGAACCTATATTGATTAAACAAGGAAAGATTTATGAGTTAGGGTTATGGGTAGCTTATTTTCCTCTAAAAATTAGTGTTTTGAAATCAAGTGTTTTAAAGGGAAATTGGATGAATACAAGAGATTGCTTTATAAGGAAGCAAAATAAGGGAGTTACTCAGCTTGTAGAAATAAGAATAATGGAGAAATAAGGAATTCTTACATATAAGCTCTAGGGTTCTTTCTTAGAGGATTGAAGATGATGAGCAAAAATAAAGAAAATGGTAAAAGTGAGTGTTTTATGGTATTTTAAGCATTAAATAGTTGGAGGTATTATAGAAAAAAAAAGGAAAATGTTGTTTGAACTCATCAGTTAGTCTAGTTAGGCTATAATTGAGTATGCTTGTCTAAAAAGCAAATTGAATAGGCATAGTTGACGTATAGTTAATTATTGCTTTATACTTTATTTCTATTTTCATATTGTCATTTTTCATAGTGCACTCCTCTAACCACATACTTTTTATGACATTTATCTAATTCAATTCATCTACAAGGTTTCACTATGTCACTCATGGTTCAAAACATATTATTAAAGCAATTCAATCATACTTAGCTTACATGAAATCAATTAATTGAATGAATACAAATTTTGAATTTTTATGGTGTAACAATAATGTTTTAATTTTATTAGTTCATAATTTAAAATCCAAGTGATTTTGTACTTTATTATGCTTGGTTTATTTACTTGTTGACAAAATGTCATAGACACGAGTCAATTAGATTAGAGTTAAAAACATGTTTTACCAAGCTTGGTATTTTTTTCTTTTTGTAATTTATCTTATTTCATGCATCTAACAACTAAATTGAGATTGTTAGTATCATTTTCTTAACAAAATTTCTAATTAGTATTGGAAAATTATGAATGAAGATTTATCAAAAGGCATTTAGGTAATGTGCTTGGGAGTCATAAGAGAAAGATCTAGGTGTGATGAGTAAATCTTGAGATAGTCCACATAGTGATGCTCATAATTGAGTAGTTATATAAAGAAAGTGAAAAGTTTGCACCCTAAATTGGGGCATATGAATTGTGTACAAGATTAATTGACTTGTATGGATTAAAAGGTCATAAATGATAATATTAGGAGAAAGGTAAGGAATAAGGGTTTGAGAATTGATCATTAATATCCAGTCATATAATGGTTAAGTATAATTAACAGGATTAAGGATATACATGATAGGATAGGGCTGTGAAAACATGAGAATGAGCTTACAAAGAATTAGAATATTATTTTGGTGCAATCTAATGAGGTAAATGAGTATTAAAGTGTTAGTAGTTTAGGTGAATCAATTGTAGCTCCAACTAGAAGTGTATGTATTGAAGGGACTTGTGTAGTTGCCTTTAAAGGCTCTATATGTTAGATAGTTTATAGGATTTATTTGCAAATCTCAAGTTTGTTTAAGATTAAATATTGATAGAATGTTAATGGTGGATAATATCTAGATAGATATTTTCTAAAAGGAAAGTTCAAGGTATATTTCAAGCAAAACATAGTTGTATGATGACAAAGTAGGTTTACTAATCTTAAGGACATACAACTTGCAAGGGCCTAGATTTTCTAATAGCATTGGGTAGGATCATTGATTAGTTAGCTAAGTATCTCAACATAATAACCCATAATGAAATGAAAATGATAATACGAAAGGAGATTGAGTTGTAGCATTAACACTTGTCAAAGAACCTATCTAAAGATTTTACCATAGGGAGCAAATGTTTGAGGTTTCATAGGATGTAATGATATCCAAGCCTCAATTATGCTATAATTTGTAATACTTTTGTCTTTTTATGAGTTAACTAATTTAGCAATTTAATTGTCCATCATACTAGTGCTACCCTATCATATCAAATGATTATCCATCACACTATAGTTGTTTGTACATGTTAGACTTAATTATTTTAAACATGTTAATTCAGTAATATAATAAAATGTAAACAAGTTAGCCTAAGTAAAGTGACCATCTAGTTAGGCCCAAAATGTGATAACAGGTCATTCTCGGTGATGAGTCAACCTACTTCTAGTTACATCTTGTAAACCAAGGTTACTCTTCCTAAACCCTAAGTTAATCTATACACACCTCATCTATGATAAACAATAATTCTCCCTAAATACATTGTTGACAACTAGGGTTCATAGGAAGAGTAACTTCTATACATTGTTTGTGGAATTGCAATGTTCATGATCATACTTGGAGTAGATTATGAATCATTTAACATTCATAATGAAAATAGATGCTTCTACTTTAGGTATATTTTCACTAATTTTTCCATCTATAATATTATATTATTTTTAAATGATTAATTGGAATTAATTTACATGAAATTAACAATTATGATAAGAGCCATCTAGATTATATGAATTTATTCATATTATGTAGATTCAAATATATATTTTGTTTTTAGGTAATTTAAAATTTGTGATGAATTTTTCCTATATCAAATTACTATGAATTCATTAAATTATTTTTTAGCTTCATTTATTTTTAAATTTTATGTTTAAATATACAATTGTGTGTCTTTGCACTATATTATTACATCGATAGTAAGTTTTTATTTTGAAATTGTTGATTTCAAATATTACCTAACAATGATTTTTAAAATATCGATTTTATGCATAGATATGTCAAATGTTATATTTGAAAGGCTTATATGATAATCCCGACAAATCATCCTTGTGAAAAATATTTTGTCATTCATGATTTATTATGAATATTTTCATTGATTTGTTCCATATGAAAATATATTTCTTTGACGTTAGGATTATTGTATATAAGTCAGTGTGTTAATTTTCATTATAAAGTTCTATCTGCATTTTTCTTTCAATTTGTTCTAAATGCTTTGATTTTCAAGGGTTGTTTCAATTTATATTGAATATAAAAATTCTTGCATTGAAATTATCATGTAGTTTCCAAGCTATTTTCTAGTGTGTACTTTTTTAGCATATTTAGTTTTAAAAGCAACTATTTTTATAAAAATTAATTGGTGTCAAATATTATAATTGAAATATAATTAAAGAGGGCTATAATTATTTTTTAACTATTTTTGAAGTACTGAAAGGGTTATCTTCATTAAAAGCCATTAAAAACCATTTAAAAAATTTTTTGCATTTGAATTTTATTGTCATTCATTTTTAGGAATCATTTTAGTCATTTTTTAATTTTGTTAATGAAAAATGAATTTTGGTCTTTATAGGCATGAAAAATGCATGTTAGGCATTAAAAGGTTGTAAAAGATCCATAAAACGGTTTTCAAAAATTTTGCATTCAAATTAAAATGAACTTAAAATGCATTTTTTGGAAGTTTTTGTATTAAAACATATTAAGGATTAAATATGTGCAAAAATTACATTTTAAAAACACATTAAAATGACATATTTAGTGTTGGGGTTGCAATCAAGTTAGGTTGACCCAATTGAAGATTTGGCTAAAGCATAAAGATGATGAATAGTATTGCACATGTGAAGCTTACTCTCAAGAGTGGCAAGTGAACTTTACTTGCTAGGTTTCTAGCATTCTATGATGGTGAAAATTACAAAATTAAGCTTCACTCTTTGAGCTTGTAATTATGGGCATTTTCTAGATTTTTTAATTTAAAATTATTTTAATTATTTTCCCCATTTAATTTACATGCTGATTTGAATTTACGCATGAAAATTTTATAGTACAATTCCTATGTTTTAAGCTTTTACATATAAATTTTTGGACATTATTTGATCTATTAATTATTTTTCCATAAATATATACTTATAGAAAAATATTTTTTAGGAATCATTTAGGTTCATGTTATGCCATGAAATTTTATGTAATTGCAGACCCATCTATCATGGGCCTAATTGTATAAAATTTTGTTAATTTTAATAAAATGATAATTAGACTAATGCATGTATCATATTAGTAATATTTTAATATCCTATCAATATGATATTATTAATATAATTTGTGGGTGATAACATGAGTGTATGAGTAAATATTGTATTTTTAAATTTTTTTAATATTCTATTAGTGTTAAATTTTAGAAATATAGTATTTAGTCCTTGTGTTGTATTATAAAGCCTTAAATGCCCTATTGGTGCTAAGTCTCAAAGTGTAATGTTGAATACAATTGCATAGTTTGCTGAGGAGAATTTAAAGAATGATTAAAGTTAAATATGCATTAATATTTTCAATTTGGTTTCCTTAACTTCCCTAACTATGCAATTAAATGTTGTTAAAAGATTTAATAGGGAAAACCATGAGGATTAGGCTAAGTTATCTAACCTTGATTTGGTTATTAGGGAAATAAAACTCATGATTAATGTTAAATCTACAATAAACCAAAGGAGTCATTATGAAAGGTGGACTCACTCAAATAGAATATATTTAATGGTAATGAAGTATATGATGGATAAGATAATAAGAGAGAATATCCTAAAAATGAACAATGCAAAAGTGTTCTTAGACTCTATGGCTCAAAATTATAAGTTTAAAAAGGTTAAAAAGGGATAATATCTTTCATTACTTGAAAAATTAGTACATGGTGGTGTTAGTGAGGAGCGGAGCATATTTTGTAGTTAGTGAATTACTACAATTAATTGAAGTCTTTGCCTATTGATCTAAGTGATAGTTATCTTACTCGACGTGTGCTTGAATTTGTTCCATGTCAGTTTGATGTTCTCAAAATGTCTTACAATATTCAAAAGATCGAATAAACCATCAATGAGTTTATTTCTATTGTAACATAAAATAAGGAAGATATGAAAATGGGTAAAGCTCAGGTGGTCAAATATACAATGCATGGCTCAAACTTAGAAAGGAAATATTTGGCCAAGGTAGGTATCATATGGTTGGATAAATATTTGGCCAAGATTAAAAAGCCCAATGATTATCATCTATAAGAAAAAAAGAGTGTCGAGAGGTTTCTAAAAGATTAATTGATAACTAAAAAACGTGTTATAGCTAGTAGCATTGTGTCAAGATAAAGATTAATCCTATCCAATTAGATCAAAGTATTTGATCACTTGTGTAGATATCGTAGAGACATTACCCTTTTGGACTACAATCATGATTCATGATAACCCTATTCATGCATTTATGATTGGATCTTTCAAATATAGGTGATTAGATTGTTCCTTAGGAAGCAAATATGTGTTTAATGTAACAAAGGTATAAACACAAACACTAGCTTATATTTCTTTCACTTGGATCCTTGATAGGTTTTGAAGTAAATTTGAATTTTTCCATTATGCTTTTTGATTTTGAAACCTAATAATAACACCTAGTACTATGTGAGGTAAGAAGTACTTCATCACTTCCATGGATGATTACACTAGATTTGGTTAGGTGAAGTTGTTTAGTGAAAAGTTAGAATCACTAGAAACCTTAAGTTATTCAAGGCAGTAGTTAAGCTGAAATTAAGGGTGTCAAACAAGTCATGACCTATGGGTTAATCTATACTTGTCATGTGTTTTGGTTGGTTTGGGCTTTTAAAATTAGACCTATTTTTAGATGTAAGTAATATGGGTCGATCCATCATGAGCTGACTTGTATCTACTAAGTACGTTGACTCATAATTAAAACCTATAGGCAACCCAGTCTTTCAAGTGTTTTAGCAAGTTTGGACTCCTTAAAATTAAATCAATTTTGAACATAAGTATTATGAATTAACCCATCATAAATTGATTTGTATTTGCATGGCCAACTTGTTTGATAGGCCTAGCTGAAATTGGGGAAACGAATAAAATGTGTCATTTTTAATTGAAGTGATAAGTATTATGGTAGGTATAATGAAATAGGTAGAAATCCTTGCCCTTTTGTGATATATCTATAGAAGAGTGGATTTTAAGTAAGTTACACCATACTTAGGACACTAGAACGAAATGGAATTGTTGAAGAAGAAATTGAACTCTCATGAATATGATGAGGGGCATGTCAACTTACATTTCTCTACTAGAAATCTTGTGGGATGATGCATTAAGAACAATACCTTATATTTTAAATTAGGTTCCTAGCAACTTAGTGCTTAAAAGCGTTTATGAATTATTGTACTATAAGAAGTCTAGTCTAATACATATTGAGTTTGGGGTCACAAAGCTAAAGAAAAGTTGTATATTCTATCCATAAAGAAACTTGATTCAAAGATGGTTAATGGATACTTCATTGGGTATCACAATGGTTAAAAAGATAGCAGGTTTTACTATATTACTTATATAACAATTACATTGAGTTGTCTTTGAAAATGAGTTAGACAATGGGAGCAAAAATACTATGCATCATAAATTTTACTGAAGATAAAACAATTATCCTAGTAGCACCAATATTAGGAGAGTCATTTTTTGCTATTCCACCAATTGATCTAATGTAACCAATAATAGAAGATGCTAAACCGGATGAGATAAATGAAAAGATTCCTTTAAGGAGATCTCATGAAGTTTGCATACTAGTAACTTTTAATTATTATCTCGTATATCTACAAGAGTATGAGTATAACATTAATAATAATACTAATCTTATAAACTTTTCACAAGCCATATTTAATTTAAATTATTCTGAGTTGTTTAGTGTTATAAAAGATGAACTGACTTTAATGCACAAAATTCAAGTAAGGAATTTAGTTAAACTACCTACATGTTACAAGCTAGTTGGATGCAAATGGGTTTTCAAGACTTAAAAGGATGCTCAAGATCAAATTCAAAGATACAAGGCCAAATTGGTAGCTAAAGACTATACCTAGAAGAAAGGTATAAATTACAAAGAAACATTCTCACCAATTTCAACCAAAGACTTATTCTAAGTTATTATGGTATTATTGGCTCATTTTGATTTAGAGCTATATTAGATGGATGTAAAGATAGGTCACGACCAATTCTTGATCATGATTGGCATAGATCCATTACCTATTTTCACAAGCTTTAACAAATTTTTATTCTTTCTATCTAATAGGGGTTTCCAAATTCTATAGAGACTTAAATTTTATCTTAAAATTTTATGAAAAAATGAATAAAACCTCCCCTATTTTTGGACACTTCCTAAAGACCACACACCCTATATTATGTAAAACCTATTTACTCAAATACGGCAAATTCCTATACATGCATCATACAACACAATTACAACATACATATATATAGATAAATGACTCAACGCCCTATAGATGGAATCACCATCACAATCATCAATTCATTTCTAATCATAATTCAAAATGACCCTCAACTGTTAAATCTTCAATCTAAGCAGTTTTTCATTCTCCATGAATGCATCAAGCTCACATATACTCACCATGACCTAAAAATATTGAAATATAACAGAGTGAGTTATAATATAAAAACTCGGTGAGTATATATCTATCATATTTTATAGGTGATAAATTTTATTTATAATATTTACAGATTAATCATATACTAATAAAGTCAATTCCTAAATTTTTGAAATATGTGATAACCATGGTCCAAAATGGAAGTCCACCTACATATGACTCAAACTTTGTTCCTCACATCACAAGCATAGGAGTCTCAACTATTCGTTAAAACTTAATATTATATATTATCCATTCCAGGTAGACATCACATTCATAAAGAGTCGTTAAGGCTCAAATATACACAGATCATCATAATCACATCATCAGTAAAAGTTAATAAAAAAGAATCATATTATGTCACATATTCAAATAGAGTAAACATACACATAGCAACTCTATGATATCAAGATCAATTCAATACTTCTCCCATTGTAGCCAGGAATTACCCATATAGCTCTCAAATAAATTCTATATTCTTTATAATGATTTACCGGTAATTCACCATTTAACTTTCATATTATCCATCACCACTCATAATTTCCAATGCTACTTTTAGCGTGATTTTTGAATAGTATACATAAGAGAGTTTAACTTCTGCATCACAATTGTTTATAATAGCTTAATGCAATGTCTACTTCATCACTAAACAATACCAAGTACACAGATATCTCTATACTCAAGTACAGTCTATCAATTATTAGAAACAAATTCTTCATGCTTTCACTGTGCACTCTAATCTAATAATATTATTTCAACATGCTATGAACCTGAGTTTACACTTACATATAACTATATTTACACAAAGGTATAGAATTGACACTAACAATAAGGAAAATAAAATTTACAATATTTAAACTATTTTTTAATAAAATATTAAGAAGTGGTGATACATATACTCACATTAAATCATCCATAATTTCAAAGATTTTCAACCCTATATCTTCTTCCTTCCATCTTTTCCTATTTATCAATTTATGGTAATAAATTATTATTATATGCACATTACTAACTTTCCTTTTTGTATTACAAATTCATATTATTTGCTTCTTATATTTTCTACTATAAATTGATAATTTAAATATACTTTTTAATCTTTTTAGATTCTAACTTTGTTTTCATGCTTATCCTTAACTATTAAACATTTTTATATACAATGCCCTTTCTAAATCAAAGTAATGAACCAATCAAATATTATCACTCATATCATTATATGAAATTATACACTTATCAACTTAAATTTTTAAAGATATTTCCAATAAATCCACAATCTTCATAAATAAGGATTCTCAAATCATATATAAATCCTTTAGATTGATAAATTGCAATACTTGAAGGTTATTTTAATTATGTAATCCTAACATTTAGTATCATCAAATCATATTTCATTACTAACAGCATCTATTTTCAAATTCTATAAAATAGTTTCTAAAATCATAAATGAATCCTTTAAGATAATAGAATAGAATGCTAACCAAATTCCTTTAACATTCTACAACATAAAATTGTATTTTCATAGGCTTCATTAAGTACTAAAATAATATAAAGAAAATATGGCAACTGTTTGAGTTAAGCCCCATTTATACCAAATTTTCATATGCAACATTCCAACAATACTTCAATCATATTTTACCAATAATTTACAGCTCCAAATCTGTATTTATGTATATTTGTATTTTATTTTATTATCTATTATTTTATAGTTACCACAATAACATCATAATATGTAAGGGTACAAATTGGTCGGACGGCCTATCAGGGACCTATGGTTCGGCTTGATTTAAGCTCAGACCGACTCAGTTTATTTAGTTAAATAAGACAAGTTAAGGCCAATATAGAAATCTTTTTAATTAAATAGGTTAAACTTTTTTATTTTAAGTCTAACCTATAAACTTATGAGGCCTGCCTGTTTAATATTTTTTCATTTAAATTTATTTACTTTAAAGATAATGATATATAAATTTTTTTTTCAAGTCTATTATATAGATTAAATATTTTGAATATTTATTATATAATTTATGGTAAACTAATTTGCCTTTATTATTAACATTTGATATTACAATAACTTGATGTTATTTTACTTTTAATTAAATATTGAATAATTAAATTAGTACTTTTATGTTATGAGTATATGAATTTATTTTTTTATTAATTAATTCTTGTATAAAATTTTATATTAATTATAGTATTATTAAGTACATCTTAAGAATATATTGATATAAGTTTATATAAGTTATTGATATATTTAAGACTTTGTTATAAATAAGCTTTTTAAATCATAAATTGTTGCCCTATTCAAAATTTTATATTTAAAAATAGACTTTAAATAAACTAACAATTAGACCAAATTTTTAAAATAGATTAGACCAGACTTGAAATAAAATCTTATATAACTAATAAGTCAAGTTTACACTATTATTTTGTATTACATATCTGAACTATTTAAAGTAAAATGTAATCCAACCTAAATCATTTACGCCCCTAATAATATGGTATAAACTAACTTTTGAAAATGAAATACTTAGAAATCCTATTTAAGTGTTTTGTGGCATTTAGTTTTCAATAACATTTAAATAATCAATATATAAAATGTTATTTTGGCATAAAAAGGTTCGCGAACGGGCACCAAAGTCGAAGAATGTTGCCACGTCATACCACCCGAAACCAGCAGCTAGCCGGAGACTGGCTTTGCGTGGCTCCCTTGCCCGCCGTTGCTTGTGGGGCTTCTCGCTGGTCGTGCTCAGCTGCTGATCATCGTCTCTCCGTCGCGGTTGGATACCAACTGCAACGCCAGCGGAGAAAGCTATCTCATAGAGCTCCATCACATGATGGAACAGTAGTAGCAGCAAGAACAATACTCAGCTCCAGCCGAAGTTGAGAAGAAGAAGAAGGAAGGAAGAAAAGAGAAAGGCGGTAGATGAAGTGAGAGAGAGGGAAGCTCGAACAGAGAGGGAGAGGCAGGAACACGTTGGGGAGAGCCAGAAAATATGCAAGGGACAGCTGCCAGGAAAGAAAAATCAAATTAATGGGAGAGAGAGAAAAGGGTGACGGGAGTATATATAAAAAATAAGGGCCAGAACATGGGAAGGAGGGCACCGACAAAAGCAAATAAAGTAGGAGAGAGGCAGTAAAAATATTGAAAGGAGGTTTGGGTTTTCATCTTATGTATATCGCCCTTACGAGCTCATTTCCTTAAAAACATTTCACCCCACCACTTTAATTTCATAATAATCTAGCTATTAGTTCATTTTAACAAATCATTTTTATTATTATTATTATTTTATCAAACTAATTTTGTAATCTCAATCCCATTACTCCAATATTTGAACATATTATATAAATACTTTTGTAATAACTTGATAAATTTAAAAATTATAAAATAAATATTTTAATTCCCATAATTTCTCAAAATAACTTATTAAATAAAAAAAATCATTTCATTTCATGTAAAAAATATTTTAATCAAATCTTGAATCAACAATAATTATATAAAATAAATTTAGTTCAAATATTATCATTGATAAAAGAAATTCAAATACCCAATAGTAACTAAATGAATATCAAATAGAAATAGGAAATCATAAGCACTTAATTTGGGTTATTACAAGATAGCCTTTTTAAATAGTGATTTATTAGAGATTATTTTATCAACCAACTAGGTATTTTCAAGAGAAGGGCAAAAAACATTTTGCATGTAAATTTAAAAAGTCCATAATGCTTAAAACAAGCATCTATTTAATGGTACCTTAAGTTTAACAAGATAATGACCATTTTTAGGCTCAAGGAGAATGTAGTACCTTAGTGCATTTATATGCTAATGAGTGTAGATAATTTTATTATACTAGACTATACATGGATGACATTTTCTATACAAGCAATGATATGAACTTGTTGATTAAGACAAAGAAAATGTTGTCCAAACACTTTGATATAAAGGATCTTAAGGATGCCTAATATTTTCTAGGCATAGAAATTCTTTGTGACAAATATTGGGATCTACTTGGTTTGACTTAACAAACTCCATTGAGAAAGTATTAAAGAGGTTCAACATGTCAACATTCTTTTAAGTTTCAACACTCATTTCAAAAGGTGAAGTTTTCTCAAATTCTTAGTGTCTTCAAAACAATGTTGAAATAAAGAAAATGAAAAATATCTCATATGCATTAATTGTAAATAGCGTGATGTATGCTCAAATATATACATGTCTTAAGATAGCTTATACTATCAGTGTATTAAGGAGGTACCTAAGGAATGTTGCTAAAAGAGTCATGAGGTACTTATAGGGTATAAAAGATTATATACTAACCTACAGTTGATTAGGTATCAAGACCTAATTCTCGGATACCATGACTAGTGTAAAGACACTTAACTAGTATTAATATACTAGCCAATTATTCTTAAGAGCCTTTCAAACATATATGGCTAATCTACTTTCAAAACTTCACTAGAAATATAGACAACCACTTATAGAAAATAACTTTGACTTGCGTACACATAAAGTAGTTCAAAATGTAAGTTGCATATACCAAAAAATATTTATATAAAAGTGTACAAGTTTTTTTTGAAAAACATAACTCTGTATGTAGTATTATTAGAAGATAAAACCCTTAACTAGACACTATGGAAATATTGTAAGAAAGGTTCACACATAAATGTTAGTATTTTTTGTGGGATCCATGTTTCATATCTATAAATAAAAATTTAATGGAAAGAGTTTATAAATAAAAATTTAATAGAAAGAGTGTAAGTATTAAAATACTTAGTGAATAGCTATTCTTCTCTTTTTTTAGAGAGTTTTCACCATAATAGATTAGATATTAATAATCATATAAAATAAAATTTGATTTAAGCTTTTATGTACAATATTTTCAAAGTTCATTAAAGAGAATGATTATAGATAGTGCATAAGTTTATCTTTATATCTTTCGTTTAACCTTATTCCTTACCACCTTAGGCATAAGGCTACTAACATTATCCCTCCAACCCTTGCCACTCCTTTCTTTCTTTGTGAGTAACATCAAGATGCTAATTGTAATATCAATTACCCATTTCATTCATTTCATAGGATATGATTAAAGTACCAACTATACTATAAAATTTTATCATTCTCATATATATTCACAGTTCATCCTTATATGACATTATATCCAAGGATATCATACAATCTTTCCATTCTAGATAATGGCAATACTCAATTCTTTTGAATGGCTAGCAAATTTATAACACAAGCTCCAAGCAACACAAATTTTAAGTATTTGCAACATTTTTCAATATGAAATAACAAACACTAAACATGTTAGGAATCAATTCAAATTTTGACTAAAATTTTATCTAATGCTTCTCATATATTAATAAGCATCAAACATTAATTTTCTTGCAATTTTCTAACCCTCAAGTATTGTTCATACAGTACCCGAACAAGGAATTTGAAAACAGGACAACATGTAAGTAATTAAAATAAAAGCCTTTTTTCAATATTCAAATTACTTCTAATCATTACCAAATTTGATACAATATCCCTACATGTTAAAAGATTAAAAACTTCAATTGTTTCATAATAATTTTATGTAGGTACTATTTATATAGAACCAAAAGCTTAGAATTTTCAATTCTAGGTAGTTGGGGTTGTTGTTAAAAAAAAAAAAGGTCTTCTTAGTATCCAAATTAATTCCAATTGCTATCAAATTTCTATATAAGGTTACCAACATGTTAGTAATTAAAGAACATAAAGCATTTTAATTTTTCTTAATCAAATTATGACATAAATAGCACCAAACTTCAACACATACAGAATCTAGATTTTTATTTTAATCTATTGTAATCAAAGTTCATATAAATTCACTTTTCATAACTTTAAAATCTTCCAAAAAATTTCAATTCTCTCCACGCCAATCCTAACACTATTTGACTAATTAAAACATTAAAAATTAAAATTTTAACAATTCCTAATCCTTTGATTCCAATGAACAATAAAATCATACTATTAACCTATTAGATAATTATGTTCTTGATCATAATATAATTCTTATTGTCATCTCTTAAGGGAAAATTTGATAAATCTTCTTTTATCAATCTTAGCAATATTATATCATCATTGTACCATCATATTAACATTTATACAATACTAAAGCAGATTATATAGCACCATAACTCATTAAACACCTATAATAGCATATACTATCATAATCTTCTCTTTTAATGGGAAAACTTAAGGAAACAAAAGATAGTTGTTACTCACCTTAAATCCTTAATTCTTTAATTCTTCAAATACCCTTTAAAGTAGCAACTTCAATTTAATAAATTAAGTTTTTAGGAATTTCAAAGAGAAGATTTCTATAAAACTTGAAGGAAATGGAGGAAAACCTAGGTTACCTTACAAGAATTTGATGAAATTAGTCAGAAAACCTCTTGAAATGTAATATCCAAAGCTAAAATTTCAAGTTTTATAAACTTTGATGCATGTGGATAAATATTTATTTATTCAATTAATATTTAATTTTAAATTTATTTATTTTATTAAAAGTTCTGAAATATTGGAAATGATACCTATGATAACATTTGAAACATATTTATTTTTATATATGGCCATATTAATTTAATATTAGTTTAACATGATTTTTGTAAAGGGATTTTCTTATATGTTGAAAATATTTCAGTAATTATGGGTATAAGGATTTATGAAATAAATCATTGTATTTAATAATTTATTTTTGAAAATTGTTAAAGTTTGAAATAGATTTATTTTAAATGGTCATTACTAATTTAAGGTTAGTTTAAATATTTTTATAAGGATTTTCTTATAAGTATAAAATATTTTTAGAAGTGAGGGGGATTAAAATATTTTATTTAGGACCTCTAAATTTATTAAATTATTTCAATTATATATGTATTTATATGTATAGAAGGGAGATTGAAAATGATGCAATTGAGAATTTTAAATAAAAATTAGTTTTATAGAAATAAGGTTTAAAATAAATTAGTGGCTAAGATTTTATTAGGAGATGAGCTTATAATAGGGTGAGAAACATGAAAACAAAACCTACAACTTAATGTTTTTCTCTCCCATCTTATGTTGACATATAACATCCTTCCTTTTTTAATTTTTATAGATTTCACTCTCTTTATTTTTTTTTAATTCCACCAGCTCTTTTCTCTCCCTCCTTTTGTGTTTCTTTTCTCTCTTTCCTTTTGTTATCGACCTTTCTCTTAACATGTGCCTTCTCTCTTTATCGAATAGCCACCATGCTACGTTATGCTTCTCATTATTGGTATTGGTGTTAATGATTTAGAAGTTGGTTGCTATCTCAACATGCCTCCAAAAGCTCCAAGCCACTTCTACTTTTGCTTTCCTATGAAATCCATAAACTAAGCTTGAATGGCAATGGAGTTATGATTTTTGAAGTTGGCATCCTCTAGTTATTGTGCACATCATTTAGGGTCAGCAACAGAAAGGACATGGTGATGGGAGTTACTAGTTGTAGTGGAAATGTAATTGAAACAAGGCCTCGACATTCACTTTCTTTCACTAGAGTTTCGACATCTTTCTGCCACCATTAAGCTCCAACTAGTCACTCCAAGAAAAAGTGAGTTATTTTACATAATTAAACCTTCACATTTTTATTGATTTGAGTTGAATTCAAGAAAAAACTTATTTTTGTAAATTTTTAGAAAAATGGTGTTATTTGTGAAAAATAGAATATTTATGCCATGGAAAGTTAAAGTATCATATTTATGATATTTGTAAGCCATTACTCTATAATTTTGGATAATTTAGAAATTTATTTTAGAAAACCCATAAATACCCACTTGAAATATATATGGAAATCTTTTGAAAAATATAGAATTTATGCTATATAGTAATAAAATGCTACAAATAGAATATTTATAGAGGGTTGGATTCTATTATTTTGCATGATTTTGGATTGATTGAAGAAAACCTCTTTTTGTGGGATTTTTGAGATGTTTGATGATGTATGTAAAAAATGTTATTTTTATGTTGTAGGATGCTGAAATATTATAATTAGAGCATTTGTGAGGTATTATGTTTTTATATTTTGATTGATTCCAACTTGTAAGAATATGATATGAAATTAGAATTGAGATAACTGAAAAGAAAACGAGTGATGCTCATATAATTATAAATATTCTTGTAATTTATGAAATAGGAAAAAGAGATGATAAAATGAATATAGGTGCATTGAAACTTCTTGAAATGGATGGGCAACCTTATCAAGTAAGTACATATCTCACCACAGGCTAATAGTTTAATAAAAGATAATTTAATTATGATTATTTATATTCTTTTTTTGAAAACATAGATTTCATATTCATATATATTATGTGTAAACTTAGTGTCGATGTATGAGTACAATTAGCTATTAAGTAAAATTCAATGGATCAGAGTGTGTAGTAAAAGTATGGTAGTGATGTTTTTATCTAATGGTGAAATGTGATTGAGTTTCTATGATATCTATATGTCATGACTATATGGGTAAGCATGATGGTAGTATTATATATTTTATTGTATACTTGATATTGCTCCATAATGAATTACTTATCTTACCTTGATGGTCTTACAAATGATTGTGATATGAAAGCTAAGCTATTTTTTGTATATTACTTGTGAATCATGCTAATAGTGATGTTGAAAGCTATGAATGGTGATAGAGTTATGATGTGAAAGCTGGGTGAAAATTTTTTTACAAATAATTATGAAGGATATAAGATTGATCTGAGAGTCGAATAAGAAATTTTTGGTGAGCAATTGAGAAAAATATAGTATCAATCTAGAAGCCAAGAAAAGGCTAAACATATGTTTACTATAATGGGATGTGTAATATTACAATTCATTTATAATTGAACATTACAATTGATATGATTGGAATGATTATTAGTGTTTAAGCCTAAATGATTATTTGTGATTGTGATGTTTACTTGGATCAGGTAGTGTGTGATATAATCATAAAAGTGTATGATATCAGATAATTGAAATTATTATGATTTATAATAAGTAGTATAGAATTTGAACTATATGTAGGTGAAAATGTCATCTGAGATTTAGTTTTGCAAAAAAAAGAAAAATTAGGAAGTTCAAGTTAAATTTATCTTTCTTGTTGAATTTTTAGATAGAACACATTTAAATTAATAATTAATGGTTGTAGATATATGCTCACTAAATTTCTATAACTCACTTTAATTATTTCAATATTTTTAGGTTGAGATAGTTTATTTAGCTATGCTTCATACATGTAAGATCAAAGACTATCTAGATTTAAAGATTTGACAATTAGGATTAGAATTAATATTAATTATAGAGATTTATTGGATTATATGATGTGTTGAATTGATTGTATGTGCATAAGTGTGAAACTATATTATATTATGTATATACTTGTTGCTGTTGTACTTGAGAATATACAGGTTTTGTATTTTAAGATATGTAGCCCTTGGGAAGTATCCAAAAATAAGGGAAATTTTGTTTGTTTTTGTTTAAAATTTAAAGAAAATTTTGAGTTCCTCTAAAAATTTGGAAACTCTTATTGGATAGAAAAAGTGAAAATGTTAAGGCTTGTGGAAACTAAGTATCGGGATCTATGCTGGCTACGATTGGAATTAGGTCATGACATGAAATTTATTGAAGAGTTGAAAACCTTAGTAGAGAAGCTTAGAGAGCTCATGATTTTGAGGTAAGAATAAGCAAAAGAATTTGTGCAAAATTAGGCTAAAAGGCTTTTATATAAAGCCTTAATTCTAAGGTTTCCATCATAAGCTTCATATTATTATTTTTTTGGTAAAAATCTTGTTGATAATTCTAGCACATAGGGGTATAATTTTTTAGCTTAAAATTAGATAATAATTTCTTCAAAAACCAATTAAATTTAGCCAAATAAAATGTCTAAAAATGTTTGTTAACAAATACCTTTATTTTCCTACTTATTTACCTAACTGCCATAAGTTTCTTCTATAGGATTGGGCTTTACTTGAGCTTCATTTTTTTTTTACTTTTGGGGTCAAGTTTATGCCTAAAAAATTGAGCCATATCAGCTTAAAAAAATCATAGTGGTTTATTTTTATTTTAAGCTGAATTTTAGGTTTTTGAGTTCCTTAAGCCATTTTTTGGTTACCTGGGCCCTTAATTTTATATTAGGTCTTCACATAAATTTTTTCCCAAATGTAGTGTTAGATTTTTAATTATATTTTGACTTATACTAATATTTAATATAATTTCTTCAAAAATTCTAACTATGCATAACTCCAAAACTATCTTTATGATTTACCTAAATTTCACCCAATTACCTTTCCGAGTTTTCATTTATGAGATTCCTACTTTAAATTCCTTCTTAGACTTTTTACTTTATTTAGGATATTACATCTAGAGATCTTATGCTTACAAGCTATTTAGATTCAAATTTTTACTGGTTGTTTAGATGATAAAAAATTGACATTTGGGTATATCTTCATGATAGCAAAAGGAATTATATCATAGAAAAGCGTTAAACAATCCTTAATAGCAACCTTCACTATGAAAATAGAATATGTCACGTGCTATGAAGCTTTTTATGCTACTATATGGTTGAGGAATTTTATGGTTGGTTTCAAGATTATAAAGAATATCCCAAAGCCTTTGACCATTTATTGTGATAATATTGCTACTATAAACTTTTCTCATAATAACAAAAGTTTTGCTCGTATGAAGCATTTTTGATGTAAAGTATTAGTTTGTGTAAGAGAAGGCATATGAGCATATCATATGTACTGAACATATTTTCATAAATTGTATACTCATGGATCCACTAACTAAAGGCTTAGCAGTAAGAATGTATCATAATCATGTAATTGATATAGGTTTGGCAAAGTCTTTTGATATTTTAGGTTAATAGGAATACTATGATGTAAATTATTTATCTTGAAATGCATATAAATGAAATATTGACATTGAAATATTCATGTTTTCCATATATTGTTTACATTTTTTGTTATGGCATATTGATAGACACATTTAAACGTTGTCTCAATACTATATTAAGAATAATGATTCTTATTTGGCATCTTGAGCGGATGCTTCGACCCTATGTGTGAAAATTTACATATATTATCATATTTTTCTCTATAAATCTTATTAAGTACAATTTTAGTCTGACTTGTGAATGTGGTAATGTGTGGTTCTTAGTAATAAATCGATCTATTTCTAGTTACATCTTATAAATAGGGAGTCACTCCTCTTAAACCTTAAGCCAATCCATACACATCTCATCCATGATAAATAATAATTCTCCCTAAATACATTGTTGATAACTAGCATTCATAAGAGGAATAACTCCTGTGCATCATTTGTGAAATACCTTGTTCATGATTAGACCTAGACTAGATCATAAATCATTTAACATTCATAACAAAAATGGATGCTTATACTTTAAGTACATTTTCAATAATTTTTCCACATATAATATTGTATCATTTTTACATGATTTAATGGAATTCATTTTCACTAAAACTATGTTAATTGTTATTATTATTATTATTATTATTATTATTATTATTATTATTATTATTATTATAACCTTTAATATTTTTACCATTAATGCTAGTATAAAGTATATTGCTAATGTATTTATTATGATTACCTTTATCAATACTATTACAATTACTGATATTGTTTTATTAACTAAGGGATATTATGAGACTTGTGGTGAGAACTTGAGCTTATAGTAACTTAAAAGTGAGAAGTAAAATCACATTAAGTCACTATATGTAAAACTTGTAATTGATGATTTCATGCAATAGTTAGTCATTAAAGACCTTGTTAACTAGTTGATTATGTAAATGAGATATTTAATTCCCAAGTTACATCCTATTTGTGTGTGGTATCTAATTTATTTGGTATGAAAGATTTATATATTCCTTAATGCTTGAGAACTTATGTTTAATACTTAGAATTATGCTAAGAGAAGAGATCTATGGTGACATACCTATACCTCTTGATGTGCTAATGAAGTTTTATGGTAACCCTTGCCTTTAATAAATAAAACCTTACAATGAGTTAGATTAAAAAAATGCAAGGTTTGCCATTGAGACATATTCATTAGGGTAGGATGAGCTTGCTTTCAAGATCTCTAAAGGAACAGGTCTCCTTAAAGCAACAATTTGATGAAAAGACTAAAGGTGTTCATAGAAAATTTTAGTATTATGAAGGAAACTTGGTATCATCATAACATGAGAGTAGGGAGAAGGATGATTATATGAGTACAAAATATTTATGACTTAAAAAAATGAACATAAGCATATACTTTAGTAGCTACTAATGCAAACTATTATATATATCTTACTAAGACTATGAGTGTAAAATGATTCATTTCTTTAGTGCTAAAGGCATCCTGAATATTAACATAAGTATGTGGTGCAAAAAAAATTTTATAATGCCATATGGAGTCTGAACTTCATATAATAAAGGTAAAAGAAGCACAATGACAATCAAAAAATGGTTTATTGAATAATGTAAAACAAATGGTGTTACTTAAGTTGTTTATACACACTTAGATTCTTGTTCCATTCATTCTTTATTGTGTGACAAGGTTAAACAAATAACACATGAGATTTAGATTAGTGGCATCGATGTAAAGGTGATGATAGGCATATAGAGGAACTTAGGGACGTGTGAAAGATGGTGGCTATCTTGGGTAAATAAAAATATTAAAAAATTTAAACTAAGGGGGAATTGAAAAAGGATAACTCTAGTTATCAAAGTGAGCAAATCATGTATATCCTAGGATTTAGAGTTTGAGTATAATGTGACATATGAACCTCTAAAGTTAATAGGATATGTTGAATGGGTACTAGAGTATAATGTTGAGGATTCCTATGGAAATTATAGATGTAGCAAGATTTGAAGAATTTAAGGATGAAATTTTTTGGGAGGTATTATCATGACTTTTTAAAATTTAAAATTTTTATTTTATAGAAGAATAATAAAATTAATGTAAAAAAAGATGGGACAAAGAGGAATAACTAATCATTTGAGTGAAATTAAAATTGAAAATTCAATATGGAATAGTTTGAAAAAGTGAATGATGTAAGGTGTTTAAAGGTTAGATATGCTTGGAGTTGAATAATTGAGTGTAAAAGGAGATCTTAGAAACTTTTCCATTTTCCCTTGGCCTTATTCCTTACTATTCCTTTATTTTAGCCAAAAAAAACCCCATTTCATCCACTTTTATCTTTACTTCTTCTCCTTCATTTTCTCTTTCTCTCAAAGTAAGCAAAAGCCCCTTAATCCTTTGTTAACCTCATAAGTTTTCAATTTAAACTAGGTAAGATTTCTTAAGCTTCTATTCTTGTAGAACTTCTCATATCTTTTCCTTGGTTTTGGAATAATTTGGGGATCTAGTTCAAAGAAAGGAAATTAAGCTTTAACTCAAGGGTTTTGATTTTTGAATGATTAGGAGCTATCAAGCTCCAATTCCTTTTAGAAAATATATCCTACATACCAAATGAGTAAGCAATCTAACTTAACTTTAAATATTTAATTAGAATTAGTTAGGTGAGAGTTAAGTTTTTCTAAGTTTTGATGATATCTTGATTATATGTTGAATTTACGAGTTTTTGCTTCAAATGTTTGATGAGTCTCATAGAAAGAATGTTGTGGATGTATTATATGATGATTGGTTTTTGTATCATAGCCGGTCTAATGGAATCTAGGTAAAAAGATTTCAAATGAATAGTATTTTTTGAAAAAAAAATTTACAGATTTTTAGGCTATAGTCAACTATGCCCTAAAAACATGCATTCTAGGTAAGCATAGTTGACTATGACCAAGAGAATTTTTCTTTGGAAGCTCATAGTTGACTATGCACTTGCAAAGTTGATTTTAGGAACTACATAATTAACTATATAGTTGACTGTATGGTTTAAAATTGCTCTATGGACCCTCGTAATCAACTATGACCCTGTAAAGTTACACTTTGAACTCCTATAATATATAGTCAATTATAACTTGTAAAGTTCCATACATCATGTATTACATAAGGTCAAGGTATAATTGAATGCTTCATTGTATTGAAATTGATAAATGCTTGTTAGTTGAAGTTGAATACAAGGTTTAAAGCCATGAACATGATAATGTTATGACACATAATCTATGTTGATGATTAAAATTTATGTTATGAATAAGTAATATGAGAGCATGCAAAGAGCATTGTTGAATGAGTTGTGGCTTAACTTCTTTAGCTATAAATGAACTTGAAATCCATTATTATTCGTGAGAATTAAGATAGGGCTGATATGCTATCTTTTGAATCGAACATTGAATTTGATAAAGGCTTGTAAGGGATAATGCTAACTTAGAAAGACAAAGATGGTTTGTGAAGGATAAAGATGGATAAAAGTTACTATCATGACCTAATTTTTAGATACTATGAATAATTTAAAGATATCTAACTAGTATTAATATACTAATCAGTTTTCCTCACAAGCCTTTAAAACATTTTTAACTTATCTACTTTTTTAACTCTACTAAAAATATAAATATATATTTATAAAAAATAGTAACATTTTTTTACTTGCACTCATATAAAGAAATTCAAATTATAATTTACGTATTCTATGTCAAATGATATTTATACAAAAGTACACAATTTTTTAAAACATAAACTTGTACACAAATACTATTCAAAGATGAAACCTCTAACTAAGATACTCAAGACTGATTATAGGCATTTGGAGTTTGTAACATAATAGCATTCGAAAGGTTCCTCAAGGTGAAAGGAATGTTCTTATACAGGTTTCAATCATTACTATGGGATCCATGCTTTATATCTATAAATAAAATTCAAGAAAAAATGTGAATATTGAAATACTGAGTAAATGGCTACTTTCCTCCTTTTCTAGCAAGTTTTCACCATAATTAATCATGTATAAATATAATAGTGTAAAAATAATGAATGATTAGTGCTCTTATGTATATTGTTTACAAAGTCTGATAAAGAGAATGGAAACAGCTAGTACATAGGTTTCTTATTATATCTTTGGTTTGGCCTTATCCTCCACTACCGTAGTCACAAAGCCACCAACCTTATCTTTTTTAACCCTTACCACTCCTCTTCTTCCCTACGAAGGATGTTTGTCTCCCCCCACAAATCAGATTCAAGGTGAGTAATATCAAAATTTCAGCCACATCATCAACTACTCATTTCATTCATTTCATAGGGTATAGCTAAAATACCAACTATGCCATAAAATTTTTACTGTTCTTATTTGTATTCACATTTCAACATCCTATAACATTATATCCAAGGCTGATATACAAACTTTCCATTCAAGATAATGACAACATTTAATTCTTTTAAATAGCTAGCAATTTATAATTCAAACATAATCAAATGTATCATAATTCTCAATTACTTGCAACATTTTTCAATTAGAAGTATTAAACATTAAATATGCTAGGCAATGTAAATACTTCCAAGGTTTTATTGCCTTTTGGGCTTCCAAATCATCTCAAATTTTTACCAAAATTTTATTTAAAGCTTATAGCACTTTAAAAATCATCAAATATCAATTTTCTTACAATTTCATTACCCTTAGGTATTGTTTACATAGTACCAAAATAAGGAAATTCAAAACAAGATAACGCAAGAGCAGTTGCAATAAAAACTTTCATTTAATATTCAAATCACTTCCAATCATCACCAAATTTTGACACAACATCTCTAATATTAAATGATGAATAATTTCAATTATTTGACAAAAGTTCCACACTGATATTGTTCATACAAAACTAAAAATTCAAAATTACTAAATCTAGGTAGTTTTGAAGTTATCATGCAAAAGAAGCCTTCTTGGCATTCAAATTAATTCTAATTGTTACCAACTTCTATGCAAGGTTACCAAAGAATATTAATTACTTTAATTTTTCTAAATTAAATTATATGACAAATAGCACCACGTTTCTACATGTAAAATCCAAAATTCTATTTTGAGCTTTTATAACTAAAGACTACATAAATGCACTTTTCAAAACTAAATTTTTTAAAAAATTCTTAATTTCCTCTACATTTATCCTAACACTATTTTTAACATTAAAATATCAAAAATTCAAATTTTAACAATTTCTAATCCTTAATTCGAAAGAGTAATAGAAATATACTATAATTCTCCTTTAAAAATTTTACTTCTAAATTTAACATAATCCTATTATTATCTTTTAAGGGAAAACTTAATGAATCTTCTTCTATCAATCTTGGCACTAAAATATTAGCATCATACCATCATATTAACATTTATGCAATACTAAAACAAAACTATACAATACCACTACTCAACTAAACATCTATAATAGCATGACCACTTTATTCTTCATTTTTCATAAGAAAGCTTAAGGAAACAAGAGATGGTTGCTACTCACCTTAAATCCTTGATTCTTTATCCTTTTGAACACATCTTAAAGCAATAAATTTACAAAATAAACTAAGTTTTAGGAACTTAGAAGAGAAGATTTTCATAAAACTTGAAGGAAATGGAATAAAACCTAGGTTATCTTGCAACAATTTGATGTAACTAGTTAGAGAACCTCTTGGGATTTGTTAGAAGGTTATAAACCCTGGTTAAAAAGCCCTAGGTAGCACTAAACATATTCCAAGCTAGTAGCAAAGTGTCTTAGTAAGAGCCCCCACATATCAAGAAGGAATGTCCTAAGTGAGTCATAATAATACTAGCACATAATTGTCTGAATCAACTACTCCTATTTTCTCTCCCTCACTAGGGGCCCCTCATAAGAACTATTCATCTTTTAATTCCTTTTTTTGACATCCCAATCTTTCTTCTATATTAAGAGGATTGAAAAATTGGTGCAAAAATGCCTTTAAAAGCCTTCTATAAAGTCCTATCCTTAGGTTTCCTTTATTAGCTACCTTTTCCCTATTTTTTTGTAAAAAATTATTGACAAATAACTATATGATGCAAGCTTTCTCCAAGCTAAAATTAAAAGGTTATTTTTTCAAAACCAATTAAATTCAGCTAAATTTAATCTTCTAGAAGCACATACTAACAATTGTCTTTAGTTTTCCACTTATTTACCTTATTATTAAAAGCTTCCTCTACAACATTAGGCTCTACTTAGGCCTCATTTTTTTTTTACTTTTAAAAATTAAATTTGAGCTTAAAAAAGTTGAACTAACTCAACCTAAATAATCTAAGTTTATTTCAAATTTGGACCTAATCTTTAGGTTTTTGGGTTACTCGGCCTTTTAATTTTCTATTAGATCTTTATATAATTTTCTCAAAATTAGCATTAGGTTTTTAATTATATTTTGACCCATACTAGCATCTAATATATTTTCTACTAAAATTCTAGTTAAATGTAGCTCTAAACTATTTCTATAATTTACTCAAACTTCACCTAATTACTTTAATAGATTTTTGTTAAAAAGGTTCCTAGTTAAAATTTCTTTATTGATCTTCCTTTCTCTATTTAAGGCATTAAAAATTCTTCCTCTTCAAGAAAATTCATCCTCAAATTTTCAAGGTATTAGATGCTAACAAATAGAATTTTCAATAGGCTATATACAAATTTTAGATGGAATCTTATCGAATAATGTTGAATATTTTTCTTTCATATCCTTTTTTAATTCCCGCATAGTTGTACTTTATGTTTTTCCAATATTACTTTCACTATCGGGATTTCTTTGGAATGCAACTTCTTTACTTGTTTGTTAATGATTTGCACTAGTCATTCTTCATAAACTAATCTCTGATCTAATTTCATTACTACTTTTTTTAACATATGAGATTCATTTACAATATATTTCCTCAACATCAATACATAAAAAACCAAATGAATCACTTTCATAGTTTCCAATAGTTTTAACTAATAAACGACTTTCCTAATTCATTTGGTGATTATATAAGGACCCACATACCTTTGGGGTAATTCCTTTTTTTTTTAAATTTCATTATTCCTTTTATTAGTGAAATTTTTAAGAATACATGATTAACTTCTTAAAATTCCAACTCTCTCTATTTGTTATCTACATAAGATTTATGTTAACTTTGAGCTGCTTGTAATTTTTTTTAATATTCAAACCTATTAGTAGCATCTTCAACTAGGTCAGAATCAATCATTTTACCTTCCCCTAGTTTAAACCATATCAATCATTTTAACTTCCCCCTAGTTTAAACCATCTAACAGGTGATTAGTATTTCTTACTATACAAAACCTAAAATAGAGCCATTTGTATACTAGTATGGTAGTTGTTATTATCTGTGAACTCCATCAATGGCAAATGTTTGTCCTAGCTCTCTTCAAACTCAATTGCACAAGCTTTAAGCATATCTTTTAAAGTTTAAATTTTCTTTTTTTGATTGCCCATCAATTTGTGGATAAAATGTTATAATAAACCATAATTGAGTACCCAACATCTCTTAAAATGATTGCCAAAATCAAGTAGTAAATTATGATCCTTGATCTAAAATGATTGTGTGCGGTACACCATGCAATAAAATGATTTTATCCATGTAAAGTTAAGCATATTGTAATGCAGTGTATGTCATCTTTACAAGTAGTAAATGTGCAATTTTCTTGAGATAATTCATCATCATCTATATGAAATCATATCCTTTACTATTTTTTAGTAGTTCAACCATATAATCCATCATAGTACTTTCTTATTGCCATTCAAGAATGTAAATGTTCTTATAAAGTCCTACTGGGCATTGGTGCTTTGCTTTTATTTGTTAATAGATTAAGCATTTGATTACATATTTCCACATGTCTTTCTTCATTCCATCCTACTAATATATATTCTTCAAATGTTGGCACATCTTTGTTGCACTAAGACACATTGTATAAGCTGATTTATGGGCCTTCTATAATAATTTCTTTTTCAAAATTGTGGGCACCCATAATCCATTTCTATTTTTTATCAATCCTTCTTCATCCATTTTTAGGTTGGTGTCTTCTTCACTTATAACTTTTCCTTTTAATTGTTTATATTGAGGATTTTCTTTTTGGGCTACTTTGATTTGATCTATTATAGTAGAATGCACCATTATATAAGTCAAATCTATATTTCTATTTTCTTTTTAGCTCTTTCCTTTTACCTTGGGAGCTTTTTAGCTTAAGGCATTAGCAACTAGGTTACCTTGCGTAGAGGTAGTGAATGGAGCAGTTATAATCTTTCATAAACTTCATCCACCTTCTTTGCCTCATATTAAGGTCTTTTTGCTGAAAAATATACTTAAGGATCTTATGATCTATATAAATTCCATAAGTAACCCTATATAAATAGTCTCCATATTTTTAAAGCAAACACTATAATTGTCATTTCCATGTTATAAGTGGGAAATTCATCTTATATTTTTTCAATTGGCAAGATGTGTAGGCTATCACTTTACCTTGCTACATTAACATACATCCTAATATTACTTTGAATGCATCATAATACATTGTATATCCTTTTGTAGTGTTAAGCGATAACATCAAGGCAAAAACTAGACATTTTTTCAATTTTTGAAAAATTTGCTCACATTAATCATTCCACATAAACTTAACCTATATATGAGTCAACTTGATTAATGATGTAGCTATTTTTGAGAAGTCCTTTACAAATTTTCTATAGTATTTAGCTAGCCTAAGAAAACTATGTATTTCTATCACTAAGAATGTTCACGACCATTTAAGCATTGCTTCACCTTTTTGATGATCTACTTGTATTCCTTCTTACGACACTACATGGCTTAGAAAATGCACTTTCTTTATCCAAAACTTACATTTTGAAAATTTAGCATACAACTTATGCTCCTTTAACATTTGCAATGTGATTCTTAAATGTTGCATATGCTACTTTTCACTCTTGAAATATACCAAGATATCATTAAAAAAATACAACAATAGATTTGTTTAAGAAAGGTTTGAAAATATGATTCATTAAATCCATAAATGCTATAGAGTGTTAGTCAATCCAAATGACATAACAAAGAACTTATAATGGCCATAATGACTGAAATGCCATTTTTGAAATATCCTCTTTCTAAATTTTCAATTGATGGTAACCTAATTGCAATTTAATTTTTAAAAGGTACTAAGATCCTTGTAGTTGATCAAACAAATCACCTATTCTTCGCAAAGGATACTTGTTCTTAATGGTAACTTTATTTAGCTGTCGATAATTAATACACAATTGTAATGTGCCATCCTTTGTTTTTACAAATAACATTGGTGCTCCTTATGGTGATGTACTAGGTTGTATAAAACCCTTATCTAATAAATCTTATAATTTATCCTTTAGTTTTTTTAACTCTGCTAGCACCATTCAATAAGGTGCTATAGAAATTAGACCTACTTCCAGAATAGTTTTAATTGTAAATTAAATTTCTCGGTTCAGTGGTAATCCTATAGATCGTCCAAAAAAATGTCAAAAAATTCTTTTACTATGAGAATTGCATTTATTCCCACTTTTTCCTTTTTCACTTCCTTTACTAAGGTTATCCACAAATCACATCCTTTATTTACTAGTTTTTGAACTTTTATACATGATATTAAAGTGGGCATTCCTCCTTTCTTTTAACCTTGAAAAGTTTTTGGTCGATAAGTTACAACCTTGTGATAATAATTAATACAAGTATGATATTTTGATAGTTGGTCCATCCCTAAAATTATATTATAATCCACCATTTCTAACATGATTAAATCAATAAAAGTTAGATGTTTATCTATCTTATCATACATCCTGGGTTGCAAGGATAACTTTCCTTACTAGTGTATTCACCGTTAAGTGTTCATTCAATTCATTCAATGGCTTTGAGAGTTTAGCTACTAAATATCTAAATATAAATGAATGTATAGCACCAGGATCAAATAATACTTCTACTAAGAAGGTTTCAAGTAATGTAGTACCTATTACAATCACATTAAAAGTTAGGTCTTTTGGTGTATTGTAGCAAACACACTTGTTGAAGTTCAAGTTGACCCCTTTTCTGAATTTTTTTGATCTAATATCATTAGTGGTTTTGTTGCAGTTATATTCTAAATAGATTGCATACTAGAGGTTATGATTTGCTCCTTTTTTGACTAGTTGGCATATATAAGCTCAATCCCCCATCGATCCATATATAAAATAGGATTTGCACTATTCAAAATGACTAAGGTTACATCGTTGACAATAAGGAGGTCTAGTAGGTGGATTTGGGAATGAATAAGTCCTATTAGAAACATTAGAAGCCATTTTTTATCAGTTATTAAAAGCTTTTCCTTAGAAACTTCTTTGATATTGAAATTTATTTCTTCTCGTTCATTCATTTTTGGTTGGCACATTTTGTATAGTTACAATTTTCCTCATGTCTTTGCTATTTCCTTTATAGAATTTTATTTTTCTTTTTCCTAAACCTACTTTTTGACTTTGTCTCTTTTTAGTGTCCAATTCTGTGTTAATTCCTTGATCTAGGGCTTGTTTATATGTAGTTCCATGTAATACCCCAATAGAGTGAGAAAACTTAAGAAAAAATTTTGAATAGAAACCATCCTAATAGAAACATGGTAACATAATCGGGTGAAGTTTAGGTAAAGTATAAAGATAGTATAAGGGTTCACTTTGCTAGAATTTTTTGTAGAAATTATATTAGGCCTTAGTATAGGTTAAAATATCATAAAAAGCCCAATATTAAGTTTAGGAAAATTATATAAAGGCATAATAGAAAATTAGGAGCCCAAGTAGCCTAAAATCAACCTAAGTAGTTTAAAAATCTAAAGATTAGGCCTGAAATTGAAATATATCATTTCGGCTTGCTTAAACTAACTTAGCCTAACTTTTCTAAGCCTAAATATAATTTTGAAACCTAAAAAAAAAATGAGGCTCAATCTTACAAGAGAAGCATATGACATTTTGATGAATAAGTGAAAATCTAGGGGCAATTATTAATGCTTATTTTCAAGCATTTTATTTGCAAAATTTTAGTGAATTGTAAAGAATTATTTTTTGATTTGAGGCTAACAAAATCATGTCCATGTGCTTCTCTATCATTAAAATTTTTTACAAAAAAATAAAAAGGAAAAAAAAAAGCTTATAAGGGAAATTTTAGGACTTATATATAAGGCTTTTGGGATCAAGTTTGCACATTTTTTTACACCTCTTCCCAACCAAACTGTGAGCTCTCCAAGGGTGTTCCATTAGGATTTATAATTTTCTAGCTTTTGCAAGAGGTTTCATACAATTTTAGTAAGGTAACCAAGATTTTTTTCTATCTCCTTCAAGTTTTGATATCAATTTCATCTTCAAAACTTTGAAAATTTTGGTTTACTATAGTGAGGGTGTTCTTTGCTATTCTAAGAAGTTTTTGAAAGCTCAAGAGTTAACAAGTTGAGATGAGTAGCAACTATTCCTTATTTTATTGGGTTTTCCCATGAAAGATAAAGAGATTTAATGATATTTGCCATTATAAATATAAGCTAAGTTATGACGCTAAATGCTATGATTTTGATATTGTATAAATGTTAATATGAGGATATAATATTAATATTATGGTCTTAAGATGAGTAGGAGATGATTCATTAAGCTTTTCCTTAGGAAATGATCATAGAAAATGTAAAAATAAAATCATATCAAGAAAGTTTGATGGTATGCTCTATTTCTTTTTGAAATTAAAGGATAAAAGTTGTTTAAATTTCAATTTTTGATATAATATGTTACAAATAGTGTTTGGATAGGTGTGAACAAATTTGAAAATTTTTGAAAAATTTTAAAGTTATAAAAAGGGAATTTGTATAGACTTTGGTTAAAAGAACTCCAAAATAGAAATTTGAATTCTATACCATAGAGTTAGGTGTTGTTTGGACAAGAATTTAATTAAGAAAAATTAAAATAATTGATTTTCATTATTTACTAACTTGTTACTAATCTTACATAGAAATTTGGTTACAATTAGAATTGATTTGGATATAAAAAAGGGCTCTTTTCTATAATAACTCCAAAATTACTCAGAATTAACAATTCTAAGTTTTTGGTTCTATGTGAACCATACTGTTGGTATATATGCCCTAAAATCAATCATATAGATGATTGATAATTTGAATCATGTTATTTTAAAGGTAATTCTAATTATCATATTTATATATATATTGTCTGCGTAATATTTAACTATGATAATAACCTTAGAATAATTGTATTTTTAAATGTCCTTAGTCATATATCATTATGAATTGGGTTGCTTTGATATATTAAGATTAGCATGTGTGGTGACTTATATAAGATATTAAGTCTACACATAAGTACAAGTTAGAGAACTTGCAAATTGGACCGACCCACTCTAAGAACACTACATGAATTGTTATATGAGTGTCATGAGTGATTCTTAATTATCATCATTAATATGGTCCTTTGACCTTAAATCACCAAGATTCCTTACATGTGAGTTTCATATTTTGATACTATTATATGTCACTCATAGTTGAGTGAATGCAAGGGTAGTTATTGGATATGTCACATATCATGCAGAGGAATTTATCTGATTAAGATGGAATTTGTCCCTCTTATATAATAGGAATGACATCTATGAGCCCTTTGATTAAGTAAAGCTGAGAAAAATGTATGGTCATACTCAAATGGATTGACATGGGATGTCAATTACATTTGCTTTAGTCAGCTTACTTAAGAATCAAGAAACCTTTGAATTGGACTATACAAGAATGACACGACCTATGTTTCATGTTCAATCTAGATTTCTAGGACAAAAGATCATAGACGATAATCACATATATAGGTTCAGTCAAATCATTAATTTTTTCATTACTTGGATAATAATGATGTTTTGTTAGACATTGCTCATCGTTTATGATCATTAATATAATTTATGATCATTGCTAATGTAATGAGAGCTTGTAGGGTTGCACACTTAAAACCTAGTGGATTTGCAATTAATGGACTAAGTTGTTTGGACCTAATATATAGAAATTCCATGTTATAATTATAAAACCCATAATTATATATGGAACAAAGCCAATTAGTTAGGATTTTTATGCACCTATTTAAATAGACTTGTTAAGTAATAATATTTGATTATTCATGCATCCCAAAACATAAAAAATCCTAGCAATGCTCCTTGACCATAACTCTTGAAGAAGCATTGCTAGCATTACGAAGACAAACGAGGATAATTCTAATAAGTGATAATGGAGGTTCACTGATAATCTACTAGTTTGTGTAGATACCTTGGAGTTTTTGACTGAAAGCAAGTTGAGAAAAATGATTAACGAACGAGCCTTTAATTCATCCTAAAAGGTACGAATCAATCTTTATTCTAATTTAACATTTTGCATAGATCTTTTAGCCGGGATCGATTAATTTCAATTGCAATTATTTGGCTCCTGATCCTCACACATACCAACATGTTAATTTTGAGAAATAATTGAATTTTCTCATTAATTAACATGTTATGGATGTTTTATTAGAATTTGGTGATAATTGGAAGTGATTTGAATATTATAAAAAGGCTTTTGTTAGGATTGCTCACACACTATCCTATTTTGAAATCCATTATTTTGGTACTGAGTGAATAATACCTAAGAGTTAGTAAATTGTGGAAAAAAATTGATGTTTGATGTTTATTAATGTATTAAAAGCATTGGATAAAATTTTGGTGAAAATTTGATATGATTTGGAAGTTCAAAAAGGCTTTAAATCATGGATAAGTCATGTCATTCAGTATGATAAGTGTTTAATACATTATATTGAAAGTATTGAAAGTAATTGAAATGCATTGCATGGATGATACCTAAGTTATAAGTTACTATCCTTTCAAAAGAATTAAGTATTGTTATTATCTTAAATGGAATGATTGAATATAAATATTAACTTGGGATATAATGTTATCTGATGATGAATTGTGAATATGTATAAGAATGGCTAGATTTTATGGTAAAGTTAGTATTTTGACTATATTATATGAATTTAAAATAAGTAATTGATGCTACGGCTAGAATTGTAATATTGCTTAACTTAAATTTGATTTAGGGAGGTTATTCATCCTTCGTAGAGAAAGAGAGAAGTGGTAAAGGTTGGAATGATAAAGTTGGTGGCTTAATACTTATGATGGTAAAAGATAAGACTGGAATGAAGATATAGGAAGAAATTTATATACCAATTATTACTATTCTTTAGAATAATCTTTGTAAACATTATATAGAGAATTTATAATAAATACAGTATAGTTAAATTAAACTATTGTTTATTTTACATTGTTATATACATATATTTTTAATCTATTATTGTGAAAACTCACTAAAAAAGAAGAAAAGTAGCCTATCACTAAGTATTTTAATACTTATAATCTCTATTGTTGATCTTTTATTTACAGATTCTAAACATGGCTCATTGAAGAATAATTAATATCTATACAAGAACTTTCCTGTCACTTTGAAGAACTTTTCAGGTTATATTTCGTTATAAATTTCAAATGATAGTAACAAGGCCTCATATTAATTATACTATAAAACTCAAAAAGTTAAATTCAAAGTTAAATCCTTTTATCATTAATCTTATTTTACCTAATAATTCACAAAATAACATATACAATAGTTCTAGTTTTGTTAATATGCTAAATACTCCATCTTCCTCATCTATTGAATTTGATATTAAGGAAGATCCTAAATAGAAATTAGATAGGTTGAATTGGGAGTTTCCCTACTTACAATATTTTTATGTAAACTTTTGTTTTTAAAAAATTTTAGTACTCTTATATAAATCTTTTTATGTACTTAAATTATGTATTAAATTTTCAATTACATGTACAATTAATTCTACTTTCTATAAATGCCTATTTTTATCCTTAGTAAAGTTAAGTAATAAAGAGTAAAAAATGTTCTAAAGGCTTGTAAGGTGAACTAACTAGTAAATCAATACTAGATAGGTATCTTTTTACTAGCCACATTATTTGAAAGTTGGATTATGACATTCCATAAAAAATGTCCACTCAATCATAGAAATAATCCCAAAGACCATATGTGAATTGGTTTACCCTAACTTTCTCCATAAGTATTAAGTGTTCCATATATCAAGATAATCAAGTAAACTATGCATTATGGTGGGTTACTATCATAGACCCTTAAGTCAGCTGTTCAAATTTGTGGGCTTTTGCTTCTTAGATGCTTGGCAATAAAAACCTATCCATTAGCTCGGCTTGAAACTATTTCCAGGTAATTGGTTCGTTAGCAATAACTTCGAGTAAAATATTATGAATATACCAAAAATAAGCTACATCTTCTAGTTGATAATCCACTAATTCCACCATTATATTTTCATTACACCTTAACAATCTACATGTTTTTTTTCTATCGGGTCCATGAATTGATAGAAATCCATTGTTGGATCTATGCCATCATACTTTAGGGAGTTTAAATTTTTAAAACTCATGCACCATTTGTAACCACTTTCTTAGAGGTGATAAGGAACCTAGGTTTTATTACCTAGGTTCTAGTGGAGCTAAAGGTGGAGCAGGAAGGTGCTAATTTTGGGTTAAGACTCTTTCTAAAGTTTACTATAGCATGGTTGTTAATGTTGGAATTTAAGTTGCTTGCTTTCTTTCTACTCTATGAAGGTTTTCCAAAGGTAAGTTCATGGAAGTTTCATGCTTTGACACTTTTGGATGTGCTCTAATACACTTTTAAAGCATTCTAGCTAGAATTTGCTTTTTCTTAGCTATAATTTTACAAAACAACTTTGACTAGCAAATGCTATTTCTCTAAAAGAAGAATAAGTATATACAACACTTATTAGGCTTCATAGATCTATAGTGACTGACATCTATTCTTCCTTCCTTCAACCTTTCATAGTTTTCATGTCACGACTCATCCTAATCATAATCAGCATAGATCCTGTTATTGACAAGCCTTAACAATTTCTCATTCTTTCTATCTAACGAAAGTTTCCAAATTTTATGGGGACTTAAATTTACTTTTAAATTTTAATGAAAAAATGGACTAAATCTCCTTTATTTTTAGACATTTTTCAAGGGTCACACGCCTTATAATACAAAAACTTGTGGATTTTCAAATACGACAGTGATCACACATAAACATAGTATAATACAATTACATCATACATGTGAATAAACAATTGAATACATCAATGGTTGAATAAATAAAAACATTATCTCTACTTCTAAATCTAATCTAATTGTCAAAACTTTTTAGTAAGACAGTCTCGGATCTCCACAGATGCAATAAGCTCAAATATGCACACCACAACCTAAAAACATTGAAAATACAATAGAGTGAGTTATAAAAACTCAATGATCATATATCTACTTTATTCTATAGATAATCAATTTTATTTATAATATTTATACATTAATCAATACTAACAAACCTAATTCTAGAATATTTGAAAATTTATGAAACCATGGTTTAAAAAGGAAATCCACCTACATATGACTCAAACTTTGTTTCTCACATCACAAATATGAGAGTCTCAATTATCTATTAGAATTCAATATTACATATTACTCATTTTGGGTAGACATCATATGCACAAATAACCATTAGAGCTCAAATGTAAATGAATATTTACAGACACATCAGGTCCTTACAATCATGTCAAGCAATGATATCCAAACACAAACAAGATTCTAATATTCTATTACATCACATAATGATTTCAAATATTTGTGCTTGTATCTATTTCTTAGATTTTCCTAATCATTCTTACATCAATCTCATAATTTGTTGGCAATTTTCCATCTGGCTTTTAGATCGATCTTATATCTTTCACATCTATTTGTCAGGAATCTCTCATCTGACTTTCATATTATCTCTTCATCACATATCACAATATCTGATATCATCACTCTAGTGTATAGTTCATAATTTTTTAATGCCTTGTAAGGCTCAATTCACAATGTAGTAAGTTTGCTAAAGTTTTACTCTATTCATATCATCAAATTTAAGCCCACATAAATAACTATGCAATAATTATAGACAATCAAAGTATATAACGAATTCATAATATAATCTATCATAACTCTATCACAATCAATCAATCAATCAACACTAATAATGACACTGCGCTTTCGCTGTGCACTCTGATCTATTAGCATTTACTCAAACAGCTAATTGCACTTATACCACGGAATTGAGTTTACACATGAATATAAAATTTATACTATCAATAGGAAAAATATAGTTTAGTGGTGAGATATATACTTACATGATAATGTTGATTTACCTTGAAGATTCTGAAGTATCCATAATCATCGTTTCATATTTTTCTCTTAATATTACAATTTACAAGAACCATTTATAGATATCCAAAATTATTTTTTTTCTTCTCAAATTACTATCCTAGGATCTCATCTTAACTCTTGGAATATATCATAATGTGGAGATCTTTGAATCAAACCATATAGAAAAAATATTAGAACTAGACATTCCAAAACTCATTTCATACCATTTAACCTTCCCAAATTATTAACTTTCCTTATTTTATCATTATTATATCGAGCAATCAAATAATATTATAATCAAGAATTCCTTTAATATAATTGGAATCTTAGTACTAAAATCTAATATTCTCATGTATTAACTAATAGTCCAAACATATCACTTGATCATCTTGGTTTCTCATTCGTTTTATCTTTCAAAATTATTATTGAAATATCAAAATTTATGTATATAACAACTTTTTCATTAAAAGTATAAAACTTATGAAAATATTAGATTCCGATGACTATTCTACTGCATGATGTCCTCATTTTATCCATGTTATACCAAGTATTCAAGTGATATGATAAAATAAGGTTTTCTTTTATCCTTGTATGAAACCACCATAATACTAGAAACAAATATTCCTTTTATATGTAATCATTCTACCTTAGCAATTCATAGCATAAAACTTTATATTTTACATACTTGTACAATTTATACCACTTATGAAAACTAATTAGCTTTGTGCTAAACTCATGTTCTTATTTAATCTTTCAAATGACAAATTGTACCACACCCATTATCACTTTTTACATCAAGTATTTTGAACTCCTTCTCAAGCTAACTAGTATGCTGCCAATATTTCAAAACTTTCATTTACTATCTGATGAGAATCTAAGAAGGCCTATTGAAGACAAAGGCTTGAAGGCATTGGAAGAGTTTCAAAGACCAATGACAAGAGTAAAGGTAAAGAGGATTAAGGAAGGCCTAGAGAAGATGGTTGCTGCCCTATTTGAAAGAAGGCCTAATTTGAAGTTAGAAGAGTCTAAGATGCTCAATAGCGTGTATTTGGAAGACTTGGACTCCAATGAATCCATTAGCATTTAGTTAGTTTAGTATTTTTGTAATAAATGGGTTATATGAGCTAAGACTTGTTTTTAGATTTATTTTAATATGAAGATTTGTTATTTTATTTCGATCAATTAAAATTGGGTTTGTTATTGTAAAAAGTCCATTAGGGTTTGCTTATAGGGGCTGATCATATATAAGCTCTTGTAAACAAATTTTTATTCAATTTTGAATACAATTTGAGATTGAGAGCTTGTGACTCTTAGGTTTTTGAATAAGCCAATTATCTTTAATCTTATCAAGAGGCCCCTCTTGTGGCGATCGTTCCTTTAACTTATCAATTTATGATTATGACGCCTATCTTCCATCTTTTTCCATTTTTGTTGTTTGAAATCCATCTTAAGATCGTTTATTATTTCATCAATTGGTATCATGAGCTTTGGTTGGAGTTGGATTTGAGAATACTATTCATGCGCACTGTTCATCATCACTGTTTCCATTTGATAGTGCACTGTTTAACATCATTATTCATGATTTTCTGCTTGCAGTACTATTCATCCAATTTTATATTTTTCACAATATTGTTCACGCGTCACTATTTACACAGTTAGGGTTTCATCATTTATTAGTACAATCTCTCCTTAATCTCGTTGCAACACTTGTTTTATTGTTGGATTCTTGTTTCTTGATGATTAGAATGACTAAATTCATAATCAATTGTTAAGTTTCTACACTTGTGTTCTTTGTGTTCATCAATTGTTCATCACTAAAATTCTATTAGTTTGGTGTTTGGTGTTAAATAATAGCTTGATTTGAAGGAAATTGTGAATACAATCAATTCTAATTCTTTGTTTACTATTTCTTTCCAAAATTATGGTTCAATTGGATTGAATTGTTGTTGTCTCAAATATGAACATTTTCATATTCTTAATGTTCTTACAAGTTTATCAGTAGTGGCTAATTGAAAATTGTGTGATTCAATTTGAAAAGGGGTATAACTATTGTGCAAAAAAAAAAAGGAAGAAGAAGAAGAATCTGCAGCAAAAAAAATAGGCAAAAAAAAAATCTACAGCACACAAAAGTGCTTCTTGAATGCCACTTTCTTACAATTTTTAGCTTGCTTTTGCTTAGTTTATAATTAATTCTATATTAGAAAATTTTGGGAACAACTTAGCTATTATTTAACATTATCTTCTCTAATTTCTCCATTCTTGTCTTCTTTACCTTCTTCTCTAATTTACTTTCTGTTTGCTTTTTTGTCTCCATTCTTGTCTTGTTTGCTTTCTGTTTGTCTTGTTAGCTTCCTTAGTTTTGTCTTAGAGTTTTCTTTTGTTGATTTCACTTGTATCTTGTTGATTGATTGTTACTTGGTTATGGTTGATTGTGTGGATTGGAGGTTGACTTCCTTAAGAACTTTTGAAAATACTTAATAGGAAAAAGGCAAGAGAGAAATCCTCACACAAAAGCCAATTTTGAGTGAAATACGAGTGAACATCTATTGAGTAAAACACTTAGCAAGTAGAGAGGACCTTTTTATTACATTAATCTTTTTATTTTGTAGATATGTCTTGTAAAGGTGGATCAAGTAATAAAAGCACTCCTCCCTCACCTAAGTCCTTGGCTGTTAGAAGGCAAATTGAAGGGTTTGCATAAAGATTTGAAAGAATATTTGAGAGGCAGAATGAAACCACAAGAAATATTCAAGAAACGATGGCAAATAATGCAAGAAGGCAAGCACGTGACCATTCTCCACATGCCCATGAAGATTCTAGTAATTCTCCAAGAGATGATAAAGATAGGAGATATGAAAGAAGGAGAGATAGGGGGGATGATGAAAAGAGGAGGTATGATAGGAGTAGAGATAGGAGAGATGATAGAGAGATGAGGAATGATAGGAGGAGGAGAGAAGGAGATGGAAGAGTGAGAGAAAATGAGAGGATTGGTGGAGTTAAAATAAAGATTCCTAGTTTTCATAGAAGGAATGATGTTAAAGCATACTTAGAGTGGGAGTTGAAGATAGAGCAAGTATTCTCATGCCATGACTATAGTAAGGAAAAGAAAGTGAAGGTAGCTTCCCTAGAGTTCCATGACTATACCTTGGTGTGGTGGGATCAAATTCAAAGGGAGCGAAGGAGATATGATGAGGAACCCGTAGTCACATAGATTGAAACGAAGAACCTAATACGCAAGAAATTTGTTCCTACATACTATAATAGGGAGCTTCATACAAAGCTTCAAGGTTTGAGGCAAGGTGGAAGAAGTGTTGATGACTATTACAAAGAAATGGAAGTTGCAATGATAAGAGCCAATGTAGTTGAAGAAAGAGAAGCAACAATGGCCCGTTTCTTGAATGGGTTGAACCATGATATCCGTGACATAGTGAAACTTCATCCCTATACAGAACTTGAAGATTTGGTTCACCAAGCTATCAAAGTAAAAGCACAACTCAAAAGAAAGGGGACTTTGAAGAAAAGCACCTCTTCCTACAACTCAAAAGGATGGAAAGAAGGGTAAAGAAAGAGGAAAATTTAACTAAGGATGTAGTTGTCCATGGTGGTAAACCCTCATCTAAAACTTTTTTTAATTCTACTAATGCTTCTACTTCCTTTACTTCTCGACATAGGAAAATCAAATGCTTCAAATGCTTTGGAAAATGCCACATTACATCCCAATGTCCGAACAAGAAGACCATGATTTTGAGAGAGAATGGTGAGATCTCAAGTGAGAGTTCATCTCCATCATCACATGCTTCAAGTGAAGAAGATAGTGAGTGTGAAGCTTTTTATCATGAGGGAGACTTAATTATGGTGAGGCATCTCTTGAGTAGTTTAGGCAAGGAGGATGACACTACACAAAGAGAAACTATTTTTCATTTAAGATGTTTGGTACTTGGGAAGATTTTTTCTCTTATTATTGATGGTGGTAGTTGTATCAATATAGCTAGTGTTAAGCTTATTGATAAATTGTGTCTTACTACTACTCCTCACCCCAAGCCCTATAAGCTACAATGGTTGAGTGATGAAAGGGAGTTAGTTGTTGATAAGCAAGTTTTGATTACTTTTTTTATGGGCAAATATGAGGATGAAGTATTATGTGATATAGTGCCTATGGAAGCAAGCCATATCCTCTTAGGAAGACCATGGCAGTTTAATAAGAAAGCTAATCATGATGGTCATTCCAATAAATTCACATTTGTACATAAAGGATGCAAAATCACTTTAGTACCCATGACTCCTAGTCAAGTATGTGAGTATCAAACAATTATGAAGTTGAAAAGAGAGCAAGAGAGAAAAGATGAGAGAAAAATTGAAAAGAAAAAGAGTAAGTTTGAGGGCAAACTTAAAAAGAAAGGGGAAAAAGTGAGGACACTTGCAAGTGAGGAAGAAGAGAGTGAAAAGAAAAGTGAAGAGAAAAGTGAGTGTGAAAGGAGAAAAAATTTGTTTGTGAAAGAAAAAGAAGTGAGGAAAGCTTTGTTGGCCTCTCGACCGATATATCTACTTTTATGTAAAGAAAGTTCTCATGATGAATTGATTGATCATTTTGCTAACAATGCTTTGCCTAATGGTATTTCTTCTCTTTTGTAGAAATTTGGAGATGTTTTACCTAAGGAAGTGCCTCATGGTCTACCTCTAATTAGAGGGATAGAACATCAAATTAACTTAATTTTGGAAGCAACATTGCCCAACCGACCTGCATATAGAAGCAATTCTCAAGAAACTCAAGAGATCCAAAAATAAGTAGAAAGATTGCTAGAGAAAGGATAGGTGAAGGAAAGCTTAAGTCATTGTACTGTACCAGTCATCCTAATACCTAAGAAAGATGGAAGCTGGAGGATGTGCACTGATTGCTGTGCTATCAACAACATCACTATAAAGTATAGACACCCCATACCCCGTTTGGATGATTTACTTGATGAATTGTTTGGTGCTTATTACTTTTCTAAGATTGATCTTAAGAATGGATATCACCAAATAAGAATAAAGGAGGGGGATGAATGGAAAACAGCCTTTAAGACTAAATACGGATTGTATGAATGGTTGGTTATGCCATTTGGATTGACTAATGCACCTAGTACCTTCATGCATTTAATGAATCATGTACTTAGAAACTTCTTAGGCAAATTTGTTGCTGTTTACTTTGATGATATCTTAGTTTACAGCAAATCTTTTGATGAGCATATGTTACATTTGAGGTGCGTGCTAGAAGTTTTGAGGATGAATAGTTGTATGCAAATATTGAAAAATATACATTTTGTAAAGATCATATAGTTTTTCTCGGCTTTGTAGTTAATTTCAAAGGTGTGCATGTGGATGAAGAAAAGGTTAAGCCATAAAAGATTGGCCAACCCCTAGGATCGTTAGTGAAGTGAGGAGCTTCCATGGGTTAGCAAACTTTTATAAGCACTTTGTGAGAGACTTTAGCACCATTAAATGAAGTTGTCAAGAAAAATGTGAGTTTTAAATGAGAAAAGGAACAATAAGAAGCCTTTGATACATTGAAGGATAGGCTTATGCATGCACCCATACTTGCACTTCCTAATTTTGCTAAATCATTTGAATTGAAGTGTGATGCATCTAATGTAGGGATAGGGGCTATTTTGATACAAGAAGGACACCCCATTGCTTATTTAAGTGAAAAGCTTAATGGAACATATTTGAAGTATCCTACTTATGATAAAGAATTTTATTCTTTGATTAGGGTACTTCAAACAAGGCAACATTATCTTTCACCTAAAGAGTTTGTGATCCATAGTGATCATGAATTATTGAAATATCTCAAGGGTCAAGGGAAATTAAATAAAAGGCATGCAAGCGGGTAGAGTTATTAGAACAGTTTCCTT
Organism: Sindora glabra; assembly: GCA_020226215.1. NCBI lineage: Eukaryota > Viridiplantae > Streptophyta > Magnoliopsida > Fabales > Fabaceae > Sindora > Sindora glabra. Next base: position 21,604,995 of record CM035235.1, read on the forward strand.
ATATTATTAAGCATAAATAAGGTAAAATGAATATGGTGGCTGATGCTTTATCTAGGTGTTATGCTTTACTTTCTATGCTTAATATGAAATTGCTTGGATTTGAACTTGTAAGGGAATTTTATGTATATAATGCTGACTTTACTGGATTATATGTGTTATGTGAAAAAGAGGCTCATAATAGGTTTTATAAGCATGAGAGGTATCTGTTTAAATAAATTGTGTATGCTTAAATGCTCAATTCGTCACTTACTTGTGAAAGAAGCCTATAAGGGTGGTTTAATGGGGTACTTTGTTGAACCTAAAATCTTAATAATCTTGCAAGAACACTTCTTTTGGCCTGGAATGAAATATAGTATTTATCAATTCTGCAAAAAAGTGTATTGTGTGCAAGAGGGCTAAATCCAAGGTACAACCCCATAGTCTTTATACTCCATTACCTGTTCCGAATTATCCTTGAACTGATGTTTCTATGGATTTCATTGTAGGTTTGCTAAGGACAAAGAATGGTAAGGACTCTATATTTGTGGTTGTGGACCACTTCTAAAAAATGGCTCATTTTGTTTTATATAGGAAAGTAGATAATGTTACACATGTTGCGGACTTGTACTTCAAGAAGATTGTAAGGTTGCATGACTTGCCAAGAAGTATAATTTTAGATAGAGACTCTAAGTTTTTTAGTCACTTCTGGAGGACCCTATGGCAAAAGCTTGGAATCAAACTTCTATTTTCTACCACATGTCACCTACAAACAGATGGACAAACAGAGGTAGTAAACCGTACCTTGACTACTCTTCTTAGGGCTATGGTAAGGAAGAATCTCAAATTATGGGAAGAATGTTTGCCTCACATTGAATTTGCATATAATAGGACATTTCATTCGACTACCATGCATTTACCATTTGAGGTTGTTTATGGATTTAATCCCCTCACCCCACTTGATTTGTTGCCACTGCCTAACATTTCATCTTTAGCGCATAAGGATGGTAATGCTAAAGTTGAATTTGTTAAGAAGTTGCATAAAAAGGTGAAGGCTCAAATTGAAAATAAAGTAGAGCAGTAAACAAAATATGCCAACAAGGGAAGAAATAAAGTGGTATTTGAACCCGGAGATTAGGTTTGGGTACATATGTGCAAGGAAAGGTTTCCCATGCAAAGGAAGTCAAAACTTCAATCAAGAGGAGATGAACCATTCTAAGTCTTAAAAAAAAATTAGGGATAATGCATACAAAGTAGACTTACCAGATGAGTATGGTGTAAGTGCTACTTTTAATATTTCTGATTTATCTCTCTTTAATGTAAGTGATGAAGAGTCAAATTTAAGGGCGAATTCTCTTAAAGAAGGAGGGACTGATGAGAATCTAGAAAGGCCTATTGAAGATAAAGGCTTGAAGGCATTGGAATAACTTTAAGGACCAATGACAAGAGTAAAGGTAAAGATGATTAAGGAAGATCTAGAGAAGATGGTTGCTGCCTTATTTGAAAGAAGATCCAATTTAGAGTTAGAAGAGTCCAAAATGCTCAATTGCGTATATTTGGAAGACTTGGGCTCCAATGAATTTATTAGCATTTAGTTAATTTAATATTTTTATAATAAATGGGTTATATGAGCCAAGACTTATTTTTAGATTTATTTTAATATGAAGACTTGTTATTTTATTTGAATCAATTAGAATTGGGCAGGTTCATTAGAGTTTGCTTAGGGGGGCTGGTCATATATATGCTCTTATAAATAAACTTGTGACTCTTAGATTTTATTTGACTCTCATGACGATCGTTCCTTTGACTTATTAATTTGTAATTGTGGCGTCCATCCTCCATCTTTTTTCGTTTTTGTTGTTTGAAATCCAACTCAAGATAGTTTATTTTTTCATCACTATCTCACACATGAATTGTCACAATTATATGAAACTATAACACTTATCAAACAATCTTTTAGAACTTCCCTAATTATATAATTTATTTTATTTTTACCTATTTTTATTTATTTTTTAATTTATTACTATTATTATTTTCTGATTTATCAATATATATCAAAACATTCCCAGATTAAGCTTTAGAATAAAAAAGATGAAAATTACTCACGCTGTTCTAGGATGGCTTGCCAGAGCTTCACCGGTGATAAAGACTTGTTGGATCGCCGGCAAATGAAGAACTTCAGCTGCCCTGCCGCTGCCCAGCTGCTGTCCAAAAGCTGGCCTCCGATTACAAGCTCCAGCTCTGTCTTGGTTTGGAGTAGGGAGCTGTCATCACCGAGAACAGCTTGGGAGTTGGGGCACACCAGCAATTTACTCGCCGGAATACCAGCAGGTAACGAGATCAATCTGCCTAGCTCGTAAGCATGCTTCCAGCCGCGATTTAAAAGGATGCTAGCAGCACCGAGCAACTGATATGGAACAGTGCAGAAAATAGGCGCAGCTAAAACAGCTCCAGTGGACGCATAGCCATGATGGAACCCGAGAAGAAAGGAAGGAGGGAGAGGGAGGTGGTGCCAGAAAGAGAAACTAGAAAGAGAAAAACGCTGGGAAAAATCGTACGAGAGAAAGCGACGGGAATCAGAAAAGACCAAAACCAAATATATATAAAAAAGGCACCGACTTAAAAAAAAAAAATTATAAGTAATAATGAAGCGTTTCTCAATGCACGGTGAGCTAACTATCAAGATTTAATCTCATCCTTCATTTTGATTTCCAATTCTAGACAATTAAATCTCAGCCACTCCTTTATTTTATTAAAATTCATCTTTATAAAATTTGATTTTATCTACAATCTTAAGTCAATTATTTTCATTCTTCCTCTCATAAATACATACTTATAATAGCTTAATAACTTAAAAAAAGTTTTAAAATAAATATTTCAATTTTCTACGATTCTCAAAAGTAATTTCTTAAATAAAAATATTTATTTCTTAAATATTTCTAACTTATAAAAAATTTCTTATAAAAATTATTTTAAATTAATCTTGAATCAATAATCATCAAAAAATATATTTCAAATACCATTATTAATACCACTTTAATATTTCTAGAACTTTTTAAAGGAGGGAAAACTTAAAACCAATACTAACTAAATAAATAAAAATAATTATTTATAAACATTGATATTTATAACATTTATAAATATTCAACTGGGGTATGACATTTCATGATTCAATTGAGCCCCTATTTGACTTTATTGTAAATAGTTAACCCGAATCATACTTTGATACTAATTTTATTATGATCCAATTTTTAGATACCGTGACTAATATAAAAATACCTAACTAGTGTTAATATACCAATCAGTTATCCTTATAAGCCATTAAAATATTTTTAACTTATCTACTTTCTTAATTCTACTAAGAATATAAATATATATTTATAAAAAATAATTATATTTTTTTACTTGTGCGTGCATAAAAAAACTTAAAATATAAGTTACATATTCTATGTTAAATGATATTTATACAAGAGTACACAATTTTTGAAAATATGAGCTTGTACACAAATATTATTTGAAAATGAAACCTCTAATTAGGATACTTGGGACCCACTACAAACATTTGGAACCTATAGCATTATACCATTTGGAAGGTTCCTTGGGGTGAAAGGAAGGTTCTTATACTGGTGTTAATCATTACTGTGAGATCCATGCTTTATCTTTGTAAATAAAATTTAGCAGAAAATGTGGTTATTGAAATACTCAATGAATGACTACTTTTCTCTTTTTCTAGAAAGTTTTTAACATAATCAATCATGTATAAATATAACAGTGTAAAATAATAAATGATTAATATTCTTATATATATTATTTAAAAAGTCTATTTAAGAGAATGACAATAGTTGGTACATATATTTCTCCTCATATATTTAGTCTAACCTTATCCCCGGCCACTTTAAGCATAAAGTCACCAATTTTATCCCTCCAATCCTTATCACTCATCTTTTTTTCTATTAAAGATGTATATTTGCCCCCATAAATTAGATTTAAGGTGAGTAATATCAAAATATTAGTTATAACATCAATTACTCATTTATTCATTTCATAGGATATGGCCAAACTATCAATTATGCCATAAAATTTTTACCATTCTCATTTGTATTCACATTTTAACATCCTATGACATTATATCCTAGGTTGATATATAACATTTCCATTCAAGATAATGAAAGCACTTAATTCTTTTGAATGACTAGCAATTTATAATTCAAGATCATCAAATGTATCACAATTCTTAATTATTTACAATATTTTTCAATGAGAAGTATCAAACATTAAACATGTTGGGTAGTATGAATACTTTCAAGGTTTAATACCTTTTGGTCTTCCAAATCATTTCAAACTTTTATCAAAATTTTATCTAAAGCTTTTAACATGTTAACAATCATTAAATATCAATTTTCTTACAATTTCATTACCCTTGGGTAATGTTCACCTAGTACCAAAACAAGGAAATTCAAAATAGGACAAAATAAGAGCAGTTACAATAAAAGTCTCTTTTCAATATTTAAATCACTTCCAATTATCACCAAATTCTGGCACAACATCCTTAATATGTTAAACAATGAAAAAAATTCAATTATTTCACAAAAATTTCATGTTGATACTATTCATACAAAACCAAAAATTCAAAATTGCTAATTTTGGATAGTTTTGAAGTTATTATGTAAAAGGAGCTTTTTTTAGCATCAAAATTAATTCCAATTTTCACCAAATTTCAATGCAATGTTACCAACATGTCAATAACCAAAGAACATTAATTACTTTAATTTTTCTCAATACAAATAGTACTAAGTTTTTATATATAGAATCCAAAATTCTATTTTGAGCTTTTATAACCAAAGACAACATAAATGGACTTTTCATAACTCTAATTTTTTTTTAAAATTCTAAACTTATTTTGCATCTATCCTGACACTATTTATAATATTAAAATATTAAAAATTAAAATTTTAATAATTTCTAATCTTTGATTCCAAAGAATAATAGAAATATACTATAATTCTCCCTCAAATTTTGCTTCTAAATTCAACATAATTCTATTGTCATCTTTCATGGGAAAACTTAATGAATCCTCTCTTACCAATTTTGGAACTAAAATACCAATATCATACCATTATATTAACATTTATGCAATACTAAAACAAAATCATATAGCACCACAACTCAACTAAACATCTATAATAGTATATACCACCATATTCTTTACTTTTCATAGGAAAACTTGAAGAAATAAGAGATAGTTACCACTCACCTTAAATCCTTAATTCTTTAACCTTTCAAATATCTCTCAAGGTAACAAATTCATCAAAATAAATGAAGTTTTAAAAATTTTGAAGAGAAAATTTTCATAAAACTTGAAAGAAATAAAGGAGAACCTAGGTTACCTTATAAAAACTTGATGAAACTAGTTGGAGAACCTCTTGAGATTTATTAGAAGGTTGAAAACCCTACCCCAAGAAGCACATGGTTTTAGGTTGAGAGAAGTAGAAAAATAGTGCAAAAATGTCCTCAAAAGCCTTATATAAAGTCTTATTTAAGGCTTTCTTTATAAGCTACCGTTTTCCTATTTTTTTGTAAAAATTTGTTGACAAATAAGGACATGATGCATAGTTTCTCTAAGCTAAAATTAGAAGAAAAATTAATTAAATTTGGCTAAATTTAATCTTTTTGAAATATATATGAACAATTACCTTTAGTTTTCCATTTATTTACCTTATTACTAAAAGCTTCCTTAACAGGAAGTCTATTTGATAAACATACTTGATCATATCAAATTATCATTCATTCATTTAATTTCTAACATTGTTTACAATTCAATGGTTTTTCAAGGCAATGTTAAACTAATTTATGAATCCTATTCCAAGGCATAACTTACTCGAAGTATGATTCTATATTGAAACAGAGCCATAGTTAACTACGTAATTGACTAATAGTGTCTAGAGGCAAACTTTGACTCTCATAATTAACTATATAGTTGAGTATAAGGGTCTAAGGTAACTTTGGATAATTATGATTAATTATCACTATCTAGAGACAAATTCTAGGCTTGCTAGTCAACTAAGTGATTGACTATGAGGTCTCAAAGAGTAACTTGAGACTTCATAATTAATTATATAATTGACTATAAGTTATTTTTCTATAGATTTTCTTATATAAACATTGTTCATCAACCATAATCATCTTTTAAAAATCATTTAATGCAAACTAACTCACTGCCATGCCATTTAATACATCAAATACTATTTTGAATCATCCAAACCTATCATTTTATTAACTTATTCAATGCATCAAACACCACATTAATGTATGACCAATATTTAAGCATAAAAAATATCAAAATCCAATAAATAAAAGATTTAAGGTTTAGGCAAAATATTATTCATAAGGCTTAAGAGAGTGCTTTGGAATGTAAAATGAGTTAATGGAAGTGTCTATTCATCAATAAAAAAAAGATTGTGAGTTAGGGTTTTTTGAGCTTAACTTTCATTGACATTTATATTGGAAACTCAATTGCAAAAGAGGAAATAACTGAGTGGAAAGAAGATTAATTAATGAAGAATTAACTATTAATGAATTGTTTACCTCAAAAAGTTAAGATAAAGGAGAATTGGAAGATTTTCCCTTGAGGAGTTTAAGGTTTTTTTTGGAAAAGAGTTAGAGATGAATTTAAAAAATGAAATAATGATAAAAGGTATAGTTTTGGGGCATTTTAGTGAAAAAGGATGAGGATTATTTTGGAAAATACAAATAAATTATTCCTTTTTCTAGGGCTATAGTTAACTATATGGTAGACTACTACCTTAATTTTTCTAGCACTAGGTACTTTTAAAATATTTTCAAATTTCATTAGGCCTTAAACTCTTACATTTCATCAAGTTTCTCATTATGCTAGTTTTTTTCATATAGCCTTCACATTTAAATCATTCACAGGCTTAAGACATATCATTCAAGCAAAACAATGATATTAATTCATGGGAAATCAATAATCCAGCAAGTGTGAATTTTAAATTTCTAAAGTGTTATGTGAATGTTATTGAATTACCTTGATCAAATTATAAAATCTTGAATTTGTGTGTATTGGCTTTATGATTTAATAATTCCTAGTGAGTATGATGAGGTATAATGAATGGTACAATTGTGATTAGGTTTAATTATTTATGATTATAATACCTTTTGAAAGGACAAGCTATTTTTTAGAATTCTCTCTTCCTCTTTGTCAAAGGTATGAGAAATTTTTTATTCTCTTTTGATAAGACTTTAATGCCTTTTATACAAGAATTGGTTATAGATTTTCTATCATGAATTAATTAAATTTTAGTTACCTTCTAATACTTTTGCTTATTCATTGAGTTCTAAGAAAACTCACTTTTACTATTTCTTCTTCTTTTCTATAGGGATTTATTTCTCTTTAGTAGTCAGCCATTATCCAATAGGGTGGAAGTGGGCTCGCTTATACATTATAGTGCTGAGGTAGGTTGTAGGATGGTTAAGGTAGATGTTAATGCATATCTATATTTGTTGCATAATAACCAAACACTTGGTCACTTTCATTATTGCACATTTATGCTTAATTGAAAGTATAGTGTCATCACTTGTTGCATGTTGCATTATCCACATAGATAAGGCTACTAGGTAATTGTATGTAATAGTTTTCTATGCTGGTCACATGCCTTGAGAATGGGTTATGATAAACGATTCAAAACCATTATGCCTATGGGTGGGTAAAGTTGCAAGATTTCATTCTTATTATGTAAGTTACAATACACTAGTGATCTGCACTTGTTCACAATGGATCCAGGAAATTTTACAACTTCTACTTCTACACTTCACGTAAATCTACACTAGCACTAGCATGAGCATGAAGGATCATTTTTAAACTCAAATACAAGTTTTCATCTGTAACTTGTATGATGCAATAATTTAAGTTGTTAATAATATGTCTAACTACTTATGTCCTTTAAAATATAAGGTTTAGGGTTTTGCATCATCATTTACCCCTTATAATTTTTTTAACCAATTAAATAACTTTCCAAATGCTTATATATGACAAACATAAACTTAATGCTTATTTTAGAACTATAAATTCAATAATTTGAGGCAAATTATATGAACCTCCATTAAGAATAATAGTGAGATAGTGCTAACTTTGTTTTTTAATTTCTTGATCTATCCTTACAAAATTATCCTAGTGAAGTTGGAGGAAACTTTAGAAACAATTTATTGGAATTTTTCTATTTTGAAAACTATAACATTTTTTTCTTGTCATCATTTTAACTTACATCTAATGGTGTACTGGGTGAAAATTTGCAAGTACAAGAAAAAAAACTTTGCCAAATATGTTTAAAAGGAAATATAGAATTTTTATTCTGGAAAAATAGTATGTTCGATGTCGACTAGTACGGGTGGCCTTGCTTGAAAAACCCAATTTAAAAAGAGATATGATTTGAGCTCATTTTTATAGGTAGATATATATTAAGTTTTTTTTCTCATGATTTAATTATTATTTAGTTTAAGCTTAGACCATAATAATATAGAATGGATCAACCTAGATTAACCCAATTAAGCAAATCTATTTTCATTAATATAATTATATATTACAAAAAATAGTTATATTTAATTTTTAATTAAAAAATATTTAATTTGATATAATTAAATATTTTATATATTTAAATTATAAGTGTCAAAATGGGTTGTGTTTAACGAATTAAATTAAGATTGATATAATTTTGTTTGACTTAGGACTGAGATTGGTTAGCCTGATCTAGTAAAAGATTCAGATCAGTAAGTGTTAACTCGTTAGGTTATTGGATTAGTTTGTTAATCTGGTAATAGTAGTAAATAATAAATAATTAAATTATTATTATATGTTTATTTATATATATATATATTAAAATAATAATTTTAATATATTAAAATTATACTTTAATTATATAATATTAAAATTATATATATGAGCAATATTAAATAATTTTTAATATTAAAATTAATAAATTTATATATTTAATATTGTTAATATATATTATATAAATTTATTAAAATAAATAATTATATTAAAATTTAAATTATTTAAAAATTTAAAAGCATTCTCTATGCTTCCTAGTTTTCATTTTTATGTTTGTTTCCTTTATCTAAATGAAGAAATTTTTTCATTAGGGAGTTACAGATTTGCGTCTTTTATGCTATCAAAATATATGGGAAAAACTACATTTTACCCTCCTGAACTATGAAAACTTAGATTTTACCCCCTTTAACTTTATAAAATTTAGATTTTATTCTCATTTTTACCAACTTAACAACTATAATACTTAATAGTGGTTTTGTAAATCACCACTACCATCTTTAGTGATGGTTCATAATAACTGGTAAGTAAAAAAAATTTTCAAAAATTAGTGAATTTAAGCAGTTTTTAACCACTGCTAAGTAAAATATGATAGCAACAGTTTTCTTAACAGATTCTGTTAAGTTAGTAATAATGGGGGTAAAATTTAAGTTTTATAAAGTTAAAGAAGGTAAAATCTAAGTTTTCATAGTTTAAAGAGGTAAAATTCGACAACCCCATAGTTGAAGGAGATAAAATACAATTTTTTCAAATTTATAATATTGATATAGGATTTCATTTAATCTTTTTCATTTTTTTAGCTGAAAGCATATTTTATTTAATTATTATTAGTTTACATTCTAATCGGCAATAGATATTTTCAAGCAGTAAGTAGTGGATTTAGAAATTTTCAATTAATGCTATTTATATGAAAAGCAATTCTTTAATGATGGATTCCGACGAAGAGAATCAACAAACAAATAGAAAATTGTATCTCACTAAAACTAATCATTTCTTGGTTCTATGTAAAATTGAAAAATGTTCTGGTAGAATTAATAAATGAATATAATTATAAATTTTTTACATACTCCAATTATATTACATATCTTTAACCACACTTAATAAATAAACGGTATTAACTAATTTTTATAAATCTTAATATCTAAAAATTTTTTAAAATAAATTTTTAATATACATAAATTTTATAAAATTAATAAATGAATAATAAAATTAATAATTATCATTTAATTATTAATTATGAATAAGTTCTCACCAAATAATAATGAAAGGATATAAGAACTGCTCCATTGCCGCAAGCCAAGCACCCATGCATAGAAATCATGTCAATAAGAGTGAAAAGGTGAGTCACAAGGAGATCATAGTGATATTCACAACTTCATTGGTTTTAGAGAAATATATATTTTATATGAATATGATTATAAAATATTAATATAATAAAAATAATAAAAATATTAAATATAAAAAATTTAACAAGTTTTTTATTAAAATGTTTTTATTATTATATTTTTAAATATTATTTTTTGTAATAAATTGAAAAAATATTTAGTATCTCTATATTTATAAAAATATTTTTAAAAAATAAGAATGTAAAATCCTTTTTTTGACCATTTTTTGCCATTTAAGAAAATAATAAAATCCTTTTATTATGTTGTGCAGTGCTATGTGGATTTTTTATGACATAGTTAATATATTAAAGCCAACTAGCGCTTAAAGAATTGAGCTAGACAAGTTGATTTGATTGTAAATAGACCATGAGAGAATTAAACTAGTTAAAATCATCTTAAGTCAAATTGGAGAGGCTTAGCACAAGCTAGCGCCCTCCCGTTGGGCAATGGTACTTTAGCTAACTATTGCTTTAACGGATAAATGAATTTTTTATTAATATTTTATATATTTTATATCATTATAAATACCCATTTCAATTAAACTCAATTCACATAATAAATATTTATTCTCTCTCTTTTCAATGTCATTCTCTTCAATCTCATTTTCATAATTTTTATTTTTTTATAAATATTAAAAATTAGAGGTGGAGGTGGTGCATGAAGTTATAAAGCATTAAATTTTTTACTTCAAAGGAAAACATTAGTGACATTCTTTAACTTTTTTAATCTCTACTTATTTTTTTATATTTTTATTAAGTTTTATATATTTCAATTTTTATAGTATTTTTATTAATTCAATAGTTATTATTCTTGTTAAATTTAATGTTAGTAATTTTATTTTTATATTATTAATAAATTTTAATTATGGATTTGAATGATACTAGTAATATGTAAAATTATTTTGATAATCAAATTTTTTAAGAAAATATAGCTACTAATTTTTCAAATAACAATTTTACAAATACTTCTTTAAACACATATGAATTTACATCATCTTCTCTTCCTTTTCAACATTCGTATTCATAATGTACTCACGGTTGTAAGTATGTAAACACTTCTACATTCTCATCCGATTTAGCAAAAAGATAAAAAAAAATCCAAAGTATGAAATCATTTTAATCTAAAAAATATAAATAGTGTAGTTAAAGTATTTTGTAAATATTGTGCAAAAAATTATAACTATGATAATTATAATGGTACTAATATAATACGACGTCATTGTTCTTTTAAACATGTAGATTTTATAAATATTCTAAGTGAAAATTCTAACATGCCTAATCAAGATAGTTGTAAATATAAATTAAGTAAATAGATTTGTTATACTAAAATGCCTTTTAGTGTAGCAAGTTCTCTAAAATTAAATATATTTCTTCAACACTTTAATCCTCAATGGCATGGTATGAGTAAAAATACTCATATAAATAAATTGAATAAAATTTTTAAAGAGTAGAAAATGATTTTAGCTAGCTTTTTTTCAAAACTCAAAAGTAAAGTTGCATTTATATTCAATATTTGAATATCATCATCTCAAATAGGCTATGTTTATGTAACTGTCCATAATATTGATGATAATTTTATTTTGTATAAAAATTATTTGTTTTAAATCAATTCCATCACCACATAATGCATCTACTATTGATTTTTATATAATAAACACTTATGGTGATTACATGATATTAGATAAAATATTTTCAATTACTGTTGATAGTGCATCTACTAATATTAGTGCTACTTGAATTTTAATTCTAGCTTTAAATCCTATTCTTGAAGCTCAATTTTTTTATTTTAGATGTGTATGACATATTTTAAATTTAATTGTTCAAGATACATTAAATATTATTTTTATATTTATACTAAATTTTAGAATTATAATTTTATATATCAAATCATCGCCAATTGAAAAATATGATTGGAAACAATTATGTATTCAAATGTCTAAGAAACCTAAGATACATCCACAAGATGTTTATACATGATGGAGTTCTACTTTTAAAATATTGAAATTTTGTTTCGAGTATAAAGATGTCATAGATATTTTTTATTCAATAAAAATTCAAGTTAATCATCACCTTGAAAATATTGAAATGGAAAGGGTACAAATTTTCTTACAATTTTTACAAATATTTTATAAAGTAACTAATTTTTTATCTGATTCTTATTATCCAATATCTTACTCAATACTTGATTTTTTGCTTAATTATAATTCTGTATTTTTAAAAGTTAAAAATATTAATAAGTTTAAAATTATTATTAATGACTATATACCAAAATAGAATAAATATTTTAGAAATATCTCTCATTTATATGTTATAGTTGCAATTATGGATCCTAGAGTTAAATAAAAAATTGTAAAAAATATTACTACAAAAGTATCATAAAAATATGCAATATGAATTTAACTTAGAGTCTTACATAAATGATATAAATAATTTATTATTAGAAATGTTTCAAGTATATAGTAGTAAATTTAGTTCTTCATATTCATGCATAGGTTCTTCATCTTCTTTAAAAATAAGTAACCCATTTTGTGAAGAATATAATGAGTTTTTAAATTTAACTGATGATAATCCATCAATAAAAAATGAATTAAGTTCTTACTTATTTATACTTATTATAACTAATATGTTAAAATTTGCCATTTTAGGATGATGAAAAGCGCAAAGGACATAATATCCTATGCTTTTTTATGGCACGTGATATACTAACTCTCCAATATCTTCCATAGTATCAAAAAGTGCATTTTCTGTTTATTAGTGAATTTTGGATGAAAAGTATTTATTTATGAATGATCAAAACTTAGAAATGGCTATTTGTTTAAATGATTAGTTTAACGCCGAAGATAAACAATAAAATAACTTGCATAAAGATAGATCATCATAAGGTGAAAGAGATAATTAAAAATAGTGATATCTTTATATATTATAAATTTAATTAACAAAATACTTGTACTTATTTTATTTAATAGTAAACTTTTTCTAAATTAAGTCTCATAATTTTTACCCTTCTTAATAGGGGTTTTTCACGATAAAATTATTATGTCTTAATTTATTTCTTTATTATTTTTAGTTCTATTAAACAACTACAATAATAATAACAATAATAATTTCTATGTGATTATAATAAAATATATTTATATTTTATAATAATAATAAAAATTATAATAACAATAACAACAATAATAATAATAATAATCATAAGAAGAAATTTAATCTAAAGTTTAAAGTTTAAAGTTTTTCACTATTAATTAATCACCTAAATTTTTCAATATATGACTTCAATTACAAGTTTTATTATATCTCATATTTAAACTTAAGTTTTTTAAATTAAATGCATTTTTTATAAATAATTTTTTACAAATGATCAAATTATTTTTAGTCAATATTTTATTTCACATATTAAAAGTGATAAGATTTTAATTTAAAATTTTAATATATTGAAAAGTTACTAATATATCCTAAGAAATTAGGAACAAAACTAAATTAATATTTAAAAAATTTCTTAATTTCTTTTTTTTTTAAATTCATATTTAATTTCTTTAAAATTTAAAAAATATATAATTTTTATCTCAATTATCTCAATAAATTTATTTTAATTTCATGTTTTTAATAAAATTTTAAGTGATAATAATAAAATATAATTATATTTAATAATAATAACAATAATAATATATTTTAATTAATTAATGATATAAAATTAATAATAAATAAATAACTAATATGATAATAATAATAAAATATAAAGGGTTATAAAACTTGTTTGAACCTACTTAATAAATATCAGCCTGTGATTAGAATTGGGATTGAGATTAGTATTGGGATTGGGACTGGGACTGGGACTGGGACTGGGACTGGGACTTGGACTTGGACTTGGACTTGGACTTGGACTTAGACTTGGACTGGGATTAGGACTAAAATTGGGACTAATACTAATACTAATACTAATACTATAACAATTCAATTTAAACTTGACTAGTGAAAAAATAACCTAACCTAGGACTAGTACGATATATAATTTTTACTCGTTAGATTAGCTTGATAGAGTTAGGTTAATCTATTTTAATAGGTGTAATTTAAACATATTATTATCTATTAAATATATATTTTTATATAAAATTTCATATTTTATTTAAAATAATAATAAAAATAAAAGTAATCAAGCTTTTTAGTTGATCTTTGTACCATGTATAATTTTAATCAAGCTTTTTAAAAAAATAAATGGGTTAGGCTAGGGTTTAGACCATTATATTTCATGCAATTATGTATGAAAAACTTGACCCAATGATGTAGCTCATGAACACTTCAATTTGATGAAAGAAATTGTAAAAAAATGAAAGATTATGAAAAATAACAAATGGAATAACAAATTAGTACTATTTTGGCCACAATATTCCCCTCCTTTCATACCTCCTTCCTTCCTTGCTAATGGAAGGTCATGAGATATCATTTCCTTTGTTTAGGAGTTTCCCATAATGAGGGGAAATGACATGAGAGTTAATAATTAATTCTCTAAAGCATTCCACTTTCCAATATTTTATATTCTTCTAAATTGAGAGGTTTTGGAAGATTATTTGTTTAATTTATAATTTTAATGTTATTTTATTCTTTAATTTATATTTATACTTACATCTCAATATTTCATTATTATTCATATTTAAAAAAAATATGTTATTTATATTTTTTATAATATATTTTTTGAAAAGTAACTAATGTGTAAAAAAATATATGTTATAAACATGAAATTTATCTAATAAAAATATAAAATAATCTTTTTTTTCTTATTGATAATAATTAGATTTAATAATTATGACTCATTTAATATTTACCTTTGTATATTTACCCTTATTTTGATTCTTCCATATTGGCTTTAAGTTGTATGAGAATTGGTTCATTATTGACCTCATCAAAGAAGGGTTCTATTGGGTCAAATCACAATAATTTTTTTATAAACCTTTTCAATAATAATTATAACATTATTGCATATTAACTTATCACATTATTTTTCATATAGAATTACTTTAGAGAGAGAAAATATTTTATAGAAAAAATTTGGATAAACATTTTTTTGAAAAATTTTTTAATTGTAAAAACTAATTAATAAATTAACTTTTAAAAAAGTTAAAATTGTAAATTGCATTTTAGTTAGTTTCATATTTTAGTTTAATCATCTATTATCCTTATATAATTTTAAATATCCAAATAGGGGAAAGATAGATATCAAGGCTCTATTTGCTTTTGGTGAAAAATGTCTTTCGTAGGAATATAATTATAAAATATTAAGATAATGAAAAATGATTTATATATTCAAAATATTATATATAAGAAATTTAGTAAATGATAACTTTCTTTCTTTCAAATAAGAAGTTGTTTTTCAGCTTTATTATAATTCTAGGTATAACCGTTTTTTAATTACAAAATATAAATGCATAAGGTATTCTCTTATCTATATACAAGAAAATAAAATTTTTCTATAGAAAACATTTTTTGAAAAACAAAGGGAGCCATAGCCTCTATTTTCCTTCCTTCCAGTTTCTTCCATTGTCTTCTTTTCCCCTCCCCTCCTAACCTATCCTAACTGCCAAACGTACCATTTCACTTGAAAATTCTAATATTATTTGTGTTCTTATTATTAACATAAAAGATAAATTTTTAAGGAAAATATTCCCTAAGTGGGACCACATATTAAACTTGTTTAATTTTATAATGTAGTTATCTTTAAAAGAGGTTAGCATATAATATTAAAAAAAAATTGGTGGGTGTGATAATTAATTAGGACAAATTTTGATGAATATAATCCTAGTTGAACGTGAAATTATTTTTTAATAGCTAAAATCCCAAACATTCATTAAACTTGAAAATTCTTATCCTATTTGTGTTCTTATTGTTAACATAAAAGATAAATTTCTATATAAATTTTTAAGGACAATTTCCCCTGAGTGGGATCATATATTAAACTTGTTTATCACAAAAAAAAAAAAAGAAAAACACTTGGTTAATTTTATAACGTAGTTATGTTTAGAAGAGGCTAGCATATGATATTAAAAAAAAAAAAAATTGATGGGTGACAAATTTTGATGAATATAATTCCTGTTTAGAAAGAACGTGAAATTATTTTGAGTCAAAATCCAGTTTTGGACAAAAAAAATGAAAAACTATTTAGGTAACGAGTTTTTCTTTTTTCCAATTTTTAAATTAAATTTTAGGGCCGCAAATCCATATTGGTATGAACTGTTACAATTTTAGTAAAACTTCAAGTTTTAATTTTAGTTAAAAAAAAATTATCATTTTTCAACTTTAATATTGAGATATGGACATGATCATGATCTTCACTCAATCACTGAAGATTATAATGCGATCTCGTGGGCATTTAACCTTTATTTTCAATAGCAGATGAATTATGAAGTCAATAATAAGATGTCTAGAAAGCCCCAGTTTAAGTAAAATATTTAAGATTATTAACGGCATTGAAACTTGTGTGGGCTATCTACAGCACAGATAAAGAGATATAACAAAATTTAATATTTTATATGTCTGTTCCATTATGTGAATGTTAGTGATAAAATCACATTAGCAAGCTTAAAAAAATTAGATATTTTTAAAATATCTTCCGCTTAATTAAGATAACTTCCCAATTAAGGTGACACTTTGGTAGTGTCCATTTCATTTCTTTCAATGTTAAAATATCACATTTTGATTTCATATACCTAAGAACAAGTCTGAAACGGGTAATCAAATTAACAGTTACCTGTTTTTGGTAAACCACAGCAATTTTTTTTTAAAAAAAATGTGTATATACACTTGTTTTGTCAATAAAATTAATATAGAATAGGAGCAGTATGAAATAATTTTTGTACCGACAGAAGTTGCAGCTATTCATTGATATGTGATGCATAGTTAAACGTACTGGCCATGGAGAGCTGCTGCTATTCAAGCAAGGGATTAATTGGACAATCACAGTTGCAGGTGTTTGGAATATTAATGGGAAATGGGCAAAACGTTTCTTTCTTTCAGTTTTAGTCACTCATTTAAGTTCTTTGATTAACATCAACTTATAGACAAGTAATTTCATTCAATGATTGGTATATAAAAAAAAGATTTAAATGTAATTTTGATCTTCTAAAATATAAATTATAAAATTTAAGCTTTTTAATGTAAAATAATTTATTTTGATCTTTTAAGTATGAAATTAATATAATTTTATTTTTTTTGTTGGATTTTTGTCAAATTCCATTAATTTTTATTTGATCTCTAAGCACTTCATAATTTCTTTGACATATCACACTTTTTAGAATTTAGAAAATAATAAATTCTCAAAATGATTCAAACTTTCATGTATAATCTCTTAATTTTGTTCAAAATTTTCAATATGCAAATAAAGGTTTCCTATCATACTTATATATACGTCATTTCAATTAATATAAAGAAAGCATTAGGTAAACATAATTTTGTTAGGTAAAAATAATTTTGTAAGGTCAGAAAGTCAAAGAAAATCATGTAGGAGAACCAATATTACTCTAATCAAATGTTTACGGAACCAAAATAAATTATTTAATAGCAGGGGATCAAAATTTTATAATTTGTATTTTAGGAGGCCTAAAATAAATTATCTTAGATTAAGGAATCAAAATTCCATAATTTATATTTTGAAGGACCAAAATTATATTTAAGTAATAGAAAATCACAAAAAAAAACTACTTGAAATTTCATGAATTGAGTTTAAGTATGAAATTAGTGTAAATTAATTACAGAAGATAGGAAATACTATTGCACCAAATAAGGTTTCTATAAAATGGAAAGAAAATTGCAAAAGAGAAAGATGGAAAATAATTATATAAAAAAAATCCTTCAAGTAGTGTTTGGCTTGATAAATCTTCTTCCTATTTTTGGGAATGTTATAAATAAATGTAAAATTCTTATATTTAATTCAAATTTTATAAAAAGCATTCTTGTGAAATATTCTCATGGAGAAGGTAAATATTCTACATTCCCACAATATGAAAGTATTTAATAGATATAAAATGACTATTTTGCCCACTTTATTACTTACTACAATTAATTACCACCCACCACCACAAATCGGTAGCCACTATTTAGCACTATTCATTATTGGTGACCACTACTAACATCACATATTATTGATAACCACTATTGGTCATCGCCCATCACTAGTGTTTGTTGTTTACCACTACCCACCACCATTTACTACTATCTATTATTAGTGATCACGGCTAGCTATTACTCATTATTAGTAATTATCACCAACCATTACGTATCTTTAATGACTATCAGTGACCACCTTTATCATTGATAACCACCATCGGGCACCACTCATTGTTGGTGGCCACCGTTGGCCATCATCCATTTTTATTGATCACCACTAGCCATTATCCATTTCTAATGACCACTACAAGCTATCATCCCACCATTAATGACTATTGTCCACCACTACTACTAGCACCACCTATCATTAGTAACTACTGTTAGGTACCACATACCACTGGCAACCACTCAATTTTTAATAAGTATTCTTTGCTAATCAAGCAATATTTTTAAAAATAATAAAAATATAATATTGTATCATTCATAGGATTATGTGTAATTAAATCAAATATGGGAATGTTATATTCCCATGAATTAAATTTTTAAATATTAAGATTCCCAAAAATATTTAATTTCACAAATTAAATGCCACTTGAGTTTTTATCTATATTAAACAAGTATTAAACAAGGCCATGCTATAAAGCTCTCCATTTTGCAAGTGAGCTAAGAGATTTATTTATTTTTAGTAAATACTTTGGGAGACTTTTGTTGAAGCGATAATTGCAATGTTTATTTGAAAATGGAATACAATTATTGATACAGTGATTGGGGGAGGAAAAGGAGGGATTAATTTGAAAGCTTGTGAGGGAGATAAGTGATGTGAAATTGTGTTAGATCGTCCTAAAATTTAGCAAATTCGAAAATAAAAATAGAAGAGTATTCACGCCACACTCCAAAAGAGGAAAAATTGGAGTGATAAGTAATGATAAACACACCACAAAGGATGAAAATCCTTCGATAAGCGAAGAAGAAAACATGCCAAAAGAAAGAATTCTTGATTAGTGATGATCAACGCTACAAAAAATGAATCCCTTTGATAAGTCACAAGTTCATTTAAGAACTCAAGAGAGACACTTACCTAAATTCTCTAAAACTCTCAAACCTCAAATCTGATTTGTATAAGGAACAAGCCTCCTTATATATCTCTCTAAAACCCTAATTGAAAATAAGCTTAAAAGATAGCATACTAGCCCAAAACTAATCCACTAACATAAATCCAATAAAATGGCTCCTAAATAACTTTAAGTAATATGGTAAATTACTTATAGTAACATAGTAAATGTTCTAAAGTAAAATAGGCCTAAATACATTCATCATTAACTAAAAACCAAAATGCTTTAAAATGACCCAAAACAAAATAAACATGAACTAAAGGCCTAAATGCTAAATTAAAACCCAAAACATAAAATACTTATAAATAATGGCTAAAGTGGCATTAATTAGGATAATGGTTGATGTGGCGTCATCTCCTTGATGATATGGCACAATTGTAATGCACTTGATTAAACTCTCCTCCTACCTCGCTTCTATACGATTAACTCCTCTTAAATTCACATCATTCCACCTCTTTTCAAAAACATTCATCCCTAAATCTTCAAAACCTACATCAAAAGGAGGAAGATTAGAATCACGAAAAGAAGCATACACATTAAACTCACCATGAGAATTTAAACTAGGAAAATAATTATTGTCTCTTCATGACTTGGAGTGAACCATCTTCACTTGAATGTAGCTAAGATTCCATTGGACTTAGAACACTTCCTTTTCTACTCATGCAATCACCTGGATCAAATACAAAATAAAAGTCAACAATCTTATGCAAGCATATAGAATTATTAATTGTAACAAGTTTGTTAATGAAAGCACATAGAACTTCATTCCTTATAAGCTTCCTATAAAAATTAATCAAACCATGAAAGCTCTTAATTTAACTAACAAACTTAGGTGGAGACCATTCTCTAATTATTTTTACTTTTACTTCATTGACCTTCATTCCTATGCCACTTAAAGCATGATTCAAACAAGCAATTCTTTCATTGTAAAATGAGTATTTCACATATTTAGCATACAAGAATTCAATTCTCACAACTTGAAGACACATTTTAAAAGCTCAACATGCTCATTCAAGATTTCATCATGCACAAGAAAATCATGTAGATGTGGCAACTCTTTCCAAATCTTTAAATTTCCAAACAATAAAGAGATCCATCCTTTAAGCTTATGAAAATAATAAAAACCAGCAATAACACATTTATTCTTAAAAATACTCAAAACAAGAAAGTAATAGAAACTCACAAAAAACTTGTAAGTAAAAACACATAAACTCATCACAAGAATTTTATCTAAATAAACCCTAGAAAATTTCTTTAAAGAAGTATGCAAAACATGATTCATTAAGCTCATAAAAATACTTTATGCATTAGACAAACCAAAAAGCAAAGATAACCATTCTTACAAGCCATGTTTCACTTTGAAACTATTTTTCTCTTTAACATCTTTCCTCAAGGACATTTGATGATATCTCCATTTCAAATCATGTTTAGAGAACACAAAAAGGTCATGCAACATATTAAGCATAATATTAAGGGGATCCTTAATGCCAAAATATTTTATCAAACTATATCCATGGGCTTTTCTACTAAACATATTTTTTTTAGAACTCTTAGGTACACACATGTTGTTCTTTCCACATAAAAATCAATCATGCATAATAATATCTCCAAAAATCATTTCCTCATAAGCATCAACATTTGAAACACCATCACTAAATAGAAGAGTAGCAAAACCAATTAAAGGAATAAAAATATTGAGAGAAGAATTAGGAAGATAATAATCATTTACATATAAAATTTTAATGTGTTCAATACCCAATAAATTTTTATGCAAAATAGAGATCAGAGTGGACCTCCAAGATAACATATCAACCATCACAATATTATTACCTTGCTCTAATTAGGGCATTTTCCTTCTCACATAAGGTAACTCTTTTGAAGATTCTCTTGGATGCATTTCTTGGGATTCTTTCAAAATAATATCATGCATTTTTAGCAAAGCAATTTCAAGATTGTTAGTATTTCCATAGGCTTTCTTGTACAAGAAAATTGGCTTAGAAATATAGAAAGAACTCTTTATCCCACTTATTTTTCTAATAGCTCTCAAATTTTATTTTCTCTTTTTTTCTACACAATCACTCTCTTTTTCTCTCAACACAAATTTTCTCTCACTCTCTTTTCCACAATCACTATTTTTATTTTCATGTTCTTTTTTCCTTTTCATTTCTACTTTTTTCTCATTTTCTTCTTTCTTTTTCTTTTTTTCTTCCTCTCTTTTCTTTTGCATCCTCAGTTGATCCTCATACACTTGTTTTGGGGTTAAAGGATTCAATTTTATTTTTCTCTTATTCATTTCAATGTTATATGTGTTGAGGACTCTATCATATGTAACCTTCTTATCAAATTGCCATGGCCTTCCATGCAATAAATGACAAGCATTCATAAAAGCAACATAACATAATAACTCATCTTGGTATTTACCAAAGATAAAAGAAACCAACACTTGTTGAGTAATCTCTATTCCATCATTATCATTCAACCATTACAACTTGTATAAAGTAGGATGTGGCAAAGTAGGTAAATTTAACTTCTCTACTATATAGGTACTAGCAATATTAGCATAACTTCCACTATCTATGATTACATTGCACATTTTATCCTTAATGTTGAATCTAGTGTGAAAGATGTTTTCTTTTTGCTCTTCACTTTCTTTTTTTGCTTGTTCTCCTAAGACTTTTTGAATATTTAATGCTCTCTTGAGTGGACAATCAATGGCATGATGACCATGTTTTAAAATTTCAAGCATTTAAAGCACTTATCCTTAGAATGCTTTTAATGCCTTTCAACTTGTACTTTCCTCTTAGACACTTCTTCCTTAGGCTTTAATGATAATTCTTTTTTAATTCTTGAAGAGGATTCAAATTTGCATAGAACTACTTTATCTTCCTTCTTTTCAATATTCCTTTCTTAAGATTTATATGAAGAACTATACGATAGCCATGAATGAATTTTTCCCTTATAATAGCTTTCATCTCTTCCCAAGTAGCAATAGGCTTTGCACCCCTTCTTCTTCTAATTGAATCAAGTTGATCCCACCAAATACTAATATAATCATTAAATTGATAGGTAGTAAGTTTCACTTTTGTCTCTTCAGAATAACGGTAACAAGCATAGATTGATTCCATCTTCTTTTTCCATTCTAAGTAAACTTTAAGATCATTCTTTCCTTGAAACAAAGAAAATTTCTTTTTACCATTTTGAAGATTTGAAGTCATTACACCACTTTTCTAGCTATTTCCTCCACTCCTATCATCTCTTTTTTCATCTATTTTTACATCATCATGATATACTCTTTCTCTTTTACTCCTTTCACTTTTATTTTCAGCTCTTTCTTCTCTAATATATCTCTTTTTTTATCTTTTATCTCTTCTTTCTTTTTCATCCCTCTCACCATAGTGTCTCTTTTGATATTGTCTACTTTCAAGCCTTTTAAACATCTCATTAGATTTTTTTATAGCTTGTAGCAAATCCTCCCATGTGCAGCTATCTTTATTTTTCATATTACCTCATAACATCATTGAATGATAAACTTACAAGAAAGGTTAGATAAAAGAAAGGACCTCACAAGAACTCACAACTCACTTGTTTTAAAACACTCACACTCGTGTTTGTACTCTAATTTAGGCTTTTACCTTTAATTGAGCTTACATACATAATTCCTTTTTTCTACTTTTTCCCTCTTCTCTCTTGTGGTTCTTTGTGTACTAAAAGACATAACCAAATAGGATTAAACAAATATGGTAATTAATGTCCCTAATCAAAGATCACACAATTTGAAGAATCAAACAAGATGATTAGGAAACGAGAAATGAAAACTCCATGAATAGAAATTAACTAAGATATAAAGATTCAAAACCAGACAATGAAGGAAAAGAAACAATACAAGACTAATAAAGACTTAATAATGAAAATTTCAAAGAAAAGGAACTAATTAAGACATATAATAATGGGAAAGAACAATATAAATTAACAAGAGGTATTAGTTTAACTAATCAAAGTAATTGAAAGAGACAATGAAAATTAATGTTAAAATGAGAAGTTCAAGTGTGATTATAGCATATCAAGAACCAACAATAACTAAATAAATAACTTCTTTTCTCTTGATTTTATTTCACTTTATTTTCAATAATTTAACACTTTATTTTTCTTGCCTCTTCTTTATAAGTTACCTTTAGATTCACTAACTTAGCTTTTCTTCTTTATTTCTTGTTATTTTTTTCCACTTTGATCTTTACTTCCACACAACAATTTAATATTTTTCTTTGATTTCAATTCCAGTAATAGTTCAACACTTGTTGAGTATTTCACAAAATTTAAACTTAGTGCTCTTTGCTTTAATCAATTACAATATTCAATTATGCACTATGATCTTGTGCTATTAGAATATGGCAATTGGTTAATGCAATTTAACTTCTTTACTTTGAACTTTAAGCACACTTGTTCAATGCAACTTTTATTCACTAGACTAGCATTGATATATGGGGTAAATTTAAGCTCAATAACAACAAACAACACAAAAATGAATAAGGTGACCAACTATCAAAGCAAAATCTGGCTTATAGATGACTTAAACCATTTATCTAACACATAGAAGGCAAAAATGAAGAGCAATTCAGATTTGATAGAAAATAGAATGAAACATATGAATTTAATACAAACTAAATCAGAAATAAAATAGATATAAAAACAAAATCAAAACATGATGGGAATGAAAAAATATGACATGAATGAAGAAATAAAAAAATACTATTATGAATAATGACACATAGTACCATCATGAACAATGATGCGAATAGTACTAGAAATTAAAGAGAAATGAAACCTAAATTTAGGAACTTTGCTCTAAATACCAAATGATATAAAATTGCATTAGATCATCCTAAAATTCAACAAATTTGAAAATAAAAATATAAGGATATTCACACCACACTTTAGAAGAGGAAGAATGATAAGTGATGATGAACATGCCACAAAGGATGTAAATCCTTCGATAAGTGAAGAAGAAAACACACCACAAAGAAGAATTCTTGATTAGTGATGATCAATACCATAAAGGGTGAATCCCTTTGATAAGTCACAAGTTTATTCAAGAATTCAAAAGAGGCACTCAGCCAAATTCTCTAAAACTCTCAAATCTCAAATCTGATTTGTATAAGGAACAAGCCTCCTTATATAGCTCTCTAAAACTCTAATTGAAAATGGGTTCAAAAGATAACATACTAGTCCAAAACTAATCCACTAACATAAACCTAATAAAAAGGCTCCTAAATAACTCTGAGTAACATGGTAAATTATTCATAGTAACATGGTAAATATTTTAAAGTAAAATAGGTCTAAATACATTCATCATCAACTAAAATCCAAAATACTTTAAAATGACCTAAAACAAAATAAACATGAACTAAAGGCCTAAATGCTAAATTAAAACCTAAAACATCAAATAATTATAAATAATGACTAAAGTGGCACCAATTAGGATAATGGTTGATGTGGCGCCATCTCCTTAATGATGTGGCATTAACTTAGTGATGATGTAGTACAATTGTAATGCACTTAATTAAGCTTTCCTCCTATCTCACTTTCATACAATTGACTCCCCTTAAATTTACATAAATAAGTACCTTTCTTATCGAAAATGCTTTAGTTCAAAAGCATTTAATTAGTGAAGAGGAGCTTTGTTGCATCCTTCATAATATCAAATACTAACAATAAAATGTTATAGGTTTTTAAATAAGTATGATTCATTATCATTGTGAAATACTCTTTTGCATGCACCCATTATATTGGGTAACTCTTAGAGTAGTAATAAAATTAATGTTTGAATCTTTTTCTAACAGTTAAATTTTTTAGGAATAATTGGCATTTAACATAGGGGGAATTCTATCATGCCAAACCTAAATTAGGCCATTAAGTTCAATCGGTTCGATTAGGACTTAGCTTGTCATTTGACTTGCGTAGCACACCAAACCTAGTATATTTCTTGGCTTGCTTTAAACTAGTGAAACCTACATTAGGCCATTCAAACCATTAAGAATTAGTCTAATGATCCATGCTCCTACATCTAGATCGGATAAGTTAGTTCAATCAATTTGATCAAGAATTAGCTACTATCTAGTCTAAGTAGCATACCAAACTTCATATAGCTATTAGCTCACTTGACATAAACGTGCCATATTTTTATTATATAAAAATAATTCATTTTAATAATAAACAAATATAATATAATATTTGCCAGCACATATAGTAGTGCACTAACATCCAATATTGCTTTAGAAGTTTTATTCCCTTCACATCTATTTGAACCCTTGACCTTATGTGTGTGCATTAAGTGGGTTACCACTTTTATAATTGTAAAAGATATAATATTTGCAAACTTTTTTACTTTAGCGATTATCTTTTATATGATCTTTATTCATGCTATAAAACTTTCACTAGATAATTTTATGATTCTAATATTTTTTTTAATATATAGCATATTTTAAATATAAATATTAACTTTTTTATTTAGCATAATGATTTAATTGTTGTTAAGTTAGATAAAATTTTATATAATTATTACTCCTATATTTTAATGAAAGTTTCTTATTGTATTGTATCACAATGATAGTTGTAAAACTTGTTATTCCATATTAATATTTAATGTTATTTACACAATATATTTTGATTGTATTATTATTTTTATAGAAATATGATATCACTGGTTTGATCTTTGATTCAATTGGTTGAATTAGTCTTGCCATGATCTAGTTGATTCACCAAGTTAACAATTAAGCTAGGTTTTAAAATATTATACAAAGCATTTTAAACATGGAAAATTTAAGAACTTTAATAATATGAGGAATTTTCTACTTCTTTATACATTATGTATTATATGCACTAGTATTGAAGTTTTTGTATTTAGGTTTAAGTGCTTTCCATGTTAATCTATCTTAATTGTAACTCTTAATTATAGAAATCTGGTATAACATTCTCAATATTATAAAAGTCTTATGATGAAATTTTTTATGAGAGAGATATATTTGAATCTAATGATAATGAATTCATGAAACAACAATTTCATATTTAAATTATGTTAAGAAAGTTGTAAAATGTATTTTTTTAAAAAAAAAATTAAAGTGACTATATAAACTTATATTATAATTGAAACATATATATGTTTATATAAAATTTTAATCATACATTTTAGTACTGCCACTTGCTCTTAAATCCTCCTAAACTTATTTGATAAGTGAGTAATTATTTAAATTAATTTATTTATGACAATCAAATTCAAAATTCAAATAATTGAATATGATACATTAGTGATAGCTTCCACTTTATTATTCTAATATATGCAATATATTTAAAATATTTTTGCTTATAATATTCACAATGTATTCTTTAATTTAGGAAATTTATTCTATCCAAGGCGTTTTCCCCAAAAATATAAAAAGATATGGTTATTTTACCAAGTTTCCTAATCCAATAAATTTTAATGTAATAGATGTTAATAGTTTATAAATATTGGTGACATTTAAGTCCTACATCACATAGAAAAATAGGTACTAAAGGCTATATGAATGAAAATCCATAATTAGTTTATTAATGAACTTTCCATAATAAGCTTATTTACATAATAGGGTAAAAAATGATTTTTGTGCTTAAATTAGTGAACAAATTATTTCTTTTTATTTTAAAATTTGAAATTCCAAAAAGACATAATTATTTGTAATAGTTATAAAGTGAGAAGCCACTATGAAAAGATGTGACTTTTTGTAACAAAGACATAATTCTTTGTAATAGTTATTAAGCCAAGAACTCACTATGAAAAGATGTGATGGTTTGCAATAGTTGCTTAGTGAGGAATCACATTTGTTCAATAATTATGAATAGAGTTTTTACTAAAGTATTTTTATTACTTCAAATTGAAAAGTTTTGAGTTTTGTTGTATCCTGAGGATATAAAAGCCTTTGGGAAAGTGTAATACATGCTTTAAAACTATTTTTTTCTTATTCTATCTCTCTTTTAGTGTTTCCTTCTTATTGGATCTCTCTTATCAAAGTTCTTGCCATTCCATTACCACCCATATTTTTCTAATAATCTAAAGGCTTTTATAATTATTAATGAGAGGATGTATCAAATTAATCAACTATTGAAGATGGATTGATGAAAAATTTAAACACATGAAAAATAGTAAAAATATAACGTGACATGTTTATTCATTTTGACAAAATTTTGGAAGCCTTTTGAGAAATGCAGTAAGGCAAATCTATCAAGAAGAGAGATAGGCAATGTTACAAAGGTATAAAGACTAAAAGTATATCCTTGGATATTTTTTGCTCCACATTATTCTACTTAAATATATTAGTGTGCATTTCATTATTTTTTAATTTTTAATATATATGGTATATGGATTGATTTTAATATTTTTATATATTATTTCATACCTAATTTGATGATATAAAATAAAATATATTTTATATCAAGTAGAAGATAGACTATATAAATATTTATGAAGTCTAGTTTGATCACTATTGAAAAGTAGTTAACTAGATATGATGGAATAATAGAGATGTGACTTACTCTTTATAAATAGAAAGAAAGTTTGTAGATAAGAAATATGTGCATTGTTAAATTCTGATATTTAAAGAGTCATGTTGAATGAAAAAAATATGTTGATTCATATCAGAAGGTATGTTAGCTTATATAAAAAAGATATATTAGTTTGCATCTAGGAAATGTAATGGCTTATATCTAAAATGTATATTGGGTTCATTTTCAAAAGGCATATTGGTTCATGTTTAAGGGACATTATACTTTATGTTTAAGAGACACAATGGTTTAAATTTAATAAACATGATGTTTCATGACTAAGAGACATAATGATTCATATATAATAAATATGATTATTTATGTACAAGAGGCATAATGATGTAGGATCAGGAGACACAATAGTTCATATTTAATAAACATGATAATTCATGCTTAAAAGACACAAAAGTTCATGTTTAACAAATATGATGATTTATGCGCAGATGACATGATGTTTCATGTGCAAGAGATGCCACTATTTATGTACAAAAGATATGATGGTTACAAGAGACATGATGATTTATTTGTGATATTGTGAGGTTATATTAGGGGTAACTTTAAGGAGCTAAAATAAGAAGGTTAAGAATATGAGCTTGGTCAAGGGAATTGACATTGTGTCACATTATCACTAAGTTAGCACTATGTCAATGCCACATTATTAAGAAAATGGCACCACTTCAATGGCACATCATCTACGGAATGACATCTCTATATGCCATATCAGCCCATTTTACAATTTTATGATATTTTGGACCTTAATTTGTGTTATTTTACATATTGAGTTATTTTAAAACATTTTAGGTTTTAATTTAAAATGAATGTGTTTAAGCCCATTTTTCTTTAAAACATTTTCTACCTTGAATTATTTACCATGTTATTTATAGTCATTTAGAAGCCTCTTTATTGGATTTAGGTTAGTGTGTTAATTTTAAGCTTATTTATGTCATTTGAGCCCATTTTTAATTAGGATTTTAGGGAGTTATATAATGAGGTTTGTTCCTTATGAGAATTCTGATAATTTAGATTTAAGATTTGGGAAATGAAACCCTAACCGTCTATATGTATTTTTAAAAGTGTGATTCTCTTTTTAGTTCTTGAATAAACTTTCAAACTTATCAAAGAGATTCAACCTTTGTGGCATTTATCTTTAATTATAAAAGGATTTATCTTTTATGATGTGATTCTTTTGC
This sequence comes from Sindora glabra, assembly GCA_020226215.1. NCBI lineage: Eukaryota > Viridiplantae > Streptophyta > Magnoliopsida > Fabales > Fabaceae > Sindora > Sindora glabra. Next base: position 21,634,167 of record CM035235.1, read on the forward strand.
ATTTATTAAATGAAAAGGCATGTTCTTCATCATTTATTACTTCCATTCTTCTCTTTTTAGAGCATGGCATGATTATCCTTTTGTTTTTAGTTTAATTTGTTGAATTTGAGGATGATCCATCATTGTCAATTCTTATTAGTGTGCTTAAGACATAAGGGTTCATATGTAAGGGAAACAATTTAAGCTTAATAAAAATGATAGTTCATACATAAAAGGCATAGTGATTCATATTTGACATGAGGGTTCATGTGTAAGTGAAATAACAATTTAAACTTAATAAAGATGATAGCTCATGTGCAAAAGGTATGATGATTCATATTTGAAAAATATATTGTTTCATCTTTGGAAATATAGTGATTCAAGACTTTAGTCAATTTATGGATTTAGCGGACATGTTGCTTATATTATTGTTTTCATATATTATATTTAATCAATAAAAAAAGTTCATAAACATGATATGCTTTATTTGATTACATTAAAATTTTGATATTATAATGAAGTGTCGTGGTTTTAAGCATAAGAATAATACTTATTCTATGTATAAATGAGTATTATGAAATCAAAGATATTTATATGTAAAGTATATGCATTCTTGTTATTAAGACAAATTTGTTTTAGGTGAATAGTGTTAAGAGACATCTAACTTTCAAGATAAATGAAAGGTAACTATTATCTTAGATTTAAAGTGTAAAGGCATAATGGGAGTTATCTGTGAAATTATCTCTTTATTTGAGAAATTGTTCAATTTCACAAACCAAGTAGAATAGAGAGATAAGAATCCTTATAATTGTTTCAGATAATTTGTTGTTGATTAATTGTTTACATTGATCATGTCAATATCATTGATAGTTATACATATGCTCTTTATCTATTATATGAGTGCTTCTATTGTTTACAAATTTCAAAAGAAATAAAAGTGTTCCACTTATTGATAATTAAAGAAGTCTTATGTGAATCTAAAAGATTCATAAGGTTAGGATTGTTTTGTTTTATAGGATGGAAACATAATTGCTTGATAGATAAGTAACTACTAATAACAATGTCAAGATGTATTGTTATTCATGATATAAAAACTAATTCAAAAGCTTTTAATAATAAATATGTGAAACTCATTTCTTTGTGAAATTTAAGTTTGAAAACTTATAAGTGATAGTCAAAAAAGAAAATGGTTGAAACTATTTAAATGCAAAAGAGTTATGGCCATAACCAAGGTTAACCATATCTTAAGCTTTGGAAACTAATATGTGTCTAAAAAATTAAGAAAATATATTTTGGTATGGTCTAAACATATTAGTTTGATTATGATTAAAATTACCATGGTAAAGTCTAGACATATTAGTTTGATTATGATAGTATAATTATAAGGCTATATATGAAGCTAACATGAATTTAGTTAATCCAGATTACTAAAAGGCTTATTAAAGAGTTAATGATGAAATTTTCTTTTAGGAATGGGTTTCCCTTAATTCTAAACACCAATAATGGGAACCTAACTTTAAATTAGTAACCTTTAATTACATAGTTCAATGAGTATAATATCTATTAGCACTAGCTAATCTATTCTACATATTTGAAACTATTGTTGACTATTATGTATAAATAGTTATGTGGATTTTTGGACTCTTAATTAAGTCATTAGTTAATGTTCAAAGCAATAAGGGACATAAAGAAAACTAAACATTTATAAACATAGAAGTGGTGCTACTTCAACAAGACAATTGGGGTTTCTTTTGTAAATGTTTATAAAGAATAGGATAAGCATATAGCCATAATAGTGCTAAACTAGTTATAAGCCTCTAGATGAAATTAAATAGGTATTATGTACGTTATGTCTTCAATTATAACAATATGAGTTGAGGTTTAATCTACAGACACCATTAACTTTGTTAGAATTGTAATTTATATAAGCTAATTGAAGGTTGAAATTGAAAGATATCTTCTTGTACACATTTTAGTCATTTGTGTGAAAAGTTAATTATGAATATAAATATTCCAAACTAGTAAGGGATTATTGGTAGTTTATAAATGTTGATGGAATTTAAGTCTTACATTACTTAGAAAAGTTAGTACTAAAAGGTATATAAATGAAAATATGGAGTAGTTTTATTAATAAACTTTCCATGGTAATCTTATATATATAATAAAGTAAAAATTGAATCTTGCATTTAAATTGGTGAATAAATAATTTTTTTTATTTTAGAATTTGAAATTCTTAAAAGACATAATTGTTTATAATAGTTATCAAGTGAGAAGTCATTATGAAAAGATGTGACTGTTTGCAATAGAGACATAATTGTTTGTAACAATTATCAAGTGTGAAGTCAGTATGAAAAGATGTGATAGTTTGCCATAGTTACTTAGTGAGAGGTCATATTTGTTCAATAATTATAAATATGACTTTCTACTGAACTATTTTTACTACTTTAGATTGGAGAGTTTCTATGTTTTATTGTATCCTAAGGATAAAAAAGCCTTTAGGAAAGTGTAATATATGCTTAAAACTATTTTCTTCTTATTCCTTCTCTCTTTCAATGTTTCTTTCTTATTCAATCTCGCTTATTTATATTCTTGCCACTCTATCTCCACTCATATTTTCCTAATAATAGACTAAACTAACATTGTAAAATAATATTGCAAAAGAGAAAACTTCCATATGCCTAATGCTAAGATAATTAACTGATATTCAATTTATTCTATTAAAATATTTTTTTATAGAAAAATTCATTTAGTTATATGTGTATATTGTCATAACCTATTCCAAAACATATAAACTGTATAGGAAGTTATTAGGGGTAACCACCTACAAACCTTGTAATACATGCTTAATGCAATATTAGACATACAATTATGGATAATCATTCCAGATATTATGAACATGTTAAAGTTTAGGAATGCCTACATTGACTAGTATTTCTACTCATTTAAATTAATTGTCTCATGGCTTACCTAAACAACAAAATCCTCTAGTGAGCTACCTTCTAACCTATATAACAACAATTAAGTACATAAGGAGAAAATTCTTTTAAGATAAAGAAGAAAAATAGAAAGCGAGTGAGTTTCTTTAGAAATTCAATGAGTAATCTACAAATAATTGAAAAATAGTTTATATATGTGTATGTATATATGTGTGTGTGTGTGTATCATAATGCAAAGCTTATAGCTTATCCTTTTTGCAAAATTTTTAGTTTTTACTAAAAAAATGTAAACAATTCTTATCAGGGAGGAGAGGAGTGTTATAGGAATTTGACTTGTTTATTAAAATGTATACATTGACATGTAATAATAATTACACTAAGTCCATTCAAAGTCTCACTACTTATTAATCTTTATAATATCATAATTTAATCATAACATTTTTATATTATTCAATAAATATGAAATAAAGGGAATAAAGAATAAATGTAAATCTTTTTGTGACTTCTATCCAACATTATCTCTTATGAGCCCATCCTTGCCCTTTTAGGATTAGTTTTATCCTTTTACAAATGGATGTATGGATCCAGTGCATAAAGCTATAATATATGGATAATTTCCCCTAAACTTATCAAATCTCATTCATAGAACAATATATCGAGATAACTAATGTGATCTTAAAGAGGACAATCTCAAAAAGAAAAATTAAAAGGATCAAGAGTGCACCTCAAGGAGCAAACTTAGAGTTATGGACACTACTTTAAAGCTAATTTTGTTGTTTGGCTATTTTAGGCTATAATTTGTGCTTTTGTTATGTTTAAGACATTACTGGGCCTTTCTTATGTGTTAATTATATTTTCACCCATTAATTTATCATTTTACCTTATTACTTTAGTAAATTTATGCTATCATTTTATTAGGTTTAGGCTAGACTTTAGTTTTAGGCACATATGAGAAGGAACATACAAATTATTTAGAATTAAGATTTTAGGAAATAAAGCCCTAGCTAACTTTGCATATTTTTATGAAAGTGCGATTCTCTCTTTGGTTCTTAAATGAACTGTTAAACTTATCAAAAAATTCAATGTTTGTGGTGTTTTTAATCACTTATTAAAGGAATATCATCCTTTATGGCATGAATTCATCACTTATCACTCCTTTTCTTCCATATTTTGGAATATGGGATAAATATCTTTCTATTTTGTGTTTATGATTTTTTTGAATTTAGGACATTCCTTGGCAAATTTCAACATCATTTTTATCAATTAGCATCATTTGGTACTAAAGATTCATATTTACATCATTTAGTAATTAAAACAAGGTTTCCTATTGTCTAAGTGTCATTTTCTTCAATTTCTTATTGCTATTCTATGTAATTTTTGTCTTGTTATTTTTTGTTTTATTCTTTTTGAAATTGTGCTTCAATGTTGCTACATTTTTTATTTCTTCATGCTTTTTCTAAATTGTTCTATTGTTTCTAATTTTATTTTAATTTCTATTATTTTGTTTCAATTTTGTTCATTACAATTTCATCAAATTTGTTACTTCATTTGCCGTTATTGTTTCACAAATTGCATTTCTTTACTACCTAATTCGGGTATTGTTACATCAATTTCAACTTTGTATTTATGTTCATTTTAATTTGTTTTATTTTGTTTAATGTTATTTGTTTGAATTTGTGTCTTTAATTTACTAAAAATTATTGTTTTTAAATTTCTTTGTAATTGCTATATCTATTTCATTTTCACTATTTTGCATTGTTAAATTTCAGTTTGACATTGTTCCATGTTAAATTTCATTACTTATTCAGTTTGTGTTTATTAGTTTTTTTTTATTTGATTTACTTTTGCGTCTTGTTCGTTTGCTATCCAATCACTTTTTTTTTCAAATTAAGTCATTTAATTTTTGAATTACTAGTTTGTTCTTATAAGTCATTCAAATTAGTTAATTGCATTTTGTGTTGAGTTCCTTTTAAGCTAAATTATTACATTAAATTCAGTATTGTTTTATCAAATTATTATACTATTCAAAGTGCAATTTTACTATTTTGCAATACTATGTTATGCTACACACTTTTGTGTAATATAGAAAAAAGAAAAGCATAATGTAGAAGGGTTGAAAGAAACTAAGAAGAGCTTAAAAAAAATAGTGATAATTGTTATCATGAAAAAAAGTGAAAAACAAGTGAATAAAAAAGAAACCAAAATGAGAGATTTAGAAAAAGCAAGCAAAAGAAAAACAAAAGAACAAAAGAAAAGTGAAGAAAATGAAAATAGAAAAAAAGGTGTTTGATTGCTAAAAAAAAGTTTTAACTTTTGAAAACAAAAGAAAGATAGCACTATTCATTGATTGCTCAATTTTATAGCATGAATTTTTTATTTTAAGTTAAGTATCATTGTCCTTTTGGTTTATTTTAAATTGGTGTTTTGTCCATTTTTCCATTCTTCTTTCCATTGAGTCTTTAAGTCTTTGTTGATTCTAAATCTTAGAATCTTTGTTTGCTTTATTTCTTTGAACTTCCAATTTTTGAGTCCCTAAGAATCCTTTTTATTGTTCCTTTTGATTGTTAGATTGATAGGTGACATGGATTGTCATAATTTTTAAATTTTATTGGTTATGTCCTTTAATTCCTAAAGAATTGCAAGAAGAAAATTCAAGAGTGGTAAAAGTCAAGAATGTGTGAGAACATTTGAGAGTAAGAGCCTTAATTTAGAGCATAAATATGAGAGTGAGTACCCCTAAATCAAGTGAAATGTGTGCTCTTATAGGGTCTTTTCCTTTTATCTAACATTTTCTTGTAGCTATATCTTTTAAAAATGTTAAAGAGTGGAGAAGATAATAATTTTCAAAGTGAGAAAGTCTTGTTTGAAATGAAAGTCTTGCTTCAACAATTTGAAAATTTTAATAGCAAATAGGATGAAAGGGATGCAAAATGACTTAAGAGGAATTTAGAAGAAGAAAGGAGTAAAAGATAAGAAGATAAATACAAATGAGATAGAGTGGATTCAAACCTTAATAACATTCTTTTATATATGACTATAATTTAAGCTTTTTATAAAAGCCTTAGGAGGAAAAGTTTGAAAAAAAGGAAGACAAGGTTAATGTTAAGTATTAAAAGAAATTTTCATCAAAATTTAAGGAAGAAAAAGAAGTTAAATACAAGTCCAACTCCTTTTCAGGTTCTAAAGAAGAAGAATTTAAGGATAAAGGAAAATTTGAAGAGCATTAAAAGCATTATGTTGTTAAGTGCTTCAGGTGTTTGGGGAATGATCATTAAACTACTGATTTTCTAATCAAGAGAGCCTTGAGATTTAAAAAGTTTTAGGAGAACAAACTAAAGAAGAGAGGGAAAAGTAAAGAGAAAACATCTTCCATACAAGGTGCAAGGAAAATTGAAAGGTTTGCATTATAATTATTGATAGTGATAGTTTCCATACAAGGTGCAAGGAAAATTGAAAGGTTTGCATTATGATTATTGATAATGATAGTTGTGCTAATATTACTAGTACTTATATGGTAGAGAAATTAAACTTGCCTACTTTAAAACCCCTTTTCTATATTTCAATGGTTGAGTAATTGTAGGGAGTTAAAAGTGACAAAGCAAATGTTAGTTTCATTTATCATTAGGAGATACCAATATAGAGTGTTATATGATGTTGTACCTGTGCATATGTGTCATTTGTTACTAGGAAGGTCATAGCAATTTGATAGCATGTGATTTACAATGAAAAAATAAATAAGTATAGTTTTGAAATAAATGGAAGATAGGTGATTCTCAACCCTTTGACCCTGTAACTAGTGCATGAAGATTAATTAAAAATGCAAAAGAAAAGAGAATAGGAATAAAAGAGAAAAAGAGATGAAGAAAAGAAAAAAGGAGAAAAGGAAAAAAAAGAGAGGAAGAGAAAAATAAAAAGGAGAAAAAAGCAAAAAAGAGTAAGAGTCATGAAAAGAAAATGAGTGCTTATAAATAAGAAGAGAAAAAAATTAGAATTAAGAGAAAAAGAGCAAAAAATTAGTGTTAAGAGAAAAGAAAGTTCAAGAAAAAGAAAAAGCAAGTGTGGTAAAGAGTGTTTCTATATTTTTATGTCAATTGCCTTGTATAAGAAAACCTATGAAAATGCTAACAAATTTTAGTTTGTTTTATTAACTGCCATTGAGATATTGAAGTATGTAAAAGGGCAAGGAAAGCTTAATAGCAAACATGTCAAGTTGATGAGTTTCATTTAGACATTTTTATATGTCTTGCGACATAAGAGGGGTAAAGATTAGGGATGGCAATTTTTGACATGACACGATAACACGACACGAGTTAAACGGGTATGGGTCGGGTTTGGGTCGGGCTTAATTAGGTTTGGGTCATAAACTGGTCGACTTGTTTGACCCGAATAAATTTTGTGTTGGGTTCAGGTCATAAACTGATCGACCTGTCTAACCCGAATAAATTTTATGTCAGGTTCGAGTCAACCCATTTAACCTGTTTCAAACCAATTTAAGTTACACAGGTTATTAAACGGGTTAACCGACTTGTCAACCCGTTTAACCCGTTATATAATATATAAATTTATTAATTATTAATTTATAAAAAATTAATATAAATGGGTTGATAAACAGATTCGGGTCGGGTTAAATGGGTTGTGTTACTACTTTATAAACATATTATGTATATTCGGGTTAGACAGGTCGTGTCGGGTTAACTCGTTTATTAAACAAGTCGTGCTTGGGTTGAGCATAAACGGGTTCGAGTTATGCCCAACCCGACCTGAACCCGACCTGTGAACCCAAATTGCCACCCCTAGTAAAGATAATACAGTGGATGATACTTTATTTCTGAGGTATACCTTTATCTTTACTTTGCATGCTAAATTGTTAGGTTTTAAAAATAGTAAAGATACTGTGGATACAAAATTATTAGATTTTGAGTAATCACTATGGTTTTGCTACCCTTTCACATGCTTTGCTATTCCTTTACATGTAGATTTTGTTATAATTGTTAATACTTGTGAGGAAATAGTCTTTGGAAAAAATTTTAGACATGATAGGTTTTTGTGTAGGAAAAATGAATTATGTATGCTTAAAAGTTCTCTAGAGGAATTGATTATTAGAGAACCCATAGTTGTGATTTGAAGAAATATTTTGGTGTTGAGAAAATTCTAAAGGATTTTCTTTATAATTTGCATGGTTTTGAGATGTTTTCTAAAAGAGATTTGAAAATAGAATGTTATCAAGTTTGCATGAGAAAAGGTGTTGAATGGAAAAATATTTTCAAAATAAGGTATGGTCTATATGACTGGTTAGTTTTGCTATTTAGATTGTCTAATGTACCAAGTACTTTCATGATTTTAATGAATCATGTTTTGTGTATTTTTAAGTTTGTTATTTTTTGCTTTTATTTTTTTTCATGAGGTTGTTAATTCATGCTGTATGTTTAAATTGGGTGATTGATTTTGGTTGCACATAAAAAAAAAAGAAAGGTTCCAAAGGAGGTCAAAGCTACACTTAAGAAGAGATAAACCATTGCAAGTTCTACTTCCAACTTAAGTGATATTTGCTTTCAAAGTCTTAACTCCTTTTAAGTGTTTACAAGAATCAATGATAATGCCTCAAACTTGATTTCCCATGCTAAGATTAATATGAGTGCTTCCTTTGATGTTTCTAACCTTCCTCTTTTTCATGTATATTTCAAAGATTTAGGGATGAATCTTTTTGAAGAAAGAGGCAATGATATGATCCCAATGGAGGAATTCTCAAAGAGAAAAATTAAGAAGATAAAAAATGCCTTTAAAGAGTAAACTTAGAGCTTACAAACATTATTTTAGGGCTAATTTGGCCATTTTGTTATTTTAGGTTATAATTTGTGTTTTTGTTTTATTTAAGACATTGTTAGACCTTTCTTATATGTTAGTTATATATTGGCCCATTAGTTTACCATTTTACCTTTATTTTACCTTGTTACTTTAGTACATTTATGCTATCCTTTTATTAGGTTTAGGTTAAAGTTTAGTTTTGGGCCGATTTAAGCCCATGTTAATTAAGGTTTTATTTAAGTTACATAAGGATGCTTGTTCTTTATAAGAAGGAATATATAGATTATTTAGATTTGATATTTTAGGAAATGAAACCCTGGCCACCTTTGTGTGCTTTTATAAAAGCATAATTCTCTGTTTAGTTCTTGAATAAGTTTTTAGACTTATCAAGGGATTTAAATTTTATGGCATCTTCTTTCCCTTATCAAAGGAGATTATCCTTTTTAGCATGAATTCACCACTTATCACTTTTTTTCTTCCCTATTTTGGAGTATAGCATGAATATCTTTCTATTTTCAATTTTTATTTTGTAAATTTGGAATGTTCCTTATCAAATTCTAGCATTTTTCTTACCTAGTTTGTATAAACAACAAGTGCATTATAAGAACTTCAATTACATAGCTCATTACACAACATTCATAGATAGAAAATTCATAATAATAAATATCAATAATAAAAATCTAAGGTAACCTATGTTTATTAAATTCACAAAGCATACATGTATATTATAATATTACCATGCCTTTTTGCATAAACTTATATCTTACATTCAACATTATCTAAGAATAACAATTATTACATTTAGTATACCTTGACCTTTTAAATAACATAGTGTGTCAAACTTTATGAGGTATAATTGACTATATAGTTAATTATGCTATCTTAGAGAGTAACTATGTAGGGGTATTATCAACTATTTAGTCAATTATAAGGGCCTAGAGAGAAAACCCTTGGGCATATAGTTAATTATTTAGTCAACCACACACCTAAGAGCAACTTTGCAAGAGCATAGTCAACTATAAAATCAATTATTGGTTGCTAGAAAGTAAGCCATGGTGTCATAGTAGACTATGTAGTTAATTATACTTGCCTGGAAAGCATATTCTTAAGGCATAATTAACTACATAGTCGATTATGGCTAAGTTTTGTGCAAAATTTTGCATGAAAGCACTAATCTTTCAACACTAACTTCTTATGATTTCATCTTATCATTTACCACACTCAATTAACACAAATATAACGCAATCACCATATAGTCTAAACTAAATCCATTGAAAATTTCAATCTAAAACATTCAAATCTTTATAATTTTTCTAGATTTAAGACAACATTCCAAACCTAACCTATTTCAACTAAAATCATTTCAAAAAATCCAATCTACTTAGTATGCTTGCTCACCTAGTTTTGAAAGGATGGTAGGAAGATGGAATGGTGTTTGGCTTGCTCTTAATCAATCAAAATCAACAAATTTTAAGGTTAGGGTTCTAAAACCCTATTCTCAAACTAAACCCACAATCATCACAAATTAAAAAAGAAAATGGAGATGAGGTCTTACAAAAGATTGAAATGTTAGATGAATTTTATCTTGTTTTAATCAAGGTAACATAAGAAATTGCCTTGGACTAATGCTCCTAACTAACCAAGTGGAAAGGAAAAGAAGAGAAGAAAGGAATTTAGGGATTTAGTGAGGGATATAAGGTTGGTGGTTGAAATAGGGAATTAGAAAAGTCCACTAATTATTCTCCATACATCCTCCACTTTCCTTTAATCATGATTAAACTCCTAACACTTCCATTTATCCCTTTTCCTTTAATTATTTAGCATAAAATTTCTACTTCAAATTTTATTTAAATAATTAATTATTCTTTACACAAAATTTTTGTCCCTCATTCTTTATATTAATTTATTATTCTTGCACAAGAGCAATTTAAATTTCTAAAGAGATGTATCAATACTACCCCTTCAAAAGAATTTGTCCTTAAATTCTTAGAACCTTGCTAACTTTATAATTTATATGGAAGATATTGACATTATATGCTAGCACTCATTCAAAATGCCCTATTTTCTTAAGAAGCTTGTATGTCAATTTCACACTTAATTACTAAATTCTAAAACTTACATATAACTCATTTACTTTAGATGATTATGTTATTTTTGTTGATACCTTTAGTTTAAAATTTCAAATTTCCACACTACCATAAGTTATTCTATATGTCTATAACTAACTTTCCATAGTACTATCAACATAACCCTCATGAATTAGTCTTGTACCACACTCTTTAACCCCTAGCCCTACACTTGCCATTGCATTACCTTTACTTAATTAAACAATTCTCTAATCTTGTATAGTGTTAGTGTTATAACTAACGCCCATTGTGGCTAATGTGGATCTTGATATTGATTTCCATAAGCCTAACATTATTCATTCTAATTTATTCTATGAAAATCTCTATATTTCTAGATGACTCAAAATTCACTTTAAATTTTACAGAAAAATGGATAGTCTCCCTTATTTTTGGACACTTTCTGAGGGTCACATATCCTAAATCATAAAACTTGTAAATTTTTCTCAAATACAATAGCATCAAGTATACACAGTAGTATACAATCTCAAAATATACATATATACATACAAATAGTTCAATACACATGAATCCACAAATCTCTATCTTTAATGTTGATTATAAACCTAACTGTCAAATCCTTTAACAAGGTGGTCTTGATTCTTTATAGATGTAATAAGACTCAAAGGCACTTATTTTAACCTAAAAACATTGAAAATAAAATTAGGTGAGTTACAAGAATTCAGTGAGCATTTATCTACTATTGTCTTGCAGGAGATCAATTTTATATACATACATATAATAACATAAGCTAATCATGTATTGAATTAGAAAATATTAGCAACACATTTCCCGGATTTCTAAAACTTATGAAACCAAGCCTTGGATTGAACATTTGCCTGCACTGAACTTAGATTCTATATTTCACATCATAAGTCATGGTAATCTTGACTATTCACTGGTACACGATATCATTCTCATATCACACACCACTTTTTCTAAGTAGTCATTACATTCAAAATTAAAGCTCAAATACGAATGAATCATTATAATCACACCTAGCAATAATGTCCAATCACAAACACAGTTCCAATGTCACATAACATAACATTCAACTCAATTGGAATAGCTATCAAACATTTGGATTGCTATCAAGCCCAATCACAAGCTATTTGTCAGGAGTTCTCCATTCAGCTATTATATTATCATTCTCGTCACCTTTCTCATTTCAAATAACTATTCTTAGCATACTTCACAATTTAACAAGTACACTAAAGCTTAGCTCATTATATCACTATAATTCTATATAATTCCATCCAAAGCAGCTAATTATCATCAGGACAATTTAAAGCACCTAACACAATATTCACATATAGTAGGACCATAATGCCCTTTTTGCATGGCCACAAGTATCTTTCTCATTCTAACGTAGATTACACTATACTTTCTAACATGTACTTAATGTTATAATTGAATCATAATACAAATTATATCATGTATCATTATAATTCCATCATATTCTATCAATAGCTATTAATGGCACCACCATGCCTTATCCATATGGTGATTCTATACTTACTCAAATAGATAATTGTGTCTTTATTACGAATAGCATTCTTGTATCATTTATGTATAGATACAAGGACTATTTACGAATAACTTACGTTATTCAATTGTACCTTAAAGAAACTCACACATGGAAGCACGTACATATATTATGTCATCAATACTAATATAAGTTATAACATTTAATCAACACTTTATTAAAATTGTAATTGAGGTAAAATATGCACTCACTTGAGGATACTTCTCCACTTATGAAAGTTCCAATTATCTATACTTATAACCTCTCCATCCTATTTCACAAATTACAAGAATACTTGATAAGTACATTGAGTTTATTCTATTCCTTCCCAATTTATTATCTAAGGTCTAATCATAACATTTAATCTCCAATAATGCATCTTATTATCTTTCCGTAGGTTAATCATAAGAAACTAAGAATATATTATAATGTGGAGATTCTCAAATTTAACCATATGAACAAAATATTAGAACTTAATGTCATAAAAATTATCTATTCAATCCTTATATTCATAGATCCTTAGATTAACTTTTAACTCAAATATATTGTTACTTAGCAATTTCAAATCAAAATCATGTAGGTTAAAATATTAGAACTTAAAGATAAAAAAAATGCTTGTTTTTATTACTTTTCATCCTAGACCATCATTTTCTTTATCTAACAGGTTTTCCAAATTAAAATATAAAATAATCAAAATATTAGGTTCTCAAGCTTTAGAGGGGTTCTATTCACATCTATGTATAGAATTATACACTTATTTCCTTGTGTTTTGAACTTTCCTTTAAAGAATAAGAAAAATTACACTTATTGGAAATGTCCAAATCAAAGTCCAAACATAAAAAAATATTATATTTTTATGATATAGATATTTTCAAATTTGCTAATATAAAATTCTTGAGCATAAAATCCTTATTTTATCATTGTTATATCAAATATCTAAATAGTATGATAACATAAGTTTTTCTAAATTAGGTTCAAATTTTCCATAATCTTAAAAGATAATATTCTAAAAAAGCTTTAATCAAAATATTCTAATCTTCTATGGCATAAAAATGTTATTTTTCATGAACATTAGTAAGAATCTACAATATCTAAAAATGGGTTTTTTTTCTTGAATTTTAACTCAAAATAGTAAAAATATAGGGACTTATGTGTCTAAAGTGTTGAACCATTATCTAAAAGAATTGCTACCAACTCATTAGCATCAGAAAATCCCAGGCTCATCTCAAAACAAAAGGAAAAGAGTACTACCTTTATTAAAACCCTCATGCCATAGCAACTTACCACAACTAGAAGTGGGGGAGAAGGAAAAGATGCTAGAAGCTTGCTAGATGAGCACCTCATAGCTTTTTGACAGTCTTAATTCACCCTTATAACCTAGTTAGTTATCGCCTCCCATGCAACCTCAAAATGCTAGCTTGCAATAGCTTTTGTCATGAACAGTGGAAGTTGATAGTGATAGCACAAGGCCAAGGATGCCAGAAGGAGAGCTAGCCAGAGGAAAATAGCAGCAGCAAGGAGAGACCACCAGTAGTAGAAAAAGAGGAAAAAGGGAGGAAAGAGAGAGAAAACTCGAGAAGTAAAAAATTAAGGGTGGTGAGAAAGGGACTGAGGTTTCCTTTTTATAAATATGCGAGGATACTAACTTTTAAGAAAAAAAGAATAAAGAGGGGAGTAAAATGTTAAAACATGAGCAACGAGAAATAATCCTACACTTCTCACCCTTTTAAGCTCATTTTCCCTTGTATAAAATCTCATCCCTCTACATCTCATCAATCCAATATCAACCATTCATTTAATTTAAAATTCATTTTCATGAAACTAATTTTATTTAAAATCTTAACTTAATTATTTTCAATCTTCCTTATCATATATATCCTAATAAAGTTGAAAGTTCTAAAATAATTATTTAAATCTCTCACAACTTCCAAAAATAATTTATCGAATACAAACAAATTATTTTATAAATCCTTGGATTCATAATCACTAAAATTATTTTCAACTTATAAGAAAATCTTTACAGCAATTATTTAAAAGAGCCTTAAATTAATAATGGCCATATAAAAAATAAATATATTTCAAATATTATCATTTGTACCATCTTATCATTTTGAATATAAATTTAAAATCAAACACCAATTAAAAAAAAATAAATCTTCACAAGCATTGAAATTTATAAAACTTTATTTATTAACCTAGGGTATTACAATTAGTATCTTTAATCCCTTAATATGAAAGTTAGATTATAGCCTTTCAAGGCCTTTCAAGGAAACACACCTTTTTTATTATCTATTTTGAAGTCAATCTTATATCCATATGTGAGAAAACACTTTAATGTGCTTAAATGTACTTAGTAGGCTCTTCAAATTCTAGCTTCCATCAAACATGTTTATGCAAAACTATGACTTTTAGTATTTAAGATAAATGAATGTAAGAAAAGGGGCATTCTTAATCATAATGAAAAACATATCGACTTTAAACATCACATGGATAGCAGACTATCTACAACAACCCACTCCTAAAGCAAGGTCACTAGTATCATTTCATTAACACAATTTTAAAGGAAACACCATTGTTTTGTACTTGTAGTTAAAAGGGGGTCAAACACTACCTTTATTTTATTTGCAAAGCAATTTAGCCTTATAGTATATTTTTAAGTACATTCAAATTTAGGGATTTAAAATAATAGATATTCTATCTTTCACAAACATTTACTTAGCATTATAAATTTCCTTAATAGTCTTTAAGTTTCTCAACATGCTTGTTATGAATCATATGCATATAATTTTAGAATTGTTGCAAGTTTCACATTTTACAAGTAGCATTGGGATCCAATCCCTTAACAACTCTTATAATCTATAATTTCATTCATACTCATTATTCGTTGCTAAATGTTAGGCCATTAACAAGGACATATATGCATAAGAAGGTGCCTTTGCAAGGTTCAAACATTTATCAATTATTAGTTTGTCCATATAGCATTAATATAGAAAACAACCGCTAAACACAATTATTTTTAATTTTCGATCTGGCACAATACATTTCCCAAATACATAACATTTGAAAGTTATAAATTATGTAAAAAGCTTCTAGAAGTAATTTCTTACTTTAATAGGAGAAACCTTCTAAGGTTGTCACTTGAAAATGCAAGTGTTCATAATTACCTTGATTATATAGGATCATTCCATGAAACCTTAGTACAATAGTATAACAATTTTAGCATTAGGAAACTTTTTTTTACACGATTAACTAAATGAGAAATGTTAATTATTATCTAATATACTTTTACAATACTTACAAATTAAGGTAGAAGTATACACTCGCACTTGTACCTCGTGGCAAATCCAAAAATTTTAGGTTATAGGGGTAACATTTATCTATAAAATAAAAATAAAAATATTATAAAAAACTAATATTTAATGAAAATAAATTAATCTAAATTATTTAAATAAATATTCTATGTTTGTATCCTTATGTCTAATTAATGAGTTTTAGATATTTTTATATTTATTTACAATAATTTTTTCTCTTTCAAATGAGGTAGAAAAAGTGATGGGGGTAGTTTTACTTAAGTTTATAGGAGCAACATATAACATTAGTTAGTGTGTATATATATGTATAAAAAAATTTGTTTATGGGGGCAATATTTTATTTAAATCCAACACTGCTCCTATTGAACCTCACTCATTCCTTTCAAGGGTTAATAATCTTTTAAACCACTTAAGAATTTGAGAACCCACAATTGTATCTTACAAAGTCTTAAGTTCTTAATGCAATTTGCTCTATATCTATCCTAGCATTCATTCTTATGGATTCTACTAATTTGCATTATCTCGGGTAAAGTAACTCTGTCTAATCTTATGCTTCCAACTATACTAGACCTCCAACATTAAAGAACTCCTATGAAATTCTATACTTTGTGATCCATATTAGATGTCTATTGGTTTATATAGCTTAACCTAATATTATCCCTTCGATTAAGATGTTAAGGATAAAATCTCTCACCTCTACACTTTTACCTTGTTCATAAAACAACTGTACCTATTTTAATTAGTTTCAAACTTATTTTTATGCCATTATCACATTCCATATCTCACTAAATTTATACATGAGTCACTCTCTTGGCTTCACTTGACTTATTTCCTATTATCCTAATCACTATCTTTACAAACACAAGTGAACCAATAATTAGCATAATCACCTTACCTTTTTCTTGATAGGATTTCTTATTACTTGCTTATGCATTATAGATAGAATAACTAGGGTAACTTTTTTTAAACTATCCTAAGTTCTCATAGCTAAAGGATTTCTAACCTATCATGCTTATTACTTAGTTAATCTTTATGCCTTTATGATGTAAATCACCATAAGGTATATACTACTTATCAAACACTACCTTAATGCTTGCCTTCTATTCCTATTAGTGGTTCTTAAAATAAATAGTTTTATTATCAAATAGAAGTATCCCATATGTAGTATTAATTAAGGGCTCCCTTATATCTATTGACAATTACCTTAGTTTTATGTTTAATGTTTCTTCATTAGTTCCGCTAGTTTACCCTTTAAGCAAAGGTGTGATGAACTTTGAACAAGCTTAGTATCCTTAATAGTACATTAAGTAAACATTGGTGTTCTCAATTGATCTTTAATGCCCCATTTATCTAATTTAAAGGCTATTTGGTTACTAAAAATCTCACATATATGTTATACCAAAAGCTCTCTTCATTTTTTCTAACACCTATTCTTGGCTATAAGTACACTAACCTCATCCTTCGTAGATTGTACATCATTATTTCAAAATTTCAATATCATTTTATTACTAAATCTTTATAAGTCACATGTTTAACTCTAGTTGCAATGGAAAAACTATCTAATTAGAATGACCTTTAGTCAAGACTATCTAACCCTTATGAATTAAGATAATAATAAATTTACACAGCCGTTATCTATTCACATTGGTTTTTCAACTCAAGTTCACCTCATGCACTCTAAATTTGAAACTTAAACTTTATCATACATTTGAAATCTTATCTTCATCCAATTAGTATTGCGTAGTGAAGCCTAGTCTTTTAACCCTATGCCTTATTCATTAATCCATAGCCATTTTTAATGAATAGACTGTATTTGATCACTTCACACACAATAAATTATCTCAACTTATTCATAATAAATTCCAAATAACTATCTTGCCTAGTACTATTCATAAACACCTAACTTTTATCTTAATAAACCATTCACTCACATTTCTAAACTTTATATTTCATACCTTTAGGTTTATAAATTTACAACTTGTGGCTTATCAATAAAGACATTTCCAATTCACTATTTGTATAAATTCATTTCAAAGTACAAATCATGTAAAATATTTCCAAAACAAAATCTAGTTTTAATTATAAAACAAATTCCTTAAAATGATCATTCAAAAGTACTAATAATCACTTTAATCACATAAAATTATTTCCCAAACATGTTATTAAGCCATAGTGTAAATATAGTAATCTTGATTTAGAAAATTTTTTCCAATAGTCTTGATTTAGAAAATATACTACATGCTTACATCCCTATCTACTTACATACTTAACTTACAAATTTCTATATGTACATACCATTACTAAATCCCTAACTACTTATAAATAGATTAGCCTAATATGTAACTAAGTTAACATAAAAACTTATATATTGCCTCACTAAGGTTAAAACTTATCCTTAATATAGTCTTCACACGTCATTCTAGGGGTTTAATTGACACATGGCGCTTATATCCTTTATTAAATGACCTACCTAAATACATCTTTTAGCTGGCTTAGCATGTTAATCTTTCTCTTGAACTATAGCTAGAATCATAATGAAAAATCTTAGATAATTGTAGAACTTAAAAGTCATCACTATGAAGATAGGGCCATTGTAAAAGGTTTATATAAGCTTGTTTATATTAAATAAAATCCTTATGAACATGGACATGTAAAATAAAAGCAATCATCTAGTTCTTGGTATCAATTAGAATCAATTACATCAAAAGTCATTAGCAAACCCAAAAACAAAACGACAATTATTTCAAACATAGAAATACACTTATGTAATATCCCAAGTTAAATTCTAAAATTTTATAAATTTTGATGGTTATGGATAATTATTTATTTATTTAGTTAATATGTAATTTTAAATTTATTTTCCATATTAAAGGTTTTGAAATGTTGAAAATGATATCTATAATAATATTTGAAATCATTTATTTTTATGTATATATATGGCCATTATTAATTTTAGATTGAAATGTTTTTATAAGGAATTTTCTTATAAGTTGAAAATATTTTAGTGAAGTTTGAAACAAGTTTATTTTAATGGCCATTATTGATTTAAGGTTTGTTTAAGTACTATTCATAAGAATTTTTTTACAAGTTGGAAATAATTTTAATAATTATGAATACAAGGATTTATGAAATTAATTATTTGTATTGATAAACTATTTTTAAAAATTGTGGAAAGCTTAAATAATTATTTCGGTGCATTTAAATATATTTATGGAAATGAATTTCTAATTAGATGATTGATTAGGATTGGATTTAAGAGTTTTGAAAGGCTAAGATTTTAGGTGTAAAGTAACCAATGTACATAAGTAACACATGATAGAAACTCATAGCTCACAATGTAACTCCCTTACTTATCAACACCTTAATCCTCGTTAAATAGATAATTATTGCATACTAATTTGCCTTCTACTTTAAGCTAGTTCACAATATCTCAAATATCTGGATCTCATACAACATAGGCAAGGGTTATGTAATTATACAAAAAGTTCAACTTACAAAACATACATCCATTACTTACAATATCACCAACCACATAATCATTTATAAAACAACTTCAAAACATCATTGTCCTCTATCATGAGAGCCTTTGGAAGCATCACCTGGAATGGTTAGTAACAATACAGAAAACATAAGAAACAAAGTTTCCCAGTAGCTAGCTATTACCATAAAAAAAATATATCAAGCCATTCCAGATCCTTAAGCAAATAAAACATACATTTCAAAATCAATTAATCATTTATCATCTCATTCCATACCATTGTAAGAAATGTGCATCACACATAGCAATCAACAAGCCCATTCAAGGACTCATATAATTATCTAGATGGCTACCACAGATAATCGTACCTAGGCCTCATACAGCAATTCACTGTCTTCCCGGGGTAAACTCGGGCCATAGGCCTTACACACACAGTATCACACTGTCTTCCCGAGGTATCTGGCCATAGGTACCGCACACAGTAATTTTCATTACCATCCCGGGGATAACTCGGGCCATAGGCCTTACTCACATAGTATTTGACTGTCTTCCCGGGGTGTGCACACAACTATTTCATACACATTCCATATAATGGCAAAATATACCGAAAATCATGTAAATAGAAAATAGAGCTTAAGGATAAAGCTAGCTACCTTTTATAAACTTCCAAGGTGATGTTTCCTTTGCCCTCACTTAAAAACTTCTTTATAATGCCTCTTGCCTTTTCAACTTGTCACTCCTTAGTCTACATAAATACACATCATAGTTCTTATTAGAACATCATCACTTTCCTTAAACCTCATGTATTCTTTACTTCCTCCACTTAAATAAATGCATACTTAGACGCTCTATATCTTGTTTTCAAGCCTTGAAATGACACATATGAACATTAGAAAAGGATCCGGAAGTAAAACCATGCAAAATGTGAAGAATTAAAGCCAAAATATTCACTTAACAAAGAACACGGGGGTCCCATACCCTGTGTTCAGGGCCGTGTTTCTTACTGGATGGGTTCGAGGCTTCAATGGCCTGCTCAGAGAAGAACACGGGGGTGAACATGGGCCGTGTTCTACCCCGTGTTTAGAACATGGGGTACAACATGGGCCGTGTTCCTACCCCATGTACATTACTGATCAGCCTTCGTAAAAGAACACGGGGTACAACATGGGCCGTGTTCTACCCCGTGTACATTACTGATCTTCCAAAAACACATTAAATGACTAAATCTCCTTCTTTCCTTCCTTTCCATATTCATGGTTTTGGCTTCTCAAGAGGGAAGTTTCACACACATACACTTTCATACTTCAAAATTTCATCTTCCATAGGTTTCATAACTCATAAGAATTATTCTAATTTCATCAACTTAGCCAAATTCCAAACAAATCATGCCAATTCCACACATGCACCATTATGCCTCTAAAACCCAAGTGTGTGCATCATGGTTTCTTGTTGTTTTTACACCAAACCAAAGCCATAGATCAACATAACAACATCTAAAACACCATTAGACATAGTTGAATCATCCAAAACTCTATGGTCAATCACCTTTAACCACACCAATATCAAAATTTCAAGAAACTAAAAAGAGTACATTAAAGAGCTTTTAGAGGGGAACATTTTTACCTCTTGGTACAACTTGAAAATCCCCACTTAGAGCTCCCCAAACTTGATCAAACATGAGCTTTTCTTCAATCTAAGCACACCAATGGATAGAGCTTGATGAGAAGAGCAACTTTTCCTTCTACACCTAAGCTTAAAACTCACTATTTTTGGGTGAAAAAGTTAAGAGAAACTTTCTCTCTCTTCCTTCTCTCTCTCTCACGTCTTAAGCTTCTTTCATGGAGATTTCTGCAGCTTTTAGGAGAAATGGAGAAGAAGGTAGAGCTTTCATGAAGCTTCAAGGGCATTTTGGTCCTTTTTGACATTTCCAAGGGTATTTTAGTCCTTTTTCACCAATTAATAAGGCTATTCTTGCCATTCTTTTCTAACAATGACACTTGTCATGTGTCTATGGGTCACACTAAATAAAATCACATATTACACCCTAAATTCTTGGTTATTCTAGTAGATCCCAAATTTCTTGGTTATTTTCCACTTTAACCACACCCGATTTTGCATTTTTCCAATTTAGTCCATAGGGTTTCTATCTGTTTAAAAATCCTTACACTGTCCGACTTAGACAACTTCCCTTTTTAGGGTTTCCTAACCTCCTCTGATCATTTATACTGCTTATGGAAATCAATTCTTTTCCTACTATCCTTTTTCCTTCAAAAATTCGTTTACCTTTACACTCAATTCCTTTCGACTTAAGATTCACCCACTAAGCTAATTCAAACGTGCTCTTCATTTCTACAGCCTCAGAATTAAAAAATTCAAATGATAGAATTAAAAATTCGGGACATTACACATAACATTTTCTCTTTCCTCTTTCACTACCTCTCTCTTTCTCTTTTTAAATTTTTGACAACTTCTTTTCCCATATACATATACTCGATTTTTTCTTTTTTTTCTTTTTCTTCTTTTTCGAGCAGCTTTTCCTTCTTTCTCTTGTTTCATGCCATCAATGCCTTCCCCTCTCTTCCCCCTTCTTTCCTTTTTTTATTTCTCTTTCCTCCCTAAGGCACGGCTACTACTATTTCAAGCAAGGCTATAAATGTTGCTAGTACCCTATTTTCTCTTGGTTGTGGCGATCAGTAATAGAATAGTGAATAGTGCACCTTGTTTCCCTTTTCCATTTGGTCACTATTTCCTCACCGAGTACTGCTGTTGTTGTTGCTTCTTCCTCAACCCTATGTAGGGT
This sequence comes from Sindora glabra, assembly GCA_020226215.1. NCBI lineage: Eukaryota > Viridiplantae > Streptophyta > Magnoliopsida > Fabales > Fabaceae > Sindora > Sindora glabra. The sequence continues at coordinate 21,656,124 of CM035235.1, forward strand.
TGAGCTGAGTAATAAAGTTTCCAACTCTTCATTTTACTAGTGAACCTCCATATTCTAGTCATTGGTAGTTTTGTCAAAATTTTTGCAAAAAGAGGTGAGCGTATAGAAGCTTAAATTCCTTTCGCTATGACTAAATGGGTTCAATTTAAAGGAGAAACCATTTGTATGTGTATTTAAAAGATGTAATTTTTATGTTTCAAAATGTTGAAATAACATAAATAAAATATATATGGAACATTATATTCAACTACGATCTAAAAGAAAATTAGTTATGGGTATTTTAAGCATATGATGATATTTATAAAATGTATCTTTATATGTGTATTTTATACAATTAAGTGCTAAAATAGTGTAAGCAAACCACTAAAGATTGTTATATTACAATATTTTTAGTAATGGTTATATATTTTTAGAAAACCCATATTGTGAGTGGATTCAAATACATGATGATGGTTTCAAAACAATAAAAGTTTTATGATATAGATTACTAAAATATTATGATTGAATAATTATGGAATGTTATATTTCCATATTTTGAAACATTCTAACTTAATTCAAAAAACCTAATTTATGTAAATTATGGATTTTAGCAATATTTCTGAATGATGATATTTTTATGTTATAGAGCAATGAAACTATATAGTTGAAGCTAGCTGTGGATAGTTCTTAATAAAAGTGATTTTTCCAATTCTATATGAAAAGTTAAAAATATATATAAGTTGATAAGCACATAATTTTATATAGTGATATAAGTAGTAATGTTTTTGATAGTTTGGTACTTTGAGTTAGAAAGCCATTATATACAAAAATTTATAATATTTCAATAATAAGTTCAAAAATAAAGAAAATGAGAATCTAGGACAATTAAGTGGGATAATTGGACTTTAATTAATATTGAAAAGTATAAGAATTGGGTTATGAACTTGTAATATGTAAAAAGAAAATAATTAATACTCATATAATTATAATTTATTTCCATAAATGGTGATATTAGGAGAAGAATGGGAAAAGATAATTATGGATATTTTGAAACTTCCAAAGGTGGATTAGTAATATCAAGTGAATATATATCTCACCATTGATTTTAATTTTAATAAAAAATAATTTAAATATTATGAATTGTATCTCCTTATTAATAGTTAAATTTTATATTCGATCATATATATCTGCACTCATGCATAAATTTAGTTTCATAAAGTAAATACAAATAGTAAGTGATCAGAGTGCACAATAAAAATATAATAATAATGATAACTATTGATGGATTGTGATTGAATTCAATGATATTTGTATAGTAATGCCTATACTACTATGTGTTTAATATTGTCCATTGATGAAATTGCTACCTTACATTGAAATATTATAAATAACTGTAATATGGGAATTGAGCTCTCATGTGTGTGTGATCTACAAATCTTGCCATGTAAGACATGGAAAATTATGAATTGTGTTAGAGTAAAGACATTGAAAATTATGAGTGAAGATGGAGCTATGATGTAAAAGTTGGATGGTAAATTCTTGACAAACAATTGTGAAAGATATGAAATTAATCTAAGAATTGGATGGAAAATTCCTTGCATGTAATTAAGAAAGCATAGAAATGGCTTTGAAATTAGAAAGTGGTTACATGTATTGTTACTATAACTATATGCGTGATATGATGTGATATTCAAAATTATTTATGATTGGATGTTACTATTTGACTTGATGCGACTGTGAGAATTTATTTGTTCTTAAATCTTAATGGTTGTTTATGAATGTGATGACCACTCGAAATGGGTGGTGAGTGGTATTAGTTGAGATTATTATATTTTGTGATGCAAAACATAGAATCTAAGTTGTATGCAGGTGAAATTCTAATTAGAGGTTAAGTTATGTATATTTTAGAAATCTAGAAAATGGTTTTGTTAATATTTTCTAATTTAGTACTTAACTATCCCATTATAAATTTATCTCCTACAAGATAATGGAACATATACGCTTACTAAGTTTTTAGAACTCACTTTGCTTAAATTTAATATTTTCAAGTAATAAAGAGTTCTTTCAAGTCTTGTTACATCTATGGAGATTCAAGACTACCTTGCTAAAGGATTTGACAATTGGAATCAACATTAAAGTAGAAATTTATGATGTGTTGAGTTATTGTATGTGTATAAATTTGAAATTGTATTATTCTGTGTGTATGTATATTACTATTGTGTTTGGAAATATACAAGTTTTGTATTTTATGGGTGTGTGGCTTTTAGGAAGTATCCAAAATTAGAAAAGATGCTATCCATTTTTCCATAAAAATTTGAAGTGAAAATTCAAGTCCCCTTCGTAATTTGGAAACTCCCATCGGATAGTTAGAATGGAAAAATGTTAAGGCTTATGGAAATCGGTATTAAGATCCACGCAAGTCATAGTCAAAATTAGGTTGTGACAACTTACCTAAATTATCCTTAGTTTTCTGTGGTTGAAAGTGGCCTATAAGGAGTTATATCATATACAAAGACATTAACAAAGCTAACTATGCCTTTTGATAGTTTTTAACCCATTATCAGGGACTTAGTTCCTTACAATATTTACTTGGATAGTTAGAAACCTTTAAATTGTACTTTTAAATAAAATGTATTCTTATACCCTAAACCATGCTCTAATATGAACTTTGTCATAAATGACTGACTAAAAGGTTACTAGGGAAACTACCTATAAGCCTTCTAATGCATGCTTAATGCAATGTTAGACATAAAATTATATATAATTGTCTAAGACATTTTGACCATGTTCAAGTGCAAGAGAAATGTGTTTCAAACACGCAAGTATCAACTAGTATTTGTACTCATCTAAACCAACTATTCCATGGCTTATTTGAACACCAAAATCCTTGAACAGGCCTACTTCTAACCTATTCAGCAATAATTGAGCACCTAAGGGGAAAATCCCCTAAAGATAGAGAAAAAAGATAGAAAAGGTGAGTTTTTAAAAAGAGTCAGTGAATAATCAAAAACTGATGAAAAAATAGTATGTATATATATCATAATGCTTATTAAGCTTATAGTTTTTCCCTTATAGAATAGGTTTTTACTTAAATGACCAAAACACACACCTTTAACTTCATTAGGGAAGAGAAGAGTGTTATGAGAATTTAATCTATTCACCAAAATGTATATATTAACATGTAACATAATTACACTAAGTTTATTTAAAGTTTCACTATTCATTGATCTTTATAATATCACAACTTAATTATAACATTTTTATTTCATTCAATAGATATCAAATAAGAGAAAGAAAGAAAGCATGTAAATCTCCTTATAACTCCCATCTAATTTTATTCCTATCATAACCTGTGTGGAACCCATTAACTTGATTTCTACTAACCTAACCTTCTTTCTTATTAAAACCTTTTATTATTGATAATTTATTTAAAGAAGAATTGAAGCATAAAATGGAATAATAAAATTCATTCATCTTTAATAGTCAATTACAAATGGAATTAGGTATGCTTATAACTCAATCCATTTAGAGAATAAACTAGCCTAACTAGCTGTAAAAGAAATAATTTCTAAAACTTCTACCTTCAACTTATGCAAAGGAAGGCCTAAAATAACTATCTACATTGAAATATCTCTTATTGCCTAACCATAACAGAAAATACTTAAGAAATCGAGCTCCAAGGTGGTAATAGAGGCAGATTAAACCAAGAACCTACAAAAAAAAAAAACATGGAAGGGTAAGTCCAAGGCTTAGTAGGCAAACATTCTAGCATAATAAAACATAAACAACAATTATTAACAAACTAACTAGATTTACCCTCTTATGCACCTAAACACTCATGTTACACATTACACAATATAAATTCCATTAGTAACAACACATACATTTATAGTCATTAAAACCCATATGTGCCACTACTCAAGTGTACACATTCATTCATATCAAAATCCTATTATGCATTGCACGGAATATCATATAAGGAAAAGTAAGTAAATTTCCTTGTGATTCTTAATCAACTTTATTCCTCATTAGCCTATTCTTATACCTCTCGAGAATGCCTTATCTCTTTGCACTAAATAGTTTCTAGCTTTGATGTATAATATCCTAGTTGAAGTATAATGAAGACAATGTCGTAGACTTTTTACACTCTAACCATTTAGTGAAGTCAATCTTATACAAGATTCCACATAACATAACACCCTATCACTTTTTATAATATCAATATCAAATAGTTCAATTTACAAGATCAAAGTAAGAGCACCTCAGTATTATGTTTATCAACACCATCATGCCTCTATTGCATGGCCTTAAATATTGTTGCAAATCAAGCATTTCATTCATATCTAGTTTTTATTCCTTTCAAGGTATAATATATATATATATATAGAGAGAGAGAGAGAGAGAGAAACAAAACTTTCACAATACTACTTTTATATCAATTCCATAGGTAAACATACATTAAAAAAATGAATTTAGGTTAAAAAAATCAATTCACAGGTTGATTATAAGCTTTAGTAGCTTTTAACAGGCCCAGAATCACCTTTTGTAAAGTGCAATTTGGAAGAGGAATAATTTCATGAATCACTTCTTAGCCTTTGCATTTTAAGCCTAGGAAGTTTTTCAAAGAAATGATTCACATATGAATCCATTATATTTTCCCAAAAATTTCATTGTTTACTCATAATAAATGCCATCCAAAAAGTATTTAATGCTTCATTAATGCAAGCTAAAAAAAAAACTATTCTTACATTATTTTCATCATCAAAATCAATCTAATCACTACAAATTATCACATCATCATATTTTCATCGGAAACATAAACTTAGCTTAAACTAAACAATTTCTAATTAAATCATCAAAATAAAGTTAGAATGTTCATTCACTTAATATGATAAAAGATTTAGAAGGTCGAATTTATTGTATCTTGCCTCTAATTAACAAAAACCTAAGAATTCCAAATTAAGGTTTACCTTTTCATTTAGGTTAAACACTTAATTTTCCTTAAATTCAAAGAAAGCAAATGAAGAATCTAGTTGTTATGGAAACTTTACCTTGTTTGAATGAAGGGTTTGAAGATAATTAACTTTCCTCTAGCTTGATTGAAGAAGAATTTGAGAAAAAAAAGAAAGGAGAAGAAAACTTAGAAAGATGAAAGTTAAAAGTTTTGAATTGAGGGAATTTGAGAATTTAAGTTGAAATTAGATTTAGAAAGAAGTAAGGGCATTTTCATCAGTTCATCCTAAATCTCCTCCTTACTCATATACCCTCCTCAAATCATTTATAACCTTTAGTTATTTTATTCAATACACTTTTTTTCTCAACTAATTCATAAAAAATACTCATCATCATATTTCATTTAATTAAATAATTCTTTTATAAGAATTAATTAATTTTGCATAAGACTTTATTTAATTATTATCATTATGATTTTCTAATTATTTTATTTAAGAAATAAAACTCTAAAATTCTAGAGAAAATGTAACATTACTCCCTTCTTTAAAAGAATTCATCCTCGAATTTTTAATATGGAAGCTAAAGCAATGAACACATATAAGATTTAGTTCATACTATTCCTTAGGGCATACCAAATAGGTAAGGGTATTTTAGGCTTATGTTCATTTCTAGTTCCTAAGAAGCTTCTTCAATTCCATGTCTTTCTTAACAATCCTTTATAGAAGATACCTCTTTTGACCTCAATTTTCAAGCTTTAATGAGCCAAAAATCTTGACATATTATTTTTAATTCCCAACCTACTCAAATCCCTGAAGTTAGCTAATTCCTAATCTTGTAACACCCTTACTCTTGTAACTTCATTGTAGTAATGTTCATAGACTGTGACAACATCACCTTTTACAATATCAAATTGTAGGACCTGTTTAGATGGCAATAGCAAATCACTTAATCCTTGATGGAAATGGCTCATTTCCTAGAGAATCTCACTTAAGAAAATGGCTTCTCTTTAACTAGCCTATTTGTTAAGCCATCCCCTTAGCACACTTAATCTCTCATGCTTGAAAGAGAAACACTTATCATATAGTATACCTTTATAACACCTATTATAAAGTAGCAGAAACCAAATCATCCTAAAATAAAGAATCAATGCAAATATCCTTATTAGAAGAAAAACTCAGGGTAGTGCCACTTATACTATAAACAATCAGAAGTCACTAAGGGAAAAATAGGAAGTAGTTAGTTTAAGAAAAGAAACTAACTTTAAACTGAGGGCTCAAGTTACTGAAAGCAATGTGTATTAGTTAATTATGATAAGGTGGCAAAAAAGGAGATATTCCTTAAGTAAAGTGATAACGCAAACAAAAATAATACCTTAGAAAAAGGGTACAAGGATTATAGAGAAATGGTACAATGAATCTTAGAAAAAAGATACTTTCATTATAATCATTTATATACCACAAAATAGAAGAGGCACATATACTATAAAAATTACAAAAAAAGAGTAATTATATTACATGGTAATAGTCCCAATAAAGTTGTTAGCACATTGGATGTCACAATCTAAGGTCACTTTTGCTCAATTCTATAAAATTTAGACCATCCCTTAAGTTCAACCCTCTCCATTTTAGAGAAATTTTCTCAATGATAATATCTATGTAGCATTTGATTGGAGGGCATCAGTAATAACTAACAACTTTAAATAATACTACACATTAATCCTTATAACAAGATGATGGAAAATGATTCACTGGCCTACAAAGCAATAACCTAGTAAAAGTACAAAGGAATAAAAAATAAATGTTCAAATGCAAAAATCAAACTTTAGTAATTATTATATGAAAATTTACAAAAATAAAGGAAAACTTTATTATTATATGTGAAGACTAATCATGATGGGTGGTGATGACTCTATCAAAGAAGTTAGGTCCACTATTCCTATGGTCTAGCTATGCCATGTCTTGGTTTTATAATATGTATGCTCCTTTGAAAAACCTTTCAAGACTAATTCTTTCCATGTCATAAAAGGGGAGGCTTTCAATGATGGTACCAGCTCAAAGCCCACTTAAACAAGTTTCAATGATAATTAACACAAACAAATGATACCACTCTGTAATTTCCACTACAATGTGAGGGAAACTCAAGTGAATAATCTCTTTAATATACAAAACATCAATATTGATAAGCTTTGAGTTCTAGTCAAGTGGATCAAGATTAACTCATTCTTATTTAAAACAAACATGTAGCTTATTCTAAGGGTAAGGGCTATTGAGATACCTCCCTACTACTACAAAAAAATTTAAATGAAAAAACTTATTCTTAGGAATGCAATAGAGGTAGAATTAAGCATGGTTATTGGTGTTAGGATATATACATATTAGGAAGTCATTCTAGAAGATTTTAGATTTATAATTATTTCCTTTTTAGCTTGATTAGGAAAAGAGTTAGTATCTCAAATTTAATTTTAATATTTTGAATTAATTGCATCTTTTGTATATAAATAGATATTATGGTTATAGCAATTGTAATAAACAATTCCAACAATTTTAAGTTAGTATCAGAGCTTTCACATTGATGTACTCTGTTGCTATAATTCTTTGTCCAATCCAAATAGAAATACTAGTAAAAAATAGTTTTCAAATTTTCTATTTTCTCCTTACCATTAAAGCCCTTGTACCTTCAATGCCATCATTATGTAACTTCATATCATCGCAGAGCCACCACCTATAGCATTGAAACTCCTTCTCTAGCATCTCACTAAAGTCTTGTTACTAGCAAGTATCCTATGCACTATCATACACAACTGTGCTCTTGAAAATTTTTGGCTATTTTCATCTCCAATCTCCTTCTCCACCGCACATCTATCATCACTGTCGACATTGGTGAGTTTGTTGTCTTTCTGCTATTAACCTCTAAAACTTACCTTATCAAAAGGAACTCCATATGCTTATATGCTTTACTTTTGTCCACAACTTCTTTGCATTTTTTTAGCCTAGATTTGATTTTCTAACAAATGTGGGTCTTCATCATTGGTACCACAATGACCTGTGGAACTTACTTTACTTAAACTAGCCTTTAACTTGCTCGTGCCTCCACCATGTGCTTATATGCCATATGCCATGCCCCACACCATTATGGGTTTCTCTTCCTTAAGTTCACATCTATTTTTCATTTAATTTTTGTTAATTTTGAGAATTTCTCTAAGCTTGCTGTTTCTTAAATAATGTTTGAAGCATCAATCATGATTTCCTCATTAGGTATTATTTCTTGCTTCTTATCTAATGATCATATGACACGTCAATCTCATTTGACATTGGCATCCATTAGCCTTTAGGTACTTGATTCAAGAGCTTTTAACCACATAATTGGTAACTAATTCTTATTTATCCAATTTAATTGCACTAATAAATCCCTTCCTGCAATTACTTTAGTTAATGGATCTAAAACTATTGCCTAAGGTATTGTTCAAGTAAAACTCCTTCTTTCTCTACTACTACAATAAGTTCTTTATGTACTTAGTTGCCCTCTTAATTTCATTTCAATTAGTCAATTCATATGTACTCTTAATTTTTTTGTGACTTTCATTATTGATTCTTTTATTATACAAAATTAGAATATGGAAACAATGATTGATGCCAGGTATGAGTCACAAGGACTTACTACATTAAACGAACTTCTCTAGTAATTTGTGTGCTGCTAAATCTCCTAAGTTACTTCATTACCATTTAGGACATCCAAGTATTGGGAAACTTCACAAAATGGTTCCTAATCTTTCAACTTTATAGTCTTTAGAGTGTGAGTCTTCCAAATTTGATAAGCATATACATAGTTTATTTCCTAGTAGAACTTAAAATAGAGCCAAGTATTTATTTGCTATTGTTTATTTTAATATTTGGGGTCCAAGTCATGTTACTTCAACTTTAGGTTTTCAATATTTCGTTACATTTATTAATGATTACTCTTGATACACTCAGTTATATTTAATGAAAGATTGCGTCATATTATTTTTAATTTTTAAGTCATTTTATTACAAAATACATAATCAATTTAGTTTAAAAATTTGCATACTTTAAAGTGATAATGCCTGAGAATATTTTTCTACAACTTTCTCTTCTTTTAGGTCTTCCGAAGGCATTCTTCATTAATTCATATGTCCACACATACCTCAACAAACTAGTATTACTAAAAGAAAGAATCAGCATTTAATTAAAATTTTACAAACTCTTTTGTTGTATACAAATGTTCCTTTTTGGTTTTAGGCAAATGTTGCACGCAATGCATGTTATTTAATTAATTGCATGCCTTTTCTAGTTTAAACAATAAGATTCTTTTATCTCTAGTTTTTCTAAAAGAACTTGCTATAAATGTCCTTTTCGTGCATTTAGATGTAACTATTTTGTTCATGATCTCTCTCCAAAAAGAGATAAATTATCTCCTAAATCTATAAAATATTTTTTTCTAGGATATTCAGGATTGCAAAAAAGTATAATTGTTATTCTCTAAGTTTACATAAATTTTTTACTTCTACTAATGTCACATTTTTTAAGTTTTCTCCCTTATTCTCTTCTTCCATAGAATCCCCCTTGCTAACTAAGATTTTACTTATTCCTTTTTATGATCCTATACTTGTATCATTTTTATCTCCATAAGATAAGATTTTTTATTACTTATCAATGATGACCTTATCTAATTTAAGTTGTTAAAGATTTAGCAGCAACCTAAATTACTGAAGAAGACCCTATAGACTTACCTCTTATTTATCTTTAAAATCTTATTCATTAGAAAATCCTAAAAACCTTCCTATTGCATTTTGAAAAGGTAACTGTTCTTCTTGAAATCCATATCCCATTTATAATTTTTTAAGTTACCATTATTTATCTACATCCTACCATGCTTTTAGTTTTGTCTTGTCCTCTATTTCCATTCCCAGAACTATGTAGAAAGCTCCTTTTCACATAGGGCAATATTAAGTAATGTTCAATAAGATTATCACATTACACATTAATGGTACATGGAATTTAGTGTCTTTGCTTACAAGCAAATCTCAAGTTAGTTATTGTTAGGTATTTACTATTAAAGTTGGCCTTGATGGGAAGATTGCTTAGTTAAAAGCTTAGTTGGTAGCAAAGGGCTATATTTAGATTTTTTTTTTTTAGATTATGGTGATACACTCTTACTAGTTGCAAAAATTGCTTTATTTTGCCTTTTTCTCTCTTTGTTTGTCATTCATTACTGGCCTTTACATCAATTAGATATTAAAAATGCCTTCTTGCATGGTGATTTAAGGAAGTAGTTTACATGGAGTAACAACCAAGATTTGTTGCTTAAGGGGAGACTTGTCTAGTATATAAATTTTAGAAATCTCTCTATGTCCTCAAACAATCTCTATAAGCTTAGTTTGGAAGGTTCAACTAAGTTATTTGGGATTTTGGTGTGCAACAGAGTGAAGCTAATTGCTCCGTCATTTATCATTCTTCCATGTCTATTCAAATATACTTAATTATTTATGTTGATGACATAGTAATTATAGGAGATGATTAAAAGGGTATTGATTAGCTTAAATGGCATTCGTCTCATCACTTCTAGACTAAGGATCTTAGGAAACTTCGATACTTTCTTAACATTTAGGTAGTACATTCTTAATCAAGTATTTTTATATGTTAGATGAAATATGCTATTGATATACTCAGTGAGATAAGTATGATAGAGTGCAAAGTAGTTAACACACCTATAAATCTAAATGTAAAACTTCTACCAAATTAGGGGGAGCTTTTTGCAGATCCAAGAAGATATCGAAGGCTTATTGGAAAGTTAAATTATCTTACAATCACTCAACCTGATATCTCATTTGTCATAAGTATAGTGAGTCAATTTCTCAATTCATTTTGTGAAGTTTATTAGGATATAGTGATGTGAATTCTTAGATACATTAAGGGAAGTTCAAGAAAAAGGTTATTATATGAAGACTGATGCCACACTTGGAATATTAGATATTTTGATATAGATTAGGCTAGATCACTAAGTAATCAATGATCCACTTCTAGATATTATGTTCTCTTTAAAGGAAATCTCAATTCATGGAAGAGTAAAATGAAAAATGTAGTAGCAATATCTAGTGTAGATGCAAAATATTAAGCTATGGCATTAGCTACATATGAGCTTATATGGCTGAAAGAATTACTACAAGAACTTAAATTATATGAATTAGGTTCTATGGAACTTAGTTGTGATAATCAAGTTGTATTATACATTACCTCAAGCCTAGTCTTTCATGAAAGAGCTAAGCACATTGAACTTGATTACCACTTCATTTAGGAAAAGATAACTTTAAAAGAAATTGTCACTATTTTTATGAATTCTAATGATTAGCTAGCTGATACTTTTACTAAGTGTTTCCAAAAGCTAAGAATTGATTATATATGTAATAAGTTAAGTGCGTGTAATATATATACTCAAGCTTGAAGGGGAGTACAAGGATATGTACATATTAGAAAGTTATTTCAAAAGATTTTAGATTTATAATTATTTCCTTTCTAGCTTAATTAGGATTATCTTTGATTAATTGCATCTTTTATATATAAATAAATATCATGGCTATAGTAATTGCAATAAGCCATTCTAACAATTTCAAGTATTGGAAAAGAGATACTTTTAGGACTTAGTAAGAAAATGAGAGTCACTTCACCTACATGTGATCCCACTAATATTCAATAGACAAAGACTATAAATATTCTAATGTAAGATTAATGGATATTGCTTGGACCTCTATAGGAAGAGGTAACACATGCTTAAAAGTTTCCAATTAAGGTTATCTATATGATGATAGATGAAAGGCAAAATTAAAAGGGCTTTTAAGAAAGATCCAATAGAATAGTGGCCTTAATATGAATATAGCAATAAAAAGGGCGAGTTTTCCATAATAACCTTCCAAAGAGATGATCTAATAGTCTATCACTGTATTGCAGGTCCATAGAAATCTAGATAAACTAAATAGCAGTATGATATATGAATTAGGGGCCATTATAAAACCCTTAAACAATCTTTCCTACGTGGAAATTAGTAATGGGATCATTCATGAAAGAACTAGAAGAGTTGGATTTGCATTGCAATAACTCATTCTTACTAGAAAAGTAAAGGTAAAGGGCACTAAAGTTTGGTTTTTTTTTTTTAAAAAAAAACTTGATTAGAGAAGGAGATAATATATTTGCAAAAATTCCCAATTGCATTCGTAATGCCTACAAGAATTTTAACCACATCTATAAGATATTAGTTTATTTTATGAGATGTGCTCTAGAATGAAACTTATCTAGAAGCCAATAGAAGTTGAAAGTACCAATTTGTCCCTATAGCAAAATGCCTAAGGCTATGTGGTAAGGATACATGCCTTTCATTTTTTTTTTTTGCATTATAATTGGCTATGCACAAAGGCGTTATGTTAATACCTAGGTTGTGAGGTCCAACTTGAAAAATAATATTAATAATGCAAAAATAACATATCTCAATTGCATTCATAAGATATTGAACGATTTTATGAGATGCACTTTATAATGAAACTCATTTACAAGCTAACATAAATTGAAAGTAATAATTTGTCCCTATGTAAAAATACCTAGGACCACATGGTAAGGATACATGCCTCTGGTTCTTCTTTGCATCATAGTTGTTTATACACAAAAGCTTTATGTTGATACCCAAGTTATATGGGTATCTTCAAAAATAATATTAATAATATAAAAATAATAGAAATATCCCAAGGAATCTATTAAACCTTTGAAATCATCTAGGTTTTTAAGGGATTTATTGGGCCATTGAAATGCCCAAGTTCTTAACAATAGAACTAGCCCCAAAGGGCCATATTAAACTTCAATCCCACTTGGTCTTTAGGGTTCAAGACATCTGGCTTGAAGGAAGGCTAATAAAAGGTTACCTTTTCTCTAACCTAAGTCCAATCAAGAGAAAAGAACCCTGGTTACCACTTCCTCAACATTAATACTACCGCAAGAGTAAATAAACTCTTTATCTTTCTAACTTAGGAATCTTCTTGGGTATCTAACTCAATAGAATTAAGATAATCGCCTCACCTTGATTCTTAGGTTTTGTAATTATGATTCCTATCTCAATCATCCTACTCTTTATGGTGGTTATGTGTTAACTTTGGTTAAAGGCCTTAATCATCTAATGCATAACTTGTTGTATAAATTTGTGGCCCAAAGAGAAAACTATTCTTTACAACACTCTTCCTCATATCTACTTTTTTAGGCTTATAAGCCTATAAAAGAATCCTTATTAGTATTCACTATTTGGCTAATTCATAAAATTTCAAAAAACATAGATAATAGTCAAATCAATATTAAGTTTTTTTACGAAAAGCTTACTCTACCACCAACATTAATGAGCATTATTTGGTTTATTGAAATGATACTAATGATATGTGATCCTAAATACACACATACCATAGTACAATTTTGATCAACAATAATTTAGATGGAAAATATATATAACCTGATGGCCTTATCCTATTAAAAATTTAAATCATGCTTTGGTACCATATTTGTGATAACCCAACCTTAGTTGTGATTGATGTGAAACTTATTAACCCATTTTTCATTGATCTAACCTATTTTCTTTATTATAACATTTTTAATAAGCATGAAGGGAATACTAAAATTTCATTCATCCTTTAATAATTAATTACAAAAGGAGTGAGGCCTACTTATAACTCAATTTTATTAGAGAATAAGCTAACCTAACTAACCCTAAAAGAAATAATTCCCTATACCTCTACACTTAACCCATATAGGGGAGGGCCCAATATAAATATCTACACTAAAATATCTCTTGTTACCCATCCATGTTAGAGAATCCTTAAGAAATTCAGCATTGAGGTAGTGGTTAAGGCAGATTAACCTAAGAATCTATAAAAGAATAACATAAATGGATACGTCTAGGGCTTAGTGAGTAAACATTCTAACATAATGGAACATAAAATAACAATTATAAACTTACTAAGTAAATTTACCTTCCTCTACACCTAAACACTTATGTCACACATTACACAATACAAATTCCATTAATAACAATGTATACATTTATAGTCACTTGCATTCATTCGTGCTACCACTCAAATGTACACATTGTTTCATATCATAATCTCATCATGCATTGCACAAAACATCATATAGGGAAAAGCAGGTAAATCTTAACTCAATCAACCTTATCCCTTACAAGCCTATCCTTGTGCTTCTTGAGTATGCCTTATCTCTTAACACTAAACAATTGCTAGATTCAGTATACATTGTCACATTTCAAGTATAAGGAAGATAGCCTTGTAGACTTTTAAAACTTTGGTTATTTAGTGAAGATAATCGCACATGAGCTTTTGACATTATTTCATTCCTTATAGCCTTCTAATATTATGGCCATTTAGTGAAATCAAGCTTACATAGGATTCCATATAACATACCACCATATCATTTTCCACAATATCAATATCAAATAGCTTAATTTGTAAGAACAAAGTAAGAACACATCAACATTTTGTTTGTTAATACAATCATGCCTTTGTTGCATGGCCTCAAATATTGTTGCATATCAAGCATTTCGTTCATATCCAATTTTCTATTCCTTTTAAAGTATAATATATTGGTGTGTCCTAAGAGCTAATCATAAGATGATTATAATAATGTATAATGTATTATATTTTATTTTAGGTAATATAATTATTTTATTTTATTTTTTGCACAATTTATAACTTAAATATAATAATTATCCCTGAAATAGTTTTTGTAACTCCCTTACTTAATAACGCCTTATTCCTCATTTAATAGATAATTAACGCATACTAAAATGCTATTTACTCCAAATTACTCAGAATATCTCAAACACTCAAAAGTCATATAATTACTCATAAGTTCAACTTTACAAATTGTACATCCATCATATACAATGTTATCAACTATACAATTATTTACAACTTCAAATACTATTGCCCTTTATCGTGAGAGCCCTTGGAAGCATCACCTGGAATGGTTAGTCACAATACATAAAACATAAGAAACAAAGTTTCCCAGTAGTTAGCTATTGCCATAAAAACATTTCAAGCCATTCCAGATCCTTAAGCAAATAAGACATACGTTTCGAAATCCAATAATCATTCATCAACATATTCAATATAATACTATTATAGGAAATACGTATCACACACACAGCAATTCACAACAATCATCAAGTCCATTTAAGGACTTATCACAATATCTAGATGGCCATCTCAACAATCGTACCTAGGCCTCACACAGCATCACGCTGTCTTCCCGGGGTTCCCGTGCCAAAAGGCCTAACACAGTATCACACTGTCTTCCCGAGGACCCTGGCCATAGGTATCACAACACTCACAATATCATTCCAGGGACCCGAGCCATAGGCCGAACATAGTATTCTACTGTCTTCCCGGAATGCGCACACAGCAATTTCATATTCATTCCATACAATGGCATAAAACACATAAAATCATGTATTTAGAAAACAAAGCTTAAGGATAAAGCTAGCTACCTTTCACAAGCTTCCAATGTGATGTTCCTTTTGCTCTCACCAAAAACTCCTTTACACCTCCTCTTGCCTTTGCAAGATGGCACTCCTCAGTCTATACAAATACACATCATAGTTTCTTATTAGAATATTATCACTTTCCTTAATCCTCATGTATTCTTTACTTTCTCCACTTAATTAAATGCATACTTAGATGCTCTATACTTTACTTTCCAACCTTGAACTAACACATAAGAACATTAGAAAAGGATCCAAGGGCAAAGCCATGTAAAACATGAAGGATTAAAGTCAAAAAGATCACTCAGCAAAGAACACGGGGGTCCCATACCGCGTGTTCAGGGCCGTGTTTCTCACTGGATGGCTTCGAGGCTTCACTGGCTTAATCAGAGAAGAACACGGGCCGTGTTCTACCCCGTGTACATCACTACCCTTCAGCCCTGAGGTAAACACGGGGAGTGTTGCACCCCGTGTAAAACACTGATCAGCTGCGACAAGGAACACGGGGTACAACACGGGCCGTGTTCCACCCCGTGTACCTTGCTGATCCTCCGAAAACACATTAAACAGCTAAGACTCCTTTCTTCCTTCTTTTTCATATCCATAGTTTTGGCTTCTCAAAAGGAAAAATGCACACAAGTTTTGGCTTCTCAAAAGGAAAAATGCACACAAACACTTTCATAACTTCAAGTTTCATCTTTCATAGGCTTTAGGCTTCATAAAACTTATTCTAACTTCACCAACTTAGCCAAGTTCTAAACACATCATGCCCATACTACACATACATCATTATACCCTAAAAACTCAGGTGTGTAACCATGATTTTCTTGTTGTTTTTACACTAAACCAAAGCCATAAATCAACACTACAACATTCAAAACATCATCAAACATGTTTAAATCCTCTTAAACTCCATGTTCAATCACCCTTGACTTTACCAACTTCAAGATTTCAAGAAAATAAGAAGAGTACATTAAAGAGCTCTTAGAGGAGAGCATTTTTACCTCTTAGTGCAACTTGAAAATCCTCACTTGGGACTCCCCAAACTTAACTAAACTTGAGCCTTTCTTCACTCTAAGCACACCAATGGATAGAGCTAGAGGAGAAGAACAAATTTCCCTTCTATACCTTAACTTGAATCTCACTATTTTTAGGTGAAAAAGCTATGAGAAACTTTCTCTCTCTTCCTTCTCTCTCTCTCTCACGTCTAAGCTTCTTTCATGGAGAAATTCTGCAGCTTTTTGAAAAAGGAGAAGAGAGAAGACTTTTCAAGAAGCTTCTAGGGCAATTTGGTTATTTCTAAGATTCTCAAGGGTATTTTAGTCCTTTTTCACCAAAAGTAAGGCTATTCTTGCCATTAATTTTCTAGCAATGACACTTGTCATAAGTCCATTGGTCACACTAATTAAAATCACATATTGCACCCCAAACTCTTGGTTATTCATATTAAATCCCAACTCCTTAATTATTTACACTTTAACCACTCTCGATTTTACACTTCTGCAATTTAATCCATAGGGTTTCTGTCTGTCTAAAATTCCTCACACTATCAGACTCAAACAACTTTCCTTTTTAGGGTTTCCTAACTTCCTCTGATCATTTATACTATTTAGGGAAATTAATTCTTTCCCTACCATCCCTTTTTTTTTTCCTTCAAAATTTCGATTACCTTACGCTTAAATTCCTTTGACTTAAAATTCACCCACCAGACCAATTCAATCATGCTCTTCATTTCTATAACCTCAGAAATTAAAGATTCAAAATAATAGAATTGAAAATTCGGGACATTACAGTTTTACTATTCTTAAAATATCCATAATCAAATATTATTGCAGAAGGGATAATAATAATACCTTGAGACTATCATATATGGTGACTGATGATTATGAATCATGGATATATGATATCAACTCAATACATGGATACATTATTAGTGAGCAGATGTATTGGACTGACTTACTGTGAGAATACTACATGGATAGACATGTGTCATTAGCTATTCTCATTTAACCACAATGCACGTAATCCTTTGATCTGAAGTCACTATGATTTCCTATATGAGGGGTCACACACTTTGATGTCATCCTACATTACCTTTAATTGGGATGATGTATAGGTCATTGATTGAGTGTGTCACGAATCATACAGAGGGATGTGAGTGGTGTAGATGGGATTTTGTTTCTCCTATATAAAGAAGAAATATCCTTGGACCCCTTGATTGAATAAGACTTAAAAATGTATGGCCATGCTTAATTAGATATATGATATTGATAATTTGTTTTAGTCTACTCAATATCAAAAAATATAAATTGAATATTGACAAGGATGACACATTCCATGCCTCTAGTTCGATTTAGATATCATTACAAAAGGAATTGTGATACAAAGCATTGATCACACATTAGGTGAATGTCAAATCATAGACATTCTTATTATTTAGATGGCAGTGATATATTACTAGATACTGCTCACTGTTTATGATCTAATAATGGGTCATTGCTAGTGTATTAGGAACTTACAAGGTCATACAAAAGGAGTAAAAATGAGACAGTAATTAATTAATTTTTAGTTAGACTAAAAACTTATTAATTAGGCTTGTTATTTTATATTTATATTATCAAAGTAATAATGTATATATATATTATTATTATTATTCACATAATATATATTTTATATTATATTATATGATATTATTTGATATGAAAGTAATATCATATTATTATATAATATATTAAATAATTATATTATAAGATAATATTATTTTCTAATAATATTTTGTTATTAATATTAAAATAATATTAAATAACTGATGGATAAGTCATATTTCTTTTCACTCTTACCATATTAAAGATAAGGTATTAGTGGTTGAGTAGGATTAAGATTAGTTGCGGTTATCCTAGTAGGATTAGGAAATATGCATGCCTTTAACTTTATAAAAGGGGCATAAAGGCATCATTTTTCATACATATAAACAAGAAAATTCGCCACTAGCAAAATTGTACAAAACACCCTACAAAATTGCACTAAAGCCTTTCCTTTTTATGTGAAAGACAAATCCTAGTAGATTCATAGAGGTTGAGAAGTCACCATTTGCTCCGTGTGGATATTGTAAATGCATCATCACTTGATTATACTTATGATTCGAATTTACACTCTAAGAGGTAATATTTGATTCTTGATTTATGTCCTTGTGCATTGATCCGTGGAAAGGTTTCACTAGACATAATTTCAAAAAATTATTTTTCCACTGCACTACATGATGTATGTGAAACCCAATATAATAGGCATACATATGCATTGAAGAGAAAAACTTTCATAATGCTACTTATAAGTCAATGCCATAGGTAAACATGCATTAAATAAAGAATTATGTTCAATCTTAATATTGGAACATGAATATGGACTACAAGAATCACTTCATGAAGTGATTTGAGGTAGCATATAAATCATAGAAGCAAAGAATCACTTCATAAATCAATTTAGGACTTCCAGTGTCTCTCCAAGAGCAAAAAATCACTTCATGAATCAATTCCACCTCTGTGAGGTGTACTCTAGATGAAGGAAATCACTTCACGAAAATTTCTTAGCCCTTGCATTTTGTGCTTAAAAGGAGCTTTGCGAAGTGATTCATAGATGAATAACCTATATTTTTCATAGGAATTTCACTATTTATTTACAATAAATACTATTCAAAAAGCATTTGATGCTCCATCAATGCAAGCCTACCATAAATACTTATTAAAAATACTATTCTTAATCATTTTCATTATCAAAATCAATCCATCGCTACAAATCAACATAATTATCATATTATCATCAAAAACCTAAAAACAATTGCCAATTAAATCTTTGAAATAGATTTAGAATGTTTACTCATTTAGTATGAATAAGGATTTAAAAAGTTGGATTTGTTATTTCTTGGCTTTAATCAATAAGACCTGAGAATTTCAAAATTGGATGCATTTTCTCATTTGGGTTAACTGCTGAAATTTCTTCAAATTCAAAGAAAGTAAAAGAAGAATCTAATTGTTATGGAAACTTGCCTTGTTTGAATGAAAGATATAAAGATAACTAACTTTCCTCTAGCTTAATTGAAAAAGAATTTAAGAAAGGAAAAGGATGGAGAAGAAAAGTTAAGAGAGATGAAGTTTAGGGCTTTGAAATGATAGAATTTAGGGAATTTAGGCTAAAATTGGGTTTATAAAGTGGTAGGGGCATTTTCATCAACCCATCCTAAATCTTATCTATACTTATATAGTCTCCTCTAATCATTGTTTTATTTAATACACCTTTTGGCTTAACTAATTCATACAAAATACTCATAATCAAATTTTAATCAACTTAATAATTCTTTTATCATAGTCTTTCTATTTTTCATGAGACTTAATTTTAATTATTATTATTTTATTATTTTATTTATGAAATAAAAAATCTAAAAATTCTAAAGAGGATGTAACAATCTCTCACAAGCCTATCCTTATCTATTCACAATTAGCCTTATCCTTTCATAAATAGGCACGTGGATTTAGTGCATAAAGCTATAATACAAGCATAATCACCTCTAATCTCATTAGATTTATTCATAAAACAATATATCAAGATAACAAGTTCTTCATTGGCACTTCAATTTCATAGCTCAAAACATAACATTCTCACATAAAAAAAAGTCCATAAATGGTAAATATCATTAATATAAATATAGTGTAATCTTTTCCAATTAAATTCATAAAGCATGCATGCATATCATAATATCACCATGCTTCTTTGCATGATCTCACATCTTACATTCAACATTATATAAGAATAAAAAATAATCTCAAGATTATAGAATATTTAGAATACCTTAACCCTTTACATAACATAGTGTGTAAATTTTTATGAGGTATAATCGACTATGTAGTTGATCTTGTAATCCCAAATACGAGGTCAACAGGGTATAACTAGCTATATAGTCAATTATTAGGGTCCAAAATGTGAAATCTCAAGCATATATTTGATTATGTAATTAACTACATAATTTTTAAAAGCAACTTTGCATGGGCATAGTGTTATTGTATATGCCCTAAAACTAATCATAGTGGTAATTGTAATTTTGAATCATGTTATTTTAATGGCAATTTCAATTATTATATTTATATATATTATCTGCATAATATATTTAATTATGATAATAACTTTAGAATAATTGTATTCTTAAATGCCCTTAGTTATATATCATTATGGATTAGGTTGCTTTAATATATTAAGACTACCATGTGTGATGACTTATATGAGATATTAAGTTTACACATAAGTACAAGTTAGAGAACTTGTGTACTGGACTAACCCATCCTAAGAATACTACATGGATCGTTATATAAGTATCATGAGTGATTCTTAGTGATCATTATTAATATGGTCCTTTGAACTGTGATCACCAAGGTTCCTTATATGTGAGTTTTATATATTAATACTATTCTATGTCACTCATGGTTGAGTGAATGCAAGGGTAGTTATTGGATATGTCACATATCATGCGAAGGAATTTGTATGATCAAGATAGAATTTATCCCTCTTATATAATAGGAGCAACATCTATAGGCCCTTTGATTAAGTAAAGCTGAGGAAATGCGTAACCATACTCAGATGAATTGACATGGGATGTCAATTATATTTGCTTCAGTCAACTTACTTAGGGATCAAGAAACCTCAAGATTAGGTTATACGAGAATGACACAGTCCATGTCTCGTGCTCACTCTAGATGTTTAAGACAAAAGGACATAGATGACGATCACGTATAAAGGTTTAGTCAAATCATTGACTTTCTCATTACTTGTGTGACAATGATGTGTTGTTAGACACTGTTCATTATTTATAATCATTAATATGACTAATGATCATTGCCAATGTGATGAGAGCCTGTAGGGTCACACATTTAGAGCCTAGTGGATATGGAATTAATGGACTAAATTGTTTAGGCCTAATATTTAGGAATTCCATGTTATAATTATAAGGCCCAATAATAAGCCCATAATTATACATGAAATAAAGCCCAAATAGTTAGGGTTTTCTATGCACCTATTTAAATGGACTTGTTGACTAATAATAGAGATTACTATTCATGCATCCCAAGCATAGAAAAACCCTAGCACCTCTCCTTGACCAAAACCCTTGAAGAGGCGTAGCTAGCACTATGAGGCAAAGGAGAACAATTCTAATCGGTGTTTGTGTGGAAGTTCATCGATGATTCATGGGTTCATGTGGATATTTCGGAGTTTTTGACTAAAAAGGAAGTTGAAGAGGTGATTAACGATCGAGTTTTAGAGTCATCATTAAGGTATTGAACAAATCCTTATTCGGATTTAATGTTTTGCATGGATCCATTGGTTGGGATCGATTTATTCTGCTGCGCTTGTATGGCTCCCGATCCCAACACATAGTTGGCTATATAATCAACTATAAGCTTCGAGAGAGTAACTTATGCACTATTATAAAATTATTGATAGATCTCAATTACCATTATAACTAAGGTTTATTTTGATGCGCTAGTATTTTTGAAATTATATGAAAAACATAAGATAACAAACATTAATTACGACTAGCATCTATATTGATTGATGTTATTTTTTAAATTAGCAAGAAACTTATTACATCAATTTTAAAACTAATTCTAAAGAGAGGTATTCATCATAGTAGTAAGAAAGCATTAAAACTTAGCATGTTAGTTTTCTACATAACTATCAGCTAATAGGCATTTGAAGCATCAAGTTAGGAAAGGAAAAGGTTTCATACGTTAGTTTTGGACTTAATTGACATTCAAAGGTATGAAAATCTTTTACTTACTTTGATAATGTATGCATGGGATGTCGGTCTTACATTAATAATGTTTATTATATTAAGGTTTTGTTATTTTAAAATAATATTTTAAATTGATATTTTTATAACAAAGAATATTCATAAACTCAAATATATAAAGATAAAAATACACATATATTACGAATCCTCATTTGAATATCTTGAGAAAAAGAGTAAAAATTTTGTATTATTTAGGGATGGCAATTTAACCCATACCTAATAGGTGCCCTCAATTTTTACCTATTCAGATACAAGTATGAGGTCTTAAAAGTTAATATAAGTATAGGTAAAGAGATTTTTGTGGAGAATTTATTAGGTGCATATATGCATACAAGCATTATAATACTCAACCCTTGTTATACCCAAATTATATAATATAATTGAATAATATAAAATAATATATATTTATGTATAAATTTGATTATATAATTAAAAGAAGAAACTAAAATTACATATATAATTAGTTAATTTGAATATAAAATGTTTTTAAAGCTAAATTTTAATGAAAGGATTCATATTATTCTTTATTCTATTAGTTTTATCAAAATTTATGAGTAATTATAATTTTATTAAAAATAATAAAATACAGATAAATACAATAAATATAATAAGATATAGATAAATTATAATTATAACTAGATAAATAGGATAAAAATAATGGGATATATTTAACTTTTTTTAGAAAGTTATAATAGAATATTGATAAACATATATCATTTAAATAAAATAGGAAAACAAAGACAAGGACTCAAATATTTAAGGGAGACAGGATAAGGATGATTATTAAAAACTCTACTTATATGGATATAGGGATAAGGAAGGATAAAATATTTTGACATAAGGATGAGTATGGAGATCTTGATCCCCCTGCCTATACCCTCCCCATTGTCATTCTTAGCATTAAATAGGAAAAAAATTTTGAGCTTCTCATATAAGTTTAAGAAAAATACCAAAAGTATTAAAATAAAAAAATAGGAACAGAATCAAACCAAAAAGAAAATAAAAAATGGAGAGAAAAATGCAATAAAATTATAAACATAAATTCATTCAAATTGACCTTATATTGTAAATAAAAATGTAATATGGTATAAGATATATATATATATATATATATATATATATATATATATATATATTATCATTATTATTTCTATCATTATTATATATATGATTTTTCTCATTACATAAACTTTTTACTTAAAAACATAAAAAATTGAAAAAAAAGGAGAGGAAAAGTAAAAAAAAGTAGAATAAATTAGGTAAAAAAGAAAGTTAATGTAAGGAAAATAAAAAATAAAGAGATAAATATAGTAAAATCATAAATATAAATCTATTTAAATTGGTGTTATACCATCTTCAAATAATAGTAAATTAGAATATATTTTAAGAAAAAAATAATTGATGATTGATAAATTATGGTAAATTAAAAATTTTGAGTATGAATTATGAAATAAAATAAAGCTAATAATTTAATGATTTTAAGAATATGGATTTTATGAAAATTGAATGAGAAAAATTAAATAGAATCATAAAGTTTAAAGTCTTGAATTGATATAAGTAAGTATATGAGTATGGAAGAGATTTAAGAATAAGTTTTCAAAAATGCCCTTCAAGATTCTATTCCTCATTTTTAAGCTACCAACCACTATTCCTTCTCATTTATTTATCTTCTTTCAACTTTTTTTCACTCTTCCTCCTCATTCTTTATCAAATCAAGTAAGAGAACTCTATTCCTTCTCAAAGTCTTCATGCAATCAAGGTAAAAAAAAATGTTTTCTTTAAGAATCCTTCTAGTTTCTTCTTAGTTAATGAGGAAATTTGAAGTTATTTAGTCTTCATCAAGATTTTCCAAACCTTGATCAAAGAATCCTAAAATTTTGACGTAATTAGGGCTAAGAAGCCTTCAATTTAGTTTCTTAGTATTTTCTTTCATATAAGGTGAGTGGATATTGAAGTTTAAATCCATTGATTTGTGGAAATGTGATGACATTATTGAAATATTCAATTTTCATGTGATTTTATTTAAAATGTGTTAATTTATAATGTTTGGATTGAATTTAATAGTGCAAGAAGTTGGTATTAAGTGTTAGATATATGTATTAATGATTAAATGAAGGTTTGGTAACCAATAAATTAATTTGAAAGGTATTTAAAGGTGATGAATGGTAAAAATTTTCACAAAAATGCAAATGCTTATATATAAATTAACTATAGAATTGATTCTCATTATTTAGAAGTAAAATTGGACACGTAAATTGATTCTACAATTGATTACCCTATTCCTAGAAATATAATTCATACATGAATTGATTTTCCTCTTCTACAAGTAAAATTTTTATTTTGACTTAATTCTAAAATTGAAAAATGCACCATAAATACATTTTAGAATTGATTCTTTACCTCTTGAATCACAATTCTCACTCTGAATCAATTTTAAAGACAATTCATAATATGAATAAGTTGCATTGTATGTATTGCTATTAATGTGAATAAGCTACATTATTGCTTATAAAATGAAACATGATGTGTAACCATGAAAAGAGGCATGAGATGTTTGAGATTTAAAAATGTAAACATTGTTAAAGAAATACAATGATTGAAGTGCTAGTTAAAGCATTTGTGATACTATGGTAATATTATGTGTTAAATACAATGATATGAGTTATTAAATGATGTGATATATGATGTAAACAAATTTGTATTATTATTCAATAGAACATGTTGTTTGGTTATGCATTGAGGCATGGTAGTGTTGAATTAATGTGATAAGTATCGCTTATTTTCGAACATGAGAATTGTTAAAAAAAAGTGATGTCAATGATAAACAATTAATTCATGGTGCAAGGTAGGTAGGCATAAGGTTGGCTCGAGAGAAAAATGATGGAAAAGGTAGTTAGGGTATAAGGATGACTTAAGAAGCTACTTAAGATTGAATTAATAATGTGATTGATTACATATTAAGTTTCAAATGAGAATGATCTAGTGGGTAAAATATTGTTTTGTTTACTTGATTAATTAAAGTGTTCACCTTCTAAGCCCTAGGCTTACTTTTTCAAGATTTATTTTGCAAATACATAGGCTAAGCCTCCACCACTACCTTCTTAAAGCTAGATTATTGTGAGCTCATCAGGATTGGTTATATGGTAGCATTAAATATTTTTATATAGACTATTTTTTAGGGTTTTATTCTATGTATAGGCTTAGGTAGAGGAGTCAACTATTAAATTCTCTTTTGAGGTTAGCTAAAGTGGCTCTTTAACTTAGAAGGATTACAAGTAACTCTAACTTCCCTATACTCTATAAAACTTAATTAAGGAATAAAATGCTACTTTTACTAAATGTTATCTTTCTTCTTAGTCATATTTTAGTTAATTATATAGGATTGTGATAAGCAAACAAGATTAGGCTAATAGAAACTAGGTTGTGAGTTTCATACTGGTTATGATCGGATTAGGGTTTTAATAAAAGTGGTATTAAAGCATGATCTAGGTTCCTAGTAAGATAAGGCCAGGATATATTTATGTGCTACTATGATAAGTGTTGATCGAAACTGTAACAATGGTATGTGAGCACCTAGGTCATGAACCATTAATAATATTTCGATGGACCTTAGTATACCTACAGACATTGGTGGTAGAGTAATTTATGATAGACTATTTATTGATTGCTTATTTTTTCATTTGATTGTTTGCAAAATTTTATAAAAATGAAAATAGTTAGCTTAAGAATTCTAAGACAAGTTAGTAAAATTTGAGCATAAGAAATCATTTATAGGCTTTCAAAACTCAAGGTAGTAAGGAAGGGATAAAGGAAGATAGTTTGGTCACTTGTTAAGAAATAAGAATCTACACTAGGATTAAGCTAAACCCCATAGAGTATGCTTTAGTCTATATATTGACCTTTGTATAACATGCATCCCATTATAAGGTTTTATCCTAAGGATAAAGCCTTTAGGTTTTATTATGTATACATTTCTTTCAAGCTCCCTTAAAGAAAAGCTAACTGAGAATTTATTCATCAAATCTTATAGTTATGGTATGCAATCATTGTAAGTAGAATTCTAAAGGGCTTTAATTTCACAACTAGCAAAAAAGGCTTCCTTATAATCAATACTTTGTACTTACCTATAAAACCTTTAATGGTGTGACTAAGTCCCACACTTGGTTTTCATGTCTCTAATACATTTTAGGTTTCATGGCTTTTTACCATTTCAAGAAACCAATATTTGATATTGCTTCCTAGTAACCAGTTAGATCATTATCTTGAGTAATTATATTAGTCTAATTTTACAATAACTATATAAGGATATATTTAAAGTAATAGAGTGTTAAAATGGTAGCAATGGGTTTGCAGGTCGATTGGATTGTCATGTTATTACTATTATTATCATTATTATCTTAATCATCATCATCATTATTATTAAATGGAAACAAATTGGTTGGAAAGAAATTAAGGATACAATTATTGAATTCTCTTGTGGTATAGGAAGTATGGTTTGTTGGATGTAAAGGCTCTAGGAATTCTAAATTACAATCCATATGATTAGGATTCTAACCAATTCAATCAAAACTTTAACAAATTATTAAAAGTTTTCATAGTTGAAAGGAAAATCATTTTAAATTTATATTCATTTTACTTTTGATAAAGGAACAAAATAATTAGTCAATCTCAATAGATAATGTTAAAATAGTGAAGATAAAGATATGAACTTGATATATCTAAGGATATTTGAGGGATAAGAAGAAACTTAATGAAAAGTAAAGTAAGAGTAATTTTAGTAAGGTCCTCAATTTAGGTACACGTGAATGTTGTTTGAATTTACACAAAGTGTTGGACATAGGATTTATTTATCATAATTAGTATAAAAATTAGGGAGAAAGGTTAGGCCACCAAGGTAGAAGGTAATTCAAGTTATCTTATTGTTGGCTGCTTTATGGAAAAGCATAAATTGAAACTTTTAGAACAATAATTTATAAGTGACAAGATAAAAAGCCATAAAATTGTAACTCTATAAACATATGGCCAAGTTTTGTTCATGCTTTTGATATAAGGCCCAAATATCTTATAGGGATTATAGCCTAAAGACCTAAAGAATTGTTGTAATTATGAATTTGATAGCTTACCAAAGGGCAATAAGTTAGGAGTCTTTAAAAAGTTATAAGCATATGAATGCAAATGGTTAATGTACCCCTTGAGAGTTATTTAAGGTACAAAAAGAAACCAAAATGGTGTAATTTAACTAATTGTGTGACTTTATATCCCCTAGGTGGATATAATTGATGATTGAAAAAGGATTTTATTAATGTGAATGTTAGATTAGTAAGTTTGTGACATAATGAGAATAAGCCTTAACTACTTGATAAAATACAAAATTAAATCTATATTGGGCAAGTGATTCTAGAAATAATAGTGTATAGGTGACTAAAGGTGCATGATAAGGGATGATATGAAACTATATACAAATGCTTTGCTAAGGTTATATGAATCCACGTAACATAAACTAAAGAAGAATATGAATTGAGGCATAAGAAAATTAAAATAGGTGTAGTTGAGTAATAATAAGGAGTAGATAGTTCTTTTACATTATCATATGAATAAAGAATATAAGTTAGAAACATAACACAAACGAGATAAAAATAATAAGTTGAAGAAAATTACATGATTGTATGATCATGTAAGAGTTAAAAGATCGATAGATTAAGGTGTTGCAAATACATGTTATAGAATAAGATTGTGATGATACAAACATGAGAACATTAAGAATTGGAAGGTTATTTTGACTATGACTTGATGAGATGATTGAATAATGAGGCATATTAGGTTGTAGCATAGTTAGAGATTCTTGCAAATTTA
Source organism: Sindora glabra (assembly GCA_020226215.1). NCBI lineage: Eukaryota > Viridiplantae > Streptophyta > Magnoliopsida > Fabales > Fabaceae > Sindora > Sindora glabra. The sequence continues at coordinate 21,684,283 of CM035235.1, forward strand.
TGATTTATTAAATCAAAAAAGTATGCCTCTAAGGAATTCTTAGAGATACCTTTATATTTCATAGTTTTATATATAGTGGGGTTGACAATGGTGATAGTTTGGAGACCCCTTTTAGTTTATTGAAAATCTCATCACTAGAGTGTTAAAATCATCCAAATCTAGGAGAATTATTTTGGAAGAGTGACCTTAGGAGAAACTAGTAAGGAAACTATGTTCAAACTATTGGTTATGGTAAGAAAACTTAAAACAAGAATTGTATGGTAATAATACTGAAAATAACTCTAACTAATTAACTAGATCACTCTAGATGGTGATTAGTGTTGATGAAAGAATTAAGAATTTAGGAGGAAACTAGATGGTAAGATGGTATGCCATAAAGAACACATTCAAAAGTATCATCCTTAAAGAATGAATGAGAAACATTTACATAAGGATGTGATTTTTAACTTATCCTTTTGTTTTTAGGATCAATGAATCAATGGATCAACTAGTTTGGTTACCCACCCACATAATGGTTATCCAACCCAATAGTATGGTATTACATTCTATAAAGTAATGTTGCTAATAATATCAGTATGAAAGTAACATTAGGAATAAGAGATTCATATACTAAGAGCCATTAGGACCTTGATAAATTACTAGCATAAATGAACTAAATATGCATTTAAGTAATGCTTCCACTAAGCATAGAAATGGAATCAATGAAGTCTTCACACCTTATGTGTCTCTTCATGCTTGAGGAATGCACTTATAACCTAGGTTAATACAATCCAAATGAATATAAAAAATACTTGGTAAAGCACTATGTGACACTGATAAATTCAAAATTTTTAGTACTAGTAGTTAATTTGGAATGGTATAATCAATTATTTGGAAGTATAAGTAGATAATTTAAGGCAAGAATATGAATGATAGCATATATTTTAGGTATACTTAAGGCTTCATACTAAGTTTTAATGAGGGTATAATAGCAATAACAAGGAATGGATGCTGAATGAACAACTAAAGTTAAGATAGTAGTGTGCTTTATATAATGACCCTGAATTAGTACAATAGTAAAAAAAACATATAATAATAATTAAAATAAAAAAAATAAAATTTTTTATTGAGATTGTAATGAGTGAAAATTTACTTAGAAACCTAAGAATAGATTTTTGAAAATTTCACTTAGAAATTCATTGAATTTCTATACCCAGTAAAGCGAAAAAGTGAGAAAATGAGTCAAAATTATAGTAAATTAATTCAAAAAATTTTATGGATGATCAAAAATAATTTTCAAAGCTAAAAAATGGTTATGGGAAGTAAAAATAAAATTTTTAAGATATTTAGAAGCCTAAGGGTAAAAATGTAAAGAAAATAAGTAATTCGGGGCCGAATTGTAATAAACCCTTTTATCTTTTTAGCCTTTTTATTTTTTTTTGTCGTATAGGTTGGGTTGGCCCAAGTTTTTCCAGACCTAAATGTGAAAAATTAAGGCTCAAATTCATGATCCAACACCAGCCCAAACTTCCAAAGGAAGTCAAGGACCAAAATGAAAGAAAATGATAAAATTTGAGGGCAAAAGTGTAATATTTAAAAATTTTTAATTTGTGTCTCATTTTTATTGGCTAAAAGGTGATTTACTGGTCTGAAACTCCAGCTACTTGGACGTCCTATGCAGCCCACCATGTGTCCCCAAAATCCAAGGCAAATTTAATGTTGAAATTGATGAAAATTGTAGAATTATTTAGAAATTTCTTTAAGCAATTTTTATATAAAATAAAAAAGGCTTAGTAGCAACAAATTTGCTGCTCCTCTCCAGCAAAATGTGACCACATAGAAGAAGAAACAAGGAAAGTTAGACAAAGTAGATTCAAAGGAAATTGGCAAGTTAAATAAGTAGATTTTAATACCCTTAAATTCTTGTGAAATTCTTCTTCCTCTTAACTTTAAAATATAATTTTTATTTTCTTGAATTCATCTCCCTCTCCCTTAGAATTCAGAGTTGAAAAGAGGAAGAAAGAAGTAAGGATTTAAGGTGAGTAATAGCTTGTTATACATTTTATGAATTTCTAATGCTGGATGGTCATGATGAATATGATTCCTTGGACATGATTTGTGTTGGTTGCTATGATAATTAGTTCAACATGATTTGAATATGTGATGATGTTGTTGGAAGTGATTTTTTGGATCATGAATAATGAGCATGGAAGTGGTTTTGGCTGTTGCAAAGAAATTGTTAATATTATGTTGGAAATGGTATCAAGAAGGGTGAAAAATGCTGTTGAAATTCTGGTTGGTGAATAGTCACGTGGAACCTCGGTGATTTATCATCAAAAAATTTGATTTTTGATATCTTAAGGTCTCTCATGATGTGAGGTTAAATTCTGGAAATTTTGAGGATTTTTAGAAACTTTTAGGTATTTTAGAAGAATTTCCTAAATCAGGTCATCAGTGCTGTCCAGAAACAGGGCACTTTCACGTTGGCTTCTATTTTCGAATTTCTCGGGGCCTAAAATGATCATGAAAAATCGTGAAAAAATTTAGAGAAACCAATCAAAGTGTTATTAATATTTTGTAAAACTTTCAGGGCAATCAGAGATGAATTGGTCACCCAATAAAATGGTGAAAAGAAGTTATTCATGACAAAACCCGAATATGCCCAGTCTTGTTCACGAAATTTTCAGGAGTACCAAATGGTTGAGAAAAATTTTGAAAAAATTTGTATGAATCACTATAATTTTGATGTAGTATGGGTTAAAATTTTAGAAATAGTAAATTTTATTTAGTTCTTCAAATAATTCTTGCCCTTATGCTGCCTAGATAGGGTCTACATACAAAATATTTTGTGTGACATAAATTGTTTAATTTGTGTGTATGACATATGAATTATTTGATTTGTATACATGAATATCCTTTAGGGTTTGATATGAGAATGAGCATAGAAGGATAAATGAAGCATAAAACACTTATGGCATAGTTGGTATTTTGACACATTCCTCGAGGAAAATTGTGGTTGATGCATGTGGTGTCCCACAATTGTTTATTATACTTACAAAAATGTGGGAGGGAGAAAACATCCTTCGCATAGAAGGAGAGGAGGGGTAAGTAGTGGAGGGAAAAGGTTGGTGGCCTCGGGCCTCGGGTGGCAGGGGATAAGGTTAGACCGAAGATATAAGGTGACATTACATACCAACTAATGCCATTCCTCAAACAATGTAATATCTAAACTTGGACTTTTAATTAGAAAAGAAACCTTAAATGGGAAAACCGAAAAAGGGCAATAACAGGTTATTACTCACTGAGTATATTTATACTCATTCTGTATTTTCTTTAAACTATCTTTTCAGGTAAAGACCATGGATCCATGGATGCACAGTAATACTTACAGAGGATATGCCACGACACCCCTTGGAACGTATGGAATAGAGTTCCACATAGAGATCCGGGTCACTCCTAACGAAATAAATATTTTGTATCATACAGACTATTGGTCCATGGACAGGGAGCCAAATGTCCTCGAAATTTTCTTCCTACTAGTACTGGTCACCCCGGATGACAATTCCAGGAGTAATGTAACACCGTTAGGGCCCATAACGTCTAGTTCTAGTTTTCCTCCAGAATTTGATCCGGAGGAGGAAGGCCCTAATCGGGTTAGTGAGTCAGATGACTAGGTCTAATGTATTTAAAGTTATAATGGACTTATCTTTGTAAATATTTTTGTGCTGTTATATGTATATTATTTTGGTATTTTAACTTTTTATTACCTACTTTCTTTCAGCACTCCTTAATATTATTTTTATAAGTATATGCGATATTGTGTTGTCTTTGGGGGCTAGTAAGGATATCTTATCAGTGTGGAATACTGATTGGATATCTTCACGCTGGTCACGACTAAAGCACGTCGTGTCGTGACACTTTAATCCATCAAAAAATTTATGGTGGTAGTTACCATATAGTTAAATATAGTATTGTGATGGTTTGAATTAATTAATCTCTGCATGGAGATAGATAATTAAATTCAAAGAATCTACTATCAAATAGTTGTATTAGTTGTTTAATTGAAATTAAAGTTTAGAGTTTTGGTAACCTTTCACTTGAGTGATAGTATATAAGTTTGGTAAAGGGGGATTATATCTCGAATAAATGTATGATATGTCATGACTCAATCCAAGTGATGACCAATATGGATCTCAATACTTGGCTTGCACAATTCTTAAAATTATTCACTTCAATCTCTCTAACAAAAATCTCGATATTTTCAGGGGAACTCAAAATTCACTTTAAATTTTATAAAAAAAATGACAAAGTCTCCCTTATTTTTGGATGCTTCTAAATGGCCACATACCTTAAAATACAAAACTTGTATTCATCACAAATGCGATAGCATCAAACATACACAACATACCATACAATTTCAAACTTATACACAAATAAATAATTTGATGTATCAAGTGTTGAATCAATATAATCTTAAGTTTTCATCCTAATCGTCATCTAATTATAAAAATCCTTTATAAAGGAAGTCTTGATTTTCCATAGATGCAACAAGGTTCAAAGGTACTTATCTTAAACTAAAACCATTGAAAATAAAATACAATGAGTTATGAGAACTCAATGAGCATATATCTATTACTACTAATTTTTTATTCAATTATATTAAGTAGTCATATGCTAACTAAGTATTTAATAAGAAGAATAAATGCAATTCAAATTTCCTAAGTTTTTAAAATGTATGGACTCAAGTTTTGAATTGAGTTTTCACCTACATATAACTTAGATTGTATATTTCACCTCACAAATTATAGTGAACTCAACTATTCACTGGTACCTAATATCATAGTCATATCACACACCACCCATTCTGAATAGTTATTATATTTACAAATAGCCATTAAGGCTTAATCACAATCAAATCAATAGAACCGCATCAAGTTCTTGCAATCATATAAAACTATAAAATTCAATCATGAACAAGGTTCTAGTATCACATAACTAGTCATAATAAACATATATATAACCATTTTTTTCCTTTGAAGTCAAACTTATATCCTTTACAACTATTTGTCAGGAATTTTTCATTTGGCTTTCACATCACCGCCCTATCATAATTCATAGTTTCCAATGCCACTCCTAGCATGATTTATAGATAATATATGTATAAGAGCTCAACTCTCATATCATAATTGTTTATAAAAAAAAGCCTTAATGCAAAGTACTAATTTATTATAAGGCAAAATCTAGCAGATAACAATATATATATATATATATATAGATATATATATATATATATATATGTATATGTATATAATAATGCCATCAATTTCACCTACACACCTAAAACATAGAGATATCAATGAAACTTAATCATGGTTTATCAATAGTAAAAAAACATTGCCACCATGCTTTCTAAGCCTAGTCATTTAATATTCATTCAAACAAATAATTGCATTTATACCATGGATATTGATTCCACACATTTATATCTAATCATGAGAGAAAATCAATTCTAAACTATGCTACACAATAGCACCTTTAAGAGTTTACAAATGAACATTTTTACACGGATATGATATTTGTACCATTAAGAAGGAGAATATAGTTTACAACATTTAAACCATTTTTTATTATGATATTAATCTAGGTTGAGATATATACTCACATGAAATCATTGATCCACTCTTGAAAGTTTTAGAGCATTTATTTTTATCTTTTCACCCTTTATTCCACCATCTAGAGGTCTATTATTAGCTCACTAACATAAAAAAAATGGCTTTTACAGAAAAAAGCAAAGGTTGGTGTGTTACACTATCATGGTTCTCGATTTTAATCTAAGCTCCTTCCCACACCATAAAGTTTCTAAGGTGGACTTCAAGTGTGTGATGGTGTTTGGTGGCTAGAAAAATGAAGGAACTCCAATGAGAAAAAGAAAAGGTCGAATAACCATTTTTTTCAGCCATTCTTGATCACGCCTCATGCAATTACCTCTAGTGCTAACAGTAGTTGGCTAGATAGCAATAGAGTAGCAGCACAGTGACAAGAGGCGGTGACACCACTTCTTTAGTGATAGTAGAGCAAGATCAAGTTCAAAGGAAGAAGAAAGAGGGAAAATACCACTAGGAAAGAAAAAGAACAAAGAAAAAAGATAGAAAAGGCCACGGTGAAGAGTAAGGAAAAAGAGAGAAGAGAGAGAGAGAGAACCAAAATTTTCAAATAAAGAAATTAGGGAAACTTCAAAAAAAAAAGAAAAAGGAGAAATTGGGGAAGAGTCTAATCTTGTACTTCTTGCACACCATAAGTCCAAATTCCCTTTTTTAATCTCAACCCTTTAAATAATTCCAATCAATCTTGGCCATTAGATTTTTATATTTTATAATACTCCTTATCCTTAAATAACTTTAAAATTCAACATGAATATTTTAATATGCACATAATTATTAAAGAACCATTTATATTATCTCATATATATACATATGTAAATACTAAATTCCTCGCACTTCAATTTCTAAAATATCATCAGCAATTCACAATTTCAGAAGTAAACGTCATTCAACATAACTGATATATTCCATAAATTTCACACTCTTATATTTTACATTTTTCAATAAAATATTTTAATTTTACTTTTTATAAATAAAATCTTAATACTCACCCAATACAAATAATTTAAATATGTGCATTTCAAATTAAATATGATTTAACTACACTCAATGACATTAAAGCATATAAAATATATAAAACATTTAAACCTTAAATAGTAGTCCAGGGTATTACAAGTTTTCTCCCCTTTAAGAAAATTCATCCTTGAATTTTCAAGAAATCAAGTATGATTACACAAGATTGTCTATTTCTTGTTTATCAACTCGGTGTATCATATGAACTAAGCCATACTAAATGATTTGACATACTAAATTTAAATGTAGTCACACGAACTTTCAATATTTAAACAATTTAGTAAATCACTTTCACTGGACTTAAGCTCACATGTTTACTTATGTGCCAAACACATTTGAGGAAGTCAAACACAAACAAGCACCCTAAACACATTTTAAAGTTCATTGTTGCATTTTTTTTTAAAACATATCTCTCATCTCTTATCTAATCAAGTAAGAAATGTTATTTATATCAGCATTAATCATTCATTACAATCCCAACACGTTCCACACATAATTAATAAGTGATTCTAGCAATTATCATGGAAACCAATCATAATCAACAATCCATAGTCAAGGTTCTTAACCAAAGATTCAATCATGCAAACAAACCCAGAACTTGGCTTCATCCAATACTATAATCATATTCATACTTCATTCAATCGGCCAATAAAATTTATAATCAATAATTACAAATCATATCCCATATATGCCTAGCAACAAATCACATAAATTTGTATTGCAATAATATCTTCTTAATTTTCTATTTTAAAGTTCAACAATAAACATTCATGAAAATATAAACTTATAATCATGTACTCATAATCATATATATACTCACCAAACATTACCATAAACATTAGTTTCAATACAACCTATCTCAAGTAATCATCAATCATTCAAATAGCTAACAAAGTTCAACATGTCTGCATTAGATAGAAATATCCAAAATTAACCAAATATCAATATCATAATGCAATACATAGCAGTATAAAGAATGGCTATAGTAACTATTAGTAAAAATTTATTGAATGGCTATAGTTGATATCTAAGGTTTCTGCATATATCTTTGATCTAACCTTGTCTCCTACCACCCTAGGCATGAGACCACCAACCTTATCCCTTTAACCTTTACCATTTCTTTCCTCCTCTGTAAAGGATGTTCACTGCTCACCCATCATAAATCATGTAACTCCCTTACTTATCAACACCTTAATCCTCGTTAAATAGATAATTATTGCATACTAATTTGCCTTCTACTTTGAACTAGCTCACAATACCTCAAATATTCTGCATCTCAAATAATATAGGCAAGGGTTATGTAATTATACAACAAGTTCAACTTTACATCCATCACTTACAATATCACCAACTATATAATCATTTATAATACAACTTCAAAACTCTACTCTCCCTTGTCAAGAGGGCCTTTAGAAGCATCACCTGGAATGGTTAGTAATAATATGAAAACATAAGAAACAGAGTTTCCCAGTAGCTAGCTATTACCATAAAAACATATCAAGCCATTCCAGATCCTTAAGCAATTAAGATGTACATTTCGAAATCAATCAATCATTTATCATCTCATTCCATACCATTGTAGGAAATGTGCATCACACATAGCAATCCACAAGCCCATTCAAGGACTTATATAGATATCTAGATGGCCACCACAGATAATCGTACCTAGGCCTCATACAGCAATTCACTGTCTTCCCGGGGTGAACTTGGGCCATAGGCCTTACACACACAGTTCCAAACTGTCTTCCCGAGGTGTCTAGCCATAGGTACCGCACACAACAATTTCATACCATCCCGGGGATAACTCGGGCCATAGGCCTTACTCACACAGTATTTGACTGTCTTCCCGGGGTGTGCACACAGTAAATTCATTACCATCCCGGGGATAACTCGGGCCATAGGCCTTACTCACATAGTATTTGACTGTCTTCCTGGGGTGTGCACACAGCTATTTCATACACATTCCATATAATGGCAAAGTATACCGAAAATCATGTAAATAGAAAATAGAGCTTAAGGATAAAGCTAGCTACCTTTTATAAGCTTCCAATGTGATGTTTCCTTTGCCCTCACTTAAAACTTCTTTACAATTTCCCCTTGCCTTTCCAACTTGTCACTTTTTAGTCTATACAAATACACATCATAGTTCTTATTAGAACATCATCACTTCCTTAAACCTCATGTATTCTTTACTTCCTCCACTTAAATAAATGCATACTTAGACGCTCTATATCTTGATTTCAAGTCTTGGAATAACACATATGAGCATTAGAAAAGGATCCGGAGGCAAAACCGTGCAAACCATGAAGAATCAAAGCTAAAATGTTCACTTGACAAAGTACACAGGGTTGAACATGGGCCGTGTTCTACCCCGTGTTCAGAACATGGGGTACAACATGGGCCGTGTTCTGCCCCATGTACATTACTGATCAGCCTTCGTAAAAGAACACGGGGTTAAACATGGGCCGTGTTCTACCCCGTGTACAGAACATGGGGTACAACATGGGCCGTGTTCTACCCCGTGTACATTACTGATCTTCCAAAAACACAATTTACATGGCTAAACCTCCTTCTCCCCTTGGCTTCTCAAAAGGGAAGTTTCATACACACTTTCATAACTCAAAATTTCATCTTCCATAAGCTTCATAACTCAAAAGAATCATCCTAATTTCATCATTTTAACCAAATTCGAAACAAATCATGCCAAATCCACACATGCACTATTATGCCTCTAAAACCCAAGTGTGTACATCATGGTTTCTTGCTATTTTTACACCAAACCAAAGCCATAAATCAACATAACAATATCTAAAACACCATTAGACATGTTCAAATCATCCAAAACTCCATGATCAACTACCTTTGACCACTCCAACATCAAAATCTCAAGAAACTAAAAAGAGTACTTTAAAGAGCTTTTAGAGGAGAACATTTTTACCTCTTATTGCAACTTGAAAATCCTTACTTAGAGCTCACCAAACTTAATCAAACTTGAGCTTTTCTTCAATCTAAACACACCAATAGATAGAGCTTGATGAGAAGAGCAACTTTCCCTTCTACCACTAAGCCTAAATCTCACTATTTTTGGGTGAAAAACTCAAAAGAAACTTTCTCTCTCTTCCTTCTCTCTCCTGCACGTTTTTGGTGCTTTAATGGAGTCTTCCACAGCTTTTGAGAAGAAAGGATAAGGAAGAAGACTTTTCATGAAGCTTCAAGGGCATTCTTGCCACATTTTGACAATTCCAAGGGTAATTTAGTCCTTTTTCACCAATAGTAAGGCTATTCTTGCCATTTCTTCAAATAAGGACACTTGTCCATTTTCTTCTAACAAGGACACTTGTCATGTGTCTAATGGCCACACTAAATAAAATCACATATTACACCCCAAAATCTTGGTTATTCATATTAGATCCCAATTTCTTGGTTATTTCACTTTAACCACACCCGATTCTGTACTTTTGCAATTTAGTCCATAGGATTTCTATCTGTTTAAAATTCCTTACACTATCAGACTTAGACAACTTCCCTTTTTAGGATTTTCTAACCTCCTCTGATCATTTATACTGCTTATGAAAATAAATTCTTTTCCCTACTATCCTTTTTCCTTCAGAATTTCGATTACCTTTACACTTAATTCCTTTCAACTTAAAATTCACCCACCAAGCTAACTCAAACGTGCTCTTCGTTTCTACGACCTTAGAATTTAGAGATTCAAATAATAGAATTAAAAATTCGGGACATTACAAATTGATATGAACCAGTCCAGCACTTTGTATGAGCAAGCCCAAGTAGAGAAAGATTTAATATTAAGTGAAGGCCCAATGACAAGAGGAAGGCTCAAAAGGATACAAAAAGGAATTGGAGCCCATGTGAATGCATTCTTAGCCCAAGAAGCCCAAGTAGAAGAAGCAAGTAGAGCTGAAGTGTTGCTTATCCGAGCCCATGAAATCTGAAGATATCCGAAGTGCAACGAATCTGGACACATTTTCCTAATATGGAGCATCATAAATTAGGAGATAATTTCCTATTAAGAAATATCCGAGTCAAATGAATCTGGACATATTCCCAATATGGAGCATCATAAATTAGGAGATAATTTCCTATTAAAGAATATCTGAGTCAAATGAATCTGGACATATTCCCAATATGGAGCATTACAAATTAGGAGATAATTTCCTAATATGGAGCGCAGCAAATGTGGAAACATTATCCTAATATGGAGCGCAATGAATCTGAAGATAATTTCCAAATATAGGATACAATGAATCTAGACATGGAGTGTAGCAAATCAGGAAATATTTCCCTAATCGGGAATATAACAAATAAGGAAAATCTGAGAATAATTCCTATTTTTAATTTAGTGATAGTCAAACTTTGTATTTATTGCATTTACTATTTGTACTTTCCTAAGATTAGTATAAATAGGAATCTATGTAATTCAGAATAGACAGTTCATGAATAATACACAAATTTGAGTGTTTCTTCTCCAAGTGTGAGAATTATATCTTCTTTTGCTCTTGTGAAACCTTGCTTTGTCAATCTTCCCTTATAAGATTGGTGATTCAAATTCATAAAAGCCCCCAATTTGTGCTTCAACCCAGGTGCGTTGTTGTGTGGATTGGTCAATTCGTGTTCGTGGTTGGACAAGTGGTCTAAGTAGCAGGTCGCGTTCCTTATAGCGTTGGTTGGCTGCTTGCATTCGTCAGGTCATCGAACCACCCAAGTCAGAGATTATCACTCCCCAATTCCTTTCCTCATTTCTGGAGTGTGGCGCTCATATCATTCTTTTATATTATTTTGATTTACTTTATTTGCCTATGCCGTGAAGATCGGGACACCCCTATGGAATTCCCTATCATTTGGTATCAGAGCTCCTGGTTGACACGGTAGGTGTTTAGTTTTATTCTTTTGTTCTGCAATATATAAAAAAAAAGTAAAAAAAAAAAATTCGTGCAAAAAAAAATATCCAAGCAAAAAAAAAAAAAAAGAAAGCACAAAAAAAAAGAAGCAAAAGTAAAAAAAAAATCGTGAAAAAAAAATAAAAAAAAAGAGAACAGAAACGAAAAAAAAAAAAAAAAGGAAAGTGATACAAAAAAAAAAAGAAGACGTGATCATTCAGTTTTTGATAATTTGAAATTTCAGAATTGTTGAATTGCATAGTTGAGACAGACATTATTTTGTACACATAAGGGATTTCTTTACTTTCATTTATAGAACCTATCCCTTATCTTGTAACCTATTTTGGCCGTCTACATTTAAGTGCTTGGTTGAAGCCGAGAAATTGGCAATTGTTGAATCACTTACAAGGATTTAGGTTGCATAAGAGCTTAGGAAGGTATTGAGGGATTGAGAGCTAGTGAGATTATCAAGAGAAGAGTGAAAACACTTAATTGAGAGAATTTGTGAGATCAAATATTCTATTTCCCTTTTTCACTAACATGGCAGGAAATCAAGAAGATATTCCACAAGCAGGATTAGCCCCTATCCAAATGCAAGCATTGGTGAGTCACCTCGAAAGGCTGTTTGATAGAAAGTTAGAAGGACTTCATGACCGGTTGGAACAAATGGAGAATCAAAACAACCGAAGGCAAGGTGAACAATCTCATGGAGATGCGGAGAGCCGGAATGAAGAGGATGAATTTGATGATTACCAACCAAGAAGGAGGAGGCCAAATCGAGAAGAACCAAGGAGGCATAGAAACAGAGAAGATGACCTTGGAGGAATCAAAATTAAAGTTCCTTCATTTCAAGGCAAAAATTATCCAGAGGCATATTTGGAGTGGGAGATGCGAGTTGAACAGATTTTCTCATGCCATAACTATTCCGAAAGGAAAAAGGTAAAACTTGCAGCTCTTGAATTTACTGATTATGCTCTTGTTTGGTGGGATCAGATGCAAAAAGAGAAAGTGCGATATGGAGAACGCCCAATTACCACATGGGAGGAGATGAAAACAATCATGAGGAGGCGATTCATTCCATCTTACTACCATAGAGAGCTTCACAACAAGTTGCAACGCCTCACACAAGGATCAAGGAGTGTAGATGAATACCACAAAGAAATGGAGATTGCCATGATTAGAGCCAACATAGTGGAGGATCGAGAGGCAATAATGGCTCGTTTCTTGCATGGACTGAACCGTGATATAGCTGATGCTGTGGAGATGTATCACCATGTAGAACTTCAAGAGATGGTACATCAAGCCATCAAGGTTGAACAACAACTAAAAAGAAGAAATATTGGTAAAAAGAACTCAAATTCAAATTCTTTTAAAGTAAATCAAAATAATATAAAAGAATGATATGAGCGCCACACTCCAGAAATGAGGAAAGGAATTGGGGAGTGATAATCTCTGACTTGGGTGGTTCGATGACCTGACGAATGCAAGCAGCCAACCAACGCTATAAGGAACGCGACCTGCTACTTAGACCACTTGTCCAACCACGAACACGAATTGACCAATCCACACAACAACGCACCTGGGTTGAAGCACAAATTGGGGGCTTTTATGAATTTGAATCACCAATCTTATAAGGGAAGATTGACAAAGCAAGGTTTCACAAGAGCAAAAGAAGATATAATTCTCACACTTGGAGAAGAAACACTCAAATTTGTGTATTATTCATGAACTGTCTATTCTGAATTACATAGATTCCTATTTATACTAATCTTAGGAAAGTACAAATAGTAAATGCAATAAATACAAAGTTTGACTATCACTAAATTAAAAATAGGAATTATTCTCAGATTTTCCTTATTTGTTATATTCCCGATTAGGGAAATATTTCCTGATTTGCTACACTCCATGTCTAGATTCATTGTATCCTATATTTGGAAATTATCTTCAGATTCATTGCGCTCCATATTAGGATAATGTTTCCACATTTGCTGCGCTCCATATTAGGAAATTATCTCCTAATTTGTAATGCTCCATATTGGGAATATGTCCAGATTCATTTGACTCAGATATTCTTTAATAGGAAATTATCTCCTAATTTATGATGCTCCATATTGGGAATATGTCCAGATTCATTTGACTCAGATATTTCTTAATAGGAAATTATCTCCTAATTTATGATGCTCCATATTAGGAAAATGTGTCCAGATTCGTTGCACTTCGGATATCTTCAGATTTCATGGGCTCGGATAAGCAACACTTCAGCTCTACTTGCTTCTTCTACTTGGGCTTCTTGGGCTAAGAATGCATTCACATGGGCTCCAATTCCTTTTTGTATCCTTTTGAGCCTTCCTCTTGTCATTGGGCCTTCACTTAATATTAAATCTTTCTCTACTTGGGCTTGCTCATACAAAGTGCTGGACTGGTTCATATCACAAATCATATACAAGATGAGTATTCATTATGAATCATATGCCAGATAAGTATTCATACTTATAATAAGTAATGATAGTACACTATGTTATCAAAACTAATGGGATACCATAGACATCAATAATATTGGTACATTATAAGCATCAACCATGTTAGGACACCATAGACATTAACTATATATTTTACTATCACATTTCGTAAGGTATGGTTAGAATATCAATTATGCCATAAGGGTTCTATTAATAAAATTTTCCATTCTCATATAATCAACCTTCAACATCAATGAATTACATAATTCACCATATAGTCTCAAGTATATTTATTTTCTTAATCAACAAAGAAGGAATGCTACTCTTGTCAGCATCAATTACAAATCATAACTAAAATTCATCTTACACTATTAAAACTATCACATATTCTTAACATTCATACCACAAACAATTTACTAAGGAAATAGTTCATACCATAAGATAAACTATAAAGAGATTTAACAAATTAATAAACAATGGCTATCATATACATAACAAGAAATCCATAGGGATCTTCAAAGACATGACTCAAGGTATATTCAATTTGCTTACTCAAATTTGATAGTTAGATTACTTTAGCCCATTTACCACTACTAACCTAAACCATGCTCTAATACCACTTCTATCACAACTTAATCCTAATTATGACTAGTGTGGATCCCAATATTCGATCTCCATAAGCTTTAATATTATTCACTCTAATCTGTCCAACAAAAATCTCCATATTTCTAGGGGGACTCAAAATTTACTTTAAATTTTATAAAAAAAACAAATAGAGTCTTCTCTATTTTTGGATACTTTTCAAAGGCCATGCACCCTAAAATGCAAAACATGTATTTATTACAAATACAACAACAACAATAAACATACATACCATATGATAAAATTTCAAACTTATACATAAATAAATAATTTAAACATTAAGTATTAAATCAACATAATCTTATGTTTCCATCCTGATCCTAGTCCACCTATTAAAATTCTTTAATAGGGTAGTCTCGATTCTCTATAGATGCAACAAGGCTCAAAGATACTTATCTTAATTTGAAAATATTGAAAATAAAATGAAGTGAGTCATGAGAACTCAATGAGCATAAATCCACCACTATTAATTTTCGATTCAATTGTATTAAGAGTTACATGCTGACTAAGTATTTAACAAGAAGAATAAATGCAATTCAAACTTTTTGAATTTCTGAAATATATGAAACCAAGTTTTGGATTGAGTGTTCACCTATATTTAACTTAAATTATTTATTTTCCCTCAGAAATCATAGTAAAGTTAACTATTCATTGGTATCTAATATCATAGTCATATCACACACCAGCCATTTTGGGTAGTTATCACATTCATAGATAGCCATTAATGGTTAGCCATACTTGGATCAATATAACAATATCAAGTTCTTGCAATCATATTAAATAGTAAAATCTAATCATGAACAAGGTTCTAATATCACATAACTAGTCATAGTAAACATACATACAACCATTTTTTACTTTTCGAGTTAAACTTATATCCTTCACAACTATTTGCTAAAAATTTTCCATCTAGATTTCATATTATCGCCCCATCATAATTCATAGTTTCCAATGCTACTCTTAGTGTCATTCATAAATAATATGCACATGAGAGCTCAGCTTTTATATCATAATTATTTATAAGAAAACTTTAATCCAAAGTACTAATTCATCATGAAGCAAAATTTCGCACATAGCAATATATATATATGTATATATATATATGACAATGCCATAAGTTTCACCTACATAGCCAAAACATATAGATATCGATTAAACTTAATCATAATTCATTGATAGTTAGAAACATCGCCACCATGCTTTCTAAACATGGTTAATTAATATTCACTAAAACAGATAATTACATTTATACTATGGATATTGATTCCATATCACTTATATTTGTTCATGAGAGCAAATCAATTTTTAACTAGGCACCTTTAAGAGTTTGCATATGAACATATTTACACAGATGTGATATCTATATCATCAAGAAGGAGAATATAGTTTACAACTTTTAAATCATATTTTATTTTGATATTAATATAGGGTAAGATATATACTTACTTGAAATTGTTTATCCACTTTAGGAAGTTCTAGAGCATCTATTCTCATCTTTTCACCTTTTGTTTCACTATTTAAAAGGTCTATTGTAAGCTTATTGATATAAAAGATAGTAGCTTTTACTAGAAAATGCAAAAATTAGTGTCTTGTATTGTCATGATTCCCAGCTTCAATTTAAGCTACTTCCTATACCATAGAGTTTCTAAGTTAATGAAAGCAACACTTGAAGCACATGATGGCACTTGGTGACAAAAAAATGCAATAACGCTGATGAGAAAAAGAAAGGACTAAATAACCTTCTTTTTTAGTAATTCTTAATCAAGCCTCACATGATCACCTCTAGTGCTAACAATGGTTAGCTATATAGTAATGAAGTGGTGGCCATAGTGATAAAAGGCAATGACACCACTTCTTCAATGACAACAGAGTGAGATTAGGAGAAGAGGAAGAAAAAAGAAGAAAGATGCTGCTGGGAAAGAAGAAAGAAGAAGAAAGAGAGAGAAAATATTAAGATAGTGAATGAAAAGAGAGAAAGATAAAAAGGGCACTAAAAAATAAAGAGGGGAAAGAGAGAGGGAATTAACCTTTCCGAATGGAGAAATAAAGGGAAAATGGAAAAAGGGGAAAAAAAGAAATTTGGGAAGAGTCTAATCTGGTACTCCTCGTACACCATAAGTCCAAATCCTCTTTTTTGATCTCAACTCACTAATCAATCTAATGAATCTTAGCCATCTGATATTTATATTTTATAATGGTCTTTATCTCCAAATAATTTTAAAATTCAATATGAATATTTAAATATACACATAATTGTTAAAAAATCATTTATATAATCTCATATATATCATTAGCAATTCATAATTTTATGAGTAAAAGTCATTCAACATAACTGATATATTCCATAAATTCTACACTATTAGATTTTACATTTTTCAATAAAATATTTTAATATTACTTTCAATAAATAAAATCTTAATACTTACTTAATACAAAATAATTTAAATATGTGAATTTCAAATTAAATATGATTTAACTATCCTCGATGATATTAAAGCATATAAAATATATAAAATAATTAAATCTTAAATGATATTTCAGGGTTTTAGATGAGACAAAAGATAATGCTAAATAATTTAAAGGTCAATAAGAATGTAATATCCCTAGTTTAAATATAAAGTTGTATAAATTTCAAAGCTTGTATGATAGGGAATTCCATGAAGGTGTCCCAATCTTCACGGCATAGGCAAGTAAATCAAAAACAATGTAAAAGAATGTTATGAGCGCCACACTCTAGAAATGAGGTAGGAAATTGAGAGTGATAAGCTCTGACTTAAGTGGTTCGATGACCTGACGAATGCAAGCAGCCAACCAACACTATAAAGAACGCGACCTGCTACTTAGACCACTTGTCCAACCATGAACACGAATTGACCAATCCACACAACAACGCACCTGGGTTGAAGCACAAATTAGGGGCTTTTATGAATTTGAATCACCAATCTTATAAAGGAAGATTGATAAAGTAAGGTTTCACAAGAGCAAAAGAAGATAATATTCTCACACTTTGGAGAAGAAACACTCAAATTTGTGTATTATTCATGAACTGCCTATTCTAAGTTACATAAATTCCTATTTATACTACTCTTAGAAAAATACAAATAGTAAATGCTATATTTGAAAAAATACAAAGCTTTGACTATCATTAAATTAAAAATGTATCCTCAGATTTTTCTTATTTGTTATATTCCCAATTAGGAAAATATTTCTTGATTTGCTACACCCCATGTCTAGATTCATTATATCCTATATTTGGAAATCATCTTCAGATTCATTTCGCTCCATATTAGGATAATGTTTCCACATTTGTTATGCTTCATATTAGAAAATTATCTCATAATTAACTCATATATCCAAGTTCATTGCACTTCATATTAGGAAAACATATGTCCAAGTTCATTGACTCTGAATTAGGAAATTATCTCCTAATTTGTTATGCTCCATATTGGGAAAATGTGTCTAGATTCCTTGCACTCCTTTTCAAATTTCATGGGCTCGGATAAGCAACACTTTAGCTCTACTTGCTTCTTCTACTTGGGCTTCTTGGGCCAGGAATGCATTCACATGGGCTCTAATTCCTTCTTGTATCCTTTTGAGCCTTTCTCTTGTCATTAGGCTTTCACTTAATATTAAATCTTTTTCTACTTGGGCTTGCTCATGCAAAGTGTCGGATTGGTTCATATCATTGTATATAATTATTTACTATTGATTTTAAATTTATTTTTCATATTAAGATATTCTAGAATATTAAAAATAATACCTATAATAATATTTAAATTTTATTTATTTTTATATATGGCTATTGTTAATTTAAGATTAATTTAAAATGATTTTTAAATGGAATTTCCTACAAGTTGAAATATTTTAGTGATCATGGGTGCAAAAATCCATGAAATAATTTGTATGTATTTGATACATTATTTTTTTAGAATAGTTTTAGTTATTGAGAGTACGAAGACTTAAGAAATAAATTGTTTGTATTTAATAAATCATTTGTGGAAATTATGGGAGATTAGAATATTTATTTTAGAATTTACAAATTCATCAAGTTATTACAAAAATATTTATATATATTGAAGGAAGTTTGAAAATAATGAAGTTGAAATCATAAAGTTAGTTTCATAAAAAAAAAGTTCTTAAATTAAATTAATAGCTAGGATGATATTAATTTTAAAATATAAGGCTGGGATTTATTTGGAAAGATGAGCTTATTTGGGGTGAGAAGCATTGGAGCAAAAACCTCTAACTTGCTCTTTTGATTTTTCGGATAGCTTTCTTTCCCAAGTTCCATGCATTTCCTTTTATTTTGCTTGTTATCCCCTCTCTTTTTCCTTTTCTTATTTTGGATAGTACAGTTGAGCTTCCTTTTTTTATATATTTTTTGAACTTGCCTCTCTCTCTTCCATTCTTTCCATCACCTTGGTCCTTCTCTTCCCTCTTTCTTCTTAATGCCTGGCATTGCTTAAAGCTACCGGACCACCACTATTTGTTGTCTTCCCTTATGTGTGCTGTGTGTTAGGATTAAAAGTCAAACAAATGCATCAAAAATTAACCGATCCTAGCCAAAGGATCCATGCAAAATATTAGATTAGAATAAAGATTGAGTCAATACCTTTCTGATGATTCAGGGACTCACTCATTGATCACCTTTTCGAATTGCTTTTGACCAAAAACTCTGAGGTATCCACACAAACTAGCAGATCACCAATGAATGTTCATGACCATTGATTGGAATTCTCTTCCTTTGCCTCGTAGTGCTAGCTACGTCTCTTCAAGGGTTATGGTTAAGAAGGGTTGCTAGGATTTTTATGCTTTGGGATGTGTGAATAATCTATATTATTACTTAACAAGCCTATTTAAATAGGTACATAGAAAATCCTAACTAATTACGCTTTGTTCTATGTATAATTATAGGCTTATTATTAGGCCTTATAATTATAACATGGAATTCCCAAATATTAGGCCTAAACAATTTAATCCATCAATTCCAAATCTACTAGGTTCTAAGTGTGCGACCTTACAGACTCTCATTATATTGATAATAAACATAAATCACATTAATAATCATAAACAATGAGCGGTGTCTAGTAACACATTATTATTATCCAAGTAATGAGAAAGTCGATGATTCAACTAAACCTTTACATGTGATCATCATCTATATCCTTTTGTCCTAGACATCTAGTTTAAGCACGAGACATGGACCGTGTCATTCTCATATAACCTAATCCAAAAGATTTTTTTATTCCTAAGTAAGTTGACTGAAGCAAATATAATTGACATTTTATATCAATTCATCTAAGCATGGTCATGCATTTTCTCAACTTTACTTAATCAAAGGGCCCATAGATGTCACTCCTGATATATAGGAGGGACAAATTCCATCTTAATCACATAAATCCCTCCACATGATATGTGACATATCTAATAACTACCCTTGCATTCACTCAACCATGAATGACATAGAGTAGTATCAAAATATAAAACTCACATGTAGGAAACCTTGACAATCTCAGGTTAAATAACTATATTAATAATGATCACTAAGAATCACTCATGACACTTATACAATGATCCATGTAGTGTTCTTAGGGTGGGTCAGTCCAGTATATAAGTTCTCTAACTTGTACTCATACACAGACTTAATATCTCATATAAGTCACCACACACACTAGTCTTAACATATCAAAGCAAACTAATCCATAATGATATATAACTAGTGACATTAAAGAATATAATTATTCTAGGGTTATTATCATAATTAAATATATTACGCAGATAATATATGTATAAATATGATAATAAAAATTTTCATTAAAATAATATGATTCAAATTTACAATCATCAATATGATTAGTTTTAGGGTATATACACTAACACTATGTTGTTTCTCTCTTTTCCTTTCTTCCTCTTCTCCCTACAAACTTTTTCCTCTTCTCCCTATGGATATCACTGTTGTTCCTACTGTGAAGAAAGTCATTATTAGCATGGAAGGTTGTTGTCATTGTGGTTATTATTCTGCCCATCTCTGGTTAGCCACCATTAAGTGGTCGTAATTCTAGTCACAAATAGTGTCATAAATAGCGGTAGAACCTTGGTTGAACAAAGGGTTAGTTCTTCTTTATTTGCTAGCATTATGGCAAGCTGCATGTAAACACTACAAATGGAGGTGAACAATCGTTTGTGATAAAATTCTAATTTTTATGATAATTTAATAGTTAATCCATACATATTTGTGATATATAATGAAACGTGACAAAAATATAATTTTTATGCAATATGACGCTAGAGTGTTACGATTAAAATATTATTAAGGTGATACACTTTCATATTTCATAGGATTCTCACTTGATTCAAGCAAAATCCATTTGATATATATTGTAGATTTTAGTAATGCCTTGAAAATTAACATTTTCATACTACAAAATCATAAAATAATGTCACTTGAGATCTTTTTGGAAAATTATATTTTAATATTATGGAGTTGGATATAGAGAATACTTGATTTATTACCTTATCTTATATATATTTGATATTTTGTATACTTAATGTAGCATTGATAAAGTTAAAATTACATGCTTAAGAATATTATGTTAGTATATTTACAATACATTAATATTATCAAATTTTAATAATTTGATTCTCTTCTACCTTGAAATTAGAGAAATGGTAAATTTAAAGAAAATAGAAGGCATGATAATCTAATATAAATTAATAATATCAAATAAGCTTTTCTAAAGCTTTGAATTATAAAGTTTCACCTGTGTAGATTTGTTTTCAAATTACCATAAAATAGCATGTTTCCAGCTTTTAGTGATTAACTTGAAAAAGGAATTGTTATATTATTATTTGAATATAGGATCATGATGTTTGGGAAGGAAGTATGTAATACTCATATGATTATAATTTATTTTTATGAATTGTGAAATAGGAATAGAAGATGAAAAGATGTGTATGAGTACTTCAATTTTCTAATAAAGTAGAAGTGCTCCCAAGTGAGTATATACCTCACCATCGAACTTTTATTTAAATAAAATATGATTTAAATATTATGAATTATATTTTTATTATTGATAGTACTAATTCTACATTCTTATATATATATATACTCATGTGTAAATTCAGTTCCATGTTATATATTGAGGGAATATTATAGATTAGAGTGCACAGTAAAAGCATAATAGTGTTGTTTCTAACTATTAATAGATTGTGTTAAATTCAATGATAATTGCATGTTATATTTGTATAGGAGAACATAATGACATTATTGTATATTTATGCCCATATTGTTGTATGCTTGATACTATTCAGTGATGAATTAGTTATTTCGCATTGAAGTTCTATAAATAGTTATGAAATGAGAATTGAGCTCCCAGTGTATATTATCTTCGAATCCTACCATGGTTGACATCAAAAAGAGTGAATTATATCCAAGCAATAACATCAAATATTGTGAACTATGATGAGGAGATGATATGAAAGCTAGATAGAGAATTCCTGGCAAATAGTTGTAAAGGATATAAGATTGATTTAAGAGCTGGATGAGAAATTCTTAGCCAATAGTTAAGAAAAATATAATATTGACCTCTAAATCTCATACTACCTAAGGATGAGCACATGCATGATTATTATAAATTATTATATTATGTTATGTGATATTGGAATTTTGCTTGTGTTTGAATGTCATTATTTGACATGATTGCAAGGGTTATGTTGCGACTATGAAGATTTGCATTTGAGCCTTGATGGCTATTTGTGAATGTGATATCTACCTGGAATGAGTATTGTGTGATGTGATATTAATGTTGTGTAATAACAAATAATTGAGATTTCTATGAAATGTGACATAAAAAATAAAGTTTAAGTCATTTACAGATGAACTCTCATTTTAGGACATGGTTTCATATATTTCAAAGAATTCAAGAAATAAGTTTGCTAACATTTTCTAATTTAATATATGATTAATCTGTGATTATTATTTATAAAGTTGATCACTTGCAAGATAGTAGTGGATATATGCTTACTGAGTTCCATAACTCACTTCATTTAATTTCTAATGTTTTCAAGTTAAAACTTGATCTTATTACATTCATGGAAATTCAAGGCTGCCTTCCTAAAGAATTTTGACAGTTGAATAAAGATCAGAATTAGAAACTGAAATCTTATGGATTTAGAATTTGATATGTTAAATCATTAACTATGCATATATGATGAAATTGTATAGTATTGTGTATGTTATGAATGCTGTCATATTTGAAAATAACATAAGTTTTGTATCCTAAGGCTTCTAGCTTTTAGGAAGTATGCAAAAATAGAGGAGACTTTATCCATTTTTTCATAAAAATTTACAAAGAAATTTTTTAGTTCCCCTAAAATTTGGAAACTCTTGTTAGATAGAAAGAGTTAAGGCTTATGGAAACTGGTAATGGGATCCAACTAATTACAATCTAGTTAGGTCATGATAGAGAATAAGTATGCTATTTAGAGGTTAATAAAGTGAAAGGAACATAGGTGATTAGGTAAGAATGAAAAGGCTATAAATTTGTTTAGCTAGGCTTGAAGTAACTTATATAACCTTAAGATTAGTTTTAAGCAAGCAACCTAAAGCCTTTAAGAACGTGATTATTTCCCCTACGTCCTATATTATGCTATGAGACTTATGATGGAAACATGAGTAAGGTGGTAATTAGAGTGTGGAAAATAAAGGTAAGTAGGTTACTAGTGACGAGAGCATCTTTTCCAAACACACAACTCAATTATGTGCAAAGAATGACTTCATAGAAGTGGGTGCTACATGGAAATTTTAATGCTAAGGAGTCATTTCTATAGTTAAACTTAAAATGAGGAAAATAACTAATATCAATACTTAGTAAAGTGGGATACAGTGTTAAGAAGATAGAAGCCACAAGAACCTTAGGGTATTATTGATACCTAGTAGATTAGGACTAATTAATGAGTTTCTTGATGGAATTTCCATCAAACATTAAAATTCAATACTAACATGTTTTCATTTAGAATGAAGAATTAACCCAACCATAAGAATTTGAAAACAAATTCTTTTGAAGAGAAAAATGTCATTACATCCTTTGTAAAATATAATAAATTAAAATATATTGTAAGAAGAGAAATAATGGTGATGGCTGGTAAATTTTGCTAAATTAGAAATTTTGAGTATGAGTTATGAAATAAAATAAAGTTAATAATTTAACAAATATTGAAATATGAATTTAATGTAAATTGGATAAGCAAAATTAAATAGAAATATAAAGTTTTGAATTAATGTAAGTTAAGTATGAAAAAGATTAGGGAATAATTTTTCAAAATTACCCTTAAGAATATTATTCCTTTTTTTTTAAGCTGCTAACCCTTATTCCCTCTCATTTCTTCATTTTTTTCCAACTCTCTTCACTCTTCCTCCTATTCTTCATCAAATTAAGTAAAGGAACTCCATTCTTTTTGAATTTCTTTATTTAATTAAGATAAGAGCATTGTTTCCATTAATAATCCTTTTTGTTTCTTCTTAATTGATGTGGGAATTTGAAGTTATTTTGTCTTAATGGGTATTTCCAAACCTTAACTAAAAAATTCTCAAATTTTGATGTGATAAGGTTGATAAGCCTTCAACCTAGCTTCTTAGGATTCTCTTTTATATAAGTTAAGTGAACATTCCAATTTAAATCCACTGATTTGTGGAAATATGATAATATTATTGAAATATTAGATTTTTATGTGATTTTGTTTAAAATATGTTGATTGATAATGTTAGGATCAAATTTAACGATAGAGGTGTAGGAATTTTGATTTAATCTTGCATAGAATTTAGAATGCTAGAAAATAAAATAACCGAAAGCATACTTGTTTATTCATAAGTTTCTATGAAATTGATATAGTGCACAAGCATGCATTATTATTGGCATAGGGCTTCCCTTCCTTCTCCTAAAGTATGTAACTCTTAATGAAATAAGCCAATAATTACAATTAGGTTAAGAGTAAAAAGAAAATCTAGTCAATATAAATAAAATCCTATTAAACCCTCCTATTATGATCTAAGAAAGATATAGAACTACATTTTAGCCATCAAACATATTAACCCATACTTAAGTGTCCATAAGCCTAAGAAATAGATCATTTTAGTAAATTAGGCTTTAGAAAATAAAATCCTCTTGGATTATTGTTCAACCAATTTTATCAAAAATAAAATACTTATAATTAATGATAACCCACATAAAAACTCTAATGTTTTTTCCACTTAGGTAATATTAATTATAAAAAGTTTATTTTAAAAATATTTTATATGAAAATGACTCTCAAGCTTAACATAAAATTTTAAACATGTGGCCATTATTTCGAAAACACACTATCCAATAAATGACACTTGAAACACAACTCACACTTAAGCAACCAATAGTTTTTTTATTTTCACTAATAAAATTTTCTTTGAGATAGTAATTATCTAAAATAATTTTAATAATAAAAATAAATTAATAAAGGAAAAAGATATTATGCATAATACTATAAAAATGCAATATAGTAATTCGTGTACATACAAATAATAAAAATATTTAACAGTATAAAAAATTGCTTCATTTTCTCCTCTTTGAGTAGTAAATATAGTATGTAAAGACCCTCTTATCATTAAAGTTAATCAAGATAATATTTTAATATTGGTAATTTATCCCTTTTGGAGGATAAATTCTCAATAGTAAAATATATCCTAAAAATATTTTAATAAGCCAATTTTTAATTAAAGCACATAACTACCTCCTTTAAGTAGATAATTATATAAAATAATTAGAAATTAACCTTGTAAATATTTATAACTTGAAGACCTTATAAATTAATATGAATAATTTCACTTTAGTGATAATTATTCAAAATCAATTCCAAAGTATTCCAGTAGGATTTAAAAGAAAATTGCTTAGAATTATTATTCAAATAAATTAATAATTTACAAAATATGATCAGTCCAAAGCGAGGTGATATACCACATGCACCTATACTAATCATTTGAATCGCACATTACATTAAATTTCACAGTCTTAAACTTCATCCAATAGAAAACATATAAAAATAAATTCAAATTTTTATACAAACTTGAAAGAGAATGAATATTTGAGCAAAGATATGTAAAAAGAGTGAAATTAATAGTACTTTGTATGAAAAAGGCTTATTGCCTTCATAACAAAATTAAAATGAAATGAAAACCAAGATTCGATCCCAATACCAAAAAGTTTTTGTCATGTAGTTATACTATTATGCTTAGCATTATTAGCTAATGAACATATCTTTAGGGGTACTAGTAGGATAGACATTACAACATATAAGAGAGAAACCAACATCTTAACATAAAGCCTTAACAATAGACACAAGAAAATATTATTTAGAGACATAATACTTACTTTTAGGAAAAAAATGATTCTAAGTTATATGAAAATTTTGCCTAAACTAATAATCAAATATATAAAGTTGAAAGCTAGCTTGGTAGCAAAAAAAAGTAGTACCTTGTACAATGTAATTTAAAATAATTTAAAAGTGATATTTAGTACCTTTCTTTTAAAAGATTTTATTTATTATTACTCTTATTACCCAACCTATTATATACATAGATACAAGACTCAGAAGATTCTTTTCTCACATGTACAAAAAGCACTAACTTGATTAGAAGGTGCAAGCTAAAGAACTAATTCAAGAATTTGAAAACAATCAATTTTTTAATATATATACAATGTATTACTATAAAAAATAAATTCTTGAATTAGAGACCCACAAACACTATTATATTTGGTATCAATACGTTTCTATAACCATCTCAATTCTTCTTATTTTTATTTTGAAAACACAAGTGCTAACATAACTCTGCCATATATTTTGTATCAATCAGCTTTGATTTTTTTAACTTGTTTCCATGTATTAAAAAAATAAGAATAAAATATAGACAATTATGAAATAATCTTGTAAGTTTTAAAAATCCCAAAATAAAATTTTACAATTCTATCAGAGAATTCAAAATTTAAAATAATAATTATTTTTGTGTGTTCTATTCATACAAAAACATATAATTAGAATCTAAATAAGTGGCTCTAATACCACATGCAGGAATTTGATTAAGTCTTGCATGGAATTCAGAATATTAGAAAATAAAATAAATGGAAGCATGTCTATTTGCTCATGAGTCTTTGTGAAATTGATAGAGTGAACAAGCATGTACTATTGTTGGCATAAAGATTCCTTTCTTTCTCTTAAAGTATGTAACTTTTAATGAGATAAGCCAATAATTACAATTACATTAAGAATGGAAAGGAGACTTGACTAATATAAATAAAATTATATTAGGCCCTCCCATTACAATATAAAAAAGGTGTAAGTTTACACTTTAGTTGCTAAACATATTAACCCATAATCAAATATCCATAAGCTCAAGTAGTAGATTACTTTAACAAATTGAGCTTTAGAAAATAAACTCCTCTTAGATCATTATTCAGTTAGTTTTATTAAAAATAAAATACTTACAATTAATGGTAACCCATATAAAAATTCTAATAAGAGGAAGTTAGCATGAAGTGTTACATATATGTATTAATGATTAGATGAAGGTTTGATATGCAATAAATAATTTTATAAGGTATTTAAAGGTGGTTAAATAGTAAAAATTTTATAAAAATGCAAATTCCCATACATGAATTAACTATAGAATTGATTTTCCTTGTCCAAAAGCAAAACTAGACACTTGAATCAATTCCACAATCGATTTACCTATTCCCAGAAAGATAATTCATACATGAATCAATTCTCTTCTTCCAAAAGTAAAATTTTTATTTTGAATTGATTCCAAAATTAATTTTCCTCTTCCAATATTGAAAAATGCACCATAAATATGTTCTAAAATTGATTCTCCACCTCTAGGGTCACAATTCACAATTCGAATTGATTCACCTAACTTTGTTTCATTTCTTAACAATATATTGAATAAAAATGGATCTTTTAATGCACAATTAGCAATAAAATTGATATAGAAACATAATGGTAAGGATCTTCACAATAATTGACCATATGTATGAATAATAAATCATATGATTCATGTAGCAAGTAAACTACTTTGTTGCTTATAAAATGAAATATGACATGTGACCATGTAAAGAGGCATAGGATGTTTGAGATTTGAAAAATTCGCACAGTACTAAAGAAATACAATGATTGAAGTGCTTGTTTAAACACTTATGATATTATGGTAATATTATACGATGAATGTGATGATATAAGTTATTGAATGATGTAATATATGATGTGAACAAGTTTGTATTTTTGTTATGCAATAGATTAGATTGCAGGGCCATGCATTAAGGCATAATGTTGTTGTATTAATTTGATAAGTATGGCTTATGACTTGACATAAGAAATGTAAAAAAGCACGATATGAATGTTGGACTATTAATTTCCAATGCAAGGTAGGCAGGATATAAGATTGGCCTAAGAGGAAAAAAGATGAAAAAGGTGGGCAGGTTATAAGGATGACTCGAGAGTCAAAGATGGATACATGTATTCATTTATCACTTATTGCTTTGACTCATGATATGGATTTGAAATTTAATCGTTCTTTAGAACTCCTATGAGGCACACTGGCAATAAAAATGATTATGATTGAGTCCTAGAGTTTAATTAAAATTGAATTAGAAATGTGATTGATTACATGTTAAATTTTACAAAAGGATGATTTGATGGTAACTTATTATTTTGTTTGCTTGTTTAATTAAAGTGTTCACCCACTAAATTTTGAACTCATTCCTTTATGATTTATTTACAAATACATAGTTTAAACCTCTATCACCACCTGCTCGGAGTAGGATTATTTGGAGTTCATTTGGTTTTATTGCATGGTAGCACTAGATATTTATATATAGACTATCTTTTTAGGCTTTATTCTATGCATAAATTTTGGTAGAGGACTTAAAATATAAAATTTGCCTTTAAAGTTATTTAGAGTGGCTTATCTCAATTTATGAAGGCTAAGCTTTCCTTACACTCTATAAAACTTTAATAAAGTATAAAATGCTTCTTCTACCAAATGTTGTCTTTTTTCTTACTCATATTGTAATTAATTATATAGGATTGAGATAAGTAAACTAGATTAGATTGGTGAAAATCAAGTAATAGACTCGATGATGGTCGTGATTAGATTAGGATCATGACAATTGACTTAATTTTATATATAAAATGAAATATATGATATATATATATATATATATATATATATATATATATATATATATATATATATATATATATATATATATATATATATATAATAAACATAGATATAATATCTTTTTATATGATATATTATTACTTTTTTTATTATTGTATCTTTATGTACATGTGTGTATATATATTAATATTATTTTTTATTTGTTTGTATGTGTAATATAAAAATGGTAAATAGTAAGGGAAAAATAAGGAAAAAGGAAAGAAATTAGTAATAGGAATCATTCTAAAATGAAAATTAGTAAAAAAAATTAAAAAAAAAAGTTAGGAAAGAAAATGCAACAAATTATAAACATAAATCCATTTAAATTATTTAATTTTATATATAAAGTATTTAAATAATATAATATAAATACAATGTTATATATTATAGTATAATATATTTTTAATTATTTTAATTATATATAAATTATAATAAATAAACTTATTATTATATTATTTAAATTTTTTATTATATATAATATAATATAATAATATGAAAACAAGGAGAGAAAAAGGAAACGGTTGAGTGCAATAGACTTTTGGCAAGAAAAAGAAAGGTAAGAGAGTACCACGCGGCACATCACTAAAAAATGAAACTTGCTTGTTTTTCTTTATATAAATTGATTGATGATTGATTGATTTATAGTAGTCAATAACAAGTATAAACATTAGGTAAAAATGTAAATTATTTCTTTTTAATTTTTTATAATTATATGAATAATAATTTACTTAATATATACACACAAGATTGAGGGTTTGGAACCATGAAATGAGAGGAATAAGGCTCCTACATTAACATTGGTGCTATTGCACTAGTAAAGATGCTGGCTCCTTCAATTTTAGAATAGTTGGATATTACCTTTTTAACTTTAAAAATTTGAAAATTATCTTCTTAAATTTTATAAAATTAAGAATTAGTATACATCATTATTTAATTAACTATTTTATAAAATTATATGATTTTTCATGAAATTTTTAAACAATAACCAAAATATTATAATATGTTAAATTTTTTAGTTATTTTTTCACACATAATTTTTATTTTTTTTAATGAATAAGAATTAAATCATATATCAAGAATTTTAATTAAATACTTGTATATAGGGTGGAAAATTATTGTTCAAAAAATAATAAAATAAATTAATATTTATAATATTTTTATTCTTAATTAAAATTTTCAAAAAAGTTACATAATTTGACAAAATATTAAGTGGAAGATATGATTTCCAAAATTTTTAAAGTTTAAGGATGCGATTTCTAAATTTTTAGAGTCGAAGGAAATAAAATTTAATCACCGTAAAATTAAAAGCGATAATTTACATTTTTTCCCTAAAAATTAAAAAGAATTGGAACTGCTGAAACTCACATTTTGTGATGTGCAGCTCTACGGAATATTAAATTATTTATAATTATACTTATCCAAAAAAATATTTATGATTATAAAACTATAAGAGTCATGCATCAACATGTCATTAAAAAAACTCATATTAAAATGTGTTCCGGAAACATTTTATATAAAATTTTGTAATTTTCTTATTGAATTAGTTGTAATTTTTTTTGCTAAACTGCAAGAATTTTAGATTTAAATTTAATTTAGTATTAGCGTAAATTAATTTTGTACTATCACTTACTCATGTTTACTCATGTATTATCATTTCATTAAATAATTATTAAAATTCATTTACTATTGATGAAAATTTTTAATTAATATTATTTTTTAATGAGATGTTATTGTTTTATTCATTAATAATGTAAAAAGTTTTACATAGATAACAATCAAATCTAAATCCAAAAATTTTTTATTGAAATTTTGATTGATAGAATTATAATTTTTTATTTTTTATTGCATGCAAAAAATATATATATACACACACATTTGCAATTATTTATGAAATAAGGTGCAAGTTTTATTTCAATAATGAAGACCCACCATAAACCTAACATATTAATAATGATTTTGAAAGTGATGGCTTTTCAAAAGAGGATCGCAAAAGAACAAAGCAAAAAAAGAATTCCAAAAAGTTCGGATACATAGTAATTAATTATGGAAAAAAGGGGGGGGGGGACAGAATAAAAGAGGGGCAATCTTTGCGGTTGCAGGCCTGTTGACAGTCAAGATTTGTATAAATTAAATTTTTGAATATTTTCTTAATTCAAAAGGATTTACTATAATAACACCACGGTATAATATTTGTAATGGAGATGGAAATGTAGGCTGTATTATTTTTTGAAAGACATTTTCATAGAAAAATATATAAATAATGAAATATTATGTATTTCTATAATTTATAATTAAAAATATAATATTTAAAAGTATGATATTAAAGAAAAATAATTTTTTTAAAATAATTTGTTTTGAAATAGAAGAAATTGTTTTCTAACAAACTTTTTACATTTAACATTAAACATTTAAGCCATTTTTTATTATGTTGATATTTTATAATTGTATTCATGGGAAAATATTTTTTACTAATATAAACAAATGGAGCCAAATTTTATAAAACTTTATATATTACAATTATATAAAAATTTGCAACCCCATCAAATTAAAATTACAATAGAAGAAACTTTCAAAAATTTACTTTCATGAAAATATTATGATTTATTATAAAAATATTTAAATTTTATTTGCCATAAGTATAAAATTTTTTAGATTATTAGTTAATAACAAAAAGACAAATCATTAATAACAAAGTATTTTTACTAATTGTGAGAGAGCTTTTACAAATTTTTCAATAATATAATAACATAAGTATAGATGTTACAATAAATTATTTTACACCAAGAATTAATCAAATTTAAATCTTTATTAAACAAGCTAAAAAATATAAAAATTTGAATAAACTTTGTAAAATTTATACGCATTCACATTATCTCAAGTGCATAAAAGCAACTACATTAATAGTATATCTTAATTTTGCTATATTTCATAAAAAATGGGGATTCAAATATTATCTTAATAGTTTTTGGATCACTCAATGGAAGCTCCAATCACCTTGACTTAAACCATGATCCACCTACACTTAGACTTATTTCTACTCTCAATCTATAGATCCACTTTAGATCTCCGAATTTCCAAGTGAACTTCAAATAATCAAATCACGAACAAACATTTCCTAGTTATTACAAAGCAACTACTAGAATCCTCCATAAGAACTTCATAATTCAAATCTTAGGATTCCTTATGGTAATTTTGAAAGATTAACCTAATGAAAACTTTTATTTTTTTTGTTGAATAGTCATAAGCATAATAATTTCCTTTTAAAAAAAGATTGTTATATCTTATCTATTTTTTCTCTCGTTAAAAAGCAAAAAATCATGAGATAATCCATTCATATTATTTTATATGAAATAATTATCTTCAAAATAAATATGAAAATAATATGCCAATAAAATAAAAATAAATGACTAATTATCATCATAAATCTACATAAGGTTTAACTTTCATATTTATTTCATTAATTAATTAAACAAATTAAATAATTAATGAATGATAAATAATCCTATGTAACATGCTCATGTGAATGCATCATATGTCATGCAATATCTCCTACTCATACATGTAGGTATGCGTGCTTTCCTCAAAGATATTTGGTTAATCATCTTGATTATATGAGAAATGAATTGTGCAATGACACGAGAAAGGTACCAATAAATAAATGACATATCATTTAACTACCATGGCATTACTTTAGGGAAAAGACTAAGATGTACTAGGTGTATGGTACACCACTGTCTAAAAAATTATTAGATTTTATTCAATCTGTGCAATACTGGACAGCCCAAAAAATATAGGCATTTAAAAGGGACTGATGCACTAAAGTCTCTCTCTTACTTTAGTCTCACTTTATCCCAAATCATCTATTGACACTAGATTTTTGCATCTCTAATCCATCTTGATATAAAGCCATGCAAAAACCAATCTATACCCTTTGTACTTACAATCAAATCAATAACACAAGTTGAAATAATCACCCAAGTAATGATCTATAAAGCCATATGTAAGATGAAATGATTTTTCCTTAAACGTTGATGTTAATCCACTAAGTTCAAATTACTTTCCTAGACATGTTCCACTAGACCACATGACTCATGGTCCTTAAAAATCATGCTAAAGTAGCAATACTTAACATTAGATTCATGAAATAGGTCTGAGTTCCAAAATGTATAAATAGAGGACACTTATAAGTCCTATAAGGCTCACATATTGATGAAGCAAGGACCTATTCAGTCACTCCTTAACATAGTTCATCCTACATCATATATAGTATAAAATATATGCTATAGTGGTGCTCCCAATTAAGGCTTATCACACTTGAAAAATACATTATACAAAACTTAGACTAGTTATCACAAGGCAACTCACTTGAAGTACCAAGTTTCAAATTTAACTTTATATAGTCTATATAGAAGTATGAACATTATCTATCCTTAACTCTTTGAAAAGTTTCATCTTAGCACATAACTAAGGTGTCATGATTTTATTTTAAATTCTTACTTGCTACTCAAACAATAAGGAGATCATTTATTCATGATACCTAGTGATCATTTAAGTTTCATCCCACTCGCTACTTAAGCATTGAGGTAATTTCCTATATAAGAAGAGCAATCTAAGCATAATGGCAATATATGTGTATAAGTGTGTATTTGCACATGCGCACATAATTAACCTTTATTACAAGTTAACAAATGGTAAAAAGTTAACTTTATTTTCTAAAAAGATAAAGTATAGCATAATAATATGTCAAATACTCAAAAAAATAAACCCTTAACATGCTTTCCAAAAACACTTACATTAGGTTTGCTTAAAAGCTTTAGTAAACACATTACTAATAGTGATATATTGTAAGGAAACTAATCCCTATGCAATGAAATTCCTTGTAAACTATTGATAGCTAGGAGATACACTCTTATTTTTCTATAATATGAAATGACTCATCCTTCTAGCGTAAATAAATAGCTCACTATGAACTTATTTTTTTATACGTATAAATTATCAACATTATTTATTTTAGATTCCTATTCAAATAGCACAAAGCAATATTTTAGATGTAAACTAGATTTAAGTATCCTTTTCACTATTCTCTAAAGGATAATCTCAAGCCTACTTTGAAATCTACTGACCATGTAAATGTTAGGCTAACTTCACTTTTCAATGTTTATCAAACCTACTACTGAATTTTTATATGGAATTTTTTTATTTACATTTTCTTTAATCTAAGGATACTAATCCAAGCTTACACAAAAGTTATTATCCACTGGAGTATCCATAAGTTTGGAATCAATATGTGAAAATTGTCCCACAACTCTTATGGTGTGGATTTCTTGTATAAACACAAGAATTTCTTAAACTAATGCTATGAGATCTTATTCTAAAGGATATAATATGTAGCATTCGAATGCTTCATCTCAATGTGGAACATAACCAATTTTAAGTTGAAGGAATTAGATTCACATTATCCTAGCAAGTAATATTTCACCCACACAAATTAAAAAGAATGAGAAACTTATCCTCAACTTTGTTGACATATGCATAATAGTTTTCTTCAATTATAGTAAAGCCCATCATATATGATGGCTTTATGAAAATAAATGTACTATTATCTACATAATTGCTTGATTCTATAAATAGATCATTTCAAGTAGTACACTTTATGCTCTTATATATTAATTCTAAAGCTGACATTTTGATCCTTATAAACTTCTTCATATAACTTTCCATTGAGAAAAATTATCTTCACATCCACTTAGAATAATTCCAAATTTAAATATGAAATAACTATCAAGATAATGTAAGGTGTAAGTCAGTGATAAGTTCTTTTCATAATTTACACCTCCTTCAAGTATATCCAATCACCAAAAAATTATGCATCCATCATAAAGCATATTTCTTCTTTTGTGGTACTAAACTAACTATTCAAAGTGAGTGAATTGAACATTTCTTCATAGGAAAAAGGTTCATTAGCATCGATAAAAATGATTATGAAGGACTTATATTCTATTTCGAAACATTATAAAGAATATTTCTATGCAAGCCACTTTATATTTATGAATTTGAAAATAGTTTTAATAAAATACTCCCATTATCATTGATAATCTCATGAATTCTCGCATTATGATTAACAATCTCATGATTTTATGAATCTAGATCCACCTTATAAGAGTAGGGCTTAACATTTTAAGGTTTTTGTTAACCTTAGCCCCTATTTTTTAGCCCTTATTTTCAAAAATTTTTTTATAATAATGAAGCATTTAATACTACTGGACTTAGCACTTACTTAACTAGAATCCTGATGCAAAAATGGAACTTCAAATGATGAAGGTCTTGTCATTCTAGTTAGGATCATAGATCTTTTTGTAAAGAGGAGTTATTCATTGAGGAGTTTTGGGTTCTCATAAAAAGAAAACATTAAATCTTGTGTCTAATTTTCATTGAAAATTGAGTTTGATTTATGCCTTGATGAAGTTTGCTGTTTTTCATCAAAAACCTTGCAAAAATTCCTTTCCTCCGTGCATGAATCGATTTACCAATTAATTTAGGCATCCAGAGAGCAATGTGGAATGCATGAATCAATTAGCTAATCGATTTCAAGCATTCAGAAAGCAATGTGGAATGCATGAATCGATTCACCAATCGATTCCAAGTATATAGAGGACTGCAAATGAAAAGTGAATCGATTCAGCAATCGATTCTATACATCCAAAGCCAAAATAGGGATGAGTGAATTGATTGATCAATCAATTCATCACACAGGATTTTTCAAACATGAATCAATTCCCCAATCGATTCATTAAGCCTTTTTCAAATTTTTGAGGGAGCCTGAATTAATTCATCAATCGATTCACATGGCATCAACAGCTCTATAATAGCTATTTTTTTAGAGTAACGGACTTTTTGCTTTTCCAAACTCTATATAAAGGTTTCATTTCATTTTAAAAAAATATAAATGAGTGCTTATACTATTATATAGACATAAGAAACATCTTTTCTTTTCTTCATAACTTAAGAATCCTTAAGCTTATCTGATTGAATCATCCCTCTCATAGTGCTTCCTTGTGTAATCCATCTTTTAGAGACTGAAAGCTTCTTAATTGTATTAGTTATTCTCATTTGCTGTAGACTAGGGTGAGGTATCCCTAAAGACTTCAAAAGTGGTGAATCTCTTAAGAGACTAAAGATTTGGGAAATATTTCTTAAAAGGATAAGTGAAAAAAAAATAGAGACTATACTGAGGCTTTTTCAAATGCCCCAAAACTTGAAGGGATAGTGATCTATAGTTTAAATCCAAGTCAAAAAAGCTTGGTAGTGGACGTACACCTTGGAGTGTTGGATCTTCAAGGCTGGTGTTAGTATATATGCCCTAAAACTAATCATATTGATGATTGTAAATTTGAATCGTGTTATTTTAATGGCAATTCCAATTATCATATTTATATATATTATCTGCGTAATATATTTATTTATGATAATAACCTTAGAATAATTATATTCTTAAATGTCCCTAGTCATGTATCATTATTGATTAGGTTACTTTGATATGTTAAGACTAGCATGTGTGATGACTTATATGAGATATTAAGTCTGCACATGAGTACAAGTTAGAGAACTTGTATACTAGACCTACCCACCTTAAGAACACTATATAAATCATTATATGAATGTCATGAGTGATTCTTTATAATCATTATTAATATAGTCCTTTAACCTGAGATAATCAAGGTTCCCTACTTGTGAGTTTCATATTTTGATGCTATTCTATGTCACTCATGGTTGATTGAATGCAAGGGTAGTTATTGGATATGTCACATATCATGCGAAGGGATTTATATGATTAAGATAGAATTTATCCTTCCTATATAACATAAGTAATATCTGTGGGCCCTTTGATTAAGTAAAGTTGAGAAAATGCATGGCCATGCTCAGATGAATTGACGTGGGGTGTCAATTACATTTGCTTTAGTCAGTTTATTTAGGAATCAAGAAACCTTAGAATTGGACTATACGTGAATGACACAATCCATGTTTTGTGCTCAATTTAGATGTTTAGGACAAAAGGATATAGATGATGATCACATATAAAGGTTTAGTCGAATTATCGACTTTCTCATTACTTAGATAACAATAATGTATTTCTAGACACCGCTCATTATTTATGATTATTAATATGATTAATTATCATTACCAATGTAATGAGAACCTGTAAGGTCGCACACTTAGAGCCTAGTGGATTTGAAATTAATGAACTAAATTATTTGGGCCTAATATTTGAGAATTCCATGTTATAATTATAAAGCCCAATAATAAGCTTATAATTGTACATAGAACAAGTCCCAATTAGTTAGGATTTTCTATGCACATATTTAAATAGGCTTGTTAGGTAATAATAGATGATTATTCACACATCCTAAAGTATAGAAAAATCTTAGTACTCCTCTTTGACCATAATCCTTAAAGAGGCGTAGCTAGCACTACAAGGCTAACGAGAAGAATTCCAACTAGTGTCGTGTGGACGTTCATTGGTGATTTGCTAGTTTGTGTGGATACCTCAGAGTTTTCGGCCGAAAAGAAGTCGAAAAAGTGATCAATGAACGAGTTCCTAAATCATCTGAAAGGTATTGAATGAATCCTTATTCTAATCTAATGTTTTACATGGATCCATTGGTTAGGATTGATTAATTCTGTTGCGTTTGTTTGGCTCCTAATCCCAATAGTGGTATCAGAGCTAGTTGTGAAATGTTAGATTAAGATTTTATTTGCTAATTACGTGATTGTGATTAGATGAATTATTCTGTATGTCATGCTTCAATGATTTCTAATTAAGATTAAGGTGAATTTGATTTCGTGCATTCTGGTTCAAGAAAAATTAATATGATTAATTCTGATTTTGTTTTGAATTTGAATCTAATTCTGAATTTTGATTTAAATTTGAATGTGTTTCATGATTAATTTTTGTTTTTGGTTTGAATTCGAATTTGTTTTTGGGTTTTGATTCGAATCTGTCTTTGGGTTCTGTTTTAAATTTAAATCTTTTGCAATAATTCTAGGTTTTGATTTGAATTTGAAACTGATTTCTAGGTTCTATTTTAAATGGAATCAAAAGAATTAATTACATGAATATGATTTTATATATATGCAAAATGTTTTCTGGTTAAAATACAGGTTCTGTTATGAATCAGATTTAATCAAATTAACTTCTTGAATCTATTTTGTATATATGATATACCTTGCATTCAAATGCTGAATCTATTTTGCACAAAATTAATGTGATTACTTCTATAACAGTCTTCATATATAAATCTGATTAACATGTTTAATGTGATTCAAAGTAAATCTGGACTCATGTATAAAGTGTATGCGTGAATGTTTTAATCTGTGAATTGATTGGATCTATTTAATATGATTAAAATTTATCCATTATGATTTTGTCATGAATCGAATTTTGAAACCATGATTTGAATGTTGAATATTGTTGAATTGTTCAACTAAGAGGGGTATGTTAATTTTTGACAAAAAAGAATTGCAATCTGAATGTTAGATGTAATCAATTTTTTAGGTTTAGGGCTTCGGCCCCTAACCCCCCACAGGGGCACTGCCCCTTGACTCCACCCACTAACCGGCTAGCAGGATTGCCATAAATTCTCTACATAGCATGATATTAAGTAATTAATTGATTAATTTAGAATTAATTAATTCAAATTTTGATATTGAAAATATATTTGGATATATGTTTCACTTATCATGTTTTGTTGTTTGATTTATGGTGCATGATTATGGCCCCTTGGTTTTGTTGTAATTTTAAAAATATGGCTTGCGTGTCATTCTTTTTTATTACTTCTGGTTGTACATTCTCTTCTTATCTTACTCCCCTCGAATGTAACTCGAGGTTTCTTTATTATTATGTAATAATTTTATTGGAGCACTTGAAGAGACAACAATGGAAGTGGAGATCAAACTATGAAGAAAGAAGAAGATTCTTAAGAAGAAACTTTTCTTTCTTAGTTTTATTTGATATTCTTGAGCTCTAGAATATCACTTAGGTTGGGCCATAATCATGTCACATTTAATTTATGTTTTATGTATGAGATGCATATGATGAATGTATGAGATACCCACACTAGATGTATATGATGAATGCTAAATAAAACCAAATACAATAATGGTGAGATTAAGAACATTAAAAATCCCTCAAACGAAATATTAAGTCAAAAAAGAATGCCTTCCAATAATAGCACTCGTCAAAATCTTAATCGACTATAGGTGGATTTGCCAAAGCAAAGTGCCTAAAGTATATCTTAATAAGACATGATGGGATAAAAGTGATATCCAAATTGTTAGTTATTAGGTTTGACTTAATGGGGCTATACCAATAGGATTGGAGCCTAGAGGCATAGAGTTGGTTATAAATTCATGAGATGAATTTGAATAAGTGTTATTCACCTAACTATCCAAGAGTTGCATGAGATGTAATTGATAAGGAGTTGTCTACCTAAATAGCCACCTTTTGGGTGATTAGCCAAAGCTAACTCAAGATTTAGTAAAATATGGGTCTTGGCTCACTAGAAAACCTTAATGATAAGGTTTTCCAAAATAATAGTGAGGGCTATTATTTTGAGAAAAATAATAAGAGTATTATTTAATAAAAGACTTTATTAAATAAATAAAATACATGATTCTTATCCTACATATTTTCTATTATAAATAACCATAGCATCAAATGCATCAAACTTATCACTGTGATCTATCCTTGAGAAGGATAAATTGAATGGGATGAATTTTCTCGAATGGTATCAAAACTTGAGAATTGTCCTCAAGTATAAGAAAAGCAATATGTCCTAGAGCAACCTACTCCAAATAAGCCTACTGCTAATGCTCCTTGACCAGAAAAGGATACTTATAAGAAGCATCTAGAAGATACTCTAGATGCTAGTTGTCTTATGCTTCCTATTATGAACTCTAAGCTTTAGAAGTAACATGAGAACATAGAGGCGTTCAATATGATTGATCACCTTAAATAGCTCTACCAAGAGTAAGCAAAACATGAGAGATATGATGTATCTAAAGCATTGTTTCAGTGCAAGATGGCTGAAGGAACACCCATTGCTACACATGTGCTTAAGATGATTGGATACATCAATAGCCTTGAAAGGTTGAGTTTTCCTTTGTAATAAGAATTGGTTACTGACATAGTTTTGCAATCATTGCCTGAGAGCTATAGTCAATTCGTCATGAATTATAACATGAATGAAATTGATAAGACTTTACTTGAACTACTTAATATGTTGAGAATTGCTGAGCAGAACTTGAAAAAATCCAAGCCTAATTCCATTATGATGGTTTAAAAGGGCAAAGGAAAAGGCAAGTCTAAGGCCAAGAATAAAAAGAAGAAGGACAAGACTGATGGAAAGTCCAAGTCAAGTTCCTTTACATTGAAGCCCAAAAGTGGCGTGGCCAAGGAAGGGCAATGCTTCCATTGCAAAGAACCAGGACATTGGAAGCGAAATTGCAAGATTTACTTGGAAGAGCTTAAGAAGCAAAAGGGAAGTGGAACTTCCAACTCAAGTATTTATATTATAGAGGTTAGTTTATCTACTTCTACATCTTGGGTATCAAATACTGGATGTGGTACTTATATTTATGTAAATGTGCAAGATCTTAAAGGAAGTAGATCATTAGCCAAAGGTGAAGTGGACTTATAAGTTGGAAATGGAGCAAGAGTTACTACATTAGCTGTAGGGACTTATTATTTATCTTTACCTAGTGAATTAGTTTTAGAATTGTATAAGTGTTACTTTGTGCTTACTATTAGTAGAAATTTGATTTATGTTTCTTGTTTAGATAAGAAAGGCTTTTTATTTATAATAAAAGATAAATGTTACTCTATTTATTTAAATAAAATTTTTTATGGTAATGCACATTTAACTAATGGTCTTTATGTTCTGGACCTTGAAAATCCAATCTATAACATAAACATGAAAAAGGTCAAAACTAATGATTCAAATGTAACCTATCTTTGGCATTATCGTTTAGGCCATATAAATGAGACACACATCTCCAAACTCCATAAGGATAGATTTTTGGACTCATTTGATTTTGAATCATATGAGGTATGTGAGTCATGTTTATTAGGTAAGATGAATAAAGCCCTTTTTATTGGGAAAGGTGAAAGGGCTATTGATTTATTGGCCCTTATACATAAGGATGTATGTGGACCTTTAAACACATAAGCTAGAGGAGGTTATCAGTACTTTATTACTTTTACTGATGATTTTAGTAGATATGGTTATGTGTTTCTTATGAAACACAAGTCTGAATCTTTTGAAAAGTTCAAAGAATTCAAGAATGAAGTACAAATTAACTTGGTAAAAGTGTTAAAGTACTTTGATCAGATCAAGATGGTGAATACTTAGACCAAGAGTTCCTTGATCATCTAAAGAAGTGTGGCATTGTATCACAACTCACTCTATCAAGAACACCTCAATGGAACGGTGTTTCTGAAAGGAGGAATTAAACTTTGTTAGGCATGGTTCGGTCAATGATAAATCAAGCTAACCTTCCAAATTCCTTCTGTGGACATACTCTAGAGACTGCAACCTTCACACTAAATCGTGTTCCATCAAAATTATTTCAAAAGACACCATATGAGATATAGATTGGAAAACGTCCTAGATTATCTTTCATGAAGATTTGGGGTTGTGAAGCTTATGTAAGACATCAGACTTTTGATAAACTTGGACCCAAATTTGATAAATATTTTTTTGTTAGATATCTTAAGGAAAAGGATATTATTTCTATAATCCAACTGAGCAAAAAATGTTTATTGCTTGAATTGGTGTTTTTCTAGAGAGAGAATTTATCTCTAGAAGAATCAATGGGAGGAGAATAGAACTTGAAAAAATTCAAGATCAACAAGAGAACATTGAACTTGAGATGGAACTTGAGCCGATTCCACAACTAGTTATAGAAGAACCTACTCATGTAACATAACCCACGTAAGTCTAGTAGGATACATTATGAGCCCGAGAGATATGAATTTCTCATGACTTATCACAGTGATATGTTGCTCATAGACCAAGATGAGCCTACAACCTACTAAAAGGCTATGATGGGCCCGAATTCCAAGAAATGGTTAGAAGCTATGAAATTAGAGATGGACTCCATATATGCAAACC
The DNA here is from genome assembly GCA_020226215.1 of Sindora glabra. Taxonomy (NCBI): domain Eukaryota; kingdom Viridiplantae; phylum Streptophyta; class Magnoliopsida; order Fabales; family Fabaceae; genus Sindora; species Sindora glabra. The sequence goes on from CM035235.1 coordinate 21,726,346, forward strand.
AAGTTTGGACTTTGGTTGATCTACCTGAAGGCCCATTGGGTGCAAATGGTTTTTTAGAAAGAAAAATGATATGGATGGTAATGTATGTACCTTTAAAGGATGATAGGTTACAAAAGGTTTCAAACAAATCCATGGTATTGACTATGATGATACTTTTTCTCCACTTGTCATGTTTAAATCCATCAAGATTCTTCTAGCTATACTTGCATATTATGATTATGAAATCTAACAAATGGATATCAAAGCCCTTGAGGATGTGTACATGACACAACCTGAAAGTTTTGTAAATACTGAAAGTGTTGGAAAAGTTTGCAAGTTGCAACGATCCATTTATGGATTGAAGCATGCTTTTCAAAGTTAGAATCTTCGTTTCGATGATGCAATCAAAGAGTTTAGTTTCATCAAGAATAAAGATAAACCTTGTGTGCACAAAAAGGTTAGCGGGAACGCAATAGTCTTTTTGATTTTGTATGTAGATGACATACTACTCATTGGAAATGATATTCCTACACTATAGTTTGTAAAAACTTAGTTAGGAAATTGCTTTTCTATGAAATACTTAGGTGAGGCCTCCTATGTATTACGTATCAAGATCTATAGAGATAGATCGAGAAAGTTGCTTGGCCTAAGTCAGAGTATATACATCGATAAGGTGCTAAAGAGGTTTAGCATACAAGATTCTAAAAGAGGATTTTTGCTTATGTTACATGGCATAAGTCTCTCAAAAACTCAATGTCCTTCCATAGAGTGTGAAAGACAACACATGAGTAAGATTTCTTATGCATCTGCAATTGGGTCTATCATGTATATCATGTTATGTACTCATCTTGATGTCTCGTATGCTTTAAGTATGATGAGTAAATACCAATCAGATCTTGGTGAAAGTCACTGGATAGTTGTCAAGAACATTCTTAAGTACTTAAGAAGAACTAAAGACATGTTCTTGATTTATGGAGGTCAGGAAAAGCTCATTGTAAGTGGTTACACTGATGCTAGCTTTCAAATTGACAAAGATGATTTCAAGTCGCAGTCAGGTTATGTATTTTACCTCAATGGTGGCACTGTGACTTGGAAGAGTTCAAAGTAAGGGACAATGGCTGATTTTATAACAGAAACTGAATACATTGCAGCATTAGATACCGCAAAGGAGGCTATTTGGATTAAGAAGTTCATTATTGAACTTGGAGTTATTCCTAGCATTGCTAACCCCATAGAGCTCTATTATAATAATAATAGAGCCATTGCGTAAGCCAAGGAACCTAGATCTCACTAGAAATCCAAACATATACTCTAGTGCTATCATCTCATAAGAGATATGTTAACAGAAATGATGTCAAGATATGTAGAATATTAATTGACGATCCACTAATAAAAGCCCTAATGCAGCAGAAGCATGATAGTCTTATGAGATCCATAGGTATTAGATACATGGATGATTGGCTTTAGTGCAAATAGGAGATTGTTAGTGTATATGCCCTAAAACCAATCATATTAATGATTGTAAATTTGAATTGTGTTATTTTAATGGTAATTTCAATTATCATATTTATATATATTATCTGCGTAATATATTTAATTATGATAATAACCTTAGAATAATTATATTCTTAAATGTCCATAGTCATATATCATTGTGGATTGAGTTACTTTGATATGTAAAGACTAGCATGTGTGGTGACTTATGTGAGATATTAAGTCTGCACATGAGTACAAGTTAGCAAACTTGTATACTGGACTAACCTACCCTAAGAACACTATATGGATCATTATATGAGTGTCGTGAGTGATTCTTTGTGATCATTATTAATATGGTCCTTTGACTTGAAATCACTAAGGTTCCCTACATGTGAGTTTCATATTTTGATGCTATTCTATATTACTCGTGGTTGAGTGAATGCAAGGGTAGTTATTGGATATGTCACATATCATGCAGAGGGATTTGTGTGATCAAGATGAAATTTATCCCTCCTATATAACAGGAGTAACATCTATGGGCTTCTTGATTAAGTAAAGTTAAGAAAATGCATGGCCATGCTTAGATGAAATGACATGGGATGTCAATTACATTTGCCAGTCAGCTTACTTAAGAATCAAGAAACCTTTGAATTGGGCTATATGAGAATGACACAATCCATATCTCGTGCTTAATCTAGATGTTTAGGACAAAAGGACATAGATGATGATCATGTATAAAGGTTTAGTTGAATCACTGACTTTCTCATTACTTGGGTCACAATGATGTATTGCTAAACACCACTCATTGTTTATGATTATTAATATGATTAATGATCATTACTAATGTAATGAAGCCTATAGGGCCGCACACTTAGAGCCTAATGGATTTGGAATTGATGGACCAAATTGTTTGAGCTTAATATTTTGGAATTCTATGTTATAATTATAAGGCCCAATAATAAGCCTATAATTATACATAGAACAAGGCCCAATTAGTTAAGGTTTTTTATGCACCTATTTAAATAGGCTTGTTGGGTAATAATTGATGATTATTCATGCATCCTAAAGCATCGAAAAATCCTAGCACTCCTCCTTGACCATGACCCTTGAAGAGGCGTAACTAGCACTATGAGGCTAAAGAGAAAAATTCTAACCAGTGTTCGTGTGGATGTTCATTGGTGATCTGCTGGTTCGTGTGGATACCTCATAGTCTTTGGCCAAAAAGAAGTCGAAGAAGTGATTAACGAATGAGTTCTTGAATCATTAGAAAGATATTGAATGAATCCTTATTCTAATATAATGTTTTACATAGATGCATTGGTTGGGATCGGTTAATTCCATTGCGCTTGTTTGGCTCCCGACCCCAATAGCTGGAACTACTATAAATAGTAGTATTTAATCTCTCTCTTCCTTATCTCCATATCTATCTGTAGTTGCTCTATTTTGCCTTTATTTATGATAAATTCTCTAATGTGCATATCTATATCTCTATTTTCATCCTTTTTTCTTACTTTTTGAACATAATTTTTTATAGTTGAAAATTTATTTGAAACCTAATTCACCCCCTTCTTGGGTAAAATTAAGGTTAACATTTGATATCCAAGCTTGACTCTTAGTATAAGATCTAACAATCTCAAGAGGATCCTATGGATATGTCTAGTGCTAGTATTTTACCTGAGTGTACCCCATTAAACAAATCACTAGGCTTTAATGGACAAAATTATATATATTGGAAATAAAAAAATGAAGGATTTTATAGAAGTTACTGATATTAATATGTGGGCTTGATTGAAAGTGGTTATAGTTTACCAATAAAAAGAGAAAATAATATAGAATTATTGAAACTAAGATCTGAATGGACTGATGAAGAGAAAAGAAAACATTAATTTCACTCTAAAGCTAAATGGATTTTGCCAAATGCTCTATGGCCTAGTGAATATGAAATAGTATCAAATTGTATGACTGCTAAAGAAATGTGGGATGTACTTGAAATAGCTCATGTAGGCACCACACAAGTTAAAGAAAGCAAAATGCACATATTAGTTTATCAATATGAATTGCTTAGAATGAATGATGGAGAATCCATTAAAGAGAGGATGCAAAGGTTTACTACTTTTGTTAATCAATTAAGTCTTCTTGATAGGCACCTTATAGATAGTGAATTAGTCCCCAAGGTACTGAGATCATTAACTATAGAGTGGTGACCAAAAATAACTGCTATCAAGGAAGCAATGAAGATAAAGATGCCATCTCGATAAGACTTATTTAGGAATTTGGAGGAGCATGAGTTGGAATTAAAGAGATATGTAAATGACAATGAAAGAAAGAAGAAATCTCTGGCACTCAAGGCAGATATAAATGCAAATGAAGACAATAGTGATGAAAACTGTCAAGAAGAAATATTTGATACATCATTAGAGGATAATTTGGCCCTCCTTACTAAAAAGTACTAGAAAGCTCTTAGAAGAATAAGTGCAAGAAGAAAAATGCCACAAGGAAATAGGAATGCAAATAAAAGAGAAGCTAGCAAGCTAGCCATCCCAACATGCTATGAATGCAAAAAACAAGGATATATCAAATTTGACTATCCTGTCTATTTGAAGAAGCAGTTAGAACTTGAGAGAAAGAAGAATAAGAGCTCTCACAAGAAAGCATACTTAGCTTGTAATTATCGATGACTACCCAAGATTTACATGGACATTATTCCTTCCTTCTAAAAATAAATCCTTTAAAGCTTTCAAGAAACTTGCAAAATCCTTACAAAATGAAAAGGGAATGTCTATAGTAAACATTAGAAGTGATCATGGTGGAGAATTTAAGAACCTTGCTTTTATTAAGTTTTGTGATGAAAATGGAATTAAGCATAACTTTTCATCTCCTAGAACACCTTAACAAAATGGAGTTGTTGAAAGGAAAAATAGGTGTCTAGAAGAGATGGCAAGAATTATGCTTAGTGAAAGCTCTCTTTCAAAATCTTTCTGGACTGAGGCAGTAAACACAGCCTATTATGTTATGAATAGACTCTCATAAGACCAATTTTAAAGAAGACCCCTTATGAACTTTGCAAAGGAAGAAAACCAAATATATCACATCTTTGTGTATTTGGGTATAAATGGAAAAGATGATCTTGGAAAGTTTAATGCCAAATTTGATGAAGCCATCTTTATTGGATACCCTTCTAATAGCAAAGCATACAAAGTATATAATAAAAGAACTTTGCTAGTAGAAAAATCTATACATGTTTTATTTGATGAGTGTTCTAGTATGAAAAAGGAGTCAAATGAAGATGAAGAACAAGAATATTTTTGGATGTCTCTAAAGGAGCAAGTTGTAGAAATAAAGAAGGAAATCAAAGTAGTTGATCTCAAAGAAGTAGCTTATACTAAGGATACAGAACAAGAACCAATTCATGAACATGAAAAGGAATAAAAGATGATGAAAAATCACTCTATTGATCAAGTGATTAGTGATATCACACAAAGGGTAACTAGAAGCTCACTCAAAAATATCTATGATCATCTAGCTTTTCTTTCTCAAATTGAGCCTAAAAATATAGATGAAGCAATAAATGATAAACATTGGATCTTAGCAATGCAAGAAAATTTAAACTAGTTTGAAAGAAATGAAGTTTGGGAACTTGTGCCAAGACCAAATGATTATCCAGTTATTGGCACAAAATGGGTGTATAGAAACAAGTTAGATGAAAATGGGATCATAATTAGAAATAAAGGCAGATTAGTTGCTAAAGGATACAACCAAGAGGAAGGGATTGTTTATGATGACACCTATGCACTTATTGCTAGATTAGAAGCTATTAGAATGTTATTGGCTTATACATGCATGAGAAATTTTAAACTTTATCAAATGGATGTCAAAAGTACTTTTTTAAATGGTATTATCATGGAAGAAGTATATCTAGAAAAACCTCCAGGATTTAAAAACCATTTCCTTCCAAATCATGTATTTAAACTAAAAAAAGCTTTATATGGTCTGAAACAGCTCCTCGAGCTTGGTATGAAAGACTAAGCAAATTTCTTATGGAAAAAGGTTTTTTGAGAGGAAAAGTTGATACTATCTTGTTCATAAAACATGCTGCTAATGATATTTTAATTGTTCAAATATATGTTGATGATATTTTTTTCGATGCCACTAATGAATCTATGTGCAAAGATTTTGCTAAGTTGATGCAAAATGAGTTTGAGATTTCCATGATGGGGGAGCTAAATTTCTTCCTTAGGCTGTAAATCAAGCAATCAAGTGATGGTATATTCATAAACCAATCCAACTACACTAAGGAGTTATTAAAGAAATTCAAAATGAGTGAAGCAAAACCAGCTCCAACCCCTATGAGTATAGCAACCAAAATAAACTTAGATGAAGAAGGCAAAAAGGTTGAGGTAACTATATATAGAGGAATGATAGGATCTTTACTCTATCTAACTGCTAGCAGACTTGATATTATGTTTAGTGTATGTATGTGTGCTAGATTTCAAGTTAATCTAAAAGAATCTCACTTAACTACTGTAAAAAGAATTTTTAGATATCTTGCAAGCACACCTTACTTTGGTTTATGGTTTCCTAAAGAAAAATCAGATTTCCTAATAAGATATTCAGATATTAATTTTGTTGATAGCAGAATAGATAGAAAAAGCACTAGTATAGCATGTCATTTTCTAGGCCATTCACTAGTTTCTTGGCATAGCAAAAAATAAAATAGTGTGGCACTTTCTATTGCTGAAGCAGAATACATAGCTGTATGTAGTTGTTGTGCACAACTTTTGTGGATGAACCAACAACTATTTGATTATAGACTTAGCATTATAGATATTCCTATCAAATGTGATAACACAAGTGCCATAAATCTTAGCAAAAATCCAGTCATGCACTTAAGGTCCAGGCATATAGAAATAAGACATCACTTGATTCGTGATTATGTCCAAAGAGGAATCATTTCTTTAGAATTTGTACAAATAGACTTTCAGTTAGCAGACATCTTCATTAAGCCTTTTAGTGAAGACCGTTTCATTTTTATTAGAAGAGAATTAGGCATAATGAATCTTTATTGAACATTATCATATATATATATATATTCCATAACTATACTAACTTAAGCATCAAAGATATCTTGAAAAGCTATTTTGCAGGAATGATCTTTTATCTTCAAAATAATGCCAAGTATCAATCTTCATTTGTATCAAGAAGAGGTTTAATAAAGTTTTCAAGTAGCAAATGAAGCAAAAAAAAAATATTTTTCAACATTCATGAATCGAGTGATGAATCGATTTAGAAATTCAATATTTCAAGAAGTGAATCGAGTGATGAATCGATTCAAAACTTCAATATTTCGGGAAATGAATTGATTCAAAACTTCAATATTTCAAGAAGTGAATTGAGTGGTAAATTGATTCCAAAATTTAAGCTATTCTCTGGAAGACTCAAAGCGATTCACCAAGCGATTGATAGTATGTGGAGGGAAACCTTGAATTTAAATTATTTAGGTAATGAATTGAGGGCCAATCGATTCACATATGGTTAAATTCATCTGTGAATCGATTCTACAATCGATTCATCAAACCCTATTTAAACTCTGCAGTGCTCTAACTGTACCATTCATACCCTATTTTCTCTCTCTCTTTTTCACACTCTATCACATCCTTCCATACCTTTCTCTTGAAAAATTTTGAAAACATCATCCATAATCTTTTCCTTTCCATTCTAGTTTCATTAAACATATCCAAATCCCTATATTTTTATTCCACTTTACCAACCAAATTCCTTACCCAAAAATCCACTTTTGTAAGACCCTTCCCATCTCCGTTCTAACCTCTTGCTCATCATAGGAAAGAAAGTTATGGCCACAAAACATCCATGAATTGACTTAGGCAAAAGGAAAGAGAAAGTTTCAGGATCATTTTGTCAACCACTACCCTCTACTGATCAAATCCTAGAGAAAGTCTACTACTCAGAGGTAATGGCCTTTGAAAATTTTCTTTAAAGTATGACCAAGGAAATAGAACCTAGAAATTGTTGGGACATCAAATTCTTAAGAAATGAAAATCTGGAAATTTATCACATTTTGGAAAACTTAAGACTTCTACAATTCACTGGTTATGTTGCTAATGTTTACCCAAGTCTTGCATATCAATTTTATACAAATCTTAAAAAAAGTGGACAAGAAACACTACTTGAGTTATACTCCACTATTAAGGATGAAAATTTCTCAATTAGTCTTAGAGACTTGGCTGCAGTTTTTAATATGGATGCAAACTTACCATTCACTAGTGCTGGATCCATTGAGGAATACTCCAAGGGAGTTTCCATAAGGATGTTCTGGCCTTAGTTCCAACTAAAATTTATAAAGCACAAACTACAAATTACGGGCCTCTCAATGGAGAATAGAATTCTACATTACACCATTACCAAGGTAATTTTTCCAAAAAGGCACAACTTCACTCAAGTTGATGATCTTGAACTATTTTTTATGTGGGCAATTAGAAACAACATTCCAATCAACTTTCGTCATCAAATCCTGCCCCACATGTTCTCTCATGCAAATAGAGAATTCCTTCCCTATGGCATGATTTTGACTAAGTTATTCAAAGCTACTGGCATCCAAGTAAATAGGGAGGCCAAGGTTGATAAGTTCAAGGAATTAAGAAGGTTAAAGGCTAAACACCTAAAGCAAATGTCTTTTCAAAAAATTGAAGGTATTTGGCATTCCATCGAAAGAGGAGAGGTTGCCGAAGAATTCGATCTACGGACCTTGAAAGATCATATTACAACACTTCATTAAGAAATAAGGAGAGAACTTAAGCTATACAACAAGCACCAATTCAAAAAACTTAGAAGCTAACTAAACATTGCTGAAGAAGGTGATGATAGCTTTCCGGAAGAAGAATCCACTTTCTCCCCTTCAGTAGAGAGAAGAACCAAAGGTAAGCAAGAAGCTTTTCTTACTGAGGAGGAAGAGGAGGAAGCAGTAGACAAAAACTCTAAAGCCACTACTTTAGATAATGAGGAAGAAGAGGACAACTCAGATCACATGGTAGATGACTAGAAATAATTGTTCCCTTAGCCCCGTTTATCCCCCCTAGAATTTAATCTTCACAAACATCTCTACTAACCTTGTTGTATATTATGCTTTGTTCTATATTTTGAATACTGTCTAGTATACATTACTGGTTATTCTACATATTTTGTTGCATATTATGCTTTACCAATCTTTTTTAATTAATGCCAAAAGAGGGAGAAATTGTGTGATATTTTTTTAAAAAAAATAACATAATTTCAGGGGGAGCATACAAATTCAAGAGGAGCAAATTAAGGAAACAAGTTTAGTCTCAAAGTAGTTTATCATCATAAAAAAGGGGGAGATTGTTAACCTTAGCCCCTATTTTCCAATTTTTTTTTATGATAACAAAGCACTTTGATACTACTATGCTTAGCACTTACTCAACTAGAATCCTGATCCAAAAGTGGAAGTTCAAATGATGAAGGTCTTGTCATTCTAATTAGGATCATAGATCTTCTTGTAAAGAGGAGTTAGTGATTAAGGAGTTTAGGGTTTCATAAAAAGAAAACATCAAATTTTATGTCTAGTTTTCATTGGAAAATGAATTTGATTTATACCTTTATGAATTTTGGTATTTTTCATCAAAAACCTTGCAAAAATTCTTTTTCTCTATGCATGAATCGATTTACCAATTGATTTAGGCATCTAGAGAGCAATCCGGAATGCATGAATCGATTAGCCAATGATTCCAGTAATCTAAAAAGCTATTTGGAATGCAAGAATCAATTCACCAATTAATTCTAGGCATCTAGAGAGCAAACTGGTATGCATGAATCGATTTTAGGCATACAGAGGACTGCAAACAAAAAGTAAATCGATTCACCAATCGATTCTACACATCTAGAGCCAAAATAGGGATAAGTGAATCAATTGACCAATCGATTCATCACATAGGATTTTTTGAACATGAATCGATTCCCCAATTGATTCATTAAGCCTTTTTCAAATTTTTGAGGGAGCTTAGATCAATTCACCAATCAATTCACATGGCGTCAATTGCTCCATAACGGCTATTTTTTTAGAGTAAGGACTTTTTGCTTTTCCAAACTCTGTATAAAGGTTTTATTTCATTTTAAAATATAAGTGAGTGTTTATACTGTTATATAGATACAAGAAATATATTTTCTCTTCTTTATAACTTGAGAATCCTTGAGCTTATCTGATTAAATCATCCTTCTTTTAGTGCTTCTTTGTGTAATCTATCTTTTAGAGATCGAAAGCTTCTCAATTGTATTAGTTATTCTTATTTGTTGTAGACTAGGGTGAGGTATCCCTAGAGACTTCAAGAGTGGTGAATCTCTTAAGAGACTAAAAGCTTTAAGGGAGATTTCTTCAAGGGATTAGTGAAAGAAAAATAAAGACTGTACTGAAGCTTCTTCAAATGTCCTAAAACTTGAAGGGATAGTGATCCATGACGTGAATCCCACAAGTGCACGAGTTTGGTCGAGTTATAGTATAAAAGATATCGTCTCCACAGGGATTGAGTGTTGATTACTACTAAATTTTGAGATAAATTATCTAAGTGTACTAATTGTGATTGTGAATTAAGAGTAAAATGTGAAACAAAATTTATTTGTTAAAAGAAAGCAAATGAAACTAGAATGAGTTAAGTAAAGATCTAATTCAAATGGGATGAAAATGTATTCAGTTTTGGGGTTTCCTTGTTCAATTCATTATGGAATGAAGACAATTTTCTGACCCGATTTACTATTAATTTAGATTGCTGGATTATTGCAAGTAAGTTATACCTGATTGCAAGGCTACTAACTACTAACCAATAGACACAGTGCCTAGAATTTCTCTAGTAATCACTCACCTAGGTTTCATTAACAATACTTTGAGAATCCAATTTTAGACATTTCATCTTGTGCAAAAGAATCCAATTAGCTTAATTCCTAAGTCTAATAGAGATTCCCAATGATTGTGCAAGGTCTAATTAATTAATTGGTCATTCCAACCTAGAATCAACTAATCCTTTACACAAATTCAATATTATGGAAGTATTGGGTTGTTGAATTACAAAATAGCAAAATCAAATCATAAATTAATAATGAATCAAGCTAGATTATATTAAAATCAAATCCATAAATCCATGAACAAGTTTACCCCAGTTGAGCACTGGGGTTTAGTGTGATTTCATTACAAAACTAGTAGAAAACTAGAAAATAGAGAGGGGAATCAAACTAGTCATGAAACTCTACAAATTTCTTGCTTGAATCTTCAACCCTTTGCTTAAATCCAATCCTCCAAGGCTAGTAGTCACCCCCAGTGTCTCTAAGTCTCCCAAGGGTTTCTATAGACGGCTCCCTTTTCTAATTTTCGGTTCCCCCACGTATCCGTGCAAATTCTTCGCATAAAATTGACATCAGCAAAGTACACGGGGTATGACATGTCCCGTGTTGTACCTCGTGTACTTTTGCGAAGGGCTTAAAAACTACTCAGCAAGGCTTCGAAACACACAGAAAGGTACACGGCTATCCACACAGGATTCCTATACCCCATGTTCTTTTGCGAAGTGAGCATATTTGCTTCGATTTTCCACAATTTGCACAGTTTTAGTTCCAGATCCTTTTCTAATGCTTTAATGAGTCGCTTTGAAACTTGAAAATGAAATATCAAGCATCTAAGTACCTTTTTCCAATGAATTTACACAAAATACTCCATAAATAAGCAATGAAGCACATAAAATATAAGTCCAAATATGCATTTATTAATTCTCCCACACTTAAATCTTGCTCGTCCTCAAGTAAAGAAGCAAGAGAACAAAAGTTTACTCCACTTTTATGCTAATATTGTCGGGCAATCATTTAGTGAATCAGAAATTAGGATCTAGTCATGCAAGGTATATAAATGAAAATAAAGAAGCAAAATAAGTCAATCCTTAGCATAAAAGCAAAAAAGAAGAGCCTCATAGGTAAAGTATTCACTCAAACTCTCAAGATAAGGCTTGTGTATACTCTCAAATCAATCAGTTCAGGACTTAATACTGCCATATGCTTGCAAAAGCTCTAGTCTCCACTACTATATTGTAAAATGTATGCAAATCAGAGGGCTTTATTAGGGAAAATGATGAGGGTAGAGGAAGGGAAGATTAAGGGATGAAAAGCAATAGAGTCTAAGAAGGGAAAAAATGCATTAGCTTTAAGTTTGACCACTGTCTAGTTCAATTTATTAGCTTAGCATATTGTTTTGCTTCTATTCTTTGCCTCAACTTTTTCTATGACAGCAAACAAAACTTTTCTTTCTTTCTTATTTCCCAACAAGCTTTTCTTCTTCTTCTCCCCAAATTATTTATTTATTATATTTTTTCTTTTTTTATTATATATATATATATTGGCTCTTTTTTTTAACAATAAATCATCAACTTACTCAGCTGAGCAGCCCTATGTTAGAGCTTCTAAGTGATAGCTAAACTCATTTAACAATGTCGAAGTTCCCCTAAACTCTGCAGTTCAAGTTCACTTGCGTGGTTACTTTGAATGCACATAGGATGGGTTAGGCTTGAAATGAGGGTCCAAGGCTCAAGGTGGCTAGCTAGGGGCAAAACTGAAAATATTCTTGAGTAAATCAAAGAAGGGATTCAAATAAGCAAAATAAATAAAAAAGGTGAAGAAACATAGCCTCATCATATTTGACATGCAAAATACATAAAATATAGCTTCAAAAGGAACAAATGCTAGTTCTAGAGCAAAAAGTCAAGAGTAAGACAAAATCCCTCAAGAAAATAAGAGTGAGCCTCAAATTCTAATGTGAAAAGTTGCTCAATAGGCTTAAGTCTCATGAGGATCAATTATGCTCATTACTCCTAGCTTCAAGCTTTGAACTTTCCTTATTAAGTTACCAATTAATCATTAAAAGAGTAAAGCATGAACAAATCCACTTTAGTCAAAAGATTGCCTTAAAAAATTTAAAAATTTTCACACATCATTGCATTTGGAGTAAATTCCAGTACTCTAAATCAATCAAGCAAATTCAAGTGCAATACATTCTAAAAGTTGCTCCCCCACACTTAAAATTGGACATTGTCCTCAATGTACAAAAAGTAAATAGAAAAGAGACAGAGAAGAGATGGGGGACTGAAACTTCCTTGACAAGTGGAGCTTTGTTCTCAATTACAGAGCATGACTTCTGGCAGATCCACAAGTAGAGAAAGATTAGGAGACAAAGGGGAGATTGCTAATGCAAAAGAAGGAGATGCATTACTGGAATAAAGTATGCCATCAGTTAGTTATTACAAACATAAATAGTAAAAGTGCGAGAAAATAAAAGATAAAGAATTAAAGCAATACAAACCAAATGAAAGTGCATCACAAATATAAGTACAGACCAAGACAAATGACAATAGAAAAGAAGAAAAAGTAAAAGGCAGAGTGGTGAGTATTCTGCTAGTGAAAGTGTAATCTGAGCTACTGAGCAGGAGGATCTGGATTAGCAGGAGGATCTTAATCAGCAGGAGAAGAGAGGTGGAAAAGCTGGAAAAGGGCCTTAACCATGCTCTCAGTGTGTCTGAACCTCCTGTCCAAGTCATCATAGAGGCTCTCAATCCTTAATTGATGCTTAGATATGTGTTGTTGCTCAACTAGAATCTGCTGCTGACCGGATAAGATATCTCTAAAATAGGCCTCATATGAAACTCGCCCGCTTGCAGAAGATGATGGACCCATGTTAGGAGCTACATCAGCATCGTCATCATTCGTAGAAAAATCAATCCCATCCTCAGGCGGTGGCTGCTGCATAGGCTGGATCCCCATAGCTAGAAGGATGCCCCTACGAATGGGGGTCATCTGAGATGCCACAGAAAAGGATCCATAAGGCCGATTAAAAAGTCCTAATCGCCTGACTAATCTGATGATGTATGGACCCAACAACAATACTCCCAACGCATCTACTTAATGACTGAGTTGAAAGGAAGTGTGTAAGAGCAGCTCCAATGTGGATGGGGACCTTCTGTATCATGCTGTATAGGAAGAGAATGTCAGCTGTCCCCACCACTCCGTGACTATGCCCCCAACCACTCAAAATATGACTAAGAATAGAGTGGATCACTCACCATGCTACTCTCCGAAGGCTAGATGCCTTGCTCTTCATTGGATCATAAGAGCTCCCGGTAGCAATGTCGGACCATACTTGCCACTCCTGGGTCCCATGAGGGAGTCCTAACCGAATATCCTGACACTCTGGGGTGGCTATAAAGTCTTAAGAGTAAATCCCTATGTGTACTGAAAATCGGGTCACACTTATAGAATATGTGACTGTCCCGAGGTGAAACTGCACTGTGTCAGCAGAGTCAATAGTGCTGAAGTATCTCTCTAGATGGAAAGTGCTGAGAAACTCCAAGGTAAGCTCTCTATATGTAGGCTCTATGATCTGAAAGAAGGTTTCCCAAGCACCTACACTGATGAGCTCTCTAATCTCGTCCTCAAGCTTAAACTCTCTCAAGACTACCCAATCTATATACTGACCCTTCATAAATGATCGATCTTTGTGTCTACTAAATGCCTGGATATAAGCCTCATCTCTAAACTCAAGGAACTAGGAGGTAGTGGGTCCCCTAGAGGAGGTCCTTCTAGAAGTACTGCCTCTAGAGGTCCACTTAGCAGTCATCTTCTATCTTTTTGACATGATCTGCAAGGGAAAACTAGAATGTGAGAAAGAATCTTGAAAAAAAAATTAACAGAGTTTCCCCTAAAAATTGGATAGTTCCAGGTTCAGAAACTCAGAGATTGCATTAAAATGAATGCAAAGAAATTAATCAGTAATCTATGAGTATGTCATATAATGGCATGAGCTATTGAAAGTCATACTTTGTCCACAGAAATTCAGTCACGGTGAGCAATTCTAATGAGTATCTATTGTCAAAGGAAGTACAAGTTAAAGCTTGATGGTATTAATACAGGCAGGTCAACAAAATAAATGAGGTAAATTATGCAATTTGGTTTCCCAGTTAAACATTAAACTCCAAAGAATTCCACTACAATCAGTAAGAGCTAGCTAAAAAAATTCAGAGGCTATGTACATTCCTATAAGTCTTACTATCATTGAATCTAAATAAACATAAGTAAGTCTAAATTTCTTCAAAGAACTCAAGGGAAAGGCTCTTACCTCATGAATGATAGAGAAAAACCCAAAGTCACTGCTCAAAATCCAAAAGGAACCCAAAACTTGCAATTGCACCAATTAAATCAAAGATTAAACAGTGAAAATGCTTCAAATAGCTAAGAAAAACACTTTAATCGATGTATTTTAGGAAAAGAAGGGTCGAAAATGGGTGTAGGAAAACTAGGTCACGGTGGGTGCTAAAGAAGATGAAGAAAAATGGAGGAAATCGATGATTAAAAGCTCATCGTCCAGGAACACGGGGTATGACATGGCCTGTGTTGTACCCCATGTGTTGTACCCCGTGTTCTTCTGCGAATGAGCATTTCGAAGAACAAGTTTAAAAAGAATTTTCGCAAGAGTACACGGGGTTTGACACTACCCGTGTCGTTCCCTGTGTATCTCTCTGGAAGGCATTAAATGCAAAAATTTTCTCAGACAGTATGGTACACGGGGTTTGACACGGCTCGTGTCGTGCCCCGTGTATCTCTCTGTAAGACCATTTTGAAAAGCATATTTTCAAAAACAAATCAAACAGTAAGGTATATGGGGTTTGACACGACCCGTGTCATTCCCTGTGTATCTCTTTGGAAGGCATTAAATGCAAAAATTCTATACATGAATCAGACAGTAAGATACACGGGGTTTGACATGACCCATGTCGTTCCCCATATATCTCACTAGAATGAATTCTAAGCCTTCTATAGGCGAAAATGAGCAGCAAAAATGCATATATGCCTAATTTACCTAGAAATAATGACCAAATGCAACAAATGAACATCTTAAATCAATAACCAATAACTTAAATGCCTCAAACCAGTCAGAAACTAAGAGAAAAATGGGAAAAAACAAAGATTAAAAGTAATAAAAATGGAAAAGTTTGCTTAGGTTGCCTCCCAAGAAGAACTTGTTTAACGTCATAAGCTCGACCCTTGTTTCAATCAGCTTGGAGGTGCCATTATTGGTGGCCCGACAACATAATATTTTAATCTCTGGCCATTAACCTTGAAATTACCAGTGTTCTCACTCCAAATTTCTACAATTCTAAATGGATACACCTTTTTCACATGAAATGGCCCAATCCACCTTGTTTTGAGCTGTCTTGGAAAGAGCTTAAATTTGGAACTGAACAATAACACCAAGTCTCCTTCATGGAATTCCCTCTTGAGAATGTGCTTGTCGTGCTAAATCTTTGTTCTTTCTTTGTACATCTTGGCATTGTCATAAGCATCATTTCTCAATTCTTCAAGTTCAAGAAGTTGAAACTTTCTTTTCTCCCCAGCAGATTGCAAGTCAAAATTTAATAATTTTATTGCCTAATATGCCTTGTGTTCCATCTCTACCGGCAAATGACAATGCTTCCCATAAACAAGTCTAAATGGTGTCATTCCAATGGGAGTCTCGAAGGCAATCCTGTAAGCCCATAAGGCATCATCAAACTTGAGGGCCCAGTTTCTCCTTGATTTAGACACAGTTTTTTCCAGTATACTTTTATTTTCTTTATTTGAAAGTGATATGGAATAGAGATCTTATGGGTTACACCATACCCTTTCAAGAGGGATTGAAATTGAGTGGCAATAAAGTGAGACCCTCTATCACTAATAACTGCTCTTGGAATCCCAAATCTAGGAAATAACACCTTCTTGAAGAATCTAACTACAACTTTTGCATCACATATCTGAGTGGTAATTGCCTTCACCCATTTGGAGACATAATCTACCACCATAAGTATATATTTGTTACTACAATAAGGTGGGAATGGTCCCATAAAATCAATTCCTCAGACATCAAATATTTCCATTTCCAAAATATTGTTCAAAGGTATCTCATGCCTTTTTGATATACTACTAACTCTCTGACACTGGTCACATGAAGTCACATACTGATGATATCCTTGAATAGAGTTAGCCAATAGAAACCTGCTTGGGCAATTTTTACAGCTGTCCTTGAGGTGCCAAAGTGTCCTCCATAGGGGGAGGAGTGATAATGGAATAGAATACTAACAATTTTTTCATGAGGCACATACCTTCTGAATAAGCTATCGGCACATCTTTTATAGAGAAGAGGTTCATCTTAAAAATAATATTTTACCTTTGCTAAGAATTTTTTTTCTGTTGATATCCTGCATCTGGAGGTAAAACTCCACTCACAATGTAGTTAACATAGTCGACAAATCATGGGATAGCTGAACAAAAGACAGCTAATAGATAATCATCTGGAAGAGAATCATTTATTGGCATTTCCTTGTCTATCCCATCCTCCAACTCTTGCTTTAACCTTGAAAGGTGATCAGCCACCATATTCTCTGTACCCTTTTTATCTCGAATTTCCATATCAAAATCTTGTAACAAAAGAATCCATTTGATTAGGTGAGACTTGGCTTCTTTCTTGCTCAAAAGGTATCTGATTGTTGCATGATCTGTCATTAGAATTCACTAAATAGGATCAAAACTTGTCAATTGCATAAACTACTACCAGCAGTTCCTTCTCAATTGTAGCATAATTTAGCTGAGTCTCATCTAATGTCTTGCTGGCATAGTATATAGCATGAACCTTCCTATCCTTCCTCTATTCGAGTACCGTGCCTACTGCATAGTCACTAGCATTGCACATCACCTCAAATGGTAGACTCTAGTCCGGTGCTTGCATGATTGGGGCAGAAATCAAGGCCTCCTTTAACCTGTAAAATGCGTCCAAACAATCTTGATTAAAATCAAAAGCAACATCTTTTGCAAGCAGGTTAGTTAAAGGTTTGGCAATTTTAGAGAAATTTTTGATGAAGCATCGGTAGAAACTGACGTGTCTTAGAAAACTCCTCACTCTCTTTACAAAAGTTGGGGGAGGTAATTTCTCTATGATTTCCACTTTAGCCTTGTCTACCTCAATACCATGCTCTGATACTTGATGGCCAAGGACAATCCCTTCTCTCACCATAAAATGACATTTCTCCCAGTTGAGTACTAAATTTACCTCCTCACATCTCTGTAGCACTTGAGATAAATTAGTCAAATAGTTATCAAAGGAAGTACCATATACAAAAAAATCATCCATAAAGACTTCCATGATGTTTTTAATAAAATCAGAGAAAATAGTCATCATACAACATTGAAATGTAGCAGGAGCATTACACAAACCAAAGGGCATTCTCCTATATGCAAAAGTGCCATAAGGACATGTGAATGTGGTCTTTTCTTGATCACTTGGATGTATAGGAATTTGGAAGAAACCAGAATAACCATCCAAGTAATAGAAATGTGAATGCTTAGCTAACCTTTCCAAAGTTTGATCAATGAAGGGGAGAGGGAAATGGTCTTTTCAGTTTGCTTT
This sequence comes from Sindora glabra, assembly GCA_020226215.1. Lineage (NCBI taxonomy): Eukaryota > Viridiplantae > Streptophyta > Magnoliopsida > Fabales > Fabaceae > Sindora > Sindora glabra. The sequence continues at coordinate 21,744,296 of CM035235.1, forward strand.
ATTCAATTTTCTATAGTCTGTACACATCCTCTAACCTATGACAGTCCTAGTGGGAATTAGCTCATTATTGTCATTTTTTACTATAGTTAATCCCCCTTTCTTTGGGACAACATGTATTGGACTAACCCACTGACTGTTTGAAATTAGGTAAATTACCCCAGCATCAAGTAACTTCACAATTTCTTTCTTTACAACTTCTTTCATATTTGGATTTAGCCTTCTCTGATGTTCAATGGAGGGTTTACTATTTTCCTTCATCAATATCCTATGCATGCATATTGAAGGACTAATCCCTTTCAAATTAAAAATTGTGTACCCCAAAGCCTTTCTATGTAATCTAAGCTGCCTAAGCAATTTTTCTATTTCAAGGGCATTTAGATTTGCATTTACAATCATAGGATAAGTGGAGTGAGGTCCTAGAAATTCATACCTGAGGGTAGATGGGAGAGGTTTCAATTCTACCTTAGGAGGTGTCTCTTCTTTAGTGGAGAGATTCTTATACTTCACTTCCAATGATTCAATTACTTCAGGGAGGGAAAGTGGAGGGCTTGTTTCCAAAAATTCTACATATTCAGCAATCTCCTCAATTTCATTTTCAGCAACTTCATCCCTTACTAGACATGCTTCAAGTGGATCTTCAAGGTAACCCATGAGAAGGTTTTCTTTCACAACCTTGTCTAGCACATCAATCCTGCATATTGAATCTTCATAAACAGGTAATTTAATTGATTGATTTAAATTAAACTTAACTTTTTCATCTCCTACAAATAATGAAAGCTTTCCATTTTTAACATCAATTAAAGCACCCATAGCGGCCAAAAAAGGTCTACCTAAAATGATAGGGATTTGTGTATCCTCTTCCATTTCAAGTACAACAAAATCAACAAGAATGAAAAACTTACCAACCTTGATAGGTATATCCTCAAGTATACCTACTGGGTATTTCACAGAGTGATATGCTAACTGAAGTGAAATTGTGGTGGGCTTCATTTCTTTTATATTTAGTTTCTTTGCAACTGATAGTGGCATGAGGCTCACACTTGCTCCTAAATCACATAATGCCCAGTCAATAGGGACATTTTCAATCACATAAGGAATGGAGAAGGCACCTAGGTCCTTAAGTTTAAGAGGTAGTTTATTTTGGATGATAGCACTACACTCCTCTGTTAGTGCTACAGTCTTATGCTCCTCTAACTTTCTTTTATTTAAGAGGATGTCCTTCAAGAACTTTGCATATGATGGCATTTGTGAAGGGGATATTGATGTACAATTTCTTTAACACTTCTAAGAACTTTCCAAATTGCTTATTAAGCTTAGCCTTTGCCAATCTTTGAGGATAAGCGACAAGCGGTTTATATGGTTCTGGAGGGACATATTTTGGCTTTTTAGGTAATTTCCCTTTTCTCACTTCAGAATTGTCAGGATTTGGAGCTTTTTTATTTTCTTTCTGTACTTCCCCCTCAACTATCTCTTCTTCAACTTCTTGACTGGCATTTAGAACCCTCAATTGCCTTCCACTCCTAAGAGTGATTGCCTTACAATGCTCCCTGAGATTTGATTCAGGTTGAGCAAGGAGTTGACCAAAGGCTCTGGAGGAAGAAGCAGAAGCTTGTTGAGCTATTTGGGTCTCCAACATTTTCCCATGGGTGGCCAATGAGTTAACTTTGGAGGATAATTGTCTAATGGAGTCCTCCATGGCTCTACCATGCTGCCTAAACTCTTCATTAGTTTTTTCTTAGGAAATGAGAAATTTCTCTAAGAGGCCTTCTAATTTAAAGGTAGAAAAGGGTTGAGCTGGTGGGTTGTAAGGTCTTTAGTTTTGAAAACTAAGTGGTGGTGGTCTATTGTGAGTGTTTTGAGTGTTGTATGACTGGTTGGGCTTGTAGGATAGATTGGGGTGGTTCCTCCATAATAGTTTGTAGGTGTTTCCAAAGGGTTCATTCGAATTTCTCTGTCCATACCCACTGTTATGCACATAATTCACTTGCTTAGTGGAATCCTGCCCCAATTGACACTTAGTTGCCATGTGACTTGTTATACCACAAATCTTACAAGAAAATTTAGTAGCACCTGTAGTATTTACACTATTAACTTGAAATTTATCAAATTTAGCCATAAGTGCATCTACTTTGCTACCTAGACTTCCTAGTGCATCTATCTTAGCTGACAAATGATTAAAAGCATCCAATTCGTACTTACCTGGAGCTTTCCTTGAAGATCCTCTCTCATTTGACCATTGGTAGTGGTTCAAGGCCATGTCCTCAATCAATTCATATGCTTCATCCAACCTTTTGTTCATCAAAGCACCTCCAGCAGCAGCATCCACAATAAGCTTAGTATTGTAGCTCAAACCATTGTAGAAAGTGTGAAGAACTAGCCATTTCTTTAGCCTATGATGTAGGCATAACTTCAAAAGTTCTTTATATCTATCCTAAGTATCAAATAGAGATTCACCTTCTCTTTGAGAGAATGTGGTGATTTCATTCCTTAATTAAGCAGTCTTGCTTGGAGGGAAATATCATGACAGAAAAGCCCCCAGTAACTCTTCCCATGTGGTAATAGGTCCTAGTGGCAAAGCATGTAACCAATCCCTTGCTCTATCCCTTAAAAAGAATGGGAAGAGTCTAAGCTTGATGGCATCCGCTGCCACACCATTTATCTTGATTGTGTCACAATATTCTAAGAAAATTTGAATGTGGAGGTTAGGATCCTCCATTGGTCCTCCACTAAACTGGTTTTGCTACACCATAGAAAAAAGAGCCGCCTTTAATTCGAAGTTGTTGGCTTCAATAGTAGGCCCCCTTATTCTAGATTGAAGCCCAATTGCGTTAGGTGCTGCAAATTCTCTAAGGGACCTGTTATCCATGTCTTCAGTCACTGTTTCAATGCTGATTGGCTCTTGGATATGTACTAGTTGTTGCTCTCTCCTTCTCCTATGCAGAGTTCTTTCAATCTCTGGATCTAAGTGAAGAATTCCTTCAAGACTTCTCCTTTGCATATACAAAATTTTCTACGAAAAGAGTAGGTAATACTCGAACACAACAAAAATAAGAAAGATATTCTATAAAAATAAGAAAATCAGAACAAGATGAATTAAGAACTAAAAAAAATGAACCGCCGAGTCTAATTAACTCAAAAAATTTTGTTAATATCAACTATTTTCAATCCCCGGCAACGGGGCTAAAAACTTAACGTGAATCCCGCAAGTGCACGGGTTTAGTCAAGTTATAGTATAAAAGATATCATCTCCACAGGGATTGAGTGTTGATTACTAACTAAATTTCAAGATAAATTATCTAGGTGTACTAATTATGATTGTGAATTAAGAGTAAAATGTGAAACAAAATTTAGTTGTCAAAAGAAAGCAAATGAAACTAAAATGAGTTAAGTAAAGATCTAATTCAAATGGGATGAAAATGTACTCAACTTTAGGGTTTCCTTGTTCAATTCAAATGGATTATCGCAAGTAAGCTATACCTCATTGCAAGGCTACTAACTACTAACCAATAGATAAAGTGCATGGAATTTCTCTAGTAATCACTCACCTAGGTTGCATTAACAGTTCTTTGAGAATCCAATTTTAGAAATTTCATCTTATGCAAAAGAATCCAATTAGCTTAATTCCTAAGTCTAATAGGGATTCCCAATGATTATGCAAGGTTTGATTAATTAATTGGTCATTCCAACTTAGAATCAACAATCCTTTACACAAATTCAATATTCTGGAAGTATTAGGTTGTTGAATTACAAAATAGCATAATTAAATCATAAATTAACAATGAATCAAGCTAGATTATATTAAAATTAAATCCATAAATCCATGAACAAGTCTACCCCAGCTGAGCACTAGGGTTTAGTGTGAATTCATTACAAAACCAACAGAAAACCAGAAAATAGAGAGGGGAATCAAACTAGTCATGAAGCTCTACAAATTCCTTGCTTGAATCTTCAATCCTTTGCTTAAATCCAATCCTCCAAGGCTAGCAGTCACCCCCAATGTCTCTAGGTCTCCCAAGGATTTCTACAGACGGCTCCCTTTTCTAATTTTCAGCTCCCCCATGTATCCAAGCAAATTCTTTGCATAAAACTGACATCAGCAAAGTACATGGGGTATGACATGTCCCGTGTTGTACCCCATGTACTTTTGTGAAGGGCTTAAAAATTGCTCAATAAGGCTTCGAAATGCACAGAAAGGTACACAACCATCCACACGGGGTTCCCATACCCCGTGTTCTTTTGCGAAGTGAGCGTATTTGCTTCAATTCTCCATAATTTGTACGGTTTTAGTTCCAGATCCTTTTCTAACGCTTTAATGAGTCACTTTGAAACCTGAAAATGAAATATCAAGCATCTAAGTACCTTTTTCCAATGAATTTGCACAAAATACTCCATAAATAAGCAATGAAGCACATAAAATATAAATGCAAATATGCATTTATCAATATATAGTTTGAATCTAAATCAAAGAGGCTTAATAGTGGATGTACACCTTGGAGTATTGGATCTTCAAGGATGGAACCATTAAAAATAATAGTGTTTGATCTCTCTCTTCCCTATCTCCATATCTATCTGTAGTTGCTCTATTTTGCCTTCATTTATGATAAATTCTCTAACGTGCATATCTATATCTCTATTTTCATCCTTCTTTCTTACTTTTTGAATATAATTTTTTATAGCTGAAAATTTATTTGAAACCCAATTCACCCCCTTTTTGGGTAAAATTAAGGTTAACAATTTCTCCAACTTATAGAGCTCAAAACCTTTCTTAACTATGCTAATATTAGGAAACTTATCCTTTAGAAAATTTATATCACAAAACTTATCTTTGTTAATCTTCCATTGGGATGTTCATTGTATAAAACATACCTATTATAGTGTTTATAGTAACAAGACACACTTTTCAACTTTAGGACTTAACTTTTCAAACCTATAAGAAGTACTATGAGAGCTTCTAAACCAAGCTTTACACCATTTCATAACTCATATGGAGTGATAGAGACTAATTTTGACGGTACATAGTTCAAGATATATGTCACAATTAATGAAGCATCTTTTTAGGAAACTTATTAAGAAGTTTGCTTATGCTATCATATACCTAATCATGTTAAGCATAATATAATACTCTCTCTCTATAACACTATTTTGATGTGGACTATAGGTATCAATAACCACCTACATATCATTTTCTCTTTATAGAACATTTTGAATTAATCAAATAGGCATTCTTATCCTTAGTGGGTTTTAAAAGTCTTAATGCTCATTTCTTTTTTATTCCCAACCTCATCTATAAAGCATTTGAAATAACATGAAGTTTCATAGTGATGTGATAATAGAAAGATGACACCATACCTAGAGAAATTGTCTATAAAGGATATGAAATGTGATGCACCATGATATACCTTTTCATTCATTAGTCCACATATGACTGAATAGATTAATTCTAGAGGATGTGAGGCTCATTATGTCTTTTCATAAGGCTTTCAACTTGCTTTTTCATTAAGTTATAGTTCATATGTTGAAAGCTTTTATTTTAATAAGAAAGCCCAATTACCCTTGTCTAACTAATATGGATGCATTATCTTGTCTAGTTATGTCCTAGTAATAGGAAAAACTGCATTATAAAAGATGTTGTATAAACTCATATTCATATCTATTATGATCAAATCATATTAGAAGACCCCAAGACCCAAGATTATTTCCAAGATAAATAAGCAATTATATATGCTTAAAATGTCTAAGTTTCATTAAAGATCTAAACATTTATTAACTAAACAATTGGTGCATGAAGCATATCATGCAAAATCATTGGTGACCATCACTTATAAAAAATTTAGGTTTCAATATATGAAATCTTTATTCATAATCATTTCCATTATCAAAAAGTGTTTAACTTATGGCATTTAATGCCTACACAATTATAGGTCACATGTTTTATTGTTCATGTTTCTATAATCCAACCAAGGAAAGATTGAATCACAAATACATGTGAAAAATTATAAGATATTAAGGTTGATAAAGGACAAGCCTTTTCAATATACTCAAGACAATCCTATGTACAATAATCCTTTCTCTTATAATTAGAACGATTCAACTTTGATATAACCTTAAGGATGCTTTTATCTCTTATAATGTTTAGATGCCTATGCTATTCAAGGCTTAATACTATTTCTAACAAGTTTATATCCTTTATGTTTTATGTTACATAACTTGTGCCACTATTATAGCATAAGTTATAAGTGAAAACTAATCTCACTAATCCTTAAATGAATAAGTCATAGTTAATCAAAGTCATTTTTTTTGGATCAAGAAAGCTAATAATGGCTCTAATTATGGTGAAATTACCCAAAGGTAAACTATCCATAAAATCTATTAGGTTTAACTTACATTGAACTACAAGGTGAAGGCCCAATGCCCAATAACAAATATTCCACCATATTTTGATCTCAATTGATCATTTTAGATCATTTAAGTAATTTTTTAACTTTTCATTAAGGAAATAATGCAAGTAACTTTATATTTAAAGTGGAAATTTTTACCTTTTATTAAACCAAGCATAGAAAACTAGTGACTACAGTTATGTTTGACCATATTCCTAACTTCAAGTTAAGATACATCACAAGTCAAAAAGTAATAAACTTTCCTATTTCAAATATTAATTTATTTCTTTATCTTTTTTCAACTAAATTATATCTATAAAAGTTATCTTATGCATCATTGCATATGGTTCAATTAGTGCATATATCTTCTTATTTAATTTAGTTAGGAATTCTAATTTTCTCCCATATTACTAGATAAAATTTTTTGCTATATACAAGTAATCATCTCTAGTAATATAAAATAAAATAATACATTTAATTAAATTAATAATGCTTAGGATTTTGATCCTATATGTTCACATTATTTACATATTGACAATATATATATATATATATATATATATATATTAGAGGATATTTTGAAAAGAGAGAAAAATATATTTAGAGAGAAATTTTGGAAAAAGAAAATTGTTCGGCAAGGTGCTTCTAAGAAACTATCTTGAGGATAATAATTTTCCTACTTAATTGCAAATAACTTCATAGAAATTTTATCAAGATACAATGCTTAACCAAGAATAGAATATTGCAATTCTTTTATTCTTATAGCCAAAATCAACTTATTAAGAATTTAAGAAGAAAATACATTTCAATTATCTATGAAGATAAACAATAACTCCTATTTATAGAGTTGCAAATACTTTTTTATAAAAAATCATATAAATAACATAAATGTTAGCTTTGGAATAACACAAGTTTTCATTCCAAGACTCATGACCTTTTATCTTAAAAGATTATAACTTTACATTTTAAAAGGCATACTTTTTTATTAACACCTTTTTTAAAATAAATTGTTACTATTATATAATGCAAAAAATATAACAATTCCCCTTTGTTATCTAATAGTAATAACATAACACTGTGACACAAGAATTTAATAGGTATTTGCATAATAGATGTCTAAGAGGCGGCTATAGCTTGAACCTTTGGATAGAATATGAATATATTCACATTATGCAATAATTCATGACTCAAAAATGAAAAATTATATTTTATATGGGCCTTGCACTCATCTTGATTGAGCAAGTACATCTTGAATTTTACTAAATAATTCTCAAGAAATGGCCTTTCACTTCCATACTTGCAAAAGTAGATGTATTAAGGGTAATCACAGCTGCTTTATGTCACGACCCAATTTCAGGTATCGTGACTGGCATAAAGACATTTAACTGGTATCCAACCAATTAGACATCTTTATAAGCTTGTAAAAAATTATATCTAACTATTTTATAATAAAAGGGGAATATATGATAGTGTCAAATAATATAAGTAAAGTAAATTGCATTGCACGTGTAATGAAAAAGGTAATACATGATATTAATACGTAGTAGCATAATAAAACTATTTATCATATACATAGACTTTAACTGTACAAAGGATAACTCAAATATATTAATCTTTTGTTACACAATGCCCTATGGAGATTAGAAAGTTTTATACAGCATATCAGTCCTCCACTTAGGCTCCTTGCTCTTTATTTGTAAAACAAAATAACATTGAAGAGAAGTGAGTATACAAAATACTCGGTGAGTAGCTACTCAATTTTTATTCTCATAATTTTCCATGATCAGTTCTCTTTAATACAAAATTAGGAAGACTGGATAAATTTTATATACTTAGCTTTATTTGCATCTAATAACTAACATATATCTTATGCATTATGTATTAACATCACATTAATAAATATGGCTAGTATGGTATACAAATTTCCTCCTAATTTCTTCAGGTCAACCTTATCCTACTCACCTTCAACCTTTTTCCTCCATTTCTTGCCACCCCTCTCCTTCCCTTAGAAGGATGCTGCAAGCCATTAGGATAAATTCTTCCTTCTACATATTACATTTAAAATATCATATGAGTCATGAAAGACTTTTCACGCCAATTAAGGTAAAATCATGTCAATTTGACAGAATAAAGGTATGGTCAATACCAACTAACCATTAGCATCCTAATTTATTTTCCTTGATCAAGGTAACAAGTACAAATTTCACATTTAACATTAAAGAGTGTAAATCATGGCATATTCTTATAATGTATCACAATTTCAATACATTTAACATTCTATAACTCAATCTAATCTATCACTATATTCTACACTCTTAAAGAACATTCAAATAATTACAATAATTCAAGAAATTGTTCCAATCATATTCTAATATTGTGAAAATGTATTCTAAGCATCAAATACTTAGTATATTTCACAAATATTCATTCAACAATATTGTTTATGTTCAGATTCCAGAACAGGGCAGCAGAGGGTATATTACAATAAGAGACTTTTTATGACTTCTAAAATACCTCCAAAATTTCTCAAATAATTATATGATGTTATCAAAATGTTAATTGATAAATATGAGTCCTTAGGTTTCATAATTAATCAAGAGAATCTGTCCAAAAATTCATGAATCATGCCTTTCCAAAATAGTTTCAATCTCTGGCAACACTGGAGTTCTAAAATTGTATGAATTTATTCACCAAGAAAATGAGCTTCAAATATCACGAAAATTGAACACGTTTTAACCAACATATGGGAAGGTATCCAAGAATTTTTGTAGAATTTTTACTCATCATTTAATACCCCAATTAATTCAAGAACAGAAGTGAAATTATTCACATCTTGTTTCTGGGTGAGCTGCACCTTTGTGCAAAAATGTCCCTTGTTCATGTTTCTAAAAATTTTAAAAAATTTATAATAAATTCTATATGTATCCCAAAATAATAAGAGACTAGAAAATGGTGGTTTTGAATTTTTAAGAGGTTCTAGCATGTCTCTAAAATTCATGGTTTAGTTCTAGACTTTTAGGAATTCCAGAAGTAAAATCAACAAAACAATTTCTAAGCTCTTTCTATTCCATCTATACTCAAGGCTTAACAAATGGTAATCTAATCATTCATTCATGCTAATATTGTTATAATATCTTCAAATACAACTTAAGAACACAAGTTTTCGGCACTATGCCTTCATTGCATGGCCACACACCTAGCTTCATGAAATCATAATTCTAGAAAGCAATATTGGCAAGTTTGTTATCAAAATTCAATGGGAAATCAAGTGAGTTGGTACTCACTTCTGAAATTTTATATTTCAAAGCTTTAATTTGCTCCCTAAATGAAAGAGTTTCTGATTTGAAGAAGAAGAAGAAGATGAAAGCTCCAAGTTTTTTATGATTTCTCCTTAGGTTTTCAAGCAAGCAAGTGGAAAAACTTGAAATTTTGTGTTTGATTTGGCTTGTTTGTGTGTTTGATTGTGTTGAAAGCTTGAAAAAGTCTCCTATGGCAGCTACAATTTCGTGCAAAATGAGGAGGAGAAAAGCTAAATGCAGTTTTCTCAAGTTTTTTAAGGTTTTCTACATAATTCATGAAAATGGGCCTTTTTACAATTAAACCCAAAATATCAATAGACTCTTCTTGAAATTTTCTTTGCTATTTTGCAACAGCAAAATCAGAAATTTTAGGCTCTTCTCAGCCTAAATTTCATTCAAAACTAATAGAAAAGGAATGGGCCAGATTCAATTTTTTTGAAAAATTATAATTTAATCTCAAAACTTTTCAAAATTTCACTCTTACCCAAAATTCTTTAGCCAATTTTTAATTTAGTCCTTGGGTTAAATTTGGGCTTATTAGAAATATATTCGGGCCTTAATAAATGGATTTTAATTGGTCTAAAAAGAATTTTAAGAAATTAAATTAAATTATTATAATTTCATCCTATTTTACCAAATTTCGACTTATCCGGACCTCTAAAATCGAGTTGGGCTCTATCAAATTTTTTTTAATATTTTGGGCATATTTTTAAAAATATTTTAACTCAAGTTTTATCTCTATCAATGTTTCAAAGGGTTTGAAAAACTTTCCAGAAGGCTACCCATCTTTAAAATTTTCCTAAGCTGAGCACATTTAACTAAGAAGTATTAATTTATTTTGATACTTTAGGAGTAGTTTTTGAAAAAAGTCTCCTAGGAAAATTACACTTTTGCACCCTTCATATAATCTATTAAGAACAAACATTCATTCATTCTCATTGTGGATATAATAGTGCATTAACTAGATATGAGACTTTAATAGGAATAGATTTACCCCTACTACTTCTTTGATATTTAATGCACTAGAAATGTAACCTCCTCATTAATATTTCTCGAAATTTTAATTGAAGCTACTTTTGGAATCTTATGTATAAGATTTTCAATTAGTAAGTTAAGCTTTATAATTAGCATCAATGTGATAGAGGAGGATACAACTAAAATTATCTCTTTTAGTTAGTAATTGTCCCATACCTCCTATGATTTTAAAGATTTTTCTATTTCAACCAATTTGGGCATAATAAAAAATCTAATAGCATTGATCCAAATATAGATGCTACAACTTTACCTTATTTCAATTCATAATGGAAATGCATTTATGCATTTAGAGATAGATATTACAATCTACCTTATCTCAAATCATAATAAATAAGCATTTATGTATATTCAAAGATAAATTTTACATTTAACCTTATCTTAACTCCATAGATATTTATAATTACCTTCATCTCCATAGATAAGTACTAAAACCTTACCTTATATTTAATGAAGATAGTTACTCAATGCTTACCTTATCTTCATGTTCAATGACACTTACCCTCATTTATGCATTTGCATTCCCTATCAATGCTAGTTCAAATATCCACTTTACATTCTCTTCAATGCTTGTTCAATCTCTAAGATCATTGCCTTTTTGTATTCTTTTCAATACTTATTCAAATATCATTGCATTTGTTTTTGAAAAGAAATAGTATAATATCTATTTACATATTCACAATATATAAATTTTATAATATGATATACAAGTGCATTGTCCCTTCACTCAATAATAGTAATTCGCTTATTTTTTGTTTATCAATGAACTTACCATGTCTAAAGTTCATTCCCTTGTAAAATAAGAGATCCATCTTCTTCTTACATACATAATGATTGTATGATCAAATTATAAATGTAAAGCACATTATAAACATTTATGACACTCAAAGATATATCATTAATCATACAATTGAATTATTGATTATTTAAACAATAATAATTTCATTCTTTCTATCTCATTTGAGTTTTTTTTAATCTATCCATAAATACATAAAATGCTATCCACTATATTTCTTAAATTATATAACATATTAATCAATCATGTTACTGAATGTAAAATTCATCTAATTTATCATCATTATACATTAGAAGATAAAATAAAATCATTTGATAACACATCATGATTATCTATATGTTATATTTTAAACAATTAAGAGATAATGGAAGTATGCACCTTTAATACAAATAATGAAATTCATCCTATCTTTAAGATTGCATGTATCCTTATCATGAATTCACTTAAATTTTTTCCTTAATCACATGCAGCGAAGTCTTTCAAGAAACCTCACTGATAATTTGCTACATTTGATAATCATGAATTTCTTCATGCACCTGCTGATTCACATAAGTGATAAGATTTGTATTGATTTGACTACCTTCAAAAGTCATGCTAATTATAATTAATAAAACTTACTAAATTAAATCATAAAACACCATTTAATAAAGTCATAAATATATGGAAGTATCCTTTAACTATCTATGATATCTAGCATGCATTCAAGCTTAAAAAATAAACTACATTAGATAAAAAATGGGAGAGGAATAAGTCACTCCCTTTATTTCATACTCAAATTATTAACACATACTTCTTGTAAAAGAATTTCAATGTTGTTTTTGAACCATTAAGACTATAACAAAATCATTGATATAAACTTGTTTTATAAACAAATTTGAAAACCATGCATATCTCTCTGTTTTATCTTTCAAAGCTTTAATAAAGTGATAATCATTATATAACAAAACATAACAAATATCATACAAAAACTCACTTTTATAAAAAAAAAATAAAATGGTTTTCTTGAATGAAATATATTCATCATAAAATTTCAACATCTGATCATCAAGTACTAATATAAAATAGTATATATGAATAAGAGCAAACATGAACTCAATTGAATTTTAACATATACATAAATGTATAAAAATTCTATGACAAAAGAAATATAAATTTCAAATATCAATAAAGTTTAATAATTTATCTTGTGAATTTTTATTAGAAGTGCAAATCTTCACATTAATTGTACTTTGTCTAGAAATGTTCATAGCATTTCCCATTTCTTTGAATTTCTTCTACTTACCTTCCTCCTTCTTCTGATGTTGTATATCAAACATACTAAAATCCCTCCAAGAATATTTCCTTTCAAAATTTTTCCATATTCTAAATTCTATCTTGCAAAATATTTACTATTCTAAAACTATTTAGGAATATTTAGAAAATGGAGAAAAATATATTTTGAGAGAAAATTTTGGAGGAAAAAAATTGTTTGCAAAAGCATTTTTAGGAAACTATCTTTAGGATTGCAATTTTTACACTTAGTTGTGAATGGCTTCATAGAAATTTTATCCCTATATTCCTAGGATACAATGCCTAACCAAGAATAAAAAACTTCAATTCTTTTATTGTTATAGTTGGAGTCAACCTAGTAAGAATTCAAGAAGAAAATGCATTTTAGTTATTTATGAATATAAAATAATAAATCCTATTTATAAAGTTGCAAATACTTTTTAATGAAAAATTATGTAAATAAACATAAATGTTGGCTTTGAAATAACACAAGTTTTCATTCTAAGACTTACTACTTTTTATTTCAAAAAATTATAATTTTACATTTCAAAAGACACATTTTTTATTAAAACTTTTTTTAAAAATAATTTATTATTATTATTATTATTATTATTAGTATTAGATAATACAAAAAATCAAAACAATATAATATATATATCCAATGAAATGATTCTATTGATATTTTGTTACCTATGTTGAAATAATATAATATATGCACTGAGTTGGTGTGAAAATATATTCCTTTACAAGGCTTTCAAAGTAAATATAACCTTAAAATTATTACATAATTGAATATTCTTACTACATCAATATACATAATAAAATAGGGATGCCACACCTTTTTTATATATATGATATTATTTTGGAATATCCATATACCATATAACATAGGATACTAGAGTCCTCCACTAGAATTTCATAATTTAAAACCCATGATTCTTTGATAGTAACTTTAAGAGGTTAACCTAATAAAAGCTTTTCATTATTTTTCTTTGGTGTATAGTTATGGGTATGATAATTTTCTCTTACAAAAAGATTATTATATCTTATCAAATTTTTTGTTTTTCTTTTTTTGCTCTTCTCAAAAAGAAAAAAAATCAAGAGATAATCCATTCATATTATTTTATATGAAATAATTATATTTAAAATAAATTTGAAGATAATTGACCATAAAAAAAATTAACCTCCATCATAAATCCATTTAAGATTTAACTTTTATATTTATCTCATTAATTAATTAAATAAATTAAATAATTAACGAATAATAAGTAATTTCATATAGCATGCCCATGTGAACACATCACTTATTATGCAGCACTTAAGAATCAAAGCATACATATGTAAATTCAAAAGATTTAGAAGCTTAAAATTCCATGTGAATTAATTATGGGCAAACATATTTCCAAAAAAGGAATCATACAAATGAGTCGTGTTCAAAATTGACAAAAATTCATTTAAGGCACTTTGGTTTGAGTGATTAAGAGAGGAAAAATGAAATAAGAATTTTTATTCTCTTTGTACTTGTTTAGTATAACAATTAGAAATTATATGTCACAATTCTCCAAATCGTGACTGATGTAAATCTCAATATTCGATTTTTACAAATCTTAACAATTTTCATTCTTTCTGGAGTTTTCAAATTTTAGGAGAAGTTGGAATTGTACTATAAAATTTTGTCAGAAAATTGATAAAATCTCCCTTATTTTTAAATACTTTCTAAGAGTCACGTGCTCTGAAATTTAAACTTACTTATTTTTCAAATACGATTGAAATCAAACACATAGTATAGTACAATTTTAAAATTATCACAAATAAATGATTTAACACATTAAATATCAAATTAATATCATTTCTATTTCTAATTTTAATTCTAATTCAAAATAATTTATAACTGTCAAATGTTACAATTCAGGTGTTCTTTGATTCTCCTTAAATGTTACAAGGCTTAATTCTTAACCTCTCAATATGGTGGCTGGCCGAAGCTTCAATGGTGACGAAATGTTGCCGGAACCCCAGCAAAACAAGAAGGGCCAAAAGGCCCTGTAGGTTAGGGCTAAAAGAGAGAGCCTTGCAGTTCTACTTGCAAAGTTGTGAGAGATAATCTATACGAAATGGCAGTAGCTACAGGGCCGGAAACCAGAGAAAATCATGTTGAAAAGCTAGGTAAACCCACCCTTAAAAGTGTTGACGTTGAGCACTATACAAAGTCCTCGTATGGCAACGATAGGCAATCATCCATCAGGGAGGTTCCTGACGCTGCAACGCATGGCTTCTTTACGCCACCAGTAACGGTGGCTGGTGGAGACGAATGAGCTCAACAACATGACAACAGCGGTTTTCCTTGCCGGCGGCAACTTCCCTCAAGATAATAGCAACGAAAGGGAGAGAGACCAAGCGGAAAGAGAGAAGATGCTGACCGACAAAAGAAAGAGAAAGAGAGGGAGGAGCTCGGGCACAGGAGAGTGTGGTGGCGAAGCTAAAAGCTGAGAGAGAAAGAGTGGAAAACCGAGTGTTTTCCGGAAAAGGAGACAAAAATATAAAGGACAGCAGCTGTGTGTGAGAGAGGCAGTGGGTGTTTTTCTAGAAATAAAACAGCAGCGGATTTTTTTTTATATTATTGTCATTATTAGAGAAAGGAAGCTCTGTACCGATTTGAAGAAACAATAAAATAGTAACTATATGTGGGGGAAACTGACAAACATAAAATAAAAGAAGGCCGTCCGAAATTAAAGGGGAGGACAGAGAATACTGAAGGAACTTTAGGGTCTTATTTGGTGCATTATGGTGCACCGTAAGCTTATATGCTAAATTAATGTCAGCTACTCATTTATCTTACTAAAAATCCTTTTTTTATAAATAGACTTTATTCTAAATTCAATTATTTTCAATCCTTCTCCAATATATATATTTAGAAGTTCTAAAATACTTAACTTTCCACAATTCCAAAAATAACGAACAATTTATTCCATAAATTCTACACTCTCAAATTGTACATTTTTCAATAAAATATTGCAATAGCATGGTAAGTTTAAAAATTTTAAATATTTCAATTTCCTAGGAATAAATTATCAATTACAAACAATTAATAATAACCATACAAAATAAATATATTTCGAATATTATAAATATTATTTTCACTATTTCAGAACCTTTAATATGAAAAATAAATTTAAAATCAAATATCAACCAAATAAATAATTTATCCACAAATCTTAGAATTCATATAACTTGAAATTTAGACATGGGATATTACAAGTTAGGGTTGTGACATTATGGTTAGTAATTATAAGTTAAATAATTAATTATTATTTGTTTGAAAATGTTTGGTTGCACTTTTAAAAGTTTCTAATAATCAATTATAAGTAATAATCTCAATTAGGAAATAAGCTAGTTAAAGTAATTTATTTTCTAATTATGATCATAGAAAGAGAAATTTTAAATTTTATGCTTATATTTACTTTTTTAATTATTTTACTTTTACTACCGATCTTCTAACAGTATAAATTTTCAATTTTGTACTCATGCCAAGTTCACATTTTTAATTTAGATTTATCAATAACGTTTAAGAATTTATAATTTATCTATAGTTTTTTAATTAATGAATATCAAAATAAATATAAATTTTTTTCAATTATAAAAATTTGAATTTTTTTATTCATGAAAAATAAATTATATAAAGGAGAATATATATTAAATAAGAATATGTAAATCAGATAATATATATTATTTATTTGAACTAAGAATATATATTAAGTAATATTATATATATTTACTATTTTCCTTTACAAATAACAATATCAAAATGGTTAGAAAATTAATAATTTTTAATTATTATATGTTATTGGCTTTTTTAGTAATCTAATATTAAAAAAGAATTATTTTGTATATCTTCCAAACAAGAATAGGTGATGTATAATCAATTATTCTAATAATCAATTATTTTCATCATTATACTAAACAATCACTTTATATGTGTTTGTTTTAATAAATTTTATTCTCTTTTCCCATTTTCCTTGAATAGGATTATCCTAAATGAGGTAGTGATAATTTTTCCTAATTTTTTAGGAAATCCAATTCTCTCATTTTGATTTTTAAGTTTATCATCTTCAATAATAATAATAATAATAATAATAATAATAATAATAATAATAATAATAATAATAATAATAATAATAATAATAATAATAATGATAATATAAGTAAAAATGAAAATATTAATAATAAATAATAATGATAATAAAAATAATAATTTTAACAAATAATAAAAATAAAATATTAATAAGAGAATAATAATATTAATAATTATAATAATAAAGATAATAAAATTTTTAATAATAAAATAATTAATAATATTAATTAAATAATAGTGAATATTAATAATAATATAATAAAAAATCATTAGAAAATAGTAATAAATAAATAATAAAATTAAAAAAATTAATAATTAATGATAATAAAATAATAAATAATTATAAAAACAATAATATTTGTTAATAATAAAAATAAATAGATATAACTATATATTATAAAATAGGTTCTAATAATAGTATTAATTAGTAAAATGATAAATAATAAGATAATAAATATAATATTTATTTTAATAATAATAATAAATAAGTTAGTCTTCCCTCAGTGTACCGCTTGTTAACAAAGTTGACAATTTCAAAATAGCTTAACTATTTGAAGAATGGTCCAACCATGTAGCGTTTACTTGCATAATCAACACAGTTTAGGTGTATATAGTGGAATAGGTTCATAAAAAATATTTCAATACTTAATCATAAAAAATATTTCAATACGTAAGTTAATATATAAGGAGAACCAACATGTATGGAATAGTTTGGGTATGAAGTGCATACTTCGGGTCTTTATAGGACTTTGGCATTTAAGAGTGTACTAATGTTCTAATAGATTTAAGGTTTATCCTTACGGATATTATCTCTAGCATATTGGAGTGATCTTCAACTTTAACTATGCTAATAGATGATATTTAGGCTTGACTCTAATTAAGGAGATAAGTTCATAAGTAGATTGCTTAAACATGAGTCATTTATTGTGAGATGAACCAAGTAGTGTGACATCCAATCAAATAAAATCTGGTCAGATAATTTAGTTATTATCAAAGTGAATAAGGGAACTTGATTCATTTTTTTTGTTTAAACCAATGAAATGGATAATAATAAGGCATTCATTCTCTTTTCTTCTATTTCTCTTTATTGAATCTTTTCCCCTTTTTTGATTAAACCAAAGGACTCTTTAGGTTAAACATCACAGATTCTAACCAATTCAAATCAAAATTAATTTTTCATGATGATTTTGAATTTCAAAATATTAGTAAAAAATAGTTATCGATTCTAATGCTACAATTAGTTATTCATCATACTTTTACATAATTTGAGGCATATTCTACACATCTGTTTAATAAAAATTTGACTTTTAGTTTATCTATTATCAATTTTAAAATTTTTTATACTATAAGTAAATAATAAGGGGACTATTTATCATTAAAAAATTAATAACTTCTATCAATAGTAAAAATATTTAGCAATTTTTATCTATATGACATCATATAAAAGAGCAATAGTATAAAACTAATCTATACTGAATCAAATTTAAGAGAAATTATTAAATACTCAAATTATAATATGTATTTTTACTCTCAACCTCAATCAATAGAGAGAAGATAATTTCAATTTTCAATACATTTAAAAACTTATAATTTTTAATGTATGTGGATTTCATAAAATTGACAACCAATTTTTCTTTATTTATTATGAATAAGAATATATGTTATAATTGAAGTATACAAGAATTTTTCCAAGTTCAAAATTTAAAATTTCCTATATAAACCTGCACAAAATAAATACCTTAAAATATACGTTTAAAATCTATAAAAAAAAATATCATTTCAGAATGTAAAGTCACATAACTTCGCTACCCCTCGTAAAAATGATTCTTAATTCAATAATACCACATGGCCTAACGCACTTTGTATTGAACGGAATTGAAGTGCCTTGTTTTAACTTTCAATTTAACCCCTCCGTAGTTCCATGCAGACTATTATTTTACAAGAAACTCCCTTTTAAATAGTATTTAAACTTAATCTTAAATTATAGCATATATTATTTTAATTTATTGAAAATACTTATATTTTAACTATATATATATATATAATTATTAAATCCTTTAAATTTATTTAAAAATAGCTAAATTTCATTTTATTTGATATACATAAATATGTTATAAATAATTTTATCATTATTCTAATATCTTATTCATCATCACATAAATGAATTTAAATTATTTCAATTGATATGAATTATGTTAATTTTTTTTTAAAATGATTTCAAATAAAGTTTAAGAGATTTTTACCATATAAAATTTTTGCTTGGAATTTAGGGTATGAATTTGTTTTTACATTTAAAATTTAGTATTATTGTGTTGTGTTAACGCTTTAGATTATAATATTTATTTTTTTTGTTTATTTATTTAAGGATAGATGTACATTGACCTGGGTGAATGATTAATTATCCGTTGCCATTTTCTTTGGTTAAATTCGACTATTTTCATGTCTCATTGTCGGTTGTCATTGCAATGCTTCCTAATTAGGTATGCATTTCTTTTTTCCTTTTTGTGATTTTTCATTTTTGACATACTAAGTCAGGTGAATTCTAAGGTACCTCTAAAGTTTTGATACTTGAGGTAGTGTGGCAAAATATAAGCCACTGGATGAGATTACAAAAATACAGGCCACTAGATGAGAGTACTAAACCCCTAAGAATACCTTAGCAAGCACCACTAAGTCAAAGTTAGTTTCCCAAAGCAACATAATTGACTCCTCACAACATAATCTCATATTAGTTATGAAACTTAATAAATACTAATAGCTTAGGCTGAATTGGTGGTTGACTTTTGGGCCAATGCTCATCAATGTATGACTGCCTAACATGAAGCAAATCAACCCATTTCATTAAGCAAGTTGGTCCATTTCATTAAGATGGGACCAATTGAAACCTTATGATAGCTAATATGCCTTCAACGACCTCTTGTGATATGACCGGTCACATTCAATTACAAAAATCGAATGCTATTGTTATGCTAATTGGACAGTGCTATTGTAATAGCTGGAAATGATTGTTACTTCCGGAATATTCTATCTTGATTAAAAAACTTGATTATTCATTTGAAAACTTTTTATTATTATAAAATAAATAATATATTTTCAAGATAATTTTTTTTATAAATACCAATTAAGTATATTGATATGTTTTTTAAACTTTTTTACTTTTCATTTCTAAGTTCTAACCAAATGCTTTTCATATACTAATTTGACCATTACAGAGCCAAAAATGAACCAACCATTGTTATTTGGCTTCATTATAGGTGATGAGAAGCTTTTTTATTGGTTTCTTCACCATGGTCTATTAAATAACTACCACTTTGGTAAGGTCAAGCTTCCTCTTGTTTAATTTTTGCTTTAATCATTATATGCAAGGTATACAGATCTATTCATAAATAATGAGTCAAAATATACGAACACATAAAAGGTCCATAACATCTTAGAACATAAGAAAATACAAATTAGGGCCTAAAGGTTGAAGTGGCATGCAATCAACTTTCTTGGTATTTGATTATAGTACTTGATTAATGTAGAAAATGCTATGGTAATTGAATATTGTATTCAATTACTAGTAAACAGAAGTAACTCTAAATTAGGATTTGAATATATTAATCGATTATCAACCTTTCATGATTAAAAATGCATAAAATCCACTTGGTATGCTCCTTTAAACTCTTTTCTTTAAGCATTCAAGCTTCTTGAAGTCCTTTTAGATAGTTCTTTATGATTGCCTCCTTTAGAATCATATCAAAAGCTTAGATGAACATGTGAAACATTTGAAATTTGTGTTGAAAATTATGAAGTATCAGAGGTTATGTGCTAATTTTAAGAAATATTCTTTTTATATGGAAAAATTTGTATCCATATATTGTGAGTACCATAAGCTTAATATGGATAAAGAAAAAATTAAAACAATTAAAGAATGGCCTCCACCTAACTGGTGAGATTAGGAGCTTTCATAATTTGGCTAGCTTTGTAAGATATTTTAGTGATATGACTACACCATTGAATTTACCTATTTTACCTAATTTTGTTAATTTTGTTCTTAAATCTAGTGATTTCTTTTGGTTGCATATCTCAAAGGAAAACAATGTTGCATCTAAGAGGAGAGGGTCCATTTTAAGTGCTTGAAAGAGTCATTAATAATGCTTTCAAGTTAAATCTTCTTTATGGGTATAGTTTGAGTGCTACATTTAGTGTTGTAGATCTTCTTTCAATGTAGGTGTTGAAGATTTGAGGATGAATTCTTTTGAAAAGAGAGGCAATGATGTAACTGCCTAAACATGTGAAGAGCATTGTAGAAGGGCCAATTGCAAGGAGCAAAACTAAAAAGTATAAAAAGGAAAGCTTAGAGAGACTTCCCAAGTAGGTAATGTGCATTTTAGATAAAGAGGACCAAACTTAAAGCCATCTAGCCATGTTACCATATGAAACCACTTTTGGGCTATATTGACCACTATCTTTGTCCAATATGGCCTCTAATTGTGTTTTATTATGTTTTAAGACATCTTGGGCCTATTTATGTATTAGTAGCTTTTGGACCGTTAATTTACCATTTTACCTTGAGTTATATACTTTAGTTACTATAAAACAAATACTGCCTAAATATTAGGTTTAAATTAGTATGTTAGTTTTAGGCCCAATTTAATCAATTTGATCCAATTATTCTAAGGTTTCACTTTATCTATATGAGGAGGTTTTTTCCTTATTAAAGTAGATATTATTCAAATTTGAAGTTCATGAGATTCTTTATAAGCTTTTTCTCTTTAGTTCTTAAAAGAGCTTTCAAACTAATTAAAGAATTCTTCTTTTGTGGCATCTAAGTTCATCAATTATCACTCCTTTTCTTTCCTATTCTAAAGTTTGGTGTGAATATCCTTTTATTTTTTGTTTCCAACTTTGAATTTTAGAACGTTCCTTGGCAAATTCTCATTTTTATAGGGTTCACATCAATATCCATGAGAAATCTATTCTTTTTTTTTTCCGCCACTTCATTCTATTAAGGTGTGTTAGAAACAAATAATTGTTGAATTATCCCCTTTTTTTTACACACAAATTCTTGAATTCATTAAACATATACTCCCTCCAATTAGTCTTTAATGACTTAATTGTTTTATCCAATTAATTCTCCATAAAAGTACAATAAGCCTAGAAGCATCTTGATGCTTCACTTCTATACTTATGGAGAAAGATATGGATGTATCTTATATAGTCATCCATAAATGTGATAACATATCTAAATCTTTGTCTATGTGCAACATATATCGGACCATAGATGTCAAAATGAATTAATTATAATGGTTTGTCATTATGTGATGCTTTCCAAAAGGTTTTCTAGTCGCCTTACCTATGAGACAAAATTCACAAGTTAGGATGGTTATTTATGACAAGGAACCAAGTAAGCCATTTTTAGGTATCTTGTTCATCTATCTGGCCTTATGTGCTCTAACTTTGTATGACAAATCTTTTATTCTTTAAATTAGGTTATATGTCAAATTGTATTCAACATAAATAAACCATCATATAAAGAAAAACTACATATGATATCATTACCAATATGAATATTAAGTACATCTCCATAGAAATTTAAGCGAAATCCAAAATGCAATAAACATATTATAGAAATCAAGTCTCTATAAATAATAAGTACATATAAACAAACTACAAGAACTAAATTCTTTCTATTTTTTATTGGAACTTTACAAGTTCCTATACATTCTACTTCTAATCTCACTTTGTTCCCACATAAACATACTTTGTTCCTTAAGAAATATTGCAAAATTGCACAATAGGTCTTAATCCCTCATGATGTGATTTGTAGCACCTAAATCCATAACCCATAAAGAGAGATTCTCTTTTAAAAGTACAAGACCAAACATGCAAAAATAAAGTATAATGATTATGCACCTTAGGTTTTTTGCATTCTTTAGCAAAGTGTCCTTTCTAGCCATAGCAAAAGCACTTCACCTTGCTATTATTTTTAGCCTTATGTTATCTATTCTTCTTAAACTTTCCACTAGATGATTTTCTCTTCCTTCTTGAAACCATTCTTTTTGAACTTCTTCTTAATCCATTTCTTCTTATTCCCAATGGAAAAAGAAGTTTCATAAATATATACCTAAGACTAGTTCTTGATATCCATAACTTCTAGTTCTAAAAGAAGATGACATGCAATAGCATGAAAAATTTTGATGTCAGCATTATGACATAAATTGACTTTCATCAATTGCCACTCCTTATCAAGAAGAAGTGAATTACTAATTATAGTTGCTGCTTATCAATGAGAGTATACTTAAATGCCTTTAAACATGCAATCATTTGGGATATTTTCTTTAAATGAGTGCTCATGTTATTTTCAAGCTTCTACACATAATTATCAAATTGTAGAATTAATGCTATCTATTACTCCAAAGAAACTAACCCATACTTTCCTTTAGCCTTGTCCTATATGGCTTTGGCATTTTTAAGCATGGAGAATGCTATAAGATCATTAACCATTGTACAAAAGTAATGCATGCCATGGTGTCCTTCTTTTTAAAGGCATCATACTTTATATGACAGGCATTATGGTAACCACCTTGGTTAAAGCATCTAATACATCTTGTTTCATGAGAATAAACTAAATCTTTTGCTACCATATGGTGCAATTGTCACCATTCAATTTTAGGTCTTTAATTAACTTTATGACAATGCTTTTTGTAGCACTTTCCATTTATTTATGCAAATATGTACCGTTTTAGCAAATTTATCTCAATTAGATATTTTATGAACCAAAATAGAATAATATGGCTTATTAATACTAAATCTAATAAGAGTAAAATACTACCATACGATTAAATCCATTTACACATGAATACGTTTATATCATTTCATCTTGTCCATTTAAAAAGCTTATTAAAAATCATGTTTCATGGTTCTAATCCTTGTTTTCACATGAAATCATTAAAACATCATTGATCATACTTAATAAACATGTTTGAAAATGCTTTCATGTAATTTCCTAGTCAAAGAATACAAAAAATGTACAAAATAACATGTTTGCATTTATTTTACACCATTGGCAACAATATGATTAGAACTGAATTTTCAAGTTTCAAAATACTAAAAAAAATGGGAACAAATTAAACATGATAAAAATCAACTTACTTGTCATAAGAACATGCATATCAAATAATATTTAACATAAGAACATGCATATCATGTAACTAAGCTCTGACACTAATGAAGGAATCCTAGTAATTCCATAAATAATATTAAGATCTAGGAAACCTACTTGTCCTCTGTAGAATCAAATGTGCACACCTTGAATGTGATGAAAGAAAGAACACAACAAAAAGCTAAAGGTAGACTCATAATTAACTTCTTGTACAAGTGAAAGCAAGGAATTGTTCACCACCTTTCTTTTTATAACTTGTATAAAATGCAACTTGATCTTCAATGGGAAAGGGTGAGTGTATTTTAAAGAGTCATTTCTCATTCACAACCTTGTTTTATTTTAGTGTCTTGTTTTTCATTATGTCATATGATTTATATATCGCAATGCACCAAAATTAGATTATACTAGTTTGCTAAAAACAATGTAATATAGTGAGACAAACTAGGTTATACCTTTATAATCCCTTAAATTATCTTTTCTAAATTTACTTGTTAACAATGTTTATACAATTATTTATATTATTTTTGCATGAAAAATAAAATAAATAAATAAAACAAATGGAAATAGAATGCAATATGAATATAAACAGTAATGTAGAATGCAATATGAATGCAATATGCAAAATTATGCAAAACACAGAATTGAGGGGGTTTATGATTCAAATTAAAATAAACATACCATATAAAGCAAAATGCAAGATAAACAATAAAAAAGAAATTAATTTAATAAAATAGCCAATTTAAAGAATTAAGAGCTCTAATTTAGATCAATCATGGATCAATTTATATTTGACTTTTCTAATTAATCTTTCAACCTTGAATTACCCAAAACCCTTGCAAGAATTTGTAAATCCTATGTTAGATTATCATCTAGGATTTGATCAATTAAAACTAGCTAAATTAAGAAACTTCTATAATGTATAAGCTATATTGAAGTTAATTTAAGGAAGTTAAACTGAGAAATTAAATTAGAAACCTTCAAATTAATCCCTCAACCTTCTACCCCTATGTGTGAAATTATAATTAACCAATCATAATTCAACATTAAAATAACAAAATATCATAAATTAGAAGGATGAATACCAATTATACCAAATCAACATCTAACACATGTAATTTTAAGAAATGAACACAAGTAATTAGAAAAAGAGAAAAATTAATTAGAGAAAGTCAATATTATAAATTATGATCTCATAATCTAAAAGAAAAGAATCTTAAACTCATTGAATCAACTCCAAAATTAGCCTTTTATGGCCAGAAAACATAAGCTATAGCAAAAAGAAAGAAAACTATTTTTTTTCTATAATGTAAAAAATCTAATTTCTAATATATGTTCTTGCCTTTATATCTGACTTAATTACCCTAAAACCCTATTGAACCTAAATTCTATATCTCTTGGGATTATAAGAATGGGGCCTTCTTAATTTTTAAAAAGCCTAGAGCCTATTTTTTCAACTATAACTTAGGCTCTAGATATCATATTGGGGTGATCTATATATTGTTGGAACTTTAAAGAAATATCCACAACTTTGGTATTTTAGTCAAAGCCTAATTCAAAATCCTTGAAGCCCTTTATTTAGTTAAGAAAGAGAAGCCCTATCTTTGTTCTAGCTAAGCTAGCTTTAATTTTTAGGCCATATCTAGAGTTGCAAAGGTCAAACTAATGTACAATAGTGTCCAAACCTTTATAAGATCCATCTTTACAACTTTTATGTTTATAGTTGAAAAATAAAAATAGTATCAAAATCTAACATTAATCGAATAAATTCAGAATATTATAAAACTAATTCAAAATATAAAATAAGGTCGTCATATACAACACACTAAAAGACATGAAATAGAAAGCAATAATATAGTAAATATTTTTCTCATTAAATTTCCTTACACTTATCTCTTTCATGTCATTAGGTAAGACACCACTTTATTTAAAAATAAGAAATAAAAGGCTTTACTTTCCAAAAACTTCAAAATCACAAATCCACAAGTAAAAGATAAATAAAAGCTAATAAAAAATATAACACGTTATGAAGAAAAATCTTAACAAACTTGATTCTAACAAACATAGCAACTTTATTCAAAAAGAGTAGATCAATATGGTGGATTCTCATAAGATTCATTATTTCTAACTTTCAAGTGTTCAAGGTAAATGTTTCACTCAAGTTCATTCCATGAAATTGCTCTATCATAAGCTTGTTAATAATCTAATCTTTACTACTCAAATCATATGTACAATATAAATCAAAAGAGCTTTATTTAAGGTTGTAATATAGCTAGGAAAAAAAGGTAAAATAAGGATTTAAAAGCTTAGAAACTAAATAAATTAATAGAGCACTTAAATAAAAAATATGTGACCCAATTATGAACAATTACAACTCAACACAACAAGTCAAATTCAAATTCAAACCTCATCAACTTCTTTGTTTTTCCTTTCTCTCTCTCTCTCTTTCTTTTTTTTTACTTTTTTTTCTTTTTTAACCAATCTTTGAACTTGAACTTAATAACTTTTTACAATACATAAACTCACATACATCCACACTTATTCAAGATTCCATTTCTTAAAAATTCAAATGCTCTACTAATCCCTAAAGTTGAGTAAAGATATTTATTTATTTTTAATTGAAAAAATGCTCATAGGTTAATTAACAAAGAAAAGAGCAATTAAATCTCAAGAGGGCTAAACAAGATAAACACTCAAGGTTCGCTATATGACTCTAGCTTAAACAAAAAAAGAATGCTTTTATCATTTTTATACATGCATGTTCAAAACATAATCTCAAAAAAAATCAAAACAAGTTCTAAAGAAATCAATTATAGAAGAACATCACACAAGAAGGAGAATAATATAAAATTTTAACATAAAGCTCAAAATCTCACAAGGTAAGTTATGCCACCAAGTTCAATCTACCAATTCCAAAATCTATCATTACATTAATCAATTTCAAGAAGTAAAATTATTCATTCAATCATATTATGAATCTTATCTAACTCCAATTGAATCCCATTCATAAAAATATAAAATCTCCATTAATGGAAAGCAATTAAAATGACTTAAAAAGACTCAAAAACAAGTGAAAAACATATTTTTTTTAAATTTTTAGTTTTTTATTGAAAGCATTAAAAAGCATTGAATGAAGACATAAAACATAAAGAAAATCCTAAAAGTATTCCCCTACACTTTAATTTTATATTATATTTAATCTAAAGCATATCAACATCATCAAGAAAGATCATCAAGAAATATAAAAAGAGATTGACAAAGAAAACAAAAGAGAAGGGCAAGAGATAACAAATATAAAATGGCTTAGGTTACTTCTTGAAAAGTGCCTTTTTTAATGTCTTGCGCTAGACATGGCTTCAATATCTTTAAACAAGATTTATTTGATAATTGGCTACTTCCATTGCATCCAATTTACCAACTTGTAATTCATCCATGAAAGAGTTACTTTGAAAATGAGGTTCATCTAGAAAAATTTCTCTAAGAACTATTCTTAAATTACCTTTACTTGAATATTCAAGATCATTTGATAAAATAAATTCAACATGATAGTTAAAATGACTTGAATGATCAATATGAGAGAACTCTTTTTTCTCTAAAAGTGAAACGTGTCCGTTATCATTTTTTCTACTATTTTTGAAATAATATTGCTATTTTTATCACTTAAGAATGTAAAAATTTTAGCACAAATGGCACACTTAAAATCACTATCTTTATGAGTGCACTTTTAACCATCTACACAATCCATAAATTAAAAAAATTCAAAAAACTTAGCAAGTATGTCATCATAAATAGCATTAACATGTAAATTAGAAAGAATAACCTTAAAACCAGTAAAATTAGAGTGAAAAATGTCAAAACTAGAAAAATTAGAAACAACAACAACAAAATTAGAAATAACAAAATGAAAGGATGAACATCAGAAAAAGTGGAAGGATTAATCAAAATCAGAAGAATAAAAAACACTAACATCAGAAAAAGTAGAAAGATGAACATCATGCAATAATGGCTCCAAAATGTTAAGAAAGGATATGGAGTTGTCTTGCATGACCTTAAAAATATTAAACTTAATTGTAACACCATCAAACTTCATGGTTAATGTTCCATCTCAAATATTAATCATAGTTTTTTCTATCTTCAGAAAAGGTTGACCAAGAATGATTGGTGGAAGGACTTTAGATGTCTCATTTTCCTTCTTCAAAATGTAAAAATTTACTAGAAAGACAAGTCGATCAACCTACACTAGAATATCCTCAATAACATTCAAGGGATAAATGTTAAACCTATTTGCTAATTGAATAACTACTCTTTTTTGTTTCAAAAGTCTTAAATTCAGTAAATTAAAAATAGAAAAAGGCATGACATTAATTGAAGCTCTTAAGTCTAACATAGCATGCCTAATCTAGTTTTACCTATGACACATAGAATGGTAAATGTGCCTAAATCTTTATATTTTCTTAGTAATTTTCTTTAAATAATTACAGACGCATTTAGCTCTACATTCACTATCTTATCACCCCCCAATTTTTGTTTATTAATGCATAAATTTTTTAAAAAGTTAGTTAGCATACTTTAGAATTTGACTTATTAAATCTAACAAAGGTATATTAACTTCTACTTTTCTAAAGAACTCTAAAATATGATTTTTCATCTTTAATTTTCTTTGGAATAATTCTTCTTCTTAGAAAAGGGAGGAGGTAGGAAAATCAGTGGGAGATGAGGCTGTAAGGAAAGAATTCACCTCACTATCATTATTTTCAATCTTCTTTTTTAGTTGCTTCTAGATTTTCTCTTCTAGTTAATCTCTAGTTTCTAGTTGATTGTTACTTGCTAGTTTATGGCTAGTTTTTGGTTATAAAGGTTTGTCAACTTCCTTACCATTCCTCAACATAATGGCATTCACAATTTTTTTATTCTTTGTATTGTTGGAAAAAGGTTGATTTGATCCTTGTGCTCTCAACTCACTTAAAGTAAAAGATAGTTGGCCAATTTGAGTTTGCAAATTGATAATTATAGCTTTTCTTCTTTGCTGTAATTACAAGTTATTTACTACCATTTGCTTGACTAGTTCTTCAAATGATGATTAAGAGGACGAAGAATTCGCTTCTGGTTTTTAGACAGGGTTAGGCTGCATTCTATTATAGGTAGGAGCAAGGAAAGGGTGTTGAAATTAGCCAAGATTACTATCATATATGAAATTTTGATTTTTTGTCCAACTAGGATATTAAGCTTGCTACTTACGGTACTAGTTGGCTTACTACTGGAATTAATTTGGCTATAGCTAATATTGTGGTCTACCAGGAAAAATGGCTACTGTATAAGCATGAGGAGGTTGATGCTCATCATCTTGCAATGTGGGATAATAATTAGTTGGAGGATTTGGATAGAAGCAAATTCCATAAAGTATAACAGAAGGAGAAGCTTGGTATTGTTGCTGTTGTCCCATTGCCATTTACTTAATTAAAGATGTTAATTCATCCAATTTGTTTTTCAATTTTTGCTAGATGGAATGAGAGAAATTTATCTCATTCATGCTTGTTGTAGCTATAACTCTATTGTTAGACTACTAGGAGTTATCTGCCATATTTGTTATAAGATCTCTAGCTATTATGGAAGTTTTATCCACCAATACTCTACCACTTGCTGCATTAATCATGCTTTTATCCATAAGAAGTAGCCTTTATAGAAATACTGAGTTAGAAGCTGTTCACTAATCTGGTGGTGTGGATAGCTTGTACATAGTTTCTTAAACCTCTTCCAATATTCATATAATGATTCTCTATTCAATTGCCTTATGCTACAATCTCCTTCCTAATTATAATAACTTTGGATGCAGGGAAGAATTTTTCTAAAAAGAGCTGCTTCATATCATTCTAACATGTTATAGATCTAGGTCGTAGGTAGTATAACCAATTTTTGACAACATTAGCAAAGGAGAAAGGAAAGACCTTTACCTTAATATGGTTTTCTGAGATCCTTTAAAGCTTTATGGTTGAACAAACCACATGAAATTCCTTCAAACATTGTAAGGGTCTGCACTTGTAAAACCATTAAATCTTGGAAGCAAGTGTATTAAACCAGCTTTAAGCTTAAAATCAACATCTAATTTAGGGTAGTGGATGCCTAATGGTTAGTAAGTAATATCAAGGGCAACCAATTCCTTTAAAGTTTTATTGTTATTAGCCATGCTATTAGAGTTGCTTTAAGGTTCAGAATAGGGGAAAGGAATGCTAGAACTATTTTTATTTCTACTTTTATACAAAAAATGAAACGTTTTATTAATTTCAATATCAAACTCTACTAATTTAGCAATAGTTCTCTTAGTCATACACTACTATTACACTACACTACAGTAGGTAGACTATAAGAACACAAAAACACCAAAATGGGAATACACTATGAAAAATCACCCTAAACATATTTAGATATTTTAAAAAATTATGAGATACCATGGAATGAAAGATATAACCATGCAAAACCTAAAAATACAATAAAAATCTTTAAAAAAATTAAAAGGGTGCTCAAAATAATGAAACTTAGCTAAAAAGCAAGGCACTTTATAAGCAAAACTACTGACTTTTGATGAGAAAAATCAAAACTATCACCATAAATTTTTTTAGCTCAATTAGAGTTGGTAAGACTTAGTACTTGTATAAGGGGGTTAAGATGCAAAATAGTGCAAAGGTGATTTCTTTAAGCTAAAAACCTTTGTTTGAATGTGGGATGAAGTAAAATATAATGAAATATGATAAATTAAAGTGAAGGAATATGCAAGAATGAAAGAATACAAAAGAATCCAAGAAAATATAGCAAAAGAGTAGCTACTATAAAATGCAAGTAATGCACTAATAGATGTAATTACTAACTAAATGGCTTAAACAATTATATAACATATAGCTATTAATATGTAGGAAAGAATTAATTCAAGTGAATCCTTAGCAACAATGATAAAATTTTGATTTGCATATTATAATGCACTAAAATTAGTTTATACTAGTTTGTTAAAAATAATGTAATACAATATGATAAACTAGGTTGTACCCTTATCATCTCTTGAATTATCTTTTCTAAACTTACTTGCAACAATATTTACATAATTGTTTATATTATTTTTGCATGAAGAAATAGATGAAATAGATGGAAATAGAATACAATATAGATGCTGATAGTAATGCAAAATGTAGTATGAATGCAAATGTAGAACACAAAATTAAGGGCTTTTATGATTCAAAATTAAAATAAATATATTAGACAAAGCAAAATGCAAAATAAATAGTAAAGAAAAAATCAATGTAATAAAAGAGCCAAATCAATGAATTGAAAAACTCTTGTTTGGATCAATCATGAATCAATTGATATTTAACTTTTTTAATTAATCTTTCAACCTTGAATTACTGGAACTTCTGCAATAATTCATGAATCCTATACTAGATTACCATCTAGGATTTGATCAATTAAGATTAGTCAAATTAAGAAACCTTTATAATTTCTAAGCTAGATCAAAATTAATTTTAAAGATAGAATTCAATTGAATTAAAAAATTAAATTAGAAAACATCTAAATCAATCCCTCAACCCTATGCCCTTATTTGTAAAAGTATGATTACCACCTAAAATTCAACATCAAAATAGCAAAATATTAGAAATCATAAGGATGAATGCTAATTATACTAAATCAACATTCAATACATACAATTTTGAGAAATTAGCATAAGTAATTAGAGAAAGAGAAAAATTAATTAGAGAAAGTTAATATTACAAATTATGATCTTATAATCCAGAAGTGAAAAGCCTTAAACTCCTTAGATCAACTCAAAACTTAGCCTTTTATAGCTAGAGAACATAAACTAGAAGAAAAAGAAAGAAGACTATTTATTATTTAGAGTGTAAATCTTTGATTTCTAATTTGTGTTCTTACCCTTACACCTAACTTAATTATCTAAAAACCCTATTACACTTAAATTCTATGTCTTTTAAGATTATAAGAATGGGGTCTTTTTAATTTTTAAAAGCTCAAAACCTATTTTTACAAAGTAATTAACTTTAAAAATTACAATAGTGAATTCCTACAAGTTCAAATTTCAACCAGTATAAGACTATTAAAATAACGTAATTTAAGTAAAACATAACATAAAAATTGTAGTTCTAGGTGTTATGAAGGTTTGAGAGCTAGTTTCACATTAATTGGATTTATGTAACTCTAGATATGGCCTAAAAACCAAAGTTAGGTTAGTTGGGACAAAGACAGAGCTTTACCTTCCAAACTAAATAAGGACTTCAAGGAGTTTAAACTAGGCTTTGACCAAACACTAAACTTGTAGATCTTTCTTTAACCTTTTCAAAGATATATAGATCACTCCAATCTAACATTTAGAGCCCAAGATATAACTGAAAAATAGAAATAGTGTCAAAATCTAGTATTAACTGAATAAATTTAAAATATTGTAAAACTAACTCCAAATTATAAAATAAGGTCAATTTTATAAAATTTAACAAATATAACACACTGAGAGACATTAAATAGGAGGTCATAATGTATATAAAATCTTTCTTATCATCATACATGGTCTATTTATATGCTATTAAATATCTCTTTACAAAATTTCACAATCTTAAGAAGAGACACATCTCTTCACAAAAGGTCTCACCCTCTTAAAGGTTAGGACACTTAATGTGTCACACTTATTAAGTCTTTCTTATGCATTTGTATAATTTATGTGCACACATATATTCACATGAAGCCAATAGCTCCTATTCACACTAGAGTGACTTAATAATAAGTTGTAGTTGTACAATTGATACTTATGTCTAAAGGAATTCTTACAACCAAATTTCCTAAAATAGCGCAAGGACTTGGGACAAAAATGCCAAAAAATTTTAGAATAACAAGATGTAAATATCATGAATATTGAATAGCATAAAAATGAATTTAAGGAATGTCATGACCCATCCTAATCGTGATTGGCATAAATTCTGTTACCGATTTCCAATAACCTTGATAATTTTTTTTATTATTTCTATCTAATGAGAGTTTCCAAATTTTAAAAGGACTTGAATTTTCATAATAAATTTTTATAAAAAAATGGACAGAAACTTTCCTCTTTTTGGATACTTTTTGAAGGTCACACGCCTTATAATACAAAACTTATATTAATCTAGATATGATAGAATCATATACATATATCATACTACACAATTACAAGATATATATATATATATATATATATATATATATATATGAGTCAATGCATTATAAGCGGAATCACCATCACAATCATTCATTTCTAATCATAGTTCAAAACAAGCCTTAATTGTCAAATCTTCCAAACGATTTTTTATTCTCTATATATACATCAAGCTCAAATATGCTCATCATAACATGTAAACATTAAAGATATAATAGACTGAGTCATAAGAACTCAGTGAGCATATATTTACCAATATTTTACAAGTGGTCAATTTCATATAGTAATAATAATAAATTAATCATACATTAAGTCAAAAAATACTAGCAAACCTAATTTTTGTATTTTTGAAATATGTAAAACCATGATTTAAAATAAAAATTTAATTGCACATGACTTAAACTTTATTTCTCATATCCCAAACATAAGATTCTTAACTGTATATTACAACTCAATATCATATACTACCCATTCCGAGTAGATATAACACTCACAAACAACCATTAAAGTTCAAATGCAAATAAATTCCCACAGTCACATCATCAGTGAAAATCAATCACAACTAGTCATATTATATCACATATTCTAATACAATAAACACACATATAACTGTTCTATAGTATTAAGGTCAATTCTATACTTTTCTCACTTGTTAGTCAGAAATTTTTCATTCGGCTTTTAGATTGATCTTATCCATTCCCCAGTTGTTCGTTAGGAACTTCTCATCTAACTATCACATCATCTCTTCATCACAGATTATGATACTCAATGTTATTACTTTAACATAGTTCACAAAGTTTCAATGCCTCATAAGGCTCGATTCACAATATAATAAATTTGCTAGAGTTTTACTCTATTCACATCATCAGATTCAATATAAGCCCGCATAAACAATTAGTTAACAATTACAGATAATCAAAGCATATAATATAATCACAATATGATCTATTAAAATCGATTAATCAATATCTACTATCAACACCACGCTTTCACTGTGCATTCTGATTTATTGTCATTAACTCTAACAAGTAATTGCACTTATACCATAGAACTGAACTTATAGATACACAAAAAGTTTAAACTATTAATAGGAAGAATATAATTTACATATTTAAACTATCCTTTATTAGAATATTAAATCGTAGTAAAATATATACTCATCTGAGGATCCATGTCTACTTCAAGAATCTTTTATTATTTTATTTTCATCATCCACTTCTTCTTACTTTACAGTTTATGATGATATCAAATTCATAAATATTGATATCATCCATTTTCTTACCAAACTTTCTATTTCAAGTTCTATTTACAGTATAATTATATTTTAATATCTCAAGTTATAGTTTATCTAACTTCTAAAACTAATACTTTAATCGAAGATTTATCCTAATATAAAGAGCTTATAATCATATAAGTAAAATGTTAAACCTTAAGACTTCAAAAGGACTTCTTTTCATTTACATTCACTTTAAATATTACAATTTCACATCCAAATTATGATATACTAACACTCCACATTATCAACTCATTTCTAAGGTTTTACTTTTAATTCAAATATATCATTATTTAGAAATTTTTAGATCGAGACTATATAGACAAATATTAAAGCTTAAAACTTTAGAGGATCCATTTACACTATTTAATCATTTTAGATTATAATTTCCTTTCCTATTTTTTTAATTATTTTTTAACTCTATTTTAGTAATAACCCAATTTTGATATACTTGACATGTGACCAAGCAATTCATACTTCTGTTCAAGTCTTTAATGGAAGAGCAGTTTTTCATTAAACATGGACGTAGGCATTAGATATATCAAACTCACGCCATGCACAATATTCAAAGATAAAATAGTGCACTACATTCATAGGAAGTCTTATAATATCAAGGCCTCTAGAAAGCTGGAAACCTCATCATTTTTAATGTGCAGGATGGAGATAACAATAAAACTAGCATGATATAAAATTCTAAGCATCCTTTTCATCAATAAACATTTTGGATAAATTGACTTAATCAGAAGCACTAATTAAGATAGATGCTAATAAGTTTGATATAGTTTTCAGATAATCACAAATAATGGATGGCTGAGAATCATAAATTTTTATTAGATTCAGAACAAGTAATTGAAAACCTGAAATTTCTCAACAATGGAAAATTCCTCCAAAAATTGAATAACGAGAATGAAAGGAAGGATTATGTAACGGGACCTTAGGGAACAACAGCGACATTCGAGAAAAAAGATGACAAAGAAATAGAACCGTGCGAGAAAAAGGAGATCAACTCCATGTAGCTCCCCCCACGCCATTGCTTGCGGCTTCTTCTCGCTGGTCATGGTCGCAAAATGGCAGCAGCGATTTGTAACGGCCCAGCTAGCTATCGGCTTCCGCGCAACCTTGAATGCCAGCTCAGAGCACAAAAGCTTTCGAAGCTGGTGGCATGACCACCGAAAGCAGCGACTTCAGACAGTTAGCAGCTCAGGAAGAATAAAAAGGAAAGGAGGAGGAAGAAGGGAGAGAGGGGAGAAAGGCGGTGAAGTTGGTAAGAAAAGATGAGAAGAAAGAAGAATCCAGAAATAAAGAGGGGGACAGCAACTGGTAAAAGAGAATCACATGGAAATCGAGAGATGCTGTCCGAAAATTGCAAGAAAAAGAAAAAAAATAATATTAATCTCGAGTTTGGCTACTGTGCTTCTCGGTGTACCGAACAATTATTCCCTTTTTAAATCTTATCTATCAATTCCTCTTTAATTCAATCTTAGCCATTCATTTAAATTCTCATTCTATAAAATTTCCTTTTTCTTGTTGAGCTTAAAAATCCCACTAAAAAAAATTCCAATCTCATATATTATATTTCTGATAATTTTGCAATATATATTTTAATAAACAAATTTTATCTAAATTTTCAACTTACTTATTTTTCACAATTTCTAAGGATAATTTATCAAATGTCAATAACCATTCTCATAAAACTTTTATATTAGTAATTACTATTTTTCACTTATGAAAAAATTCTCATAAAAATATTTAAACTAACTTCAATGGTAGTCATTTAAAGTTAAATCTATTCCAGACTTTTTCAATTTAATTTCATATCATCAACTTATGCAAAATTTCTTATAAAATGACTTTAATTTATTCTTACATCAATAATAATCATAAAAATAAATAATTCTCATAAATATCATTTTTTTAATTTTTCAAAACCTTTAATTTGAAAAATAATTTAAAATTCAAATATTAGCTAAATAATAACCAATTATCCACTAGTATTGAAATTTATAAAACATAATTTTTGGGATATGATAAGGAATAATACAGAAATTGAAACAAATAATAGGATAGTGATATGAATTGCACACAAAAATTGGCACAACATTCAAAACTAACTCAAATAGAATTGAAATAAGAAAATGATTTGAAATAGAAAGGTGAATTTGGATAGAAGCATAAAATTATAGTAGTAAAATAATAGTAACAAAATTGGCAGAATTATAGTATACTCGAAAAATAAAATGAATTGAATTGAACTAAAAGAAAAAAACATAATTGAAAGAAAGAATGCTAAAACAAAATGTATCAAAAGTAGATATAAATGCAATTGGATGGTAGAAAAATGAAAATAGAATTGCAACAACAAAAAAATGCAATTTAGCATAATAGTAACATGATGAATCAATTTAGATAAAAAAAATTACAAGGTGAAATAAAAGTGCAAAAATGCAAAAAATGAAATTTCAACAATATGACAACAATAGAAAATGAAATTGCAAATTGAAAAAGGAGAAACCTAATAGAATAGTAGCAAAAATTAAATAAATAAAACCTAAGAATGGGAACCCAAAGCTCTGAATATCAAATAATGTGAATTCAATAAGAACATAGCTTAAAGAACCTATGAACATTCTAGAATTTGCCAAGGGATATCCCAAATTTAGAAAATTGAAATGAAGATAGAATAATATATTCACCACACTTTAGAACAAAGAAGAAAAAGGAATGATAAGTGATGAATTTGATGCTATAAAGGTGAATTCCTTTGATAAATCTAAAAGTTTATTTAAGATTTTAAGAAAGAAAGCTCACAAAGAGGCTAGGCTTTTATTGAAAACCTCAAATCTAATTTCTATAAGTAACAAGCCTCCTTATATATAGCTTGAATGAAAACCTATATAAAATATGCTCAAATAGACCAAAATTGGCCTAAAATAGAATTCTAATCTAACCCCAATTAAAGGACTTTTAGATAACTCTAAGAAACACAGAGAATAACTCAAAGTAAAATAGCAAAATGTATTAAAGCCAAATGGGTCAAAATACATTTAACCTAAATAAAAAGTGCAAAATGTTCTAAAATGACTAAGTACATAAAATGACATAAAGTAAACCTAAAATATCATTAAATATGCAAAAAAAAAAAAGAAGCTAATGTGGCATATGGTTATGTTAACTTAGTGATGATGTAACGTAACTTCAATGCACTTAACCAAGTTATCATTCAAGCTCACCTCCTTGTGTGCCTAATCATCTTAAGTCAAGCCTTTAGAGAGCTTCTTTAATCCTCTTAGCCTTGCCTCTTGTAAGTGATCTTCCTAGAAGGTGCAAAAGCTTTTTGTAACTCATAAACCATTAGCTCCATTATCGTGGTTAGGATTATTTGAGGCAAATAATGTGTTAAACTAGATTGCAAATTGATTGAATTAAATTTGATGTAAAAGATACAAGTTTTAAACACTTACATAATTTTGCATAAATTCATGTATCCAATTATATTTCTCTTTTTAAAAAAGGCTCTTTTGTAGTGGTTATGATTATTTGAGGCAAGTAGAGCATCAAAGTTGGTTAGAAATCAATTGAACACAATTTGTTTCAAACAATGAAGGTTTTGTGCACTTTCATCATTTTGCACAAATTTGTGTATACATGAAGGAAACTCAAGACATCCTTGATTTACATATAAAGATTCATGAACTTACTTATATTTCCAAGTAAAGCGAGCCACAATGCACAAAATACTTTGATCCTAATGATTTTATAGAATATTCTTGGGTAATAGAAATAACACTAAATGCATGCTTAGGATCAGTAACCAAGTTAACACTACTAAATGGAAAATGAAAGTCTTGTTTACCCTTTTCTTTGCATGATAGGCCCAAGAATAACCTTGAATCAAGAATTAGTGTTTTCTTTGAAATTAAGTGGTAGATAAACTTTTTCTCTATTCCATTTATGCCATTTTATTTCACTATTCAATCATATTTACAGATAATGCTAGGATCAAGATGTTTCTTGATCTTGTACTAATATGTTTCTTGACCATGAAATAACACATCTCTTGATTATGAATTGATGTGTCTCTTAATCATGAATCAACACATCTTTTGACTATGAACCAATGTGTTTAGTCATCATGAATCAACATTTCACTTGATCATGAATCATTATGTCACTTGAACATGAATCAACATGTTTCTTAATCATGAAACAACATGTCTCTTAATCATGAACATACATATCTTTTGACTATGAACCAATGTGTCTAATCATTATAAATTAACATGACATTTGATCATGAATTAATATACCAGTTGAACCACTTTAGGGAATGAACACCAAAAGACGCATTTTTATCTTTCCTTAACAATTCAATCAAGTTTAATCTTATACAAATATTTGGATATTGGTGCTTACTAGTTCAAATATTCTAACAATACAAACATATTTCTACACTTAAAAAGGGCTTGGTTATTAGAGGCAAATAAAGCATCAAAGTCAATTTGAAATTGATGGAATATATGGTGTAAAAGATGAAATTCTTGTGTACGTTAGCCATTTTTTACAAATTTAGGGACTTTAACAAATTTCTACATTAGAAAAAGCTCCTTATAGTATCAAAGTTAGCTAGAAATTGGCTAAAACAATTTAGTGCAAGAGATGTAAGTTTTGTTCACTTATATCGATTTGCACCAATTTGAGCATTCAAATAGATTTCTACACAAAAAAGGCTCTATTATCATGATTATGATTATATGGAACAATTAAAGCACCAAAATCAATTAGAAATTGAAGGAACATAATTTGGCACAAAAGATACAAGTTTTATAAACTTTCATCATTTTGCTTAAAATTTTACATTAAAAAATAATTTGGTACAAAAGTTTCAAGATTTTTTAATTTGCATAAATTTGTGCATCTATAGAGATTTTTGCTCTAAAAAAAAGGCTCCATTATCATTGTTATGGTTTTTTGAGGCGGTAAAGCATCAAAGTTGATTGGAAATTGATTGAACTAAATTTGAGGCAAAAGTTGTAAATTTTGAACACTTTCATTATTTTACAAAAATTTATGCATCCAAATAAATTTTTGCCCTAAAAAAAGGCTCCATTATAATTAATTTGATTATTTAAGGTAAATAAAACATTAAAGTCAATTAGAAATTGAATGAGCACAATTAAGTACAAAGATGCAAGTTTTATTTAGTTTTATCATTTTGTGCAAATTTGTGCTCCATGGATTTTTACATTAAAGAAAGATTCCATTATCATGGTCATGACTATTTGAGACAAATAAAATGCCAAAATTTAGTACAAAAAGATATAAGTTTTCCTCACTTTCATATTTTTGCACAAATTTGCACATCTTGATAGATTTCTACGCTTAAAAAGGCTCTATTAAAGTGTCAAAGTTGGTTTGGAATTGATTAAACCAATTTGGTGCAAAAGAAGCAAGTTTTGATCATTTTCATCATTTTGCATAAATTTGTGATTCTAAATAGATTTTTGCATTAAAAAAGGTACTATTATTATTGTTATGATTTTTTAAGGTAAATAAAGCATCAAAATTGGTTAAAAATCTATTAAATGCAATTTTGTGCAAAGGAAACAAGTTTTGTGCACTTTCATCATTTTATGCAAATTTGTGCATCCTAACACATTTTGGTAGTAAAAAAGCCTCATTTATCTTGGTTATGATTATTTGAGGCAAATAAAGTATCAAATTCAATTAGAAATTAATTCAACAATTTAGTATAAAAGATGCAAATTTTGTACATTTTCATTATAAATTTGCATCAATTTGCGCATCCAAATAGATCTTTGCATTTAAATAGGCTTTGTTATCATAGTTATGATTATTAGAGGCAAACAAAGTGTCAAAGTTGGTTCAAAATCAATTGAATGAAATCAGATATCAAAGATACAAGTTTTGTACAATTTTGTCATTTTGCACAAATGTGGGTACCCCTTACATAATTCTATACTAGAAAAGGCTCCATTATCATGATTATGATTATTTGAAGCAA
The DNA here is from genome assembly GCA_020226215.1 of Sindora glabra. Taxonomy (NCBI): domain Eukaryota; kingdom Viridiplantae; phylum Streptophyta; class Magnoliopsida; order Fabales; family Fabaceae; genus Sindora; species Sindora glabra. The sequence continues at coordinate 21,784,818 of CM035235.1, forward strand.
ATAAAGTGTCAAAGTCAAATAAAAATTAATTGAACACAATTTAGTATAAAAGATGTAAGTTGTACACATTTTCATCTTTTTGCACAAATTTATGCATCCAAAAATATTTTTATACTAGAAAAGGTTATATTATCATGGTTATGATAATTTGAGGGAAATAAAATGTAAAAATCAATTTAACACAATTTAATACAAAAGATGCAAGTTTTGTATGCTACCATCATTTTGCACAAGTTTGTACGTCAAAACAAATTTCTACACTTAAAAAGGCTCCATTAAAGCATTAAAGTTGTTTGGAAATTGATTAAGCCTAATTTGATGCAAAAGTTACAATTTTTTATCACTTTATTTATTTTGCATAAATTTATATGTCCAAATAAATTTCTACAGTCAATTCCTTGCATTCCTTTTAGCGTTCTAGTGAATTACCAAAATTTTCTTCAACAAACAACTAATAAGAGAGAGAAATTCCAACTTATCGTTACTATTGGCATATTTTATGACCATCCTATGTAACTATCAAAACTACCTTTCTAATTCCCCTATATAAACAAATCTTTACCCTAACCAAGCATTTTACTATAAAAAATATATATAGATATCAACTTTTCTCTTCTTTTCTATTTTTATTCTCAATCCTATAGAGAAACAACAACATCTCCTCTTTTCTTTTCTTATCTTTTCTTTTTATTCTGAATCCCAGAAAGAAACAACAATATATACACAGAAAACAGCCATGGATAATCTTAAACAAACTTTTGCAAATTTGAAAATCCTTATGTTATTCTTGTTAGTTGGAATTGTTTACCTCTATTATAGTTCATCTTCTTTGTCTGATCCATTATTTTCAATCCAGAATGAATCGATTTGCACCGTAAGTTCAAAATTAAACCATGCATTATATAATTTTCAATGTTTAATTTTTTTTTTGTAATTTTCAATATTTATTCTTTTTTATTTATATTTCTAAATTTTTCAATATTTATGTCCCTTTGTTTCAAAACATCGTTGTAGGTAGCCAATGATAAACCTCAAGATGAGCTTGAAGCTGCCTTAGCAAAAGCCTCAATGGGAGGAAAATTTGTGATAATTACAATCATAAATAAAGCTTATGCAGACCAAGATTCTAGGGATGACAATACTATGTTTAATCTCTTTCTTAAAAGCTTTTGGCTAGGAGAAAATACAAGGTTCTTTCTTAATCATATTCTCATAGTAGCTGTTGATTGGACGGCCTATCATCGGTGTCAGTTTCTGCGATTAAATTGTTTTAGATTAGAAACTGACGATGTTTATTTCGAAAGTGAAAAAATGTATATGTCTAAGGATTTCATCAATATGATGTGGAAAAGGACGTTCTTTCTATTGCAAGTCCTCAAACTTGGATATAATTTTGTTTTCACAGTACGTTTTCTTTTTCTCTCACTCATAACTCATGCCAATTTTATTTATGTAATATTACTTTTTCTTTCAAATGTGTTTGTGTTTGTTTGGATTGTGTTTATGGTTATAGCTATGTTTGTGGTTACAATTGCATTTGCAAAGGCCCAGGTGCAAACAAATGTGAAAAATAGTAAATATAAAATAAAATTATGATAAATTGCTTTAAATGCATTATTATGCAAAATTATGATTTTATATTGTGATTTGTAACTCTAATATTGCACATAATATCATTATTGCACTATATTTTGTAATTGCAATTGAACTTTGTATCTACCATGTATTATTCTTTTATTTATTTGCAATTTTAGTAACTAAAACTATAATTTGTAACCACAAATTAGAATAATGTACACGAGATATACTATGGATGCCAAATATACTGTGGATGCCAAACTTTAGCTATAGTTAAAAATTTTAAAAATTATTATCAAATTCAGTTCTTACTTTTAGATTAAAGAGTTTAAGATAAAACTATTATTGAAAAGGTGTGAGATAAAACTATAAGCTTATAAACTTCTTTAGACCGAGTCCTTTTAACAAGTTGCATTTAGCATGCATTTAAGAACCAACAAAAAAGAAAAAAAATCATTAATTGTTTATTAGAAGGAGTAGTGATATTAATTTCCACAATTAAGATATAGAAAATTAAACATACAAAATCCAAGGCTATTGTATAATCGAAGATTCATAAAATGATTCCTAATAAAAAAAATGGTGACTAGATGAGTTGAGTCAATACTAATTAGCAATTAAGCTTATACATTAATATTATATATGACTTAAATTGGAATCAAAGAATTGATGATCTAGGATTGAAGGCATGTAGGCCTCACAAATGTGAAATTCCTAACATTCTCATGTTTTATCTCTTTCCTCTTATAGTATGAATTTTTCTTACTTTAAGAAAAGGAAGATATTTACCTAAGGAATACAAAGGCTTCACATTGTGGGACCTATATGTTTTCATTTTTAAATCATTAATTGTTTGACTTCATTGCATTTGGGTTATAATATTATGTTTAGGCTTAAATTTTATGAATGTATATTTGCCTTTATTTTATTAATACTTGTGAAGTTCATACTAATTACCAATAAATTAGTGATTTCTACAATACCTTTTAAGTTTAAAAACATAAGGTGACAAGCAAGCCCATAAGTCATTAAATTGAGGTGGTTTGATCACATCTATCTATTTTAAGGATGTCTATGATCAAATATTCCTTATCTAACAACTTATGGAGTTGTGTTATTGATGGTAGCACTTTAGCCAAAATCGTGCAACATATGCATGCCATTCTTAATGAACATGCCACCTTTCCCATTAAACCTTTGTGACACTCTTAGAATAGATAGCAAGACTCACAAGTTTAGAAGCCACAATCAAATATCACTAAAGTGTCTATGCATGCTAATACACAAGATCACCCTAAACTAAGAGCCTTGAGGCCTAATGAACTAAAAGGGACAACTTTGAAGTGGGAAATGAACACTCCATTCACTTGATATATGCCTTATCCTATAATTTTGAATATGTAAAGGATGATTACAAGCTAACACACTCATCCTCAACTTAATGCCACACTATTTTCACTAGATTATTGACACCTCACCCTCTTTAAGAGCATTTTCAGTAAAAGCTCACCTCATATAAATAGATGTACTTTTTCTAAGTCATTATAAGCCTTTTTTTCCATGCTTTGGCTATTAAATTAGTTCCATAATACATCAAAATAAAGATAAAAATGTGAACATTGCAAATATAGACTTTTTGAATCTGTTCGAATTCTTGAACCACACCAAAATTATTAAAATATCATCAAACATAGAAAAATTGGGAAAACTAGTACATAAGTTAGATTAACCTTAAATTTCAATCATAAGACTTGTACAATGCTTAATTTTTCTATCAAGTTTCATCTAAAATTGAGAATGTTTGCCTATCAAACTTTTCATAATTATTGGCTTGAGATATTTTTTTCCACTTCAAATGTTAATTTGATGCCTTAATCTAACATAGCATCATGAAGAATCTACTTACTATCATAAAACTTAAATCAGTTTTTAGTCTAATCCTCTAACTTACTACTTCAACCACTCATGCCTACATTTTATGTACTATGAATGTTCGCCATCTCAATTTTAAGCTATCATCTCTGTAACATTAATATCCTTTTGCTAAAATGCATCTTCCACAAATCTCTTAAAAGGTTACCTTTTTAAACTCTTTTCAAAGTGTCTTGATGCCCTCTAGTGCCACTTTCTAACTAACTCTCTTGAACAAGTTACCTCTATAAATTATTTAATGGTTCATTATCTTTATAATTTTATGCTCATTTCCTTTATAGCTTGTATAGATGCCACCTCTATAGCAAAATGTTTGCTAACTCTATAACTTATAAGCAATGCTAACCAATTTGAATTAGCTATCAATAAGGTATCTTAATTTAATGTCCATAACACCAACATGAGAGACAAGACTTATACCTTGATTTACACATTGGGTCTTATAGCCTTGTTTCTAAGATAGCTTATGTTACTTTTAATCAATTCATCATATTTTGCAATTCCATTTGCATACTTAGTTAGATCATCTAATCCTCTTTAAATCAATATCTTTTGGCATCTTATCGACCACCATAACTAATTTGAAGTTAATGCTTTTTACCATCATGGTTTTTATGACCCCTTCTATGTGTATCCTCTAATAACTTATTAAAGCATATCTTCTAATAGCTCCTTCACTTCAACACTTAGAAAAAGGTTAAGTATAGAACATCCTTCATTCTAGCTTAAGCATCACATGCTTATGCACTAACAATGTAAGCTCTAGGGTATTATGATAGTATCTCTTCTTAACTAATGATGTGCTAGCTTTTTAGCACCTTGAATGATCCCTCTATACCTCATTGACATAATTTTAGACTATTTTCTCTCTAGTGTAATTCACTTACACCTTTCAATTATGGCTACACCTTTTTGCATGACCAAAGTTTTGCCTTTTAACTTTACTAATCCTTCTAGAAATAGTTAAGTCCTCGAGCAAGACCAAAGCTTCTTCCTTTGAATAGACCATCAATTTATTCATCCCTCCTAATAATGTTTTTACATCCTTTAATGCCACTATTATAAATGAGCACATAACTAACATCTCATGCAATGCTATCTAGCCCTTTGGCATAATGCTTATATTTGATCCACTAATCTACATTTCTTTAAATGCATCATATTCCTGCACACTAGCTTTTCAAGTCAATCTAACCTTTTGTACCTTTTGTTCAAGTCTTTGGCAATGTTTTTTTTTAATTTAAGAATGATAACTTTACATATCTTTCATATAGTTTTGGATAAGCCACATTCAAACCAATTGTAACCTAATTGATCTTGGTCTTTTAGCACAAATTGAGCTTTAATACCAACTATCACATGTTGGTAGCTTTTTAATTGAAACCATGCAATGCATCTTTGCTACTTTTAACAAACATGCAATCCTTCCAATAAAATCCTCATGGCACCCTTGGAATAAATAACAAGACTCATAAATTTTTAAGTTATAATCAAATATTGCCAAAGCACTTACACATGCTAAGGTACAAGATTGCCATAAATAGGGAGCCTCTGGGCACAATAAGCTAAAAGAGATAATTTTTAATAGGGAGAAGGATACTTTGTTCACTTAGTATATGCCTCATTTCATAGTATTAAGTATATAATGGATGACTACTAGCTAACGCACTTGAGTTCCTAACTTAGTGCTAAGTGACCTTACTAAGCTATTGATACTCTACCTCTATTAGAGAGAATTTTGAATAAAAGTCCTCTTTGTATAAGTACATATACTTTTTTTGAGTTGTTATAAGTCCTTTTCTCCATGTTTTAGGTGATAAATTAGCACTATAATACACTGAGATAAAGATAAAAGTGTAAAGATCACAAATACAAGATTTTTAAACCCCTTCTTAATTCTTGAACTATACCAAAATTATCAAAATACTCCTAAACTTAGGAAAATCTAGAAAATTAGTATACAAGTTAAATTAAGCCTAAATTTTGACCATAGGCCTCTTAATATGCTTGATTTTTCTAGCAAATTTCATCTAAAACTGAGTCGATTTACCTATCAAATTGGTTATAACTACTAGCTTATGATAACTTTCCATATCATTTCAAATTTTAGACCTAAGGAACACTATACAACTCACCATTACTATTTATAAAAAGATTCTTAAGAGAAAAATAGCTTATTCATGTTAGTTAGAATACTTGAATAGTATCATTCATTAACAATATTGTTATCCTTAGTTCCTCTCTCCCGTCAAATAAAAAGAAAAAAAATCTCATGCGCTTTTTTAAAGAGTGTATTGTTGATGCAATTCACATGATCATAAAGTGATGTGTTTATATTTGAACTAGATTTTTCATTATAGTATTAACAATGCTATTTTTTTATTATATGTAATTTTGTTAATTATTATCAGATCATTGAATTTGCATTACACTTTATAAGTGTAATGTATGCAGTTCCATAACATGAAAGTTCGATAATAATTGCATTTTTATTTGAAATAGAAAATACCATTGGTACTAAAAATAGGTCTTGAAATTAAGTTTCAAATCTTTTATATCTATTGAATTAAGCTATATAAATTTTAATCCATAATCATGTATTTATTGAGAATAATTTCTATTCAAAACCTAATTTTGAATCTTGTTTTCGATACATATTGCATTGCTCATTTTAAAATTTTTCCTTTTTATTTTTGACTAGAAATTATTTATTTGGAAAAAACAATGATACATGAAAAAGCAAAAGGAATCCAAATTAGAAAGCCTTTTGATTTTTTTTGGACTCTTATAAATTTATTCTCTTTCTACATGAATTTTTTCTCACATAAAAACTTGAGAACTGAATATATATTATTATAAGATTATTTTTTAATATGTAAATAATTTTTTTGGAATTTTTTACAAACACCCTTCTTTTCATTTATATATGTTTTTAGCAATTATATTTTTATAGGACACTGATGTAATGTGGTTAAGAAATCCACTTATAAAGTTAAGCAATAATCGAACTGAAGACCTCCAAATTAGCACTGACCGATACCTTGGTGATCCATGGTCGATAGCACACGAGATTAATACTGGATTTTACTTTGTTCAATCAAATAAGAAAACCATATCTTTGTTTGAAACATGGTACAACAAAAAAGATTACTCTATGGGGCAGAAAGAGCAAGATGTTCTAGAAGATCTCATAAAAGATGGTATCACTGAAAAATTAGGGCTTAGAGTAAGGTTCTTGGATACCTTATATTTTAGTGGGTTTTGTGAGGATAGCAAAGATTTTAAGCAAGTTAGAACTATTCATGCCAATTGTTGCCGAGGTATTACTGCAAAGGTGGCTGATGTAAAGGTTGTTTTTAATGATTGGAAGAAGTTCAAAAAGCTTGAATTAGATGAGAGAATGCAGTGGACAAAGCATTTTGCATGTAGCAATTCATGGAAGGAAAGTAATAATGCAAGGAGCTAGGCAATACAAATTTATCTTTGGAATTAAAAAAAGAAAAGAAAGGAAGAGAATATATAGAGAATTTCATTGTTTTCACTTGCATTTTATGTTAACAAAAGTTTCTAAGGTATATAGAAAATATTTTATGAAGCAAAACAAGTAAATGAATTTCAATTAGTTTCTTTCAAGTATGTAATGTATAATTTAATTTTTATAATAAATTTTTGAGTAAATTTTTCTCTTTTTTCCCCAAAAGAGTAAAAGTGGATCAAATCTAAGAAGATAATCTTTTAAAAGGTTTTGAAAATTATTATAAAGTATTTATGGTAGATTCAAGCAAATCCTTGAGAAAGCTTCGTTTATCCATAATTAATGTCTCATTTTTTTATTTGCTTTCTTGAGAGATCTATTCCTTTAGTATGGATTCTTTTTTCAACCCTAATGATTTGTGTCTACATAAATGCTATGGATTAATAAAATGGTATAACACTAATTAAATGAATTTTAATGGATGTTTCTAAATAGACTAGCATTATTGCCATTTCTAATCATTGATCTATATCTTATTTTATGTTTAATTCCCTAAATCACTCTATTTTAATTCTTTTATCATTTCTTTCTTAAATTTATCTTATAAATTCAATATTTATCCATACTTCAATTTATTTATCCACACTTAAATTATTTATCATATATATTCTTATTAAATTGATCATTTCTCCATTTCTTCCAATGAATGAAGGTGAAACCAATCAATATTAAAATCCTCAAAGACATATATAGAAGCTTCCAAATAAGAGGTCTTGTGAATTTATCTTTAACAATATTTTCCTAGGAGTAGTAGCACTATGCTCAAACATACAAAACCAAATGCACTTGCAATTGAAAATCAATAATATGCATTCTCTTCCCTTTATATATATACAAAGTTCACTATTTGTCATGATCTAATTCTCAAATGCTATGACAAGTATAAAGACACCCAATTAGTATTAATATACTAAACCAGCTATCTTTACAAGTCTTTAAAGCATTCTTGATTCATTTACTTTTTTAATTCTACTAAGAATATAAATAAGATGTGCATAAAAGAGTCTAAAACATAATTTACATATATCAAAGATAACTAAACAAGAATATAAAATTTTTAACAACATAAGCTTGTACTCACTACTATCAAAAGATGAATGCTTTAAATTGGACACTTAGGACTTGTTACAGATATTTAGAGTTTGTAACATAATAGTATTTGGAAGGTTCCCTAGGATGAAAGGAAGGTCTTTGTACTAGTTTTAGTCGTTACTATAGGATTTGTACTTTGTAGTTGTAAATAAAATACAACAAAAGAATGTGTGTGTTAAAATGCTCAATTAGTGGCTACTTTTTGCCTTTTTCTAGAGAATTTTTACCATAATAGATTAGATATATAACAATATAAAAGAAAAAAATAAATAATTAAAGCTTTCGTGTACTTATTTTAGTTTTTATATAAATGTTTATAAGGTTTGCTAAAAATAATGGTAATAGTTGGTATATAGGTTTCTCTTTATATCTTCGGTCCAAACTTATCCTCTATCACCTTAGCACAAGGTTACCGACCTTATCCCTCCAACCTTTACTACTCTTTTCTTTCCTTGTGAAGAATGCATATCCCTTTTTACAAATCAAATTCAAGAGGAGTAATATCAAGATGTTAATCGTAATATTAATTACTCATTTCATAAGGTATGGTCAAAATGCTAACTATGCCATAAAATTTTGTCATTTTGATACATATTTACATTTCATCCTTACATGACATTATATCAAAGGATAGCATACAACCTTTCCATTCAAGATAATGGCAACACTAAATTCTTTTGTATGGCTAGCAATTTATAACTCGGCATCATCAAATGTATCAAAAATTTTAATTACTTGCAATATTTTTCAATGAAAGGTATCAACATCAAATATGCTAGGTATTGATATTTTTTATTTAATGCTTCTAATACATTAATAAACATTAAACATTAATTTTCTTATAATTTTCTAACCCTTAGATATTGTTCACGTAATATTAAAATTATGAAATGCAAAATAGGACAACACATGAGCAATTAAAATAAAACCTCTTTTCAATATCCAAACGACTTCCAATCATCACCAAATTTTGATACAACATCCATAACATGTCAAATGATGAAATATTTCAAAAAAATTCTATGTTGGTATTGTTCATATAGAACCACAAACTCAAAATTACCAATTCTGGGTAGTTTTAGAGTTATTATGGAAAAAGGGCCTTCTAGATTTCCAAATCAAATTTAATTGCTACCAAATTTCTATAGAAGGTTACTAAAATGTTATAATAAAATAATATCAATTATTTTGATTTTTATCAATCAAATTATGGCACAAACAACATCAAACTTCAGCACATAAAATCCAAAATTTTGTTTTAAATTATTATAACTAAAGTTAATACAAATTCACTTTTCATAACTTTAAAGTTTTTCAAAAATTCTCAAATTTCTCCACACTTATTATAATACTATTTTTAATATTAAAACAATAAAAATTAAAATTTGAATTATGGAGTAATAGAAACATAAATAATCCTTCCTCAAAAGTTTTGATTCTAAATTTAACATAATCCTATTGTCATCCTTTAAGGAAAATTTAATGAACCTTTTTCTACCAATTTTGGCACTAAAACACCAACATCATGTCATCATTTTAACATTTATATAGTACCAAATTCAAAGCATATAGCACCGTAACTCAGTTTAACATCGATAATGGCAAAAATCATAAAATCCTTCATTTTACATGAGAAAACTCAATAGAACAAAAGATAGTTGCCACTCCCTCTAAATTCTTAATTCTCTAACTTCTCAATGACTTCTAAGTACCAAAAAAGTAGCTTCACTAAAATAAACTAAATTTTTGCAATTTTGAAGAAGAAATTTCCATCAAAACTTAAAGGAAATGAAGAAAAACCTAAGTTACCATGTAAGAATTTAATGGAATCACTTCAAAAACCTCTTAGGAATTATTAGAGGATTAAAATCCTAATAGAAAACCCTATGAGAGCACTCAATTTTGGTTAAATAAAGTAAATAAATTTGTACAAAAATGGGCCAAAAAGCTTTTATATAAAACACTAATTCTAAAGCTTTCTTTTATTATTTCTTGTTGTAAAAAATTTGATGATAAGTGAAGCACATGGGGCTGCACGATTTTGGGATAAAACCAAAAGATTATTTCTTCAAAATTAATTAAATTTAGTTAAATAAAATCCTTTAAAATAATCACTAATAATTGCCTTTAATTTTTCTCTTTTTTACTAACTTGCTATTAGTTTCTCCTATAAGATGGAGCCTTGTTTAGGCTTTACATATCTATTTATTTATTTTAATTTCAAAAATCAAATTTGAGATTAAGAAAGTTAAGTTGAATTAACCTCAACAAATTGAAATGATTTATTTCAATTTTGGGCCTAATCTTTAGATTTTTGAACTACCCGAGCTATTTTTAGGCTACCTGAACTTCTAATTTTCTATTAGGTCTTTATATAATTTTTTCAAACTTAGTGTTGGGTTCTTAATTATATTTTGACTCATACTAGTGTCTAATATAATTTCTACAAAAATTCTAGTTAGATGTGGCTTCAAACTATCTCTATGATTTACCCGAACTTTACTCAATTACCTATTAGGTTTTCATTTGGAACATTTTTAGTCAAAATTTCTTTCTTAAACTTCTAATAGTATTACACTATTTTCATGTAAGCTCACCCTACTATTCACAATATAGTAATAATATATACATATACACACAATCTTAATAGATTCACCCTTTTCTTTTTCTTTTTCTTTTTTTATAAATTAAGGCTTTTTTATTTCATTTTAGTACGTTTTGCATTATAAATAATAGAATACTAGAGAAATAATATTACATCAAAAAACATAAACAATTTTATACTTAAAATTGAAAAAATAGGATTTGATAACAATAGAAATAAAAAAAAGAAAACAAATTTTAAGACAAAATGAATCATGTAGAAAGATACATATGATGCAAAATTAATGATTTGTTTGGAAATATAAGATTACATCAATTGCAAACACAAAAAAAGTTTCAAATTAAAATTAAACAATAATTTCAAACATTTTAAAGTTTATTCAAATTTCCTTCTCAAGAACCTTTATAAATATATACATACTTAATTTGGTGCATTAACATAGAAAACTTTCTTTTTTATTTATGTTTTCCCTAATTAAATATGTTCTAGAACTTTAATAGAGAGGCTCATCATCATTATGGATATGCCAATAGATATCAAATATTTAACAAAAATTATATTAGATGATAATTGATATGTATATAAGTTACACTATATGTCAAGTTTTTCACATTAATTTTATAACTAATATGACAAACCAATGTGAAAAACCAACAATGACATCAATTTTTACATAAAAATTGACATCTTTTTATTGAGAAAATATTTACATGCACATCAATTAGAACTTGTAAACCAATAGGTAAAAAAGTAACAATGTCAATTTGCATTACGAAAAAAGATTGACGTTGTTTGTAAGAAATTTTATACTCACACTTCGATTGCTTTAAAAACTGACATGTAATATTGTAAGACCCAATTTAAATCCAAGGGTCTTAAAATTTTTCATTATACATTCCTTGAAATTATTACATTTTCCATTAGGTTGACCCTCTCTATGAAATGTTGCCGTGATAGCTAAGGTATTCCTTATGTGTGAGCATCTTTTTTTTTTTGTGTTGGTAGGATCCTAAAAACATTAGATAACAATGGAATAAGTCATAAAGATTTACTGAGTGAAACTCCATACAAATTATTCTAGAATTTTAGTCATTTAGTGTCTTTCTATTTTTATGCACTGATCATTGTAATTTAATTACTATACACATAACTTATACATGATATTTTCATATTCATAATGTTTTAGTGAGCAACATATTGTTAAATTCATGTGTATAAAATTTTGCATTCATAAGTGATATGAAATTAGAAGCTTTGATTTCAGATAATATGAGTCTATGATGGACTGTCCTAAAACTTGGAAGATCAAATCACAAAGGAAAAAAACATTTAAGCCATACTCCAAAAGAGGAAGAATAGGAGTAGTAACTAATAATGAACATGTCACAAATGATGTAAATCCTTTGATGAGTGAAGAAGAAATACACCATAAGGATAAATCCTTGATCAATGAAGATCAATATCACAAAAGGTGAATTCTTTTAATAAGTTCAAAGTTTTTTCAAAAACTCAAGAGAGAACACACTTTCACAAAGAAAAACACTCAACCAATTCTATATATTTAATCTTTGAATCTCTAAAATTTCCTTGTTTATAAGGAACAAGCCTTCTCATATAATCTTTTGAAACCTTAATTGAAAATAGACTCAAATGACATAAATAGACTACCTAAAGCTAATACACTAGCCTAAACCCTATAAAAGGGCCTTTATACGGCTTTACATAATATGGTAAATGACTCAAGGTAAAATAGTAAGTGTTTTAAAGTAAATTAAGCCTATATACATTCATCCTAAACTAAAGCTCAAAATGCTCTAAAATGACTTAATACATAAAATAACACAAGCTAAAGTCCAAAACATATTAAATTGCACTAATTAGCCTAAAGTAGTATCCTTAAGCTCCAAGTTGGCTCCTTGAAATGCATTCTTGATCCTTTTAGTTTTGTTGCTGTTTAAAATTACCCTTTTAAAATATCATCAATCCCTTTTTCTTTAAAAGATTCATCTTTGAATTTATAAGACTTACATTAAAAAGGAGAAATATTAGAACATCAAGAGTAGCACTTAAACTATGCTCACTAAGAAAATCCAACTTGTAAGCAAACGCTTAGTATGGTCCATCTTCTTTTGAATGCAGCTTCGACCTCCTTTGGAGCCTTTCTTCTCTTATATGCAACTAAAACCAAATAATCAGGTCAAATACAAAATGAGAATCAACAATTTCATGGAAGTATACAAACTTAGTATTACTAATAAGTTTGTGAATGAAAGCACATAGAGCATGATTCCTTACAAACTTCAGCTAATCAAACTATGAAAGCTCTTAATCTTACTAACAAACTTAGTAAAGGCATTTTTTAATTACTTTGACAATTTCTTCATGCATTGTTAAGTTTATGCCACTCATAATAACCCAAGAAGTCAATTCTTTCCATGCAACATGAGCATTCTTCAAAATTGTCACATAACTTCTTATTTTTCAAAACTTGCAAAATACATTTCATATAGTGAACATGCTCATTAACAATTTTACCATGCATAAGAATGTCAATAATATATGGTAAGCAAATTTTCTAATCCTTTACATTCTCAAGCAAAAATAAAACCCATACTCTAAGCTCATGAAATTAAAAAAAAGCTAATAACAACAAGTTTATTCTTGAAAGCACACAAAACATGATTCATTAAATTTACAAAAATACTTGGTACTTTAGACAAACTAAGTAGTAAAATTAACCACTTATATAAACTATGTTTTGTTTTGACAATAATTTTCACATATCATTTTTTCTCAAGCATGTTAGATGATATTCCCTTTTTAAACCATGCTTAGAAAACACATAATGATTATGTAACTCATCAAGCACAACATTAAGAGTTTCTTTAATTTGAAAATCTTTCATCAAATCATATCTATGTGCTTCTTTACCAAGCAAATCTCTTAGAAAACTTCCACATACATAAAAGTTATTTCTCTAAAGTTAAAGTTTATCATGCCTAAAAATGTTTCCAAAGACCATTTCCTTATAAGCATTAACATGTGAAGCATAATCATCATGTGAAGGAGTAGTAAAATTAAATGAAGAGGTAGCAACATCAAGCGAATGAGTAGTAAAAACATAATTAGTCACATATGAATTCTTAATGTTTTTCAAACTTAATAATATATTATACAAACTAGAAATAAGAGTATACCTCCGAGACAAAGCATAATCCACTACATTATTTTTACCTTTTTTGTGTTTGAAGGCATATAGAAATGTCTTAATGAAGCTTATCAATTTGAGATGTTTACTATTTAGCTTTCCTTGTTATTTCAAATGCCTTAATGTCTCAATGGCACTTTACAAAACAAATTCAAAATTGTTAGAACTTTCAAGGGCTTTCTTGTATAAGACAATTAGCCTAAAAACATAGAAAATATTCTTTATCCCCTTACTTTTTTAAATCACCCTTAAAATTTCTTTTCACTCTTTTTCCACACAATAACTCTTTTTTTCTCTTAACTCAATTTTCTCTTGTTCTTTTCACAAATACTCTTTCTTTTCATGGCTTTCGCACTTTTCTACTTTTTTCTCTTCTTTTTTATTTTCTTCCTTTTTTTCTCATTTTCTTCTCTCATTTTATTTTTTCTTCTTCCTTTCTTTTCTTTTGCATCCTCAGTCAATCCTTATACACTTATTTTAGGGTTAAATGTTTAAGTTTTATTTTCATCCTATTCATTTCAAAGTTATAGGTGTTAAAGACTCCATCATAGTTTACTTTTCTATCAAATTGCCATAGTCTTCAAGCAATAAATAGCAAGCATTCATAGGAGTAACATTGCTTAGCACCTTATCTTGGTATTTACCAGGTGTAAAGGAAACCAATACTTGCTTTGTCATTGCCATTTCACCACTATCATTTAACCATTATAACTTGTATAGAGGAGGGTATGTCAACGTAGGCAAGTTCAACTTCTTTATCATATAGATACTAGTAACATTGGCATGACTCCTATTATCAATGATAACATTACACATCTTACACTTGATGTTGAATCTAGTGTGGAAGATGTTCTTCCTTTACTTTTCACTTTCTTCCCTAGCTTGTTCTATCAAAGCCTTTTTAAATTTTCAAGGCTTTTTTTATTGGATAATCAATAGCATGGTAACCATATTCCAAACACTTCAGAAACTTGTCATTGGTATGTTTTTGATGTTTTTCAACCTTGCCTTTTCTTTTTAATACTTCACCTTTATACTTAGGTGAGGATTCCACTTTGTGCTTGACAATGCTCTTAGATTCTTCTTTCTTGGATTTTGACAAGAAATAGGTCTTGTACTTCTCATAGCTCTTATCTTCCTTTTTTTTTCAAACTTTTTCTTTTCTTGACATGAAGGACTCTTTTTTTAATGATATAAGAACTATAATTATCCTAATCTCTCCTTTATCTATATCATCTTCTCTTCTTACATCTTTTCTTTCATGTTTTTTTCTATCATCTCTTTTTTTATCTTTTCTTTCATTCATTTTTAAACTTATCATAATACACTTTTTCTCTTTTACTACTTTCATTTTTATTTTCAACTATTTCTTCTTCAATATATATTTCATTTTATCTTTTATCTCCTTTTTCTCTTCTATCTTTCCCACCATGTTGGCATTTTTTAGATTGTCTACCTTGGATTTTTTTTATTGCTTGTAGCAAATCCTTCTATATGACCCCCACCATCTTATTTATCACTTTTATCAATGCTACCCCTATTATTCTTAAAAGATAAACTTGTAAGAGAAAGTTAGATACAAGATAGAACCTCACAAAAGCACATTTCTCACTTAATTTAGAGGCACTTACTCTTGTTTTGCACTTTAATTAAGCTTTTATCCTCAAATGAGCTCATATAGTCTTACCTTTTTCCACTTTTCACTCTTTCTCTCTTGCAGTATTTTGAAAACTAAAGAGATACAACCAAATAAGATTCCATAATTATGATAATCAATTTCACCTATAGAGGTTCACATAACTTAAAAAATAAAATAAGACATTTAGGGAAACATCAATTGGAAATTCAAATAAATGAACTAGTTAAGACTCAATAAGGTAAAAGTTAAAAAAAATGGATTAACTAAGACTCAAAGATTTAAAAATCAAATAATTAAACAAAGGAGATAAATAAGATTCAAATAAAAAACTCAAGACTATGACCAAGATAGACTCAAGGAATTAAGAAAACAAAATAAGGACAAAACTTAAAAAATGAACAAAAGAAAACAATCAAGGATTAGGATAAAATAAGGAAACTTAAACAATCTTAAAATAGTGGAAAATAGCTTGAAATGGAAATTTAAGTAATGAAAATTGAGCATTTAATAAATAGTGCACCACTTCTTTTGTCTTTTCATAATTCAAACAGCTCTTTTCTTTTGATTTTCAACTACATAACTTCTTGTATTTTTGCTTTTAAACACACCTTTTTCTTCTTACTTTTTTGTAATTTTTTCTAGTTTTACTTTCTTTTTTTTAATTCACTTGCAATTTTTCTTTTCTTTTGAATCACTTTACTTTTTTTCACTTCTTTTCATTTTGTTTTTTCTTTTCTTTCTTTATTTTAACATAATTATTTTTTTAATATTGCTCAAAACACTTGACTATTTAAACATTGAAAACTTTAAGCAACAATTTATACTCAAAGATGCACAATGGAATGCTTAAGCAGCCAGCAAGATGTCTAAAATAGGTCAATATGAATAGCTGCAATTAAAGACATATGTAATTAAAAAGACACAAATAACATTGAATGGATAAATACTAAACAAATTGGAGAATAAATAGCAACTAAATAAGAATTCAAACATGATAGCAAGACTCACATAAGCAAATGATGTAATTTAATGCATTAGTGTAAAATTGTAAAATAAAAAAATAAAGACATCAAAATTAGAGACAAATGATGCTACATAGTACAAAACACATAATTTAACCAAAATGAATTAAACAAATGATGTGATAATACAAAACCAAGTTGCCCACATTTGAATGATGCCCAAAGAGAGTACAAAAACCAGTGAAGCAAAATGAAATTTTATTGGACATAACTTAAACAAAATAAAATTTTGGATAGAATTGCTAAGCAAACAATAAATGAAATGAGGACACACTATAAAACTAAATAATTCAAGTAAAATGGAATTAAATAATACCCCAACACCACTATAAAAAGATATGAGATACTTGGATTGGATTCAAAACTACCAACTTGCAATGACTTTAAAATGTGATAGTGAGATGTAAATGGATAAGAATGAATTGACTTCAAATGACAAAGATAGAATAAAACCAACATAAATAATGAACTGGAGATAATTCGAAGATAACTTTGAACCCTGATAATAATGGAATTCAATTAGCAACAAAGTAAAAATTGACTTAAAAAATTTGCAAAAAAATGAATTGGATAGACCAAGATGCTATTGTAATACAGAATATATGAAATTTAGAACTAAAAAGTACTGCAAAGAAATTAAACTTTAACCAAACATCCACAATGCAAATTTCAACTCATAAGAATGCTATGAAAATCATATAAATAGAAGTAAGACTAAATTATAATACATAATTGGACCAATAGCATTAATAAAGAGATAAAATGAAATAGCAATCAAATTAAGACATCAATGAAATTAAGATAAAAATAATACAAATACAACAATGAAATTGCATCAAAAAGATTAAAGAATAGAAATGAAATTAAGCCAAATGATGTGAAATTGGAAGTTTTGATACCAATGATGTGAATCTATGGTTATCATCTTAAAATTCAATAGATTAAATTAAAAATGAAAAGGATATTCATGCCACACTTTGGAAGAGGAAGAATGGGAGTGGTATATGATAATGAACACACCACAAAGGATATAATTCATTTAATGAGAGAAAAAGAAACATTCCACAAGGATGATTCCTTAATCAGTGTAGATCAATGCCATAAAGGATGAATCTTTTTAAAGTTCATTCAAGAACTTAAGAGATAACACACTCTCACAAAGAAAAGCACTCAATCAATTCTATTTCTCTAATCTTCAAATATTTAAAATTTCTTTGTTTATAAGGATCAAGTCTCTTTATATAACTCTCTAAAACCTTAATTGAAAATAGGCTCAAATGACACAAATAAGCATAAAACTAACATATTAGCTTGAACCTAATAAAAGGGTCTCTAAATGACTCTAAGTAACATTATAAATGACTTAAGGTAAAATAATAAATATTTTAAAGCAAAATAGGCCTACATAACTTCATTCTAAACTAAAGCTTAAAATACTCTAAAGTAACCTAATATATAAAATAACACAAACTAAATATATAAAATAACATAAACTAAGGTTTAAAGTATCATAAAATGTACTAATCAATTTAAAGTAGCATCCTTAAGCTCTAAATTAGCTCTTGAAATGCATTCTTAATCTTTATAATTTTGTTTCTATTTAAGATTGCCTTCTTAAGATCACATCAACAAGTATCATGTGGCTTAATAATTGTCATTACCATGCATATGTCATATATATATATATATATATATATCTGTATCATCCACAATTTTGATAAGAAGTAATGTTTACTCTCAAATAATTCATTTGTTAGTCACGTTCACTTAATGGCGACATTCCATGAATTCAAATTACATATTCATGTGCTTTATGATACATTCAAAATATATTTTTCACATTTTAATTTCTTATCATACACGTACTTTACTATGTATAATCATAACCACATCTTAATTTTTCATGCACACCTTTTACAAATAATCACAACCACATTTTGATTGTAGATATTACACTCATTTTATCATTATAAATATTTCTACATTTTAAGGCATATCATACACTTATTTTATCGTAGATAGACATTTCCACATTTCATATATGTATCATTACTACTACAAAATTACCCCTTAATGTTATCAAATTTACATTAGTTAAAGTGAAAATTGACAATTATAACAATGCTTTTTTAAAATAAGTATAACTTATAACATTGGTTCATATAGAAAGCCAACATTATAAATTAGAATTTTATATAAAGTTGTTAAGTGAATTAAAAAATAAACTTTCCATAATAGTTATTTGAACAACCAATATGAAAAATGAAAGTATTCTATAATAGACATTAATGTTTATTGTACAAACACGAAACTGATGTTTGAAGGTATTCTACAACTTAATATTTGTATTTATAGTGTTACTAGAAACTATAAAGATTATTCATATTTCATTAGGTTGGATTAATGTTTGTATTTACAATATTATTGGAAATTGTAAAAATTATTTATATTTCAACAGTCTACTCATTTAAAACATACTATGACATTATGAGATGAACACTTATAGTACCAATTCTTAAAATAACTAACGCATAAAAGGAATGTCAACTAACATAAAATGAAAAATTAATTTTTAAGATATCAGTTAAATATTAATAACAGGCATAGAATTTCCCATTTAGCCAATAAGTTTGCACCTTCCTTCCTTTTCTCTTTCACTTCATTTTTCATTTAGTTGTTCAATCTATAGTTTCTCTTTCACTCTATTTGTTAATGAACATTATATGATTGATGCTACTTGATCATCAATTCATTACTATAGAGTAATTTATTAACATCGAGTATTAAGGGGATTACACGTTGAAAAATAACCCATGTGTAATCAAGTGGTATAATATATATGGTTTTAAATTTAGTTAATAAACTATCATAAAATGTAAAAATAGTGTTAATTTTTATTATAAAAGAATCGATGTTATTTATGTTTCTATCATATTGGGAAATAATATTAAATGTTATTTACTTTCTAAAAATTGACAATTGATACCTACAATACCATATTAGTTCATTTAAATAATTGACGTTATATGTCTCAACCCTAATCGCCTAAACCTTATCCCCTATTCCTCATTCCCTTGTCCTAAACCCTAACCCCATCCCCATATTTGTCATTCTTTCATCCTTTTTATTTCCCCTGTATTCCTAATCAGTCTCCTATTACTATAAAGAATCCTAATTTAAATAACTTTAAAACATAAACATAATAATATATTGAAAATGGTGAAAGGTTATACACAATCTCATAATAAAAAATAAGTGTTTCGCTAAATTTATCTTGATATTTATTGTTCAATATATGAGGTTTGCACTTCTTAATAAAACTTTCTAAATACACTACCTTCAGATGCAATAAGCATTGATGAAATATTGGTATATTATGCATTTTCATATGAATAAATAGTAGAAAATATAAAAGAATGCCAAAAAATATCAATGAGCTCAAATTTCTTACCTATGCAAATATATAAAAGCTATATCAAAATAATAGACAATTAAATAGGATCAATTAGGAAACCAATAACTAGATTGTAAGAACAAACAAAATAAATTAAATAAATCCTCACATTTATGTTTTGTGCTTTTCTGGGGAGTACTAAATGTTATAAATTTAGCCACAAGCTAACTAGGCTTTCAATCCTACAAAATAATTAGTAAACAAAAACACAACTAAAGAGAATTATTTCAGGGTTAGAACAGCTTCAAGATGAAATTTGTAAATAGTGTCATGCTTTAATATTTTTATTTTTAACTCTTGCCATACTTTATCTTTTTCATTCTTAATTACGCCTATGGCCTAATATTTCACGTCATTTATGAAAAACCACTATCATCTTTAATATAGCAATATTATCATATCAAGTAATGTTTAAAGTTAGTTATAACAAAAAAAATTGATGTCATTTCTTTTCTTCTTATTATAAATTAAATAGAATAGGAATAAATTGAATGCAAATGAAATAAAGAAATGAGAAATAAGACAATAAATTATGAACATATATTCTTTTATTTCATATATTTTCATATCAATATGTAAACATTTATAATAACAAAATTGTTATTTATAATGAACAACAAACTTTACTTTTATAATAAACATAAATAGCTCCCCTTACAATACTTAAAAGGAAAAGTGATTATCATCTACTTATAATTCCTCTATTTCTTTTGACAGCTTCTAAGGTGAATTCAATTAATTTTATATTTATTGACCTTAAGGTGCTTGATTACTTTGTTTACTTCAAAACTTTCAACATTCATGTGTTTTAGTGTAAAAATGGGCATGCCTCTTGCTCTCTGTGTATTAAAACTTAACACAACACAGAAAGCAAGCAACATATCAATTTTCATATTGAAACTGATGTGATCCCTTTTGCCATGATTGATTCGAATCTTTCTAGGTTGGATACTTTACGCAAAAAAGATGAAGAGAGGTGCCATAATTCAAAAAATTGATAAGCCTTAAAGAATACCACAAGGATCAGTACTCTTGATAAGTTCGAAATGAATTCTTTCAAGAATCCTAGAGAACAAAGTCTCACAAGCCAATATGCTCAATTCATAAAATCTTTATTATTCTTCCAAATGCTGTTTAGATATGTTTTATGTGGTAACATCCCTTACCACTAGGCTTAGTAAAAATCCAACATAAATTAATCCAGTCAGCCCAATAAACAAACCCACTAAGAGTAATAATAAAATTAAGTCTAAATAAAAAGGTAAAAGGCTTAGGCCCACTATAAGTATAGCCAACTTAAAATCTAATTATAACATTTATTTAGCTTAAGAAATGGACCAAATAAAAGGACTAAACAAAACACAACCAAAACAAAACTAAATGAGATGTAACCTTTTCTAGTTCTCATTGTCTTTAATCTGAATGCAATAAATTAATTTAGGCTCTTTTACATCCCATTTTGGGCCTTCAATTTTGAAGCCTTCCATGATCAATTTGCCACCATTTGATTTAGAGCTTCTTTAGCTTTCTTGACTCTTGCTCTCGTCATTGGTCCTCCTAATCCTTGGATGGCCTCCATGCTTCCCTTTATCAATCCTTGGATGGTTTAACAAATGCTCCTAATACTATCATGAGATTAATGAACCATGTGTTAAGAGAGTTTCTAGGAAAATTTGTTGTGGTTTATTTTGATGATATTCTAATTTATATTAAGTTATATGATGATCATCTTGTACACTTGAGATGTGTTTTGGATACTCTTAAATGTGAGAAGTTGTATGCCAATATGGAAAAATGCATTTTGTGTACAAATCATGTAGTTTTTCTTCGCTTTGTTGTTAGTTCACAAGGAGTGCAGGTTGATCAAGAGAAGGTGAAAGCCATTCAAGAGTGGCTAACTCCTAAGAATGTAAGTGAGGTAAGAAGCTTTCATGGCTTGGCTAGTTTCTATAGGAGGTTTGTCAAAGATTTTAGTACATTGGCTGCACCTTTGAACGAAGTGATTAAAAAGCATGTAGGATTTAAATGGGGTGAAAAATAAGAGCAAGCCTTTGCTGCCCTCAAGGAAAAATTAACTCATGCACCTATTCTTACATTACCTAATTTTGCTAAATTTTTTGAAATTGAATATGATGCATCTAATGTGGGGATAGGGGCTGTTTTGATGCAAAAGAGGTATCCTATTACTTATTTTAGTGAGAAACTGAATGGTGCTATTCTTAATTACCTTACATATGATAAAGAATTGTATGCATTGGTGAGAGCATTACAAACATGGCAGCACTACCTTTTGTCAAAAGAATTTGTAATTCATAGTGATTATGAATCTTTGAAGTACTTAAAAGGACAAGGTTAGCTTAACAAGAGACATGCCAAGTAGGTCAAGTTCCTTGAGCAATTTCCCTACATGATCAAACATAAAAAAGTTAAGTCCAATATGGTTGTTGATGCACTTTCAAGAAGGCATGCTTTGTTCTCTACAATTGAAACTAAATTCATTGGTTTTGAGCAAATTAAGGAATTGTATGAGCATGATCCAAAATTTTCTCAAATATATGAAGCTTGTGTGTATGCTGCTCAAAATGGGTACTTTAGGCATAATGACTATTTGTTTAAAGAAAAGAGATTGTTTGTGCCTAAAAGTTCCATTAGGATGTTACTTGTGAGGGAAGCACATGAAAGAGGATTAACAGGACATTTTGGGGTCCAAAAGACTTTAGACATGCTGCATGAACACTTTTATTGGCCACACATGAAACGTGATGTACATAAGTGGTGTAACAGATGCATTATATGTAAGAAATCTAAGTCTAAAGTGATGCCTCATGGTTTATATACTCATTTGCCAATTCTTGACTCTCCTTAGATTGATATTTCTATGGATTTTGTTTTAGGTCTTCCTCAGTCTAAAAGTGGCAAGGATTCAATTTTTGTAGTGATGGATAGATTCTCCAAGACGGCTCACTTCATACCATGTAAGAAAGTAGATGATGCTTGTCATGTGGCAGATTTGTTCTTTAAAGAGGTAGTAAGACTTCATGGTTTACCTAAAAGCATTGTGAGTGATAGAGACAATAAGTTCCTAAGTCACTTTTGGAGGACACTTTGGGGTAAGATTGGAACTAAACTTTTCTTCTCAACTACTTGTCATCCCCAAACTGATGGGCAAATAGAGGTAGTTAATAGGACTTTATCTACTCTCCTTAGGGCTATTATTAAAAAAAATATTAAGTCATGGGAGGAGTGTTTGCCTTATGTAGAGTTTGCATATAATAGAGTTGTCCATAGTACTACTAATTGCTCTCAATTTGAAATAGTGTATGAATTTAACCCTTTAACTCCTCTTGATTTATTACCTATGCCTAACCTTTCTAATTTTAAGCATAAGGATGCATAGGCTAAGGCAGATTATGTGAGGAAGTTGCATAAGCAGGTAAAAGCTCAAATTGAGAAGAAAATGGAAAGCTATGCAAAGCAAGCAAATAAGGGAAGAAAGAAGGTTGTCTTTCAACCAGGAGATTGGGCTTAGGTGCATATGAGGAAGGAGAGGTTTCCTACTGAAAGGAAATCCAAGCTTCAACCTAGGGGAGATGGCCCATTCCAAGTGCCATCCAAGATTAATGATAATGCCTACAAAATAGATCTTCCTGGTGAGTATGGTGTTAGTTCTACCTTTAATGTTTCTAATTTGTCTCTCTCTGATGTAGGTGATGAAGAATCTAATTTGAGGACAAATTTAAGCTAAGAAGGAGGGAATGATGAGGACATACAAGAAGGCGTAATAAAGGGCAACATGGAAGCCATCCAAGGATTAGGAGGACCAATGATAAGAGCAAGAGTCAAGAAAGCCAAAGAAGCTCTAAATCAAATGGTGGCAAATTTGATTATGGAAGGCTCCAAAATTGAAGGCCCAAAATGGGATGTAGAAGAGCCTAAATTAATTTGTTGCATTCAGATTGAAGACAATGAGAACTAGAGAAGGCTACATCTCATTTAGTTTTGTTTTGGTTGTATTTTGTTTAGTCCTTTTATTTAGCCCATTTCTTAAGCTAAATAAATTTTATAATTAGATTTTAGGTAGGCTATACTTGTAACAAGCCTAAGCCTTTTACCCTTTTATTTAGACTTAATTTTATTATTACTCTTAGTGGGTTTGTTTATTAGGCTAACTGGGTTAATTTATGTTAGGTTTTTACTAAGCCTAGTGGTAAGGGATGTTACCACATAAAACATATCTAAATAGTATTTGGAAGAATAATACAGATTTTACGAATTGAGCATATTGGCTTGTGAGACTTTGTTCTCTAGGGTTTTTGAAAGAATTCATTTCGAACTTATCAAGGGTGTTGATCCTTGTGGCGTTCTTTAAGGCTTATCAATTCTTTGAATTGTGGTGCCTCTCTTCATCTTTTTTGCGTAAAGTATCTAACCTAGAAAGATCTGAATCAATCATGGCAAGAGGGATCACATCAGAAACACAAGAAGTATGAGAGGCTTATAGTAAATGAATAAATTAAGTACCTTAATGTCAATAGAAGGATAACACACATCATCAATGTTGCATAGTTAAAAATGCTTCAAATCTTAAAATCATGGTAATTGCATCAAACTACGAATATACTTATGACCATTTATTTGGATGCAAAAGATAACTATGATTTGATGTGATGCTTACAACCATAAAAAATGGCTTTAGAGATTAAGATGAAGGATGTAGATTGTAGTATTCAATAGTAAAAAGAAATTGAAATCTCCCAAAGTTCCTTTAAATAAAGGACGTGTGTCCAAACTTTAATGATTAACACAAATATTCTATATAGAATTTGAAAGTATTCTTATATGAAATTCTTATAAATGCTTTGTAGAATTCTTATGTTTATGACCAAAGTGTGGATACAAATTCTAGGAAGGAATTTAGATCGATTCTAGAATCTTCTAAAAGAATTAGTTTTTAATATCCATTTGAAAGGTGTAGGCCATAGGAGTAACATTACTTGGGCTATGTAGAAAATTTGAGAATCTCTCAAGGTTTCGTACAAGATGTGATGCAAGTCCTTGTAAGAAAATTTAAAAGTTTCCTAAACCTTCCAAATAGTCATGGTATTGTTGAACACTAAGATCTACAACCTCAAATTAGAAGCTATATTTTTATGAAAAGAGATCTATCTTGAAAGATCATAGATTTATTGGTAAGGAGCCTTATTAATAAGCCAAGAGCAAAACAATTAGATGTCAGTTATTAATTAAAAAACTAACATCATTTGTTTAGCTATATGTATAATTGCAATGACTTAAAATGTTGATTGAGTATTAGAATAAAGTGTAAATTGTTAATGAACAATCATGATGATTGAAATGGATTTACACAATGGTCATTATAGAAAATTGACATTATAATTTCCTATTGTTGAAATATCAGAATGATTGAAATGGACTTACACAACGGTCACCACAATAACCTGGTGTTACAAGTTATTCATTAAATATTGTTGTTAAAGTTATTTTTAGTTTCATTCATTTAAACTTCTTCGCAAATGGTATTCATTTATATGTCCTCATATATTTCAAAAAAATATATCATCATATTGATGTCATTTCCTCAACATTATTATAGATTTTTGTTATGTAAAAAAATGAATATGAAAATAAAGTTATTTTGAAACTAATTTAATATAGAACATTATATTTGGTTTGACATATCTTTTCTTTATTAATTTATGTAATTCAAATCCTTATAATAGAATTTTAAGTAAAAACAACATATAAATAAGCAAAGAGAAACAATTTTGTAAACTAAAAAAATTAATTATTATTGCTTTACTCATAATAGAAGTACAAACAGATAAGTAAAGAGAAACAATAGGTTTATTTGGATATATTTTTAATTTTTCATCGTTAGAAACTATTTTAAAAAGTATTGTTTAAAAATTATTTTTATTTCAAAAAACCTTTTTTCAATTTTTTTAAAAAGAATGAAGGGTGTTTGGATAAGTAAATATGAAAATATTTTATTTAATTACAAAACTGACATAAAAAATAAAAGAACAAATTAAGAAAACATTAAAAAACTTTTTTTTATTTTTAAACTTGTTTTTATTCTTTGGTTTCTAAATTATACATTTGAAGTTATAGTTTTTAAAAAATAGATTTGAAAACACTTTGCCAAATAGTTATTTTTATTTTTAACAATAAAAAATAAAAAATTAATTTTAAAAGTAGTAAACAAATATAAATACACAAAAATTACATGTCTACATATTAATACACAAAAATAATAGAAAAATTATATGTATCAAAATCTTCACCATCGATGCAAATTCCAATGTTATTACTCAAATTTATTTGATTTGTATATTTCCTTGGAAAATGAGAGAGTCTACAATGAGAAAGAACCAAAAGTTAAAGTTCCCTTATTGTATACTCTCTCAATGAAAGAAGAGTAAAAGTTTAGCAACTCTTCCATTTACTAACTTTTACATTCCACTTTTACTCCATGGAAAATGTGAGAGTATACAATAAGAGAGAAACAAAGGTTAAGGTTCTTCTATTATACACTCTTTCGATAAAAATGGAGTGTAATAATAACATTATGTATTAAACTCATCATACTCATGAGCATATTGGAAAGATGCCAAAAAGGTTTATATGAAAGGACAAAGTTCAAGCGAAGATTTATAAGAAAAAGATAGACATTAGTTATTAAATAAAATCAACATTATATGATTTTGTGATTTCCAATACAACTACTTAAATGGCTTTTATATAATGGCTATTGACAAGGATCGATGTTCTGCACTTATGCAATTTCCAAGAAGACTTTTGAAATGCCTTTTAGATGATGGCTATTAACTAGAACCAATGTTTTATGATTTTATAGTTTCCAAGAAGGCTTTTGAAATTCTTTTAGATGATGCTTGTGTATAAAAACAACTTTGTAAGTTTTTTAGCAATGTTGGATGTTGATTTTATTCTTATTCATTATTTTAAGTTTTCATATAATTTTAAAAATGCTACTACATTAAAATAAATATTGATTTTATTGTAAATTAATATCTATTGATCAACATAAATTATCAATTTTGTTCTAGTGACTATTAAAATACAAGTCATTACTTTTGGGCTATCATTCTTTTATAGCCATAATTTATGTCAAATTTCCATAATCAATAGTGGACATGAAAGCAAGGTATTAAGGATAAAATATCATTGTGATAGAAATGCATGGCAACAAAGGACTTAGGAAAAAATATACATAATTGTTATGAAGATAATTAATGTGAACCCTATAAGAATGGTGCCAAAATTTGTCAAGGAATGACCTAAAATTCAAGAATCAAAAACAAAACTAAAATAGTATAAAAATGAAGAATTTGATATAAAAATTTAGGTACCCAAAGCTTTGATACCAAATGATGAAAACTTAATAAGAATGCTGTTAAAATTTGCCAAGGAACATCCTAAATTTAGAAACAGAAATAAAAATAGAAGATATTCATGTCACACTCTAGATTAAAAAAGAAAGGGATTGATAAGTGATGGAAGATGTGATAAAGGTTAAATCTCTTTGATAAGTCTAAGAGTTCATTGAAGAACTAAATAGAGAAACACTCTTAAAAAGCACATAATGGTGGTTGCCATATGCATTTCTCTAAATATGAATAATTTGAATTCTAATAAGAAGAAGCCTCTTTATATAGCTAAAATGAAGCCCTAGAATAATTAGGCTCAAGTGGACTCATTTGGTCCAAAACTAATGCTAACTAAAACCGAAAATAGATATAATCAAATGTACTAAAGTAACAAGATAAATAACCTAAAATTAAAATGGTAAAATAATAGGCCAAAAGGTTACTAACATATAAAAAGCCTAATACATCCTTAGACATGATAAAAACACAAACAAGTCTAAATGTAATCAAAGTGGTGCCAACATGATCATAGATGATGATGTGGTAGTGACATGGAGCCAATATGCCTAAGTGTCTTGAAATGCAACCATGCTAATAACGTTTAAGAATTTATAATTTATCTATAATTTTTTAATTGATGAATATCAAAATAAATCTAAATTTTATTTCAATTATAAAAATTTAAAATTTTTTATTCATGAAAAATAAATTATATAAATAAGAATATATAAATTTGATAATATATATTATTTATTTGAACTAAGAATATATATTAAGTAATATTATATATTTTTATTATTTTCTCTTACAAATAAAAATATCAAAATGATTAGAAAATTAATTATTTTTAATTATTATTTATTATTGTATTTTTTAGTAATTATTTTGTATATCTTCCAAACAAGAATAGATTGTGTATAATCAATTATTCTAATAATCAATTATTTTCATCATTATACTAAATAATCACTTCATATTTGTTTGCTTTAGATAAATTTTATTCTATTTTTCCATTTTTCCTTAATAGAATTATCCCAAATGAAGTAATGATAATTTTCTCCTAATTTTTTAGAAATCTAGTTCTTCATTTTGATTTTTAATTTTATAATATTCAATAATAATAATATATAAGTAAAAATTAAAATATTAATAATAAATAATAATGATAATAAAAATAATAATATTAAAAAATAATCAAAATAAAATATTAATAATAGTAATAATATTAATAATTATAATAATAAAGATAATAAAATTTTTAGTAATAAAATAATTAATAATATTAATTAAATAATAGTGAATATTAATAATAATATAATAAAAAATAATAGTCATTAGAAAATAGTAATAAATAAATAATAAAATTTAAAAAATTAATAAGTAATGATAATAAAATAATAAATAATTATAAAAATAATAATATTAGTTAATAATAAAATGAATAATAAAAAATAAATAGATATAATTATATATTAAAAATAGATTTTAATAATAGTAATAATTAGTAAAATGATAAATAATAAGATAATAATTATGATAATAAATATAATATTTATTTTAATAATAATAAATAAGTTAGTTTTTCGTACCCCTTGTTAACAAAGTTGACAATTTCAAAATAGCTTAACTATTTGAAGAATGGTCCAACCAAGCAAGGTTTACATGGAAAATTAACACAGGTTAGGTGTACATAGTGGAAGAGGTTCATTAGAAATATTTCAATACATAAGTCAGTATATAAGGAGACCTAACATGTATGGAATAGTTTGGGTATCAAGTGCATACTTGGGGTCTTTATAGGACTTTGGCATTTAAGAGTGTACGAATGTTTTGACAAATTTAAAGCTTATCCTTATGGATATTTTCTCTGGCATATTGGAGTGATCCTCAACTTTACCTATGTTAATTAATAATATTTAGGCTTGACTCTAATTAGAGAAATAAGTTCATGACTATATTGGTTAAACATGAGTCATTTATTGTGAGATGAACTAGGTAGTGACATCCAATTGAATAAAATCTAGTCAAATAACTTAGTTATTATCAAAAGTGAATAAGGGAACTTGATTCGTTTTTGTTTAAACTAATGAAATGGATAATAATAAGGTCTTCATTCTCTTTTATTCTATTTCTCTTTATTGAATCTTTTACCCTTTTTCGATTAAACTCAAGGAAGAGTAAGGAATTGTAAAGAGGCTTCTTTAAGTGCTTGATTGAAACTTGAAGGGATACTTAATTGAAACACTAGCTTGGAAAGCTTGGAGAGTGTGTGTGTATCTTGAAGAGAATATTCAAGGGAAGAACAATTATAAATTCTGATATTTGATCTCTCTACCCTATCTCTTTATTTTTCTACACTTTGCTCTGTTTTTATTGTTATTAATTTTTGAATATATTGTGTTTCAATATTTATATTGATGCTTAGATTATTGAATGCTTAAAAAGGATATATATCTATGCATGTACTTCTTAATGATTTGTTTATGTATAGTTTATGAAACTGTTAAATGTATTATACTTTAATGTTGATCTTAGCGTTTTAATGATTAAATAGTTAAAAGAGATATATATCTATGTGTATACTTCTTGATTCTTTATCTATGCATAATTGAATGAGTTTCTTTGTACAAGTATATTAAATTATTATATATTTTATGCAAACCTCTTCATTAGATTATCTTGGATTTGTTTTTTGATTAATTGTTTATATATAGTTGAATAAGTTAATTTGCACTTATTCTTTGAATTATTATATCTTGAGTGCAAACATCTTTATAGAGTTCTTTTGGAATTAATTGAATTAAAATTATCCTCATGGATTCCCAAAGTCATGAGTTTTCTAAAGAGAATTTTAAAAATGAAAAAAAATTTAAAAATATCAAATTCACCCTCTTTTGGGTGTGGGTTGCCAAGGCTTACAATAATATATAAGGGAAGGCTTGCTAAGTTATCATTGATAGTGAGAATTGTGTTAATGTGGCTAGTATTAACTTGATAGAAAAGTAGAATTTTCCCACTCTACAATATCCTCCCCATTACAAAACTATGATGGTTGAATGAAAATAAAGAGTTGAATATGAATAAACAAGTTTTGGTTTATTTCTCTATTAGGAAATATCATGATGAGATTCTTTATGATACAGTTCCTATGCATGCTTGCCATCTTTTACTTAAGACACCATGGCAATTCGATCAATGATAGTGTTCTTAATAAATACAAGCTTGTTAAAGATGGAAAGAGGTTTTCTTTTAGGTCTAAAATAAGTTTATAAAGATCAAATGATTATGCAAAAGAAGAAAGAAGAGGAAGAAAAAGAGAAAAAAAGAAAGTGAAGTAAAATGAGAAAAATGAAAAGAAAAGGACTACTTGTGAAAAAGAAGAGAAAAAATTAGAGTTGAGTTAAAATAATAAAAACTCTAATAAAACAAAAAGTGATTGTGAAGAAAAAGAGAAAGAAAAAGCATTAAAAGGAAAGCTAAGAAAAGGAATAGAAAATTTGAGTATGATGGCAAAAACAAGTGTTATGAAATGCCTTATATGTTTCTAGGTCAATTGTCTTGTAAAAGAAGCCTATGCAAATACTAACCAAGTTGAATTTAATTTGCTAAATGCTTTTGATTTCATTTTATAGAAATTTCAAGTTGTGCTTTTAAGAGAAAGCTTAAAAGAAGTTCTACCTTTAAAGGGAGTAAGATATTAAGTGGACTTCATCCTTGGAAATTCAACTCAAACCTATAAAGATGATGTAATTGGAAAACATATCAAGTAAGGAAGAATTCCTTGAAGCATATCCATGTGTTATCGAATGTAAGTAAGGTAATGACAATGTGACAGATATGCTTTTGACGTGATCCTGCAAGTGCACGGGTTTAGTCGAGTTATAGTATAAAAGATATCGTCTCCACAGGGATTGAATATTGAATACTAACTGAATTTCAAGGTAAATTATCTAGGTATGCCGATTAATATTAAGAATTAAGGGTAAATGTAAACAGAGCTTAATTATCAAAAAGGTTTAATTCAAATGAAATGGAAGCGTACTCAGCTTAAGGGTTCCCTTGTACATTTCATTATGGAATGAAAATAATCCTCTAACTTGGTTTACTGTAAATTTAGATTGCTGGATTACCAAAAATAAGCTATACCTCATTGTAAGGCTACTAGCTACTAACCAAAAGATTAAGTGCCCAGAATTTTTCTAGTAATCACTCATCTAGGTTGCATTAACATTGCTTTAGAATCCATTCTTAGACATTTCATCCTGTGCAAAAGAATCCAATTAGCTTAATTCCTAAGTCTAATTGATATACCCAATGATCATGCAAGGTCCGATTAATTAATTGGTCATTCCAACCTAGAATTAACTAATCTATCACACAAATCCAATATTCCAGAAGTATTGAACTGTTGAAATACAAAATAGCATAATCAAATCATAAATCAACAGTAAATCAAGCTAGATTATATAAAAATCAATTCTATAAATCCATGAACAAGTTTACCCCTAGCTGAGCACTAGAGTTTAGTGTGAAGTCATTACACAATTAGCAGAAAACCAGAAAACAGAGAGGGAAATCAAACAAATCATGAAGCTCTACAAATTCCTTGCTTGAATCTTCAATCCTTTGCTTGAATCCAATGCTAGCAAGTGCCCTTGGTGACTTTGGGTCTCTCCTAGGGTTTCTACTCACAGCTCCCCTTTCTAATTTTCAGTTCTCCTCCCTTTTCTCTGATTTTTTGCACAAAACTTATATGGGTAATGTACACGGGGTGTGACACGACCCGTGTTGTACCCCATGTTTCTTTGCGAAGGTTGAGCAACATGATACACGGGGTATGACACTCCCCGTGTTTACCTTCGAAGTGAAGGCCAGTATGGTACACGGGGTATGACACGTCCTGTGTTTAATCCCGTGTTCTTCTCTGAGCAGCTCAGTGAAGCTTCGAAGTAATCCAGACAGATACACGGCCCTCCACACGGGGTTCCTATACCCCGTGTTCTTTGCCAGGTGAGCAACTTTGCTTCGATTCTCCACAATTTGTACGGTTTTGACTCCGGATCCTTTTCTAATGCTCAAATGTGTCACTCCAAAACCTGAAAACAAAATATTGAGCATCTAAGTATCCTTTTCAATCAATTTTGCACAAGATACTAAGTAAATCAGTGATGAAACACATAAAATTTAAATACAATTGTGCATTTATCAATTCCCCCACACTTGAATCTTGCTCGTCCTCGAGTAAGGAAGTAAGAGAACAAAAAATCTACTCCAATTTTTATTCTTTTCTCTTTTTTTTATTTTTTTTATTTTTTTATATAGATATATACATCAGGCAATCATTCAACGAAGCAGAGATTAGGATCAAGTCATGCTAAGCAACTAAATGAAAATAAAGCAACTAAATAAGTCAATCCTCAGCATAAAAGCAAAAGAGAACAGCCTCACAAGTAAAGTGTTTACTCAAACTCTCAGCATAAGACTTGTGTATACTCTCAAATCAATCAACTCAGGACTTAATGCTACCATATGCTTGCAAAAACTCTAATCTCCACTACTATATTGTAAAATGCATGCAAATCAGAGGACTTTATTAGGGAAAATGGTGAGGATAAGGGAAAGGAAAATCAAGGGATGAAGAGTGATAGGGTCAAAGAAGGGAAAAGACACATTGGTCTTGAGTTTGACCATTGTCGAGTTTCATTGCTCAGCTTAGCATGTTACCTTGCTTCAACACCTATTCTCTTCTCTCTTTTTTTAATAAATATATAACAATAAATTAGCAAACAAAATTTTTCTTTCTTTCTTTCCTTCTTATTTCCTAATAAGCTTTTCTTCCTCTTCTTCTTCCTAAATTATTTATTTAACACCATTTTTTTTATCAAGCTATAAATTTGGGGAAATTCAAAATTATAAATTAACTTATCCAACTAGCAGCTCTATGTAAGAACCTCTATGTGATAGCCAAACTCAATTAATATGTCTAAGTTCCCCTTGAGCGGTGGCTTTAAATGCACATAGGATGGGTTGGCTAGGCTAGAAATAAAAGTCCAAGGCTCAAAGTGGCTAACTAGGGTCTAAGCTGAAAATAGTTTAGGGTATATTAAAGAAAAGGATTCAAATAAGCAAAATAAATAAAAATGATAAAGAAACATGGCCTCATCATTTTTGACATGGAAAATACATAAAATGTAGCCTTAAAAAGAGCAAATGCAAGTTCTAGAGCAAAAAGTCAAGAGTGATGACATAGTCCCTCAAGAAGATAAAAATAAGCTTCAAATTCTAATGTGAAAGTTGCTCAAAAAGGCTCAAATCTCACAAGGGTCAACTATGCTTATTTCTCTTAGCTTTAAGCTTTAGATTTTTCTTATTAAGTTACTAGATAATCATTAAAGGAGCAAGGCATGAACCAATCATTTTATTCAAAAGATTGCCTTAAAAATTTAAAATTTTTAAATTTTTTTTTACATTTTTAATAATAATTTTTTTTAAATTAGAGCAAATTTCAGTACTCTAAATCAATCAAGCAAATTCAAGTGCAAGATATTACAAAACATTCTAAACGCTGCTCCCCCACACTTAAAATTGGACATTATCCTCAATGTACAGAAAAGTAAATGGAAAAGAGACAGAGAATAGATGGGGGACTAAAACTTCCCTAACAAGTGGATCATGGTTGTCCAGTATAGATCATGACTTCAGGGAGATCCAAAAGTAGAGACAGAATAGGAGAGAAGGAGGAGACTAGTAATCTAAAAGAAGAAAATGCAATACTGGAAAAAAATATGCTGTTAGTTATTATAGACATTAATATTAAGAGTGCAAGAAAATAAAAGAGAAATAGTCAAAATGATAAAAAGTAAATGAAAGTGCATAGTCAATATAAGTACAGACCAGATAAATGGAAATAGAGAGGAGAAATAAGTAAAAAGCAAAATATATAAGTAAAAAGGAAAAATAAACAATCCAAGCTATTGAGCAGGAGGGTCCGGATCAGCTGGGGAAGAGGGGTGGACAAGCTTGAATAGGGGCTTGACCATGCTCTCGATGTATCTGGATCGCCTGTCCAAGTCATCATAAGGACCCTCAATCCTCGTCTGATGCTTAGAAATAAGCTGAAGCTCAGCCAGAATCTGCTGTTGACCAGATAATATGTCTCTGAAGTAGGCGTCGGATGAAACTCTGCCCCCCGCAGAAGATGACAGACCTATATCAGGAGTTGCATCACTATCGCCATCATCTCCTGGAATATCATGCTCTGCCTCATGGGGCTGCTGCTGCTGCACAAGTTGGATCCCCATAGCCAAAAGAATGCCCTTTCGGAGGGGTGTCATATGAGATACTATAGTGAGGGATCCATACGGTCGATTAAATACTCATAACCGCTTGGCTAGTCTGGTGATATATGGACCGGCAGCAATACTCCTAGCTCTCCTATCTGATGCCTGAGTCAAGAAGAAATGAGCGAATGCACCTCCAATATGAATGGGGACTCTCTGGATCATGCTATATAAGAAGAGTACATCAGCAGTGCTCACTACCCCATGACTGTGCCCCCGACCACTTAAGGTGTGACTGAAGATGGAATGGATGACTCGCCAGGCAACTCTTTTAAGGCTAGACGCCTTGCTCTTGGTGGGATCATAGGTGTTCCCGGTAGCAATATCAGCCCATACTCGCCACTCTTAGGTCCCATGGGGCAATCCTATCAGCATATCATGATACTCATGAGTAGTCACAAATTCTTCAAAATAAAGTCCCAAGTGCACTGAGAGCTGGGTCACGCTCATGGAATAAGTGACTCCCCCGAGACGAAACTGCACTGTATCAGCCAAATCGACAGTCCTGAAATATCTCTCTAAGTAGAAAGTGCTGAGAAACTCTAAAGTGAGCTCCCTGTAGGTAGGCTCAATAATATGAAAGAATACCTCCCAAGCACCTACACTTATGAGCTCAAGGATCTCATCCTCTAGGCCAAACTCTCTCAAAACAGCCCAATCTAGGTATCGGCCTTCCATAAACGACTGGTCCTTGTGTTTATCGAATGCTTGAATATGAGCCTCTTCTGTGAACTCCAAAAATGGGGGTGTTGGTCCTCTAGAGGAGGTCCCTCTAGAAGTACTACCCTTGGTTGTCTTCCTGGCAGTTGTCTTTTGTCTTTTTGACATGATCTGCAAAAGAAAATGACAATGTGAGAGAGAGTGTTGAGAGTTTGTCAGTCAGCAGATTTCAAGGGCAAAAGTTCAGCAAGCACTTTCAATATCCATCTAATGTCAAATGAAGTACAATTCAAAATTTGATTCCATTAATGCAAATAAGTGAGCATATCAATGAGGTAAATCATGCAATCAATCAAGTAATCACTAAACCTCAAAGGATTTAAATTCAATCAATCAAAGATTCCAAGTCCTATAAATCCTATAAGTCCCTCAATCAAAGCTTTCAAGTCCTATCAATCAAAGATTTCAATCAATCAATCAAAGATTCAAATTCAATCAATCAAACATCAAACCTTAAAGGATATAAACATTCCTATGAATTCTAACATGCATTAAAGTTCAATAAACATAAGTAATTGCAAATAACTCCAAAGATTTCAAGGAAAATGTTCTTACCTTGAGAATTTCAAATAGAAACCCTAAGTTCTTGGTTCAAGCAGAAGAGGAATCCAAATGTTGAATTTCAATCGATTAAATTGAAGATCAAGCAGTAAAATCACTTCAAATAGCCAAATAAAGTACTGTAATCGGTGTAATTTGGCAAGACAATGGCCGAAAATGCAGATAGAGAGACTAGGGCACGGAGGAAGACGAAGAAAATGAGGGAAAATCAGGGGTTTTTGCCATTAAAAGCTCGTCCACCTAGGAACACGGGGTCAAACACGGCCCGTGTGGTACCTAGTGTTTCTCTGCGGATGAGTGTTCTGGGTTTCGCAAACTTACACGGGGTCTGACATACCCCGTGTTCTTCCCCGTGTTTCTCTTTGAAAGATACTAACATACTTCGCAATAGTACACAGGGTTTAACACGTCCCGTGTTCTACCCCGTGTTTCTCTCTGGAAGGCTCATGTTCAAAAATCCTTATCATTGGTTCAGCCAATGAGGTACACGAGGTAATACACTCCCCGTGTTCTACACCGTGTATCTCTCTGGAATTCCATGAAAATCACAAAGCTTTTATGCTAACCAGACAGTGAGGTACACGGGGTGTGACACGCCCCGTGTTCAGCGCCGTGTATCTCACTAGAATGCGATGAAAATCACAAGTCCTTTTATACTGGCGAGACAGTGAGGTACACGGGGTATGACACAGCCCGTGTTGTACACCATGTATCTCACTGGACTGCGCTTTGAGCCTTCTGTGTAAGAAAATGAACAACAAATATGCATACATGCCTAATTTACCTCAGAGACAGAGACCAAGTGCAAAAATGAACATCTTAAAACAACAACTAAAGACTTAAATGCCTCAAACTACTAAGAAACTCAGAATGAAAATGGGAAAACTAAGATTTAAAAGCAATAAAGATGGAAAATAAGCTTGGGTTGCCTCCCAAGAAGCGCTTGTTTAAGGTCATAAGCTCGACCCCTATTTAAATCAGTCTAGAGCTGCCATTGTTGGTGGCCCGGCAACATAATGCTTCAATCTCTGGCCATTAACTTTGAAATTGCCGGTGCTTTCACTCTAAATTTCCACAGCTCCAAATGGATACACCTTTCTCACAAGATATGGTCCAGTCCACCTTGTCTTGAGCTTCCCTGGGAAAAGCTTAAATCTAGAACTGAACAGCAACCCCAGATCTCCTTCATGGAATTCCTGTCGGAGAATACTCTTGTCATGCCAAGCCTTTGTTCTTTCTTTATATATCTTGGCATTGTCGTAAGCTTCATTTCTCAGTTCTTCAAGTTCAAAGAGCTTAAGCTTTCTTTTCTCCCCAGCAGATTGCAAATCGAAGTTGAGCAACTTGATTTCCCAATACGCCTTGTGTTCAACCTCTACTGGCAGATGGCAATGCTTCCCATAGATGAGCTTAAATGGTGCCATTCCAATGGGAGTCTTGAAAGCAGTTCGGTAGGCCCATAAGGCGTCATCCAACTTGAGGGACCAATTTCTCCTTGATCTAGACACAGTCTTCTCCAATATGCTCTTGATTTCTCTATTTGAAAGTTCCACTTGCCCACTAGTTTGAGGGTGATATGGAGTAGAGATCTTATGGGTTACTCCATACCCTTTCAAGAGCGATTGAAACTGATGGGCAATGAAGTGAGACCCTCCATCACTTATGACTGCCCTAGGTATCCCAAACCTAGGAAATAACACCTTCTTGAAGAATCGAACTACAACCTTGGCATCACAAGTCCGAGTGGCAATTGCTTTAACCCATTTGGAAACATAATCAACTGCCACAAGTATGTATTTGTTGCTGCAAGAAGGTGAGAATGGTCCCATGAAATTAATTCCCCAGACATCAAATATTTCAACTTCCAAAATGTTGTTCAAAGGCATCTCATGCCTTTTTGATATATTACCAACTCTTTGGCATTGGTCACATGAAGTGACATAGTGGTGAACATCCTTGAATAGGGTTGGCTAATAAAAATCCACCTGGGCAATCTTCGCAGCTGTTCTTGAAGTGCCGAAGTGTCCTCCATATGGGGAAGAGTGACAATGGAACAGAATGCTTGCAATTTCTTCCTCAGGCACACACCTTCTAAACAGGCCATTAGCACATCTTCTATAGAGAAGAGGTTCATCCCAAAAGCAATGTTTCACCTCTGCTAAAAACTTCTTTTTCTGCTGATACCCTGCATCCGGAGGCAAAACACCACTCACTATGTAATTCACATAGTCTGCAAACTATGGGATAGCTGAAGAAGAGACAGCCAACAAATAATCATCTGGAAAGGAATCGTTTATTGGCATCTCCTTATCTTCCTCATCTCCTAACTCTTGCTTCAACCTTGAGAGGTGATCAGCCACAACATTCTCAGTACCCTTCTTATCTCGAATTTCTAGATCGAATTCTTGTAACAAAAGAATCCATCTGATTAGACGAGGTTTAGCTTCTTTCTTGCTCAAAAGGTATCGGATTGCTGCATGATCCGTAAAGACTATCACCTTGGAATCCACCAAATAGGATCGGAATTTGTCAACTACATAAACTACCACAAGAAGTTCCTTTTCGGTTGTGGCATAGTTCAGTTGAGCCTCATCCAAAGTCTTGCTGGCATAGTATATGGCATGAACTTTCCTATCCTTCCTTTGTCAAAGTACTACCCCTATTGCATAGTCGCTAGCATCGCACATCACCTCAAATGGTAGATTCGAATCCGGTGCTTGCATGATTGGGGCAAAAATCAAGGCTTTCTTCAACCTGCAAAATGCATCCAAACAATCTTGGTTAAAATCAAAAGCAACATCTTTAGCAAGCAAGTTAGTTAAGGGTTTGATAATTTTAGAGAAATCTTTGATGAAGCGTCCGTAGAAACCGACGTGTCCTAGAAAACTCCTCACTCCCTTTACAGAAGTTGGGGGAGGTAATTTCTCTATGATGTCCACTTTAACCTTGTCTACCTCAATACCATGCTCGGATACTTGATGGCCAATGACAATCCCTTCTCTTACCATAAAATGGCATTTCTCCCAGTTAAGTACCAAATTTACTTCCTCACATCTCTGCAACACTTGAGATAAATTAGTCAAACAGTTATCAAAGGAAGTACCATATACAGAAAAATCATCCATAAAAACTTCCATAATGTTTCAATAAAATCAGAGAAGATAGTCATCATACAACGCTGAAATGTAGCATGAGCATTACACAAACCAAAAGGCATTCTTCTATATGCAAAAGTGCCATAAGGACATGTAAATATGGCCTTTTCCTGATCATTTGGATGTATAGGAATTTGGAAGAAACCAGAATAACCATCCAAATAACAGAAATGTGAATGCTTAGCTAACCTTTCCAAAGTTTGATCTATAAAGGGGAGAGGGAAATGATCTTTCCAGGTTGCTTTGTTCAATTTCCTATAATCTATACACATTCTCCAACCTGTGACAGTCCTAGTGAGAATCAGCTCATTATTTTCATTTTTTACCACAGTTAACCCCCTTTCTTAGGAACAACATGTATCGGACTAACCCACTGACTATCTGAAATTGGATAAATTACCCCAGCATCTAGCAACTTCATTATTTTCTTTTTTACAACTTCTTTCATATTTGGGTTCAACCTTCTTTGATGTTCAATGGAGGGCTTACTATCTTCCTCCATCAATATCCTATGCATGCATATTGAAGGACTAATCCCTTTCAAATCAGAAATTGTATACCCCAAAGCTTCTCTATGAGATCTAAGCTGCCTAAGTAATTTTTCTATTTCATGAGCAGTTAGATTTGCATTTACTATGACAGGATAAGTGGAATGGGGTCCTAGAAACTCATACCTGAGGGTAGATGGGAGAGGTTTCAATTCTACCTTAGGTGGTGTGTTTTCCTCAGTGATGGTATTGTTAAACTCCACTTCCAATGATTCAATTGCTTCAGGGAGGGGAAGTGGTGGGCTTGCTTCCAAAAACTCTGCATATGCAGCAGTTTCCTCATTGTCAAGAACTCCATTTGTGACTAGACATGCTTCAAGTGGATCTTGAAGGCACCCCATTAGAAGGGTTTCTTTCACAGCTTTGTCAACCACATCAATCCTGCATATTGAATCTTCACAAATAGGTAATTTAATTGATTCATTCAAATTAAACTTAACTTTTTCATCCCCAATAGATAATGAAAGTCTTCCATTTTTTACATCAATCAAAGCACCCGCAGTGGCTAAAAAGGGTCTACCCAAAATGATAGGGATTTGTGAATCATCTTCCATTTCAAGTACAACAAAATCAACAAGAATGAAAAACTTACCAACCTTGATAGGTATATCCTCAAGTATACCTACTGGGTATTTCACTGAACGGTCAGCTAGTTGAAGTTAAACTGTGGTGGGTTTCATTTCTTCTATATTCAATCTCCTTGCAACCGACAATGGCATGAGGCTCACACTTGCTCCCAAGTCACACAATGCCCGGTCAATAGGAACATTTCCAATCACACAAGGAATGGAGAAGCCGCCTGGGTCCTTTAGCTTAGGAGGTAGTTTATTCTGGATGATGGCACTACACTCCTCCATTAGGGCTACAGTCTCATTCTTCTCTAGCTTCATTTTATTTGAGAGAATGTCCTTCAAGAATTTTGCATACGACGACATTTGTGAAAGGGCATCAGTGAAAGGGATATTGATATACAACTTTTTCAATACTTCCAAGAACTTTCCAAACTGCTTATCAAGTTTAGCCTTTGCTAGTCTTTGAGGATAAGGGATAGGTAGTTTGTATGGTTCTGGAGGGACATACTTTAGCTTTTCAGGTAATTCCCTTTCCTTCATTTCAGCATCATTAGGAATTGAAGCCTTTTGGCTTTCTTTCTGCCCTTCCCCCACACTTATCTCTTCTTCTCCTTCTTGAGTGGTATTTGGATCCTTCAATAGCCTCCCACTTCTAAGAGTGATTGCTTTACAATGCTCCCAAGGATTTGATTCAGGTTGAGCAGGGAGTTAACCAAAAGCTCTAGAGGAAGAAGCAGAAGCTTGTTGAGCTATTTGAGTTTCCAGCATTTTTCCATGTGTAGCCAATGAATCCACTTTGGAGGACAGTTGCCTAATGGAATCCTCCATGGCTCTATCATGCTGCCTAAACTCTTCATTAGTTTTCTCTTGGGAAATGAGAAATTTCTCCAAGAGGCCTTCTAACTTAGCAGTGGAAGAGGGTTGAGCTGGTGGGTTGTAAGGTCTTTGATTTTGAAAATCGGATGGTGGTGATGGTGGCCTATTGTGAGTGTTTTGAGCATTGTATGGCTGGTTGGGCTTGTAGGATAGATTTGGATGGTTCCTCCATGATGGATTATAGGTGTTTCCAAAGGGTTCATTCGAATTCTTCTGTCCATACCCACTGTTGTGCAGATAATTCACTTGCTCAGTGAAATCCTGCCCCAATGTACACTCAGTTGCCATATGACCTGTCATACCACAAATCTCACAAGAAAGGTCAGTAGCACCTATTGCATTTACACTATTAACTTGAAATTTATCAAACTTAGCCATAAGTGCATCTACTTTGCTACCTAGACTTCTTAGTGCATCTATCTTAGCTGATAAATGATTAAAAGCGAATTCATACTTACCTAGAGCTTTCCTTGAAGATCCCCTCTCATTTGACCATTAGTAATGGTTCAAAGCTATATCCTCAATCAATTCATATGCTTCATCCAACCTTTTGTTCATCAAGGCACCTCCAGCAACAGCATCCACAGTAAGCTTAGTATTGTAGTTCAAACCATTGTAGAAAGTATAAAGAACTAGCCATTTCTCTAACCCATGATGTGGGCACAACCTCAACAGTTCCTTATATCTGTCCCAAGCATCAAATAGAGATTCCCCTTCTCTCTGAGAAAATGTGGTAATTTCATTTCTTAATTGAGCAGTCTTGCTTGGAGGGAAATATCGTGAAAGAAAAGCCCTCAGTAGCTCTTCCCATGTTGTAATAGACCTTGCTGGTAAAGAGTGTAGCCATGCCCTTGCTCTATCCCTCAAAGAGAATGGAAAAAGTCGAAGCTTGATAGCATCCGCTGCTACACCATTTATCTTGATGGTATCACAGTATTCCAAGAAAATCTGAATATGGAGGTTGGGATCCTCCATTGGTAGTCCACCAAACTGGTTTTGCTACACTATAGATAAAAGAGCTAACTTTAATTCAAAGTTATTAGCCTCAACAGCAGGCCTTCTTATACTGGACTAAAGCCCAGTGGCGTCGGGTGCTGCAAATTCTTTAAGAGATCTGTTATCCATGTCTTCAAGCACTGGTTCAAGGTTAATTTCTTCTTGGTTATGTATTGATTTTTGCTCTCTCCTTCTCCTAAGCAGAGTTCTCTCAATCTACGGGTCGAAGTCAAGAATTTCTTCAAGATTTCTCCTTTGCATATACAAAGATTTCCTGCAAAAAGAGTAGATAATACTCAAACAGAACAAAATAAGAAAGAAATACTATATAAAAATAAGAAAATCAGAACTAGATGAATTAAGAACTAAAAGAAAATGAATTGCCTAGTCTAATTCACACAAAACTTTCTGTTAATATCAACCAGTTGCAATCCCCAGCAACGGCACCAAAAACTTGACGTGATCCCGTAAGTGCATGGGTTTAGTCGAGTTATAGTATAAAAGATATCGTCTCCACAGGGATTGAATGTTGAATACTAACTGAATTTCGAGGTAAATTATCTAGGTATGCCGATTGATATTAAGAATTAAGGGTAAATGTAAACAGAGCTTAATTATCAAAAAAGCTTAATTCAAATGAGATGGAAGCGTACTCAGCTTAAGGGTTCCCTTGTACATTTCATTATGGAATGAAAATAATCCTCTAACTTGGTTTACTGTTAATTTAGATTGCTGGATTACCAAAAATAAGCTATAGCTCATTGCAAGGCTACTAGCTACTAACCAAAAGATTAAGTGCCCAGAATTTCTCTAGTAATCACTCATCTAGGTTGCATTAACATTACTTCAGAATCCATTCTTAGACATTTCATCCTGTGCAAAAGAATCCAATTAGCTTAATTCCTAAGTCTAATTGATATACCCAATGATCATGCAAGGTCTGATTAATTAATTGGTCATTCCAACCTAGAATTAACTAATCTATCACACAAATCCAATATTCCGGAAGTATTGAACTGTTGAAATACAAAACAGCATAATCAAATCATAAATCAACAGTAAATCAAGTTAGATTATATAAAAATCAATTCTATAAATCCATGAACAAGTTTACCCCTAGCTGAGCACTAGGGTTTAGTGTGAAGTCATTACACAATTAGCAGAAAACCAGAAAACAGAGAAGGAAATTAAACAAATCATGAAGCTCTACCAATTTCTTGCTTGAATCTTCAATCCTTTGCTTGAATCCAATGCTAGCAGGTGCCCTTGGTGACTTTGGGTCTCTCCTAGGATTTCTACTCACAGCTCCCCTTTCTAATTTTCGGTTCTCCTCCCTTTTCTCTAATTTTTCGCACAAAACTTATATGGGTAATGTACACGGAGTGTGACACGGCCCATGTTGTACCCCGTGTTTCTCTGCGAAGGTTGAGCAACATGATACACGGGGTATGACACTCCTCGTGTTTACCTTTGAAGTGAAGGGCAGTATGGTACACGGGGTATGACACGTCCCGTGTTTAACCCTGTGTTCTTCTCTAAGCAGCTCAGTGAAGCTTCAGAGCAATCCAGACAGATACACGGCCCTCCACACGGGGTTCCCATACCCCATGTTCTTTGCCAAGTGAGCAACTTTGCTTCGATTCTCCACAATTCGCACGGTTTTGACTCCAAATCCTTTTCTAATGCTCAAATCTGTCACTCCAAAACCTGAAAACAAAATA
Organism: Sindora glabra; assembly: GCA_020226215.1. Taxonomy (NCBI): domain Eukaryota; kingdom Viridiplantae; phylum Streptophyta; class Magnoliopsida; order Fabales; family Fabaceae; genus Sindora; species Sindora glabra. The sequence goes on from CM035235.1 coordinate 21,828,781, forward strand.
TCGAGCATCTAAGTATCCTTTTCAATCAATTTTGCACAAGATACTAAGTAAATTAGTGATGAAACACATAAAATTTAAGTACAATTGTGCATTTATCACTTTGGCTCTAAGGTACACCCTCATCCTTACTTTTTATGATAAATCATTGAATTTTAAGCATTATAAGAATTCCTTACATACAAAATTGTTAAGTTTTGAATGTATTGAGAATTTGTATGTAAATAATTATGATAATGCTACCCTTTCACATGATTTTATTATTCCTTTACAAGTTAAATTTATTTCCAATGTTGATGTTTATGAAGAAATGATCTTTAGAGAAATTTCTAGGAATGAAAAATTTCCATATAGAAGAAATGAATTGGATATGCCTAAAAGTTTCCTAAATGACTTGTTTGTTAAATAAACTTATAATTGTGATTTGATAATACATGTTAGGTTTAAGAAAACTCTAACGGATATGCATGATAAGTCACCTAGTTCTTTTGTGTTTTCTAGAAGCTCTCTTATGAAAAAAATTAATTTAACAAGATATTTTAGATTTGAAGAGACTTTAGAAAATATGCTTAATGAGTTACATGATGTTTATATTTTTTCTAAGCATGGTTTGAGGGTTAAATATCATCCACTTTGCTTAAGAAAAAGGAATGCATAGAAAAATATTTTTAAAACAAAGCATGTTTTATATGAATGATTGGTTTTGATGTTTCATTTATCAATTACACTAAATACTCCTATAAGCTTGTATCTTCAAAAATGAACTTGCTTTTGTTTGTTTTTATTATTTTCAAGTGCTTAAAGATTGGATTTTATTGTTTCTTGAGAATTTAAAGCATTAGAAAGATTTTTTGCCATATCTTGTTAACATTCTTGTGCATGTCAAAGTTGTAAATCAACAAGTTAAGTCTTTGAAATTTGTTTGCAAAATTTTAAGAAGTAAAAAGTTGCATTACAATTTTGAAGAATGCTCATTTTGCTTGACTTTTTAGACATGTTATGTATGGCAATGTAAAAGGGAATTAAAGAATGGTCGCTCTCTAGGTTTGTTGGTAAGATTAACAGTTTTCATGATTTGATTAGCTTTTGTAAGAAGTCTTTAATGAATTGTGTTCTTTATGCTTTCATTAACAAACTTATTACTATTAATGATTTGCATGTTTGCATGACATTATTGATTCTTATTTTATGTTTAACTCTAGTATTTGAGTTAGTTGGCCATAAGAAAAGATAGGTTCTAAATGGGATCAAATTGCATTCAAGAGGAGATGGCCCCTTTCAAGTGCTTGAAAGGACTAATGACAATGCCTACAAGTTAGATCTTCTCGATAAGTATAATGTTAGTGTTTCTTTTAATGTTGTTAATTTTTCTCCTTTTAATATAGGATTTAAAGATTTGAGGATGAATCCTTTTAAAGAAAAGGGGATGATGTGAATTCTAAGAGTGAAAATAAGCTATAATGTACATTTCAGTTAATTGGACTTAATTCTTTATTGGGATATGTTAGGGATAAAATTGTCATGTGGACATGTTAAGGGTAAAATCATCCACTTAGGAACTAAATTGGCTTATTTTAATGTTTAGGGCTTTGTTAGCATTAGTTTGGATTAAATCTAATTGGACCATTTATTTTGGTATTTTTAAGCACAATTATATCTAATTTATTTGGTTTATTTAGTTTAGGCCTATTTATCTCTAAAGGAGCCAAATTGAGTTTAGCTTACATAAGGAGGGATGCTCCTTATATTAAAACACTTTTGACATTATTATAATTAAATTGCTTATGAGATATTTAGTTTTCTCTTTAAATTCTTGAAAGAGCTTGAAGACTCATCAAAGGAGATTCAATCTTTATGGCATCAATTTCATCTCTTATCACTTTTAATCTTTTCCTTTGTTTTGAAGCATTGTAAGAATATCCTTCTTTTCCTTTAATTGTAGCTAAATTGGGGTAAATCTAACAAGGTTTCACATTAGTCTTTCATAACTATGCTTGGACCATTTCTACTAAACTTCCTAAGGAATGGCTTAAATTTCAATTCTACCCAACTAATTTCTTTAGGGCTTAAGAGAAAATTCATAACTAATTATGTATTAAGACATACTACATGAAATTTTTCTAAATAGCTCTATGTGTCCCTTTTCCATAGCCATATCATCAATTAGATCTTCTGATAAAATGTTATACCTAATATATTGAAGGTAAGTCAATGTAATTTCATCGAAAATTTTTCTCTTTTCAAAAAATATTGTCATTAATTGATTTTGAATTAAATTATGAAATTATTATGGGTAAAAGCCTTGGATGTCCTCTTTCTGAATCTTTTTATGATTCATAAATCAGACATTCCAATGAAGAGTTATAATAAAAAAACATTATGGATTGTGTATATCATGTTTAGGCCTTCTCATGACTCAAACCATTAGGTTCATTCTTATTTAAATATTTTCCTCTTTATATATAGTCTAGTTTACCCATCTCATATTCTCAAAGGTTGTACATACATTCACTAAACATTATCTCTAAAGCTCCTTTTGCAACTAATGCTATTGTTCAAGATGGATCAATAGTTATAGATTTTCCAGTGGTATGTTCCATTTTTTTCGTCTGAAAAAAGAGCTTCTTCAAATGGCTTTGCCTGACTTTCATTCCTTAGTGGTGGATTTGATAAAACCCTTCCTTATAGCATTAAGGGATTTCTTTTTTAGTTCTTCTTACCTAAGGATTGATAATGAAAAAGAAAATAACAGAGTTATTAGTTTCAAATAACATACATGCATATTACCTTACATAGCAATTCAAGCATTCCTAATGTATACACTTACTTGGGTACACATTCATTTTCATATGTATGTGCACTTATAATTATGTAGGCTCATATATACATACTTTAGATACATATTAACCATATTAAAATTATTAGGATGTATAGATTCTTCCCCCTTCAAATGAACTTATCCCTAAAGTCCAGGCTTATTACTTGAAACTTAGTTGAAAAGGTATAAGTTGAATAACTCTAGATATTTTCACTTTATCTTAGTTTCTACATCCTATATGTCTTCTTGACTTCCATGTCTTTCCCAATCAACTTTTATCATTAGACTTCTTTCGTCTAGAGCTTCCTTAACTTTGTATCTAAGATCCAAACTAGCCTTTTTTTATTAAATTTTTTTTAGTTTAGTTAATTTCAAATTAAAAGCACTAATATCAAATGATGTGAATCTATGATGAATCATCCCAAAATTCAACATACCTAAAATTAAAAATAGAAGGATATTTTGCCACACTCTAAAAGACAAAGAATGGGGGTGATAAATGATGAAAAAATACCATAAAGGATGAAAATCCTCTAATGAGTGAAAAAGAAACACACTACAAAGCATAAATCCTTGATAAGTGAAGATCAATGCCATAAAGGTAGAATTCTTTTGATAAGTCATAAGTTCATTTAAGAACTCAAGAAAAAAACATATCTTACAAAAAGGTAACTAACCAATTCTCTATTATAAAAACTTTAAAACTAAATTGTTGATGAGAAAAATGTTTACTATTTTATTTTCCCCTATTTTATATCTCTTAGGTTTTACATATGCTTAATTTTATAGAATAGGCCTTGTTTTATAATTCTGGGTTGATTTTATAAGTTTATGAATTTATTTAGTAAATACTGAATTTTAACACTGTTTCTATTTTTCAATCATAACTTAGGCTCCGGATCTTAGATTGATGCAAACTTTATGTTTTTGGAAATCTAAAGTAGAGATTTACAACTTTTATGTTTTGGTCCAAGTCCAGTTTGCACGTTTTGGAGGTAAAAAATGGCTGAGAAGTTGAAGGCATCATTCTGTCCCAACTGAACTAGTTTCTGTATTTGGGCTATATCTAGAGCTACAGAGGTCTAATTAAGGTGAAATTAGTGGTCAAATTTTGCTAAGACCCAGGCCTATAACTTATGTCAAAGAATTAGTGAAACTAGATTGTTTTGGGGGTCATTAATCAAATGAAAGTCAGACCAACGAGATTTCACTACTAGACCTTTTAAAAGAAATTGCTTAGTTTTATAATCCTAATAGGAGCAGGATTAGCAAGGCCTTAATTTTTGTAATCCTAAGAGAACTAGGATTAGGATTCTATAGGTTTTATCATATATAAATAGAGATAAGGGGGTGGACAACAAATCATACAATCATACAATCTGATTACATATAATCAGCAATTAGCTTTCTTTCTTCTTCTCCAAGCTTTTGTCTTCCAACTATGGAGGGCTAATTTTCTGAGGTTAATTCAAGGAATTTAAAGCTCTCCTCTTAAGGATTATGAGATTATGCTTTGTAATGTTGATCTTTCTTAATTAATTTTCCTCTTTCTCTATTTAATTGTGCTGAATTCTTGAGATTCTTTGTGTTAGGTGTTAATTTGATATAATTAATGTCCATCCTTGTAGTTTCTGAATTCTTTGCTATTTTGTTATGAAATTATAGTTGATAAATCATAGTTTTATGCATAGGATAGAGGGTCAAAGGATTAATTTAGATATTTCTAATTTAATTTCTCAAATTAACTGAATTCTAATTATAAATTAATTTTGATCTAATTTAGGGATTATAGCAATTATTTAATTCAACTAATCCTAATTGATCAAACCCTAGGTGATTGTCTTGCATAGAATTCATGAATTATTACAAGGATTCCAAATAATTCAAGGTTGAAGAATTAATTAAAAAAGTTAAATCCTAATTGATCTATGATTAATCTAATCTAAAGCTCTTAATTTCCTTGAACCGACTATTCAATTACATTAAGTTTCTTCCAATTTTACTTTTGTTTTACTTTTATTTTGTGCTTATTTAATACATTGCTTTTACATTAATTTTGTGCAACTAACCCCTACAATTCTAATTCTGTTCTACATATAACTCATTATTAGATTGTTGCATTCTAACTTTAATTCTGTTTCTACACACATTTTGTTTCATTGCATTATCATTCTGTTTGCATTAGTTCTTCATATTTTCATTGCATAAATTATTAAAGAGTTTTATATATATATATATTATTGAAAAATTATTTAGAAAAAATAAAATTAAAGAATCACTAAGGGTACGACCTGGTTATGCCATTATTCTACATTATTTTTTAATAACCAGTTTTAATATAAGGTGCATTGCGATGTGCACATCAATTGTCTATAAGGAACAACCCTCATTATATACTTTTCTAAAACTCTAAATGAAAATGGGCTCAAGTGATACAAATAGACCCAAAACTAACACACTAGCCTAAGCCTAATAAGAGGGCCTTTAAATGACTTTAAGTAATATGGTAAATGACTTAAGATAAAATATTAATATTTTAAAGCAAAATGGGCCTAAGCACATTCATCTTAAACACAAACCCAAAATGCTCTAAAATGACTCAATACATAAAATAACATAAATTAGAGTCAAAATGCAATACACCACATAAAGCAAGAAAGTTCAAGAAGGAATTTCGACTAAGAATCTCCCTAATTAGAACTTGGTAAGATAATTAAGTGAAGTTCGGATAAATCATAAAGATGGTTTTGAGGAATGTTAAGCTATAATTTTTGTAGAAATTATATCAAACACTAATATACATCAAAATATAATTAAAAATCGAACATTAAGTTTGGAAAAATTATATAAATATCTAATAGGAAATTAGGGGTCTCAGTAGTCCAAAAACCTAAAGATTGGGCCCAAATTTGAAATAAATCATCTTAGTTTATTTGGGTTAATTTTGTTTAATTTTTTTTAGCCTAATTCTAATTTTAAAAACTAATAAAAAAAGAAGTCTAAACAAAACTTAAGCTTGTAAAGGAAGCTAATGGTAATTTGGTAAATAAGTAAAAAATTAGGAGTATTTAAGATTATTTATTTCTAGACATTATATTTTGCTAAATTTAAGTGATTTTAAAGAAATTATCTTATGATTTTTAGCCCTAAATAGCCATAGCCCAGAAGCTAAATTATCATTAAATTTTTATAAAAAAAATAATAAAAAGAAAAGTTTATGAATGAGGCTTGAACTAAGGTTTTATATAAGGCCTTTGGAGTCATTTTTGCATAAAATTCCTGCTCATCTTTAGCCCCAAAACTATATACTCCTAAGTTTCTCTAATAAGTTTTTCAAATTTTTCAACAATTTCCAAAAGGCTCTTTAAATGGTTTCATCCAATTCTTGCAAGGTAACCTAGGTTTTCTTTCATCTTTTTCAAGTTTTTATGGAAATTGTCCATTTAAAATTCCTAAAACATGGTTTATTTTAGTGAAATTGTTACTTTAAGAAGTTATAGAATCAAGAATTTAAAGTAAATGGCAACTGTCTCTTCTTCCTTTGAGTTTTCTCATAAAAGATGAAGAATACAATGATATATGCTATTATAAATGTTAAATTCGGTTGTGGTGTTGTATGGTTTGATTTTGGTATTATATAAATGTTAATATGATGATATAGTGTTGGTATTTTAGTGCCAAGATTGGTAGAAGAAGATTTATTAATTTTTCCTAATTAAGAGTGACAATAGGATTATATTGAGTTTAGAGATAAAACTATTAAGGAAGGATAATAGTATGTTTTTTGCTATTCTTTAGAATCAAGGGTTAGAAATTTTTAAAAATTTTAATTTTGGGTATGTTAATGTTATAAATAATGTTAGGATAAGTGTGGAAAGAATTGGGAATTATTGGAAAATTTTAGAATTATAAAAAGTGAATTTGTATGAACTTTGGTTACAAAAGCTCAAAACAAAATTATGTATTTTATGTTCTAATGTTTGATACTATTTATGCAAGAATTTGATTAAAAAATTAAATTAACTAATATTATTTGATTATTAACATGTTAATAAGTTTACATAAAAATTTAGAAGTCATTGGAGTTGATTTGGATGCAAAGAAGGCTTCTTTTCTACAATATCTCCAAAATTATCTAGATTTGGCATATCTATGTTCTTGGTTCTATATGAGTAGTACTAACATGATGTTTTTATGAAATAATTGAAATTTTTCATCATCTAATATGTTATAAATGTTATATAAAAATTTGGTGATGATTGGAAATGATTTGAATATTAAAAAAAGGCTTTTATTGCAAATATAGAAGTGTTGCCCTATTTTGAAATTCATGATTTTGGTACCATATGAATAGTACTTGAGAATAAGGAAATTGTAAGAAAATTGATGCTTGATGTATATTAATAAGTTAAAAGTATTAGATAAAATTTTAGTAAAAATTTTAAATTAATTTAATAGCTAAAAAGGCACCAAACCATGGGAGTATTTATATTACCCAAAAAGTTAAATTTTGATACTTCTTATTAAGAAATGTTGCAAGTAATTAAAATTTATGATACATTTGATAATGCTTAATTTATGTTTAGTAGCCATTCAAAAGAGTTAAGTATTATTATTATCTTTAATGGAAAGGTTATATATTAACCTTGGACATGATGATACTTGATGATGAAATTAAATATACAAGAATGATAATTTGTGTTATAACATAGTTGGTATTTTGACCATATACAATAAAATGAGTAATTGATGCTATGATCGGCATTTTATTATTACTCATCTTGAACATGATTTATTAGGGGAGATATGCAGCCTTCACAGAGAAAGATATGCATGATAAGGGTTGGAAGGATAAGATTGGTGGCCTTGTGCCTAGGGTAGTGTGGGATAAGGCTAGATTAAAGATATAAGAAGAAACCTATATACCAACTATTATTATTCTTTTTAACAAACTTTATAAGTATGATACATAAGAGCTTTAATCAATTATTATTTTACACTATTGTATATCTAATTTATTATGGTGAAAACTCTCTAGAAAATAAAGAAGAGTAGCCATTCATTGAATATTTCTAATAGTCACACTCTTTTTGTTGAATTATATTTACAAATATAAATTATGGATCCTATAAAAATGACTAATATCTATACCAAAACCTTCCTCTCACCTCGAGCAATCTTCTAAATAATATTTTATTATAAACTACAAGTATTTATAGTGGGTCCTAGAGTAGAATATATTGTAAAGCTTAAAAAAATAAATTCTAAATCTAACCTTTTTGTAGTGAATCTTATTCAATGAATCCATTCACTGGAAAGTATAGGTAGTCATTTTGGTTCAGTCAATATGCCAACTTCTTCTTTCTTATTTATGAAATTAGATCTTAAGGAAAACAGTGAATGAAAATAGGATGATACTAATTAAATGTTCTTCTTTTAATAGTATTTGTGTGTAAATTTTTGTTTTTAAAAAGCTGATAATATTGTATAAATATCTTTAGTATATGTAAATTATATTTTGAATTTCCTTATGCACATGCAATCAATATTGTTTTCTATAAATGCTTATTTATATTCTTAGTAGAGTTAATAAAGCAGGTGAATCAAAAATATGTTAATGACTTGTAAGGATAGCTAGTTAGTATATTAATGCTAGTAAGGTGTCTTTATACTAATCACAATATCTGAGAATTGGGACCATTTATAGTAGAATTATAAAGGGACCTAACTAAACCATGGAACTATGGAAAGTTGAAGGAAGAATAAATGTTAGTCACAGTGGATCTATGAGGCTTAATAAGTGTTATTTTTACTTATTGCTCTTTTAAGGAAGAGGGTATTTGCTAATTAAAGTTATTTTATAGAATTATAGCTATGAAAAAGCAAACTGAAGCTAGACACCCCAAAGATGTACTAGAGTACATTTGGAAGTGTCAAAGCATAAAGCCTTTGTAAATATACCTCTAAAAAACTTTCATAGAGTAGAATAAGAGTAGCCTAGAGCTCAGCATAGGCTACAATGTTATAATAGACTTTGGAAAGAGTCTTAACATAAAACCAACATTCTTTTGCTCCACCTTTAACCCTACCAGCACCAAGGTAACAAGTTCTCCTATTGATTCTAAGAGAGTGGTTACAAATGGTACATGAGTTTCCAAAATTAAGCCCTCTAAAGTATGGTGGCATGGATCCAATAGTAGATCTCTATCAATTTGTGGATCAGATAGAAATAACCTATAGATTGTTAAGGTGTAGTGAAAATATGATAGTGAAATTGGTAGGTTATTAATTAGAAAATGTAGCTCATTTTTTGTATGTTCATAATATTGAACCTATAGTTACTGCTAATGAACTTATTGTTGGAGGTAGTTTCAAGCTAAATTGATGGATAGATTTTTACCCTTAAATATTTGAGAAGCATAAGCCTGTGAATTTGAAAAGTTGACTCAAGGGTCCATTATAATAGCTCAATATGACACATAATGTACTTGTTTATCTTGATATATGGAACACTTAGTGCCCATAAAGAAAGTTAAAGTGAATTAATTTGAATATAGTTTTTGGGATTATTTTTATGATCGGGTGGATGTTATTGATGAAACAACATATAAACAAGCCTTGGATTAGGCAATTAAAGTAGAATTATGCACCAAAGAGAGACAAAGTAAAGAAGCAAGTTCAAGAAAAAGGAAAATAAAATTCTAATGAGGAAGTAGTAAAGACACAGTAAAAGTAGTAATTACTCAAAATGTGTTAACTGGAAATAAGTAAATAGGAAGAAACAAATTCCAAGATTGAAGAAGTTTTCAAGGAAGAGCTCCCGATAATAGATTTGAGATTATTCTTAATATTTTTAATAGGACCTATTCATTTTTAAATCCACCCAATAGACCTCCTTATTGTCATTGGTGTAACCTTCATTATTTTAAGCAGTGTGAATCTTGTTTTAAATATGGATAAATGGGGTATTAAGCTTATATGTGTGTGATCACTCAGCAAGAGAGCAATGTTATAGCCCTCAATGCATAACCTATTCAGAATATAATTACAATGAAACCACCAATGATGGTAAACAGGAAGAATTCAGGAAAAAGGCCAGTTGGGACCCAAGCAAGAGTGTTTGCTATGATGCACCAAAAGGCTTAAGCTTCTAATGCAATGATAATAAGCACTATATTAGTTAAAACCTTTCTAGCAAAACTGTTGTTTGATCCTACTGTCATGCATTCATTTATGTCTAAAAATTTATTGATTAAGCTCGTAAAACTATTAAGTGAATTGAATGAACCTTTAATGGTGAACACACTAGTGGGAGAAGTCATTCTTGTAACCGATGGTGTTAATGGTTGTATAGTATGGATAGATAAACATCCAAATTTTATTGATTTAATTGTGCTAAATATGATAGATTATGATATAATTCTAAGGATGCACCAAAAGGCTTAAGCTTCTAATGCAATGGTAATAAGCACTATATTAGTTAAAACCTTTCTAGCAAAAGTGTTATTTGATCCTAGTGTCATGCATTCATTTATGTCTAAAAATTTATTGATTAAGCTCTCAAAACTATTAAGTGAATTGAATAAACCTTTAATGGTGAACACATTAGTAGGAGAAGTCATTCTTGTAACCGATGGTGTTAATGGTTGTATAGTATGGATAGATAAACATCCAAATTTTATTGATTTAATTGTGCTAAATATGGTAGATTATGATATAATTCTAAGGATGGACTAGTTAACAAAGTATCATGCTCATGTTGATTGTTATCTCAAGACTTTAACTTAGTGACCGAAAGGGAGAAAAGCTCAAAATTTTCAATGTGAAAGGAAGAGAAAAATGCCTACTTTCATGTCATGTATGAAAGTTTGAAAACTAGTAAATAAAGTATGCATTGTGTTGGTAGCTTCAATAAAGGAAATAGGAAAGGAAAAAGTGGGACTAGATGAAGTTCCTATAGTAAAAGAATTCCTGAACTTTTTTTTGAAAGATTTACTAGGATTACCATTAGATTGAGAAATAGAATTTACAATTGAAAGTATTCCTAGAGTAAACCTAATTTTTATAGCACCTTAACGAACAGTGCTAGTAGAGTTAAAGGAATTAAAGGAGAAATTACAAAATTTGTTAGATAAGGGTTTTATACAACCCAATACATCACTATGGGGAGTACCAATGCTATTTGTAAAGAAAAGGATGGCACATTATAATTGTCTATTGATTATGGATAACTAAATAAAGTGGCCATTAAAAGCAAGTATCCTTTACCAAGGATAGATGTTTTATTTGATCAACTGCAAGGATCTCAACATTTCTAAAAAATTAACTTGCGATTGGGATACCATTAATTAAAATTTTGAAAGGAGGATGTGCCAAAAATGGCATTTTGGACTTACTATGACCATTATGAGTTTTTAGTTAGATCATTTGGATTGACCAATGCTCTTATAGCCTTTATGGATTTGATAAATTGTATTTTCAAACTTTTCTTAGATGAATTCATTATTATATTTATTGATGATATCTTGGTATATTCTAAAAGTGCAGAGGAACATGCATAACATTTAAAAATCACACTGCAAACATTGAAGGAGAATAAGTTGTATGCTGAATTTTTTAAGTGCGAGTTTTGGATGAAGAAAGTGCATTTCCTAGGCCATGTTGTATCATAAGAAGGAATACAAGTGGATCCCTAAAAAGTTAAAGTTGTGTGAAATGGTCGTAACCATCCTTAATGATAGAGATATGTAGTTTTCTTAAGTTAGCCAAATATTATAAAAGATTTGTAAAAAGACTTCCTAAACCTAACTACATCACTGGCCAATTTGATTCATAAAGAAGTCGAGTTTGTATGGAATGATGATTACAAGAAGAGTTTTCAAAAATTGAAAAAATGTCTAACTTTTGCCCTCAATGTTAACATTACCTAATAGTGTAAAAGAATATATAATGTATTGTGATACATTTAAAATAGGATTAAAATGCATGTTAATGCAATAAGGTAGAGTGATAGGCTACATATCTTACAAACTGAAGAAACATAAGATAAATTATCTTACTCATGACTCGAAAATGGCAGTGGTAGTATTTGCTTTAAAAATATGGATACATTATTTATATAGGGCTACTTGTGAAATTTATATAGAACATAAAAGCCTTGAGCATATTTTTAAGTAAAAAGAACTTAATATGAGACAAAGAAGGTGAAAGATTATGATTGTTTCATTCACTATTATCCATGTAGGCTAATATAGTCACTGAAGCCTTAAATCGAAAGGCTTCCAAAGGTATAAAGGAAAGAGTTAAGAAGACATACAAGTGCAAATTTGGCTTGTATAATGATACATTCTACCATAATAATTTAAATCAAAGTAGTTTAAAAGAGAAGATTCTCAGTATAAGCAACTAAAGAACAAAGCAATGAGTGAAAAGGAGGCCAACCTAGTAGTAAATGAAGAAAGAGTGATAAGGAACAAAAATCGATTATGGGTGTCCATAATTTTGAGAAAGGAAGAATTGAAAAAAAATCCTATAAATCATCCTATATGATGCATTTTGGTACAACAAAAATGTATCAAGATTTAAAGAATTTGTATTAGTAGGATGGAAAGAAAAAAGATATGCAGGATATTTACATTCCTGAATGGAAATGGAAAAAAATTATGATGGATTATATATTCAAACTGCCATGAACCATTAAAGGATACAATTCTATATGTGTTATCATGGATTATCTTACAAAGACTACACGTTTCCGACTAGTAAAGACAATATACACCACATCATAATATGCTTAACTTTACATACATAGAATTATTCTGTTGCACAATGTACTACTCACAATCATTTTAGATCAAGGATTGTAGTTTATGTCTCAATTCTGGCAATCATTTTAAGAGATATCGAGTACTCAACTATAATTTAGTATAGCATTTCATCCATAAACCAGTGGGCAGTTAGAAAGGATAATATACACCACATTACAATATGCCCATCTTTACATGGATAGAATTATATCATTGCATAGTGTACCACCCATGATCATTTCAAATTAAATATTATAGTTTACCTTTTGATTCTTGTAGTCATTTTAGGAGACATTAGGTACTTAACCATGGTTTAGTATAGCATTTCATCTACAAACCAATAAGCAATCAAAAAGGACAATTCAAACCTTAGAAGATATGTTTAGACCTATGTGATCAAGTTTAAGGGGAGTTAGGATAAACACTTGCCATTGATGGAGTTTGCATATAATAATAGTTATCATACTATTATACAAATGGCTTCATTCAAAGCACTGTGTGGTAGAAAATGTAGAACACCCATTGGATAATTTGAACTAAGGGAAGCTAAAATGATTGGTCCTAACCTAGTTGAAGACATTATTAACAATGTTTGAATCATAAAAGAAAAATTACAAGTAGCAAAGTTAGCATAAATCCTATGCGGACAATAAACAATGGGAACTAGAATTTCAAAAAAAGTGATCATATATTCTTAAAAATTTTACCAATAAAAGGAAAAATAAAAATTGGAAAGAAAGGCAAATTAACCCCAAGTTATATAGGTCCTTATGTAATTACCAAACAAATTGAAAGGTTACCTATCAACTTGAACTATCAGGAAATATGAAAATAATTCATCTAGTTTTCCATATGTCAATGTTAAGGAAATATGTTTAAGATGAATTCCATACATAGAAAGAAGTACTAATGGAACTAGATTAGAAATTAGTTTATAAAGAATGACCTATACAAATCATTCACTAACAAGTAAGGAAGCTATGATTCAAAGAAATCCTGATGGTGAAAGTAACATGGGAGAAACATGGAACACAGGAAGCCATATAGGAACTAGAAAAAGATATGAAAGAAAGGCATCTAATCTTATTTGGTAAGATTCTATCTAAAACTTGTAAGATGCCATCTAAAACTTATACATAGTCTGTTAATAATTTTGCATATTAACTTCTAATTCCTTAAAAATTTGAGGATAAATTTTCTTAAAGGGGTAAGAATTTGTAATATCCTAAATAAAGTAAGAAAGTTCAAGAAAGAATTTTAATTAGGAACCTCTCTAATAGAAACCTAGTAAAGTAATCAGGTAAAGTTTGAGTAAATCGTAAAGATAGTTCAGAGGATAGCTAAAATTTTTGTAGAAATTACATTAGATACTAATATAGGTCAAAATATATTTAAAACCTAACACCAAGCTTAGGAAAATTACATAAATGCCTAATAGAAAATTATAGATCTGAGCAACCCAGAGACTTAGAGATTGAACCCAAATTTGAAATAAATTATCTTAGTTCATTTGGTTGAATTTGGTTCAATATTTTTAATATTAAATTTGATTTTTAGAAACTAAAAAAATAAGGCTCAAACAAAGCTTAAACTTATAGAGGAAGCTAATGGTAATTTAGTGAATAGGTGAAAAACTAAGTGCATTTGTTAGTATTTATTTCTAGACATTATATTTGGCTAAATTTCAATGGTTTTGAAGAAATAATATTTTGATTTTTAGCCCTAAATAGTTGTGCCCCATGTGCTTAATTATCATTAAATTTTTGTAAAAAAATAATAAAAAGAGAAACTTATAAGAAGCTTGGACTAAAGTTTTATGTAAGGCTATTAAAGTCATTTTTGCACAAAATTTCTATATATCTTTAGCTTCAAAACCATGTACTCCTAGGGTTTCTCTAGTATATTTTTCAAATTTTCTAACAATTTTCAAGAGGCTTTCCAAGTGGTTCCATCCAATTCTTATAAAGTAACCTAGATTTTCCTTCATCTCTTTTAAGTTTTTATGGAAATTTTCATTTTAAAACTCCTAAAACTTGGTTTATTTTAGTGAAATTACTACTTTAAGAAGTCTTTAAAAACTTATAGAATCAATAATTTAATGTGAGTGGTAACTATCCCTTCTTCCTTTGACCTTTTGCATGAAAGATGAAGAATATGATGACATAAGCTATTATAGTTGTTAAGTGGGTTATGGTGCTATATGGATTGGTTTTGGTATTACATAAATGTTAATATGATGATATGATATTGGTATTTTAGTGCTAATATTGGTAGGAAAATATTCATTAAGTTTTCTCCTTAAGAGATAACAATAGGATCATGTTGAGTTTAGAAATAAAATTACCAAGGGAGGATAATATTATGCTTTTTGCTATTCTTTGGAATCAAAGGTTAGAAATTACTAAAAATTTTAATTTTTGGTATATTAATGTTACAAATAGTTTTAGGATAGGTGTGAAAAGAATTAAAATATTTTAAGAGTTATGAAAAATGTATTTGTGTGGACTTTGGTTACAAAAGCTCAAAATAGAATTTTAGATTCTATGTTCTGATGTTGGGTGCTATTTGTACAAGAATTTGGTTAAAAAAATTAAAGTAATTAGTGTTCTTTGATTACTGACATTTTTTTTAAGCTTACATAAAAGTTTAGTAACTATTGAAATTGATTTAGGTGCCAAAAAAGCTGATTTTCCATAATATCTCCAAAATTGCCTAGATTTGGCAACTTTGTATTTTTGGTTTGTAAGAATAGTAGTAAAAGATGCTTTTTATGAACTAATTAAAGTTTTTCATCATTAACATATTAGGGATGTTGTATAAAAATTTGGTGATGATTGGAAATGATTTGAATATTGAAAAAAAAGGCTTTTATTATAATTACTCATGTGCTACCTTATTTTGAAATTCATGATTTTAGTAATATGTAAACAATAGTTGAGAATAAGGAAATTGTAAGAAAATTGATATTTAATGTATATTAATATGTTAGAAGTATTAAATAAAATTTTAATAAAAATTTTGAATTAATTTGAGAGCCTAAAAGGCACCAAACCATGGGAGTATTGATATTACCTAAAAAGTTAAATATTTGATACTTCTCATTGAGAAATGTAAATAATTAAAATTTTAATATATTTGATGATGCTTGAGCTGTGTTTAATAGCCATTCAAAAGAGTTAAGTATTATTAATATCTTGAATGGAAAGTTTATATATCAACCTTGGACATGATGATATGTGATGATGAAATTGAATACATGAGAATGACAATCTGTGTTAACAAAACTCTTATGGCATAGCTAGAATTTTGACCATACTTAATAAAATGAGTAATTAATACTATATTTGGTATCTTATTATTGTTCATCTTAAACATAATTTATGGGGGGAGATATGCATCCTTCACAAAGACGAAGAGGCATGGTAAAGGTTGGAAGGATAAAATTGGCAACATTGTGCCTTGGGTGGCAGAAGACAAAGTTGGACTGAAGATATAAGGAGAAACCTATATACCAACTATTGTTATTCTCTTTAGTAAACTTTAAAAGTATGATAATAAGAGCTTTAATCAATTATTATTTTACACTATTGTATATCTGATTTATTATGATAAAAACTTTATAGAAAAAGGAGAAGAGTAGCTATGCATTAAGTATTTCTAATACTTGCACTCTTTTTGTTAAATTTTATTTACAAATACAGCATATAGGTCCTATAAATATTATTAACACCTATACTAGAACCTTCCTCTCACCTTAGGAAACCTTCCAGATACTATTTTATTGCAAGTGTCTTCAATGGGTCCTCAAGTAAACTATACCATAAAGTCTAGGAAAATAAATTCTAAATCTAACCCTTTTATAATAAATCTTGTTCAACAAACCAATTCATTGGAAGGCATAGGTTGTAGTTCTAGTTCGATTAATATGACAGCTTCTTCCTCATCTAAGGAGTCAAATCTTGAAGAAAATATCTTTAGTACATGTAAATTATGTTTTGAATTTCCTTATGCATGTACAATCAGTATTGTTTTCTATAAATGTTTATTTATATTCTTAGTCGAGTCAAGAAAGTAGGCGAGTTAGAAATATATTAATGAATTGTAAGGACAACTAATTAGTATATTATTTTTTATAAATGTTTATCTATATTCTTAGCATATTAATTTTAAGTGACATGTTTTTACACTAGTTATGGTATTCAAGAATGGATTGTGACATTAAAATAGCCAAATAAGCCTAAAGTAGAATTCATAAGCTCTAAATTTGCTTCGTGAAGGGCCTTCTTGATCCTCTCAATTTTGCTTTTTAAGATAAACCTCCTAGAATCACATCATTCCCCTTTTCTTCCAAAAGATTCATCCTTAAATCTATGAAACCCACATCAGAAGGAGTAAGATTAGAAACACCAAAAAGAAGCATTCATATTAAACTCACCATGAGAAATCAAACTAGGAGTGTAGTCATTGTATTTTCAAGAATTTAGAATGAACCCTTTCCACTTGGATGCAACTTAGCCTCTTTTAGTCCGAAAATCTTCATTTTACTTACTCCAATAACAAATGACCACCTAGATGAAATACAAAATTAGCAAAATTAGGAAAAATAATTAAAATCAATGGTATGAATAGAGTAAAATAGTTCTTCACATGCTTCCTAAAAGAGCTAGCCAAACCACAAAACTCCTAATCTCATTAAAAGACATAGTTTGAGGCCATTTTTCAATTGCCTTAACTTTTTCTTCATCCATATTTATTTCTTCACCACCCATAATATTCCTCAAGAACACAATTCTTTTTATGTAAAGAGAATATGTTTTAAAATTGTTGCTTAACTTTTTAATTTAAAAAGCTTGCAAAATAGATTTCAAAGAATTAATATACCCATCTATGCTTTTACTATGCACAAGAATATTAGCATTATTTGGCAAGCAAACTTTCAATTCTTTACATTCTCAAGCAACAATAAAATCTAGCTTTTGAGCTCATGAAAACCATAAAAGCCAATAATAATAATTTTTTCAATGAAAACATATAAAACATAATTTATTGAACTCATTGAAGTACTTGGTGCATTAGACAAACTAAGTATCAAAGCCAACCACTCATATATGTTTTGATTTTGACAAGAATTTTTCATGTATCATCTTTTCTCAGGCACATTTGTGAATATACACTTTTCAATCCAAACTTAGAAATTACACATGGGTCAAGCAACTTATCAAGTATCATGCAAATCTCTTAGAAAATTCTTAGCACTAAGATGTTTCATTAAATCATATCTTTACTTATGATCTTTTCTCACAAACAACTTATTTAGAGAACTTTTAGGCATAAATAATTCATTCTTCCCACACAAAAATCTAGCATACTTAAAAATGTTTCCAAAGATCATTTGCCCACAAAGATTAACATGTGAAGCACAATTAACATATAAAGGAATAGTGAAATTAAGTGAAGGACTAATAACATTATAATCATTCACATATAAATTCTCAATGTTTTCTAAACCCAATGATTTATTATGTAAAGTAGAGATAAGAGTATATCTCCAAGATATCATATCAACCATCACAATATTATTACCTTACTCTACTTAAGGCATTTTCTTTCTCACACATGGTAGCTCTCTTGGAGATTCTCTTAGAAACACATCTTTGGATTCCTTCAAAATAGATGCAAAAGCACTGGGCAAAATAATGTCAAGATTGTTAACATTTTCATAGGCTTTCTTTACAAGTAATTGGCATAGAAATATAAAAAATATTATTTATCCTTCTTATTTTTCTAATCACCTTTAAATTTTCTTTTCTCTCTTTTTCCACATAATCACTCTCTTTTTCTCTTAACCTAAAATTTCTCTTATTTTTTTCACTTTTTTCTCCTCTTTATTCTTTTATTTCTCTCTCTTCTCATCTTCTTCTCTCCTTTTCTCTTCTTGTTTTTCCTCTTTTTTTGGCATTCTTAACTAATCCTCATACACTTGTTTCAAGGTTAAAGGGTTAAGTTTTATTTTCTTTCATTCATGTCAAAGCTATTGGAATTGAGAACTCCATCATAAGTTACTTTTCAATTAAATTACTATGGTCTCTCGAGTAATAAATAGAAAGCATTCATAAGCATAAAACTATATAGCATCTTATCTTGACGTTTATCAAATGTAAAAGAAACTAACACTAACATTTGTTTTGTCATTTCTACTTCACCACTATCATTTAACCATTACAGCTTGTATGAAGCAAGGTATGGTAAAGTAAGCAAGTTCAACTTCTCTATTATGTAGATACTAGTAACATTAGCACAACTTCCATTATCAATGATAACATTATGCATCTTACCCTTGATGTTGAATCTAATGTAGAGGATATTCTCCTTTTGCTCATCACTTTCTTCCTTAGCTTGTTCATTCAAGGCTTTTTGAATCTTTAAAACTTTCTTATTTAGACAATTAATAGCATAGTGACCATGTTCTAGATACTTGAAGCACCTATCATGAGTAGGCTTTTAATCCTCTTCAAATTTGCCTTTTTCTTTGAAACTTTCTCTTTAGGCTTTGTTGATGATGCTTTATTGTGCTCGATAATGCCTTTGGATTTATCCCCCTTGGATTTGGATGAGAATTCAATCTTGTGCTTCTTATAATGCCTATCTTCTTTCTTTTCAAACTTCTTCTCCTCTTAAAATAAACGACTCTTCTTGTAATGTCCTAATAAATATTATAGAGAAAATTTAAATAGAAAACTTCCTTAATTAGAAACCTGGTAAGGTAATTAGGTGAAATTCAAGTGAATTGGAAAAGAAATTTGAACATACACTTAACTAGAATTTTTATGAGAATTTTATTGGGTATTAGTATGGGTTAAAATATACTTAAAAAAGATAAATGATGTTTAGGAATATTTTAGAAAAGCCCAATGGAATTTTAGACCCAAATAGGCTGAAAATTAAGAAAATAGGCTCAAAATTAGTATAATTTAACTTGGCCCATTTGGAATGGTATTAGGTTGGTTTATCCCAATTTTGGAAGGCCTAAATCTAGTTTCTAAGGTCCAAAAATATAGGTCCAAGCTTCTAAAAGAAGCCAAGAATATAAGTGAAAAAAGAGAAAAAACTAAAGGCATTTTTGTCAAGAATTTCTCTAGATATTTCTAAAATTATTTTATTTATAAAAAATAAATAAAAATGAATTATTTTTAGCTAGGAAACCATGCACCATGTGCACTTAAAAATTATCACATAAATTTTTATTTAAAACAAAAATTAAGGATTTTCTAAATGGTGATTAGATATCATTTTGACTTGAATTCTTTTAAAATATTTTGGCCATTTTTCATATCATTTTTTCTCCATTCTCTTGCACAAGTAGCCTTCCTCCTCTTATTGCTAGGATTTTTTATTCAATTTTATCGCATAAAAATTTTTCAAAAGCTTTCCTTATAAAAACCTTTAAGATAAACATGCTTTCTTCTTCTCTTTATATTTTCATAGGAAATTCTTCTCTTAATTTTATAAAATGGTATTTATTATTTAGGTCTAACTTCAACTACCTCTAGTGAGTGCCAAGCATATTAAAAGGCTTAAAAATTCAAGGTGAGTAGCAACTACCCTTTTTTCTTTAGAATTTTCCTATGAAAAATGATAAATATAGTGATATATAATGATATTATTGTGATTTTTATGCATGGCCATGTATGGAGACATGGTTACGATTTTGTACCTTTTGAATGTTGTTTGATGATATTAGGATGTTATTAGATTGATAAAATTAGTGGAAGGAGTTCCACTAAAATAGATTGAATGATGACCTTAAGGATTTACTAAGAGGTTATAAAAATTTGAGGGATAATTTCAAGTGCCCTATTGTAGAAGGGGTTAGAAATTTTTAAAAATTCAATTCTTGTTATTTTTATATTGTTAATATTTTTATAATGAGTTTGGAAAATTTTATAAATGTGAAAAATGGATGTCCATAAGTTTAGGAGTAATAAAGCTAAAAAATAGGACGTTAGCAATTTTGCTTCTATTATTAGGGTATTTGGGCAACAAAATGATTGAGAAAAATTATAAAAATTGGTGTCTTTGCCCCTCCATATGTTAGAAGACTCATGGTTAAATTTTAAAATCTTTTATTTATTTAAAAAAATTATATTTCAAGTGCTCTAATATAATCTTGATTTTAGACCCTCAGTGAAATAGGATTATCTAACCACCTAAACTATGAAAATTTTGAGATACAATTGATGTTATATGGTTGTTAGCATGTTTGTAGGATTTTATAAAAATTTGGTGATTTATGGAATTGGTTTGAATATTAAAAAGGCTCTTCCATTAGATGACACTCCATACTAACCTTGTTTTGAATGTATGCTTTCACTTATGCATAAACAATACTAAGGAACTATAATTGTGTAAGATAATTAACCTTTAATGATTCATAATGGGTTAATAAGATATCAAGAATCATAGAAAATTTTTTAGTGAAATTTTGAATGAGTTTGGTGAAAAAGGAGTTACTCTTAAATACCCCTTTATGGCCTAATAGGGCTTTTGAGTTAATGAAATATGTTTTGAATTGATATCATACACTTGATATTTAAATTTTATTTAGTTTTAAGACATTCATATGCTATATTTGTTGTTAGAATATCTAGTAAAACACTTCTAACTAAGTTGGTACTTGTACCTTACCTAATGAGAAAATGTTTATATGCCTTGAAAGGCAATTGGAAATCATTAATGCCTATGATGGCTTAATATTTATTTATGACGTGTGGAAAAATATGCATCCTTTGTGTGACTTACTCCTAAGGTGGAGGGATATAAGGTGGAACCAAAGTTATAAGGACAGGAAGGGTATAAGGCAGGACCAAAGTTACAAGGGTGAAACCTGAGCACCAACTATAGTCATCTAGCTTAATAATTTGAATAAGTTTCATTTTAAAAAAATATTATGAAGAATTTATCATGTAATAATTATTTAAATGTATTGATACATATCTAATCTTTTATGAAAAAAAACTCTTTAGAAAAAAGAGGAAAGTAGCCACTTATTGAGTAGTTTCTTATACTCACACTCATGTATGTTATTTCTTTTGCAAATACCTATAGTTCCGATGAAACAAATTGACATATGTATTAGATCCTTTTCCTTCTTCATAAAAGTGCGCCAAAGGAATAGTTTATAAGATAGTTTGGTTTATTTGTCAAGGAGTACTCCTCCTCAGAATGTTATGTATGTACTAGTAATTGTATATTTTTTATACTTTCCAAGCTTATGTATATGTTTTCCTTATTACACATATGAATATAAATCAGTTTTCTCTTCCATCTATATGTTCTAATACTTATATAATTGCAATATTTTTCCTACTATATATAATAGTAAAAGTGGTAAGAAATTTATAGAATATCAAAGTTTGTAAAGGTATTAGTTAATGTATCTACACTAATTAGATACTTTTACACCAGTCATGATACATTCTTTCTTTTTACTCCTTTCATTTTCCTTCTAATTTTATCTCTTATCTCCTTTCTCTTCTATATCTCTTACTGTGTTGGCTCTTTTGAGATTGCTTACCTTTATCTATTCTAAGTATTTTATCATATTTTTTTTATTGCTTGTAGCAAGCCCTTCCACTTAAACCTACCATCTTCTTCATCACTATTATTGCCACTACCTTCTATCATCCTTAAAATTATAAACCTACAAAAAAAGGTTAGATAAAAGAAAGAACATAAAAATATATTACTCACTTGAGTTAGAGGCACTCACACTCATGGTTGCACTCTAATTTAAGCTTTTATCCTCAAATGATCTCAAATACTCTTACCTTTTTCCACTCTTCACTGTTTCCCTCTTGTGATTCTTTGAGAACTAAGAAGACACAATCAAACAAGATTCAACAAGTGTAACAATGAACTTCACTAATCAAAGTTTACACAACTTGAAGAATCAAACAAGACATTTGGGGAAATAACAAAGGGAAATTCAAGAAGGAACTAACTAAGGCTTACTAAGCTAAACTTTGAAGAAAGGGTAGTAACTAGAATTCACAGATTAAAAATTAAATAATTAAAAAAAAAAGATACACAAGACTCAAAATAAGGACTCAAGACTCAAAAATTAGAATGAAATAGACTCAAAGAGGAAGACCAAATTGATAAAAGAAGGAAACAAATACAAGACTCAAATCAAGGATTAGGATAAATGAGACTCAAAGATTAAAACAAAGTACAATGGAGAATCAAACAATTAAAGAAAAAGGATTCACAACACTCAAAACAAGGACTCAAGACTCAAAAATTAGAATGAAATAGACTCAAAAAGGAAGACCAAATGATAAAAAGAAGGAAACAAATACAAGACACAAATCAAGGATTAGGGTAAAAAGAGACTCAAAGATTACAACAAAGTATAATGGAGAATAACACAAAATAGTAATTTTAGGAATGACTTAATAAGATAATGAACATCATAGTAGAATGAAAAATTCAAGTATGGCAATGAGCAATAGCAACTCTTCTTTTGTTTTTCATACCTTGAAACAACTCTTCTTGTTTTGATTTCCTTTTTTTCTTTTCCAACCTTTTTTTTATTTTTAATCAAACTTTTTTTCTTAACAATACCCTTTTTTATTCACTTATATTTTTCTACATCTTTTGTTCTTTTGTAATTTTTTTAATTCACTTTTAAGCCACTTTCATTTTTTCTTTTTGCTTCTTATTCGTTCTTTAATTCACTTTTGAATTGCTTTTTGTTCTTTTCTTTGACTTTTTCTTTTATTTCTTATCTTTTGATTTTTTTTCAACACCTTGTTCTCCTTTTTCTTCTGTTTTTTTTCTCTTTTATCTTTGTTTCCGACGATTCACAGCACTTCAACACTTGTGTCCTTTCTTCTCAAGCACTACTTCAGCACCTTTTTGTTCTAGACAATTCAACACTACTCTCAAACAATCATTTAGCACTTGTTTTGTCTTTTGTTTTCACGATACTACGCAGCAACTAGAATCAACAAGGAATCTGGCAAACTACAATGTGGATTCAAACAAACAGAGCCAGAAATACAATTGGATAGAAAACGAGAATTAAAATAGACACAAACGGAACAGGGCAAAGTGAAAGATGGGACTATAACAAGCAAAACGAATAGTAATACACATAAAGCACCAACTTGAATTTAAAGGAGCAGACGAAACACGAACTTAGTTTTGACTAGGCTTAAAACTAACAAACGCAAAACACAACGTGGAAAACTTGAAATGACTTGACGCAAGACTTGATAAGACAAACAAAAAAAATGGCCACACTCACATAGAATATTAAGAGTCAAAATGAATAAACAACTAATAAATGGCACGACCCACCGTCACACTCATACATGGTGCGACGCAATTTTTCAACAACCACATTTTCAACATAAATGGACCACACAAGAAGACTCAACACACTAGTTAGATTTCAATTGGATTCACTACCGACACAAATTTTGACACAACAAACCAAAAGGAAACGAAATGGACGGTAAAGAATTGAAGACTCAGGACTCAGATGAAGAAAACGAACACAGCATCTAAGGACAAGGCAAATTTGCAATTGACACAAAAAGACAGACAGGTTGGAATAAATTAAAGACCAAATGAATTAAATCCAAAATGTGATACGGCATCGAATGGACTAGCACACAATGAACAAAAAGGAAATAAGGAATTGCAAATAATGATGACAAGTGACATAATTTCACAAACACGATGAACACAAACAGTACCAAATATAACGACAAATTGGCACGAATTAGAATTAAAATGGAAAGTAGCACAGGAAATGTAATTGGACCGAATAGAATTGGGACAAAATGTAGTTAAACACAACAATGACGAATTGACACAAACAGAACAGAACGAAATCAAATAAATTTGAAGATTAAGATACCTTCTTCTAAATACTAAATGCTAAGAATTTGAAGCGTTGATACCAATAGAAAGATAGTCACACCACACTTTGAAGGAGAAAAAATGAGAGTAATAAGTGATTAAAAAAATACCACAAAAGATGAATATGCTTTGATGTGTGAAGAAGAAACATGCCACAAGGATGAATCATTAATAAGTGAAGATCAACACTACAAAGGTTGAATTCTTTTAATAAGTCAAAAGTTCATTCAAAAATTCAAAAAAAACACACTCTCACAAAAAGGCAATCAACCAATTCTCTATTGCAAAAACTCTAAAACTAAATTGTTTATAAAGAATAAGTCTCCTTATATAACTCTCTAAAATCCTAATTGGAAATGGGTTCAGATGACACAAATAGGCTAAAAACTAACACACTATCCTAAATCCAACAAAAAGGCTTTTAAATGACTCAAGGTAAAATAGTAAATTTTTTAAAGTAAATAGGCCTAAATACATTCATCCTAAACTAAATCCCAAAATATTTTAAAATGACTCAATACATAAAATAATACAAATTAAAGTCTAAAATAGTCAAATGGCCAAATAAGCCCAAAGTAGCATCCATAGGCTTAAACTTTGCTCCTTGAAGTGTATTCTAAATCCTCTTAGTTTTGCTTTTTAAGATTACCCTCCTTGGATCACATTACTAGTTAAGGAAACTCATGGCTGATAACATTTGACATGTTTGGCATAATAGAAACATGGAAAATAGGGTGCACCACACTAAGCTCTTCAAGCAATGCCAATTGATAAGCCACCACCCCTACTCATTTTATGATCATAAAGGTATTAGGTTTTAGATGCAAAAAACATAGCAGAAATTTTAAAATTATATTGAAACCTACTCAAAATTCAAGCAAAATAAGTATAAACCAATAATAAAACATATACCTTTAAAGCATAATTCTAAACTAATGCAAAAGTGTTTGATCCAAATTAAATCTACTATGATCCAAATCCTAAATGTAAGTGCTTTACTTTTATTTTTCACAAAGACACATGAATGCCACAAATGTTTAATCAGCACAAATCGTCATAGATGTAAGTGCTAATTGTCATATCATGAATGTTGTTTGATGCTATCATCTCTATGGTATCCATACAAATAGCCAAAGATTCCAATTTGTTCGAATGCTATTATTCACCTTCATAAGGCAATGCTAGCTGCTATGGTTTCTAGTTTTTTTAGTTTTGATCATTTTTTTCAATTGATTAAAATAAACATTCTATATATCAAATATGTAGAACTAGGATTTCAAAAGCTAGAATAATATCTCCATTTTTTTAGAATATGTATCCTACCAAATTTAAAATGAATTATTGATCATAATCAAATCCTTTTTTAATTAACATATTTTATCTCATAGATGAATATATCTAGATAATTATTTGATCGATTTATATATTTTATTTCACAAAGAAAATATCTATTTTACAATCTCCAACTAGAATTTACCTTAAGGAGATAATTG
The DNA here is from genome assembly GCA_020226215.1 of Sindora glabra. Classification (NCBI taxonomy): domain Eukaryota; kingdom Viridiplantae; phylum Streptophyta; class Magnoliopsida; order Fabales; family Fabaceae; genus Sindora; species Sindora glabra. The sequence goes on from CM035235.1 coordinate 21,854,823, forward strand.
GGCTTTAATTATTAATCAGGTGATGATTGGTTAGCAATTAACCCATATTTAGTGTTGCTAAGTATAAAACAATCATAGTGTGTTACTAATTAGTGAAGCCCTATCATATTGGATCTTCCTCAATTAGGCTTTATAGTATGACTGAAAATTTTTAATTATACTATAACTCTAATATTTGACTCATTCTTTGTATTTGACCTTATATGTTCTTGTTATGTTGTTAGTAATCTTAAAATCTTATTTTAGTATCATAGATTGTGAGTGATATCTAATAATACATACATCACTATCACGCAAGTAATGAGAATTCTCAATGATTCAACATAACCTTTCTGTGACTAATATTCCATGTAGTTTAGTCCATTTTATTTTGGATATCCAAATTAAACTCAAGACATGAAACGTGTCACCTTTTTCATAATTTAATCTATATGTTTCTTAATTCCTAAGTAAACTAACTAAAACTAATGAATCAATATCACATATTGATCCATTTAAGCTTAGCCATGCATTTCATAGTCTCACTTCAAGGAGCCTACAAATATCATTCCTCTTACATAGAAGGGACAAAATCTCATCTAAATCACTTACATCTCTCTGCATGATTTGTTATATACCTAATTGCCATCTTTTATACTAACCCTATTATAGGTGACATTAGATGGCATTAAAATAGATGACTTTTCATGTAAAAAACCATAGCGACTTCAAGTTAAATGACCATATATATCATTATCACTATGAGAATTGCTTATGACATAGTGGTCCATGTAACATTCTCATGATGGGTCAATTTAGTACATTTGTTCTTTAACACATACCCATGAGTTAACTTAGTATCTTATATCCATAATCATAATCATCAATCAACATACATACTAGTTTTGATATATTTTTATTATCCCAACCAATAATAATAATTAACTAGGCATATTTTAGGGATAACATAAATTATTCCAAGGACTACTATATTTATATATATTACATAGATATAACATTAAATGTAATAATCAATTGAATGCTTTTATTTATATATAAAGAAAACTTAATATATTATACATAAATAGAGATATCCTATGATTAGTTACTAAAGCATACACTAGTAATAGGGTCCAATATAATGAAGCACTAGCTTCCCTTTAGTAACAAAATGCATAACTCTTTTCTTTAACAATACTTTTTAAAATAATCAATCCCTTCCTTGAAACTCCAATGGCCATTTCCTCTTATTCATGTATACTTGTGTTGCTCCCCTAGATTGAACTAACCCACTAATGATCTACACTTTCTTCTATATAAGGCTTCAAAATATGCCATTTGTATGCTAGCCCCTAATAAATGTTATTATATTCAAACTTAATCAAAGATAGATATCATTCCCACTCACTTTTGAATTCCATCACTCAAGATTGCAACATATCTTCCAAGACTTATATATCACTCTTTCAAATTACTCAAGTTAAAGCTAGCAAACCATGCTAAATTTAAGCTAAGAAATAAAGGCTTCATGAAATGATCTCAACAAATAGTTGTAAACTATATCCCTCAATCTAAAATGATTGTCATAAGTTCATCATGCAATGGAATTATCTTATCCAAAAAAAATTGAGTATATTAGGATGCAAAACAAGTAGTCTTGATTGGTAGGAAGTGTACTAATTTTATTGGGCAATCCATAATCACCTAAATGGAGTCATCTCCTTTTTGAGTTTAATGAAGTACAACTAAGTCCATTATAATTAACTCTCATTTCCATTCAAGTATGTTAATTAGCTTGTGAGCCCCAAATAGTCTCTGATGTTTTGCACACAATGCACTTAGCCATGAATCTTGTAACTCCCTTACTTATCAATGCCTTATTCCTCATTTAATAGATAATTAACGCATACTAATTTTCCTTCTACTCCAAACCAATTCATAATATCTCAAATTTATGTATCTCATACAACATGAGCAAGATTCATACAATTATACAAAAAGAGTTCAATTTACAATTCGTACATCCATCATATATAATATTACCAACTATACAATCATTTACAACTTCAAAACATCAGTGTCCTTTATCATGAGAGCCTTTGGAAGCATCACCTGGAATGGTTAGTAACAATACAAAAAAAAAAAAAAACATAAGAAACAAAGTTTCTCAGTAGCTAGCCATTGCCATAAAACATTTCAAGCCATTCCAGATCCTTAAGCAAATAAAACATACGTTTCGAAATCAATTAATCATTTGTCATCATATTCAATATCATACCATTGTAAGAAATATGCACTGCACACAGCAATCATCAAGCCCATTCAAGGACTTATATCAATATCTAGATGGCCATCACAGATAATCGTACCTAGGCCTCACACAGCAATTCAATGTCTTCCCGGGGTTCTCGAGCCAAAGGCCTTACATAGTATCACACTGTCTTCCCGAGGCTCTAGCCATAGGTACCACACATAACAAATGCACTATTATCCCCGAGGATCTCGAGCCATAGGCCAAACACAGTATTCTATTGTCTTCCCGGGTTGTGCTACAACAATTGCATTATCATTCTGGGGATCTCGAGCCATAGGCCAAACACAGTATTCTACTGTCTTCCCGGAATGCGTGCACAATAATTTCATACACATTCCATACAATGGCATAAAATACAGAAAATCATGTATATAGAAAACAGTTTAAGGATAAAGCTAGCTACCTTTTACAAGCTTCCAATGTGATGTTTCCTTTGCCCTCACTAAAAACTCCTTTATAACTCCCCTTGTCTTTCCACTTGCTGTCACTCCTTAGTCTATACAAATACACATCATAGTTCTTTATTAGAACATCATCATTTTCCTTAAATCTCATATATGCTTTACTTCCTCCACATTGATAGATGCACACATGCATACTTAGATGCTCTATAACTTATTTTCAAGCCTTGAAATGACATATATGAGCATTAGAAAAGGATCCAGGAGTAAAGCCATGCAAAACATGAAGAATTAAAGCCAAAAAGTTCACTTAACAAAGAACACGGGGGTCCCATACCCCATGTTCAGGGTCGTGTTCCTTACTGGATCACTTCGAGGCTTCACTGGGTTACTCGACAAAGAACACGGGGGTGAACACGGGCCGTGTTCTACCCCGTGTACCTTACTGCCCTTCAGTTCTGAAGTAAACACGGGGAGTGTTGCACCCCGTGTAGCACACTGATCAGCCTTCGACGAAGTACACGGGGTATAACACGGGCCGTGTTCTACCCCGTGTACATCACTGATCCTCCGAAAACACATTAAACAGCTAAAACTCCTTCCTTTCTTCTTTTTCATATTCATAGTTTTGGCTTCCCAAAAGGGAAAATGCACACAAACACTTTCACAATTCAAAGTTTCATCTTCATAGGCTTTATAGTTCATGAAAATTATTCTAACTTCATCAATTTAGCCAAGTTCCAAACATATCATGCCAATACTACACATGCACCATTATGCCTCAAAAACCCAAATGTGTACATCATGTTTCTTGCTGTTTTTACACCAAACCAAAGCCATAGATTAGCATAACAACATCCAAAACACCATTAAACATATTCAAATTATCCTAAACTCCATGTTCAATCACCCTTGACCATACCAACCTCAAGATTTCAAGAAACTAAGAAGAGTACATTAAAGAGCTCTTAGAGGAGAACATTTTTACCTCTTGGTACAACTTGAAAATCCTCACTTGGAGCTCCCCAAACTTAATCAAACTTGAGCTTTTCCTCAATCTAAGCACATCAATGGATAGAGCTTGATGAGAAGAACAACTTTCCCTTCTACACCTTAGCTTGAATCTAAGTATTTTTGGGTGAAAAAGCTAAGAGAAACTTTCTCTCTCTTCCTTCTCTCTCTTACACATCTTAAGCTTCTTTCATGGAGATTTCTGCAGCTTTTGGAGAAATGGAGAAGAGGGTGGGATTTTCATGAAGCTTCTAGGGGTATTTTGGTCCTTTTTGAGATTTTCAAGGGTATTTTAATCCTTTTTCACCAATTAGTAAGGCTATTCTTGCCATTATTTTTCTAACAATGACACTTGTCATGAGTCTATTGGTCACACTAATTAAAATCACATATTGCACCCCAAATTCTTGGTTATTCATATTAGATCCTAAATTCTTGATTATTTTCACTTTAACCACACCCGATTCTGCACTTTTGCAATTTAGTCCATAGGGTTTCTATCTGTTTAAAATTCCTTACACTGTCAGACTTAGACAACTTCCCCTTTTTGGGTTTTCCAACCTCCTCTGATCATTTATACTGCTTATGAAAATAAATTCTTTTCCCTACTATCTTTTTTCCTTTAAAATTTCGTTTACCTTACACTTAAGTTCCTTCAACTAAAAATTCACCCACCAAGCTAATTCAAACGTGCTCTTTGCTTCTACGACCTCAAAATTTAGAGATTCAGATAATAGAATTGAAAATTCGGGACATTACAAATCTTCATTCCTTTCCACTAGTAGAATTGTTTGAGATTGTGGTACATCTTCATTGCTTTAAAGTGTATCATATAAGTGGATTGGTAAGATTTCATCAAGAGTTCATCTACGCATTCTTAAGGAACCCATAGGCTTCCTTTATACCTAATTTTCCCATCCTTTCCCCTTTAGAATTTATCACTCGGGCTTCCTTTGATTTTGCTTGCATACTTCTTATATTGTGGATTTTGTTTAATTGTCCTTAACAATAGTTCTTGTTGCTTCCTCCTTTCTTTTATCATGCTTTGTCACTTTTGTGCTTGAGGTGTCAGTGATTATAATAGCCTTTCCAGGATGTAAATAGATCGAGCAATCATATTCCTTTATTAATTCCATCCATCACAACTACCTTAGGTACAGTTCCTTTTGTTTTAAAATGTACTTAAGACTTTTATGATTAGTGAATGTGCATCAGTAGCTCCATACAAGTAATAATGTCATATTTTTAAGGCAAGTATAATACTATAATTCTAGATCATAGATTAGGTAATTTTATTTGTGCATCTTTAATTGCTGAGAGGCATAGGCTATTACTTTCCCATTCTACATTAACACATACTCCAAACCTACCTCGGAGGCATCATAGAACACCATATACTTGTTTAACTTGTTAAGAAGGACTAATATTGATATAGTGATAAGGCATTTTATCAAACTCCTAAAACTCCTCTCATATTGTTCTGTCTAGGTGAATGATGTCCCTTTTCTTATTAGTTTTGTCTATGGTGTCACTATGATGGAAAAGTCCTAACGAAGCAGTAAGAATTACTAGCCATACCTATGAAACTCTGAACCTTTGTGACTAAAGTAGGTCTTAACCATTGTTTTACTACCCAATCACTACAATAAATTAACATTTGTGCCATGAATTATTTTACAGAAATTCATAAAATTATGGCAATTTTATCTTTTGTTACGGAAATAAAAAAATTCAAACAAATGTACAAAAAAATTAAAAAAATTGTCACAAGAAAAATTTATCCATGATAAAATATCATTTGTGCCACAAACTAAGCTACAGAAATACATTCCCTATAGCAAAATATCACTTATGCTACAAAAATTTTTTACTTATGGCAAAATATCACTCATGTCATAAACTAAGTTAAGGAATACATTTTTTGTGACAAAGAATTACTTGTGCTATGGAAAAAATTTATTTATGGTAAAATATCACTTATGCCATAAACCAAACTATAAGAACACATTCTCTATAATAAACTATCATTTGTATCATAAATTAAGTTACAAGAATATATTTCTTGTGACAAAGTATCACTTGTTTTATCATATAAGTCAAAAAAATTTATCCATTATAAAGTATTACTTATGTCATGAATTCATTTTATGGATAAGATCATAGCCAAATATAACATTCCTGTAGTAACTATACGTATAAAAAAAAGTTATTTATAATAAGTGCAATATGTTGTAATATAGTAGGAGATAAAAAATATAAATATTTATATATTATAGGTGTTTGGCAAATAGCTAATTTATCACTTGAGTTAGAGACATTTAACTAATTAACCAAGTTAAATAATTACTTTAGAAATTTGGTAAACAGCTTATTTGACAACTGATTGGCTTTAATCAACTAAAATAAAAGGGTTAGAAAATCTAGCATTTTCAATTAGTTAATTCATAAAATATATCTAAAAAGATAAAATTACCCGTAAATAGTATAAATATGTAAATTTATTATTTTTAGTAAAATAATAGAGATAGAAGTTGAATCCTAAATCTTAAGATATGTAAGAAAGTGCTTAACTATTAAGCTCCTAAGTATTTTTATTTACATATCTACCAAATTTAATATCTATTAGAATGTAATGATTTTTTTCATAAATAATAAATAACTATTTAAGTTTCCATAAATTAAATTTACATAATAAAATTATCCATATCAACAAAATAAATATTATAACATATTAAAAATTATGTTATATAATTATTTGATGAATTTAAATTCTTAACATATTAAATTAAAAATTAATAGGATTAACCTATATATATATATATATATATATATATATATATATATATATATATATATATATATATATATATATATATATATATATATATATATATATATATATATAATATACATATACAACAAATTTATTGTTCAGTTCAATTTTTAAATAAAAATAAATCATTTAAGATACAAAATATTATAAAAAGATTTATTTTTTATCAAATCATATTATTCTTAAAAAATGTGTTCACATAGAAGATATATATATATATATATATATATATATATATATATATATATATATATATTATGAATATATTAAAATTATTATATATAAATAGTATGATTCATGACATAATGATATAAGTTTTATTATAAAAATATATAATAACAAATTTTACATTCATTATTGTAATATTAATGAAACTTTCATTAAAAAATTAAAAATAATAATTATATATAATTTAATAATAATTAAACTATTATATTAAGAATTTTAACTAAATTATATTTAAAGGAATAATATATATAAAAGAGTCTAAAATTTCATTTTTGACCCCCTATTAATTTTATTTGTGTCAATTTTTTTCTTCATAGATATTTTGTATTAATTTCTTCCCTTCTAAATAATAATTTAATTAATGTGATCTATTTATTTATAATTTTATTAATGGGTTAATAACTTGATAAATAAAAGGATAAAAATTAAATATAAATAATATATAAGGAATAAAATTAATACTAAAAATTTGCAAAAAGGTTAAATAATTTAACTTATATTTGTGGATGATAAAAATATGTATTATAAATAAAAAAAATTAAAAGTAAATAATTTAAATTTTAATTTATAATTACAATTTAAATATCCATGATAGCTCAAAATTATGATTTGTATGGATATTTATTTGATATAATTCAATTTTTACTAAAAGAATTTTTAGAAAATAATAAAAAAATTACTTAAAAGATTCTAAAATTTTACTTTTATTTTGTAGTAACTTAATTAACAATAACTAATGAAAAATATTAATAAGAGGATAAAATTAAATAATTAATTATTTATAAGAGATAAAATTAATGTAAGACATTTGTAATGAACAAATTTAATATAAGCAAAATTAGTGATAAAATAAATAGGAATTTAGTCTGCACAACATAATTTTTAAAATAAAATCATAAATCTTTTTAGCATTAGTGTACTTTTATTATATGTATTTATGTAATATTTTATTATTATATAATTAATATCATATAAATATAACTTTATTTTTAAAGTTAATTGATTAGTTAAAACTTTATATAAAATATATTGTATTATAATACTAAAAAAGTAAACTAGTGTAATGGAAAGGGTTAACATTCATAAGCTTGGAAATTCAAGTTCAGTTTCTCATAAATGCAATTTACAATTTCTAGATGGATAAAATTTTAATGATTTACACTAGCTTGTATAGGTCGAAAACATTAACAAGTTTTAGCAAATGTCCAAACAAAGAGATAAAACCACCTTTGATCAAATTAGGTAAACAATCAATTCAATTTAGATATAGAAAAATTATTTTAGCTAGCTACATTATTTTTTGTAATTATTTTATTTTATTTTTTGCCACAATTCTATTCGTGGCAATATGAGTTACTAGCCATTAATGTACCCTTCTTGCTACATTTATACTTGTAGTTAGAAGAATCTATTAGTCGTGTGTGAAGCTATGGTAAAAAAAATCATTTATGCCACAAGACTATTTTTCTCATGGCAATTTCGTTACTATGCTCACTTATGCCATAGAACTGTTCTATTAATATTCCTATGGCTAAATAGCACAGTTACAAAAATTTCAAACCTATGCCATTATTTTGATCGTGGCACAAATGATGATTTGTTGTATTGAATCTTGCTTAAGTCCACTTAGATTCCTTCTGGAGATATGACATACCCCACAAAGTTCACTTTGGTTTTTTCAAAGCCCAAACTTGAAAAATTTTGCATATAGTTATTGTTCTTTTAAAATTTGTAGGATAATCATAGCTATTGGGCATATTCCTCTCCTATCTTGAAATAAACTAGAATATCATCAATGAATATGTAATACCCCGTAAAAACCTAACAGATTAAGAATTATAGGATATAATTAGAAAATAATGTTAGTATATAATTAGTGAAAGTACCCATTTGATTTTAGTGGATGAAAATCCATTTGAAGTAAATTAAAGAAAGTAAAGTATTTTAGTATTATTTAACATCCAAGGTTAATAGTATCTTAAAGTAACCTAAGGTTTTTAGCTAAAAGCATCTTATGAAAAATCCAAGTAGCCAAATTTGTGAAAATTTGGTAAAAATAAGATGATATGGATGGTGACACCATAGACCAAAAATAAGAATATTAATTTTCAAAGCCAATTGAAGAAATAGTCAAAAAGTCAACCAATAACTATGCAAAATAATTTTTATGAATGGTAATATTCAAAAAGCCTAAATTTATGATATTCCTTGAAATATGTACACTATTTTCATAAATGTTTTAAAAGAAAAATATAATCTAATTTAATTAGTGAAGAAAATAATGTAACACTTACTAGTGTTGCTTGATTGGCTTAAATCTTAATTAGCATTATGGATTTACGTATTTGGTAATTTTATCAAGGAAATTCAAAAGAAAGTTTTTCTACTTAAATTTTCAATTCTAATACCATTCTTTAAAGGAAATTATTAGAGAATTAATTTGACTATGAGAATTAATGGCATTTCCAAGAGAATTAGTGAAATGATAATTAATTAAAGTAACTTAGAAAGCAAGATTTGTCTTAAAAACACATGATTAAATTGGAGAGCCAATAGGATAATGACACATCACCCATGTGAGTTAGAAAGCTTAGCACATGGAGCATTTAATGAGAGAATATTGCCTTGGATATTAAGAGGTTTTGTTAAGATTTTATTGGATATTGTTGGATAATATCAAACTTGTTAGCCAATAAGCATGGAAGCCAAGAAACCATATCTCTAGATTTTGCCCCCAAAATTGAGACAAAAAATATGAGCCATTAGGGAGCTTACATGATGATGTAATGTTCCCTTAAATTGACGACACAAGAAGGCTTAGCATTTTATTATAAATGGGGATAGAGTTTACAAGTTTTTTTTTCACACCAAAACAGGTAAGAAAGTGAAAGAAAGAGAGAAAATGGAAGACACTATTTTATGGTTAGAGAGAGAATGAAAGCAATTTTCAACCATCTTCATTCTCTTTTAGAACTTCTTAATGAAATCTTAAGAAATTTTGGTGAGTACTTGAAAGTTTAGGTTAAGATTTCTTAATAGAAAAACCCTTGATCTTTGTGGAAAAAGGTAAAAGTGATAATCTATCATAATGGTTTCATCTTTCCTTTTATGACTTTTATTAGATTTCACACTTACTTTATGGAATTATTTAATAGTGAAACTTGATTGCATAAGTGTGTAGAAAAATAGCCAACTTATTCAAACATTCAGAGAACTAAAAAAAACTAGAATTTTAAAGTCACACATTAACTCAAAATTCACCAAATAGTTCGAGATATCATGCTACACAAAGCAACAATATCGTGCAAAAAATCCTAAATTTAACCATAAAAAATATCAAGGCATATAGTTCTAGCAAAACTTAGCACAAGATATGGTATCACTATAGGATTTCAAAAGAAAGTAGATAGAGATTAACAAACTCACTTATTTCTCCTAGCAAAATGAGCTATAATGCATGGAAGACTTTAGTCCCAATGACCTTGTAAAATAGTCCTTTGGATGATAGAAATAGCTCTAAATGCATACCTAAAGTCAATAACCAAGTTAACATTATTAAGTGTAAATGGAAGCCTTGTTCACCCTAATATAGTAACCAAGCTAACATTATTAAGTATAAAATGGAAGTCTTATTCATCCTTTTCTTGCACAATAGAGATTGAGTATAGCTTTGAATAAAAAGTAAATGTGTTTTGTGAAATTAAGTGGCAAAGAAACTTTTTCCTTTATTGCTCAATTATTTTTGTTTCACTATTTTAGTCATATTTATAAACAATGCTTAGATCAATATAACTTTTGATCTTATACCAACATGTCTTTTGATTCATGAAATGACACATCTATTAATTATGAATTGGTGTGTCTCTTAATCATAAATCAACATGTCTTCTAACTATAAATCAATGTGTCTAATTATCATAAATCAACATGTCACTTGAACATGAATTAATATGTCACCTAAATTATTTTAAGGAATGAGCATCAAAAAACACATCTTAATCTTTCCTTAATAATTCAATCATGTTTAAACATGTGTGAAAATTTTGGTATTTGTTTTCACTAGCTCGAATATTCCAATAGCTCTCACTCACACTTGATGAAACTTGTGACCACTTCAATCAAATAAAACAAACCAAACATTACAAGGCTAAACTCATGCACTCTTGCATATTTACAATAAAGGTATACGACCCTAGCATAAATTGAAACATCCCACAATGCAACAATTAAGTATACATAGAAGATTTTTCATCTAAAACTAAAAATCTATCCACCATCTTATAGGTAGACAAGATCATTTGATAACCCACATGTCATCAAGATAATCCTTAAGTTATCAAGTCAATGATCCTTTAATCACTAACCATGCCAATAAAACCCTAAATCCATTTTATACATATTAGTTTGGCTACCTTCATCTTTTTACATCTTTAATGAGTAGGAACTCATTAAATATAGCAAACAGTGAGTTAACTCCTCCTTCAAATCATATAAGACTTAATCTTATTACATAAAGAAATATAATGCCTTATAATGTACACATGACAATATCTATGTGTTTATTTATTATCACTAGATTCTTTCTTCTATACCATTATTTAATAACTAAAAGCTATGCATTTACCTAATCAAGAGCTCTCAAACCAAATTGTCATAGCCACTTCGATCCCCTATCAAAGTAAACACTCTAATCTTAAGCTATCAAACAATAAACAATAGTTACTAAGAATATCGATGACCTAATCACATTTGATCAAAGAGAAAAACTCACACATTTGAAGATAGAGATCACTTCAAGTTTATTCTTTATCTGATAATTTATACACAGGTGCTATGTATTGTCTCTCACATAAATGGTTTACCTATAAAATGAGTTGTTATCTCCTTTTTAAATCATTTAACATGATTTTCACCTAAAACTCCCACTTGAAAGGAACAAAAGGAAAAAAATCACAATTTTCATGTTAGCAAATCGCATATGGACAAGTTAATCACCTTGATGACTAACCATAACTCATCATAAAGAAGAATTCACACCTAGTCACATAGTTTAACATGGATATATGCTCATACATGCTCAATAAATCTAATATTACCTCATCTGGAATAAAGCAACAATAATGCTAATTCAAGGCTACTTGTAAGAAGTTCAAGTTATTATTAGATAGAAATTGTAATCTACCAATGGAATAAGGCATATTTCCTAGTAGATGACATGTTATCATGATAAATAGAATATGCTTATTCATTTGAGTAGTCTAATCCTTATTTTTATACAAAGAATAGAGTTAGATTGCTTGTGTGAGAAAACTAATCCTCAACCTATGTTTAACATACCTTAATTATTTGTTGTGAAGCCAAAGCTCAAAATACACACAAAGATCATTAAAGAATTCTCATAATAATAACATATAAAGCAATGCATTCTTCAAACTTAGGTATATATAAATGACAATGGAAGATTTATATGTATAGAAACTACAATTTATAGAGCCTTATTACTTTAAAATACTTGGCAAATAGAGCTAGTGGAATAGGTTTATTAAAAGGATTCACCTATGTTTAACCTATAGGAATGAATTCCATATGCATGTTCTTCCTTTTCACTAGTTATGAGTTAAAATGCATCCTAAGCTGAAATATCACAAGTATCATGTCGTCTTAGACCATCGCAAGGAAAATCATAACCAAAATCCTTTTTAACTGGCATTAAATTGAAGCCACGTGCATCTAAAGCACCTTTTACTAAAATAAATGTAGTTGTTTGTAAACCTAGAGCAATAGCAGAATGAACCAAAAAATCTCTAGGCCCTATTATTAAATAGAGGATTACTATTCTTGTTAATAGCATTTAACTAATTAGGAAACCATATGCTTCACCACACAATGAATGTTGGACTATTTATTGAAGACAAAAGTACATCAAACCCATATGCAGTTTTCCCATAAGTAGATTGTGTCTATTGGGCAAATATAGGTTCAATCAAGATTTGTTTCTATGGAGTACCAAATATATTTAATCCTTATATGGTTAATCCTTCCATGGTACTTTGAATCCTTAATGTAAGCTAAAATCACCATACTATCATGATAGATAATAATTGACACATTATGTGCCTCAACACCTAAAAATACTAAGGAACTAACTAACTTATAAGTCTTCTTGTGTGGATGCTCCTACTACAAACTCATCCTCGATCTTGGATAATACTATAAAAAGCCTTTTACTTAGCTAAAAATAATAATAATAATTTTATGTAGCTTTATACTCATCCCTATCTCCTTCCTAATTAACATCAATATGGCCTTGTAATCATAAGTTACCTTCTTAGTAACTCAACCAATAATCTTTGGTACCTTTTAAGGTGTGTAAAGACCCATTTTGCGCAGTTATAATGATGTTGGATCATATTAGATAAATACTTACATCAAAAAATCCATTAGTTAGCTAATGATGAGCTATATACATAATATAGCATACATTAGATTTTCCATTATGGAATAGTTTTCATCTCTTTTTTCTCTTTGAGAGTGTTTAGACATATTGACATATTAAATTTAGAATTATGAGCTAAGGGAGTACTCATAGGCTAGCACTCAAGAATCTTCCTAACATAAAATTCTAATGCCAACAAATCCTTAAACCTACGTTTTAAAACCTTAACTCCATGTATATAGGCAATTTCACCTTGAACTACACATTGAAGGTAAAGGATAGTCATTTGATAGTATACACTAAGTCTAAGTCATTACTAGTTAAATAGAATGTCACCCATAAAGAATACAATGATTTCAAACTTATTTTTTTGAATGCACTAAATACACAAAATGGTTCTTATCAAGCATCTTGAAACTAAATTTTCAAAAACTAATTCATGAAGTACTATTGTCTTGAAGCCTATTTGAAATCATAAATAGACTTTTCTAGTGTGCAAATTTTATCCTTATGAACTTTCTTAACAAAACCCTCTAGTTATGCTATATAAATCTCCTCATTCAAATTAGCCTTAAGAAAGGTGGTCTTAACATTCACCTAGTGTAATTCCAAATCAAGTTTAGCAATGATAGCCAAAAATAACTTAACAGCATTAAATTGTACTACATGTGAGAAGGTATCATCGAAATTGATCCCTTCTTCTTGAGTGTACCCTTTTGCAACTAAATAGGTCTTATACCTTTTTATGGTACTATCTATATTCCTCTTAATTTTGAGAGCCTGTTCATTCTCAATAAGCTTTTGGCTATAAGTAAAGTCCATTAATTTCCATACTTGATTAGCATATGTCAAATCCAATTTACTGCCATTGTAATTAACCAATTCTTACTATTTGGATGACTAAAATCTTTTTTGTAATTTACATGGCTTATCATCCAATAATGTGGCCAAGTAAGCCTCATTTTGATTTCAAAATCCATTAATTACTAGGTGGTTTGAATTATTGATCAAAAGGACAAAAAAGAGAAGGTTCAGTAGGGGTTTTCTCGCTAGCATCTCCCATATTATTAGTATTAAAATGCTTTTGTTAAGGTTCAAAAACCTTAATGGGTTAAACCTACTCATGATTAACATTATGATCATGTTGATAAATTATATTCTATATAGGTTAATTAGTATCTAGTCTACTTTGATTAGCCATTAGTGGTTACACTAAGTTTCCACTAGAAATAGCACAACTCCTACTTAATATAAGATGTTCGAAATCAGTTAGTTCATATGGAGTTTGTGACATATTAATAGTCCTTATAGATGGAAACTCATTCTCTAAGAAAGTAGCATCCCTTAACTTGGAATTCAACCCTTTTACCCCCTTTGCTCCAAATCAATGAATACATATCCAATGGCATGTTCAAAATAGTTGAACAAAATACACATTTCCTCCTACATGGCCTAAGTTTTCAAACTCATGGTTTGGAGTATGGATGCAAGTTGCATAGTCACATGTATTCACACCTTAGTCTAGATATAACATTCAAAAGATATACAGCTTAGTTTAGATACAACATACAAAAGATAACATATATTGGAATGTACAATTACAATAGCTACTCACGCTAAGAATACTTCTAAAAAAATGGTTTTCATGTTGCCTTATCGATGAAAAATACTTGCATGTTGGGAGTGAAACCTCTAATAAAGATCCAAGCAAGCCATTTTTTAGCCAACTTATTCATCTTATATTTAACCTATATCACTAACTATAAAATATGTTCATTTAACTTTGTAGTGAGACAACTATTTAGATAACTACCATTACTTATAACAGTTGCAAGTTTTCTAAGAAAGAAGAACAAAACTTAATATAATATTAATTGATGCATAAAACATCATCATGAAAATTAAGTTTGAATTTAAAACATAACAATTAAAAAATAGAGATCAAATTTCTCTAAATATCTGGTACATATAAGCATCCTCCAATACAATATGGCTTTTAATATTTAAAGAAACCCTACAAGTTCCAATGCCTTCCACTTTAAACCAAAAGTTTTTCACTATATAAACCTATATGGTCTTAGCCTATCACGATCCATTCTGATTGTGACTAGTATGGATCCTATTATCAATTTTTACAAGCCTTAACAAATTTTTACTCTTTCTATCCAATGAAAGTTTCCAAATCTTAAGAGGACTTGAAATTTTTTTTAAGGTTTTTGTGGAAAAATGGATAAAGTCTCCCTTGTTTTTAGACACTTCCTGAGGACTACATGCCCTAAATTACAAAACCTATTTTATTTTCCAAATACGACAATATTAAACAACATATTGTAAAGTACAATTTCAAATTTATACACAGATAAATGATTTAACACATCAAATGTTAAATCAATATGATTTCTAATTCTAATTTTAATTTTAACTAAAAATGATCCCTAACTATCAAATCTTTCAATCCAAGCGGCCTTTGATTCTCGGTGGATGCATCAAGCTCAAATCTCAACCTAAAAACATTGGAAATTACATACAATGAGTTAGAGGAACTCAGTGAGTATATAACTACCATTATCTAGCAAGTAATCAATGTAGATTAATCATAAAGTAAATTAGAAAATGTTAGCAAACCCATTTTCTTGGATTTCTAAGATATATGAAACTATATCATGTAATAAGAGTTCACCTGCACTTGACTTAAACCTTGTATCTTATAATACAATTTATAGAAATTATAACTATCTGTTAATTCACAATATCATCATATCATATACTACTCATTCTAGGTAGACAACATAATCTCAATAACCATTAAGGTTTAAATACAAACAATTCATCATGATCACATTAAATCATTGCAATCATGTCAAACAATAGATTCCAAACACAAGAAAAGTGCTAATATCACATCAAATCACACACTCGGTTATAGTAAATACTTATATATCTGCCTTTCTATTTTAGGATCAAATTTACCATTTTCTCAATCACTTACCAAGAATTTTCCATTTGGCTCTCAGGTCAATCTTATATCCCTCCACAACTGTTTGTCAAAAATTTTTCATCTAGCATTCAAAGTATTAATCTAATACAATTCATAGTTTCCAATATCATTATTCTAACAGTTTATAATTTCTAACACCATTTGTGGCAGAAGGCATAGATAGTATATACATGAGAGCTTAACCCTCAAATCATATTTCACACTATAATTTCTATCATACAAGTGACAAACATAAGCACTTGGCAATCATAAATAACATTATCATGCTTCTATTGTGCACTTTGGTCAAGTAACAATCACTTAACCGCTAACTATTTTCAAACTAAGGAACTGAGTTTATATATATAAGCATATAGACTTGAATGTGAATATGAAATCTATACTATCATTAAAAACAAAATTCACAATATCTAAATCATCTTTTTATTATAATAAAAATAGTGGTGAAATATATACTCACCTGGTAGTCCGCAGCCACCTATTTCGTCTACTCTAAAGTATTTGAGTTTAACTTGTACTTCATGCTCCTATTATTAATTTACAAGAATAACTTATAAATAAATAAGCATTTCTTATTTTGTTTCTAATTATTTCAATTTTGATCTCATATTGTAATATGCTAAAACTATAAATCAATGGCTTCTTGACTTTTCCAACATTACCTCATGAAAACTAATATATGCTATTAGATGATATTTTGAAATCAAAAGCTTGCGCATGTGAAACTATAAAAAGGTCAAACCCCAAAACTTTTATAATATTACTAGTTAATTCTAAATCATTATATCCTTTATTCACAATTTACTATTGAAAGTCAAGAAATTTCATGTATATGGCAACTTTTCTATTTCAAAGTATATAACAACTAGGATATTAGATTCTAATAATATAATTTAGGTATATTAATCTAATATTCTTTAGCACAAGTCATTATCTTCTTAATATTACACTAAGTATTTAAATAACATAATAAAATAAGATTTCTGAATTATGCAAGGATCAAGTGTTTTGAATCACTTCGAATTATCAAAGATCATAAGAAAGATTATTTTAAAAATACTACCAGTAAGATATATTATCATTCTATAGTATTAATTTTCCAAATCCACATTATGTTTCTAAAACCTTGTCAAAATTGATTTTCTAGATTAATTTCAAATCCCTTGTAATATTCAAATACAATGCTCTAAATATGCTTTGGTCACTTTATACTAACATTTCATATCATAAAAATAATATTTTTCAAAAATACTAACAAGGATCCATAAATGAATGAATATGGGTTTCTCTTATATAAAGTTCCCAATTAGCATAAAAATGAAAATTTTATGATATAAGTGTGTTCACTTACATCTAAGGTGTGTAACTTAAGCTTACCAGTGATAGCACCTCGCCAGCTCGCCAATGGATGGAGGAAAATTGCAGCTACCCTGCTACTATCCAACAACGATCTACAACTTCTTAGTGATAAAAGGATGCACGGTTAGTAAGAGAAAAAAGCTCATACTTGTGGTAGTCAAAGATTAGTTTTCGATAGTTGACCCACACTCTATCATTTAGCTTATTGTCATAATTGGTTATGCTGCTTGAAAACAATACAGCAACAATAATGGCATGATGCTATTTAAGCTTTCACATAACAATGTTTTCATTTCAAAGAAAGGAGAAGAGTGACGAGAGAGGGGAAGGAGATAAGGTCGGTAAGAACAAGGATAGCTAAAGAAAAATCTAGAAAAGTGAAAGGGAAAAGCTGGTATTATTGAGAGAGAAAGAAAAGGGACTAAATTGAATAGGAGAAAGTGTACCCGAAAAGATAAGGACAAAAGAGAGGTGCTAGGGGCAAAAAAGGAAAAGGAAAATTTACAGAAAAATGAGAGAAGGGACAGTAGCCACTAACTTAAAAGAAAAGCAAATAAATCGAAAGGAGAGTGAGCTAAAAGTTTTTATTATGTGTTTCACATGCGCATCAATTGCTTTTACACCCAAAATCCCAACCCTCTAAATTTCTTAAATCCAATTCTTGGCCAATCATTTAGTTAGAAATTCACTTTCATAAAAGTAATTCTTATTCTATTTAAAATCTCGACTTAATTACTTTTATCTTCCTTTAATATATAAATATTTTTAAAAGTTCTAAATTAATCATTTTTCTCTATTAAAAAATTAGCTTATCAATATAAATAATAAATTTCATGAATCCTCATATTTATAATTATTAAAATTATTTTCAATATTCCAAAATCTTCAATTTAGAAAATAAAATTAAAACTAATATTAATTGAATAATTAAATAATTATCCACGAGCATCAAAATTTATAAAACTTGAAATTTTAGCTTAAGATATTACACAGCCATATGTTTCTTATAGTGGATAAACAAACCTTGATACCTTATAATGTGGTTGGTAACACTTGAATCAATAACCCTAAAAAGTCTAACTTAATCATATAAATACATGCCAAAACAAGTACATATGAAGTAGAAAATGTATGTACTTGAAGGGTTTTGCACTCTTTGTAAAATACCTCATCTAAGCATCACTAAAGTACTTATTTGTATTTCATTATTTAGCATATGTTCACAATCAAACTTAACCCTCTTAAAGGTTCTATTTAGCGAGTATAAACTGGACTTTCTATTGCCATATGGTGTATTTATAACTAATAATCTACAAATTTGAATTTAACTTGGCAACCATGCCCATTGTGGCACTAGCCATACTATATCTCCCAATTGTGTACCTAACTAGCATATTTATTTCACAACAAGATATGTAAAGCATAACTTGAATAAAACAACATATTTCATGCACAAATAAACCAAAATTGAGCATTTTTTACCGTTAATCAAATCTATTTAAGCACACATATAATCATTCCATTTAGAATAATCTAAAAATGCCCTTAAAAGATATAATTACAAGAAATTTCAAAGAAAGTTATAAAAGCCTAATAAACAAGGTCTTAAAGTTGCAAATCTACCTAAAAACACAACATTCAATTGAATAATATATATGTATATATGCTCAAAAATAATAAATTTGAGTTTTTAATAAAAAAAATAAATAAACTAACTATTCAGTCATTCAGACAATTAAAAAAGTCTAGAATTTTTTAAGTCATACATTAACTCAAAATTCACTATATAATTCAATCATAACTTTAATTGGATGCATGCTAAGATATCATGCTACATAAAAACAATACCATGCCAAAAAGTTCATATCTAACCATTAGACATATCAAGGCATATATATCTATAAAAAACTTAGCACAAAACATGGCCTCACAAAATCATGTCTCGACAAGATATACACAAAGACACACACAATTATAATCATTAACCAACATAACACATGCACTAAAGACAATTAAACATACAAAAGGCCAAATATATATTTAACAAAAAATTCATGCCAAAGCCTAAAAAGCCACTAAAAAAAAGAATGAACACACTTGTAAACCATATGTGAAGAGGACAAATTCTACACTTCAAAACATGCTTCTAGCAACTAGGCTCTAATACCACTATAAGATTTCCAAAGAAAGTAGATAGAGATTCATGAACTCACTTGTTTCTCCTAGCAAAGTGAGCTACAATGCACAGAAGACTTTAATTCCAACAATTTTGTAAAATAATCCTTTAGATGATAGGAATAGCCGTAAATGCATACCTAAGATCACTAACCAAGTTAACACTATTAAGTGTAAAATGGAAGTCTTGTTCACTCCTTTTCTTGCATAATAGAGACTTAAGTATAGCCTTGAATAAAAAACCAATGTGTTTTGTGAAATTTAGTGGTGAAGCCTCTATTGCTTAATCATTTTTATCTCGTTATTTCAATCATATTTATAGACAATTCTTAGATCAACATATCTCTTAATCTTGTACAAACATATCTTCTAATTCATAAAATGAAATATTTTTTAATCATGGATTAACATGCCTCTTAATCTTGAATTAACACACTTTTGACTATAAACCAATGTGTCCAATTATCATGAATCAATATGTCACCTGAACTATTTTAAGGAATAAGCATCCAAAGACACATATTTATCTTTCCTCAATAATTCAATCATGTTTAATCATGTTCAAGCATTATTGTCCTCACTCACTCAAATATTCCAACAATCACAAAATCATATCTTAACAATATATATATATATATATATATATATGTATGTATGTATGTATGTATGTATGTATGTATATATCCATACAAAAATTCATGCGAGAGCACAAAAAGCCACAAAAGAGGAAAAATACACCGATAAGCTATATATTAAGAGATCAAAATTTTCACTTAGGAATATAATTCTATCAATCAGTGCTCCAATACCACTAAAGGAATTTTGTGGAATCCTCAATGGTAAATTAAGTTATAAGAACTTACATGTTCTCTAAGCTTACGAACTTGTGAAAATGTGTGTATCTTGTATAACCATGATTAGGATGAGAAAATAGTCCTAACTTGCACCTAAAGCTAACTTGTGGATCAACTCCAAGAAGAAGCAAAACTAAAAATATGTTCGCCCCTTTCTTTCTTTGTAAACCTAAGATATTGCCTTAAATTAAGAACTAGTGTTTTTCTCTCAAACTATGTGATAAAGAAACTATTTCCTCCTTTTTTTGACTCGTGATTTTCATGCACCTTCTATTCTTATGTAGTAATGTTAGTTACTTTAACCAAAATTCATGTCTTTGGGTTACTCAAAGGTTACAAATCTAAAAGTCATAACCACAATACTTAATTCCATCATTATCACCTAATAATGAAGTCTAATTAAGCTGAAAACTACATATGAAGAAAATAAAAGGTTTTCTTTTACTCTTCCTTAAATATTTAGTTACATGAGATGAACAAATGTTTAATTAAATTTCTAACAATAGGCCCATCAATTTCCTACTAATGGTATGATTAATTTCCACCTTATTATTAGTATATTTAGGTTTAATTTCTAATAATATGCCTATTAATTTTCCACTAATGTGTAATCAATTTTCATCTTGTTATTAGTAAACTAAACTTAATTGCATGTGTAAGAAATTAAAAAGACAAAGTTTTCTACCTCAAATATTCAACCCACCTAAATGGAAAATAACTTGAATTATTTTAAGAAATGAACCAAAAATGTCGTAACCTGATTTTTTAGGTATCATAACTAGCATAAAGATATCTATTAATATAGATCTACTAACCAAATACATTTACAAGTTTTCAAACTTTATAACCTTTTTACCACTATTACTATTATATTATATATGGGAGGAAAAATACTTATAGTTATATAAATACTGATATACATAGATTTGAGAGAAAATCGACTTATATTGATATGTGTAATAAGGGAAACATATACATATATGTTTGAAAAGTATACAAAATATGTTGTTACTAATATATACATAACATTCTAAGGAAGAGTACTCCATGTTAAATAAACCAGACTATCACATAAACTATTCCTTTGGCATGCCTTTTTGGAGTGAAGAAAGGATCTAGTACATATGTTAATTTGTCTCATTAGGACCACGATTAGTATTTACAAAAGAAACAACAAACACTAGTGTGAGTAATATAAATTACCCAATGAATGGCTACTTTCTTTTTTTTTAAAGAGTTTTCATCATAAAAGATTATATATGTATTGATACATTTAAATAATCATTACATAATAAATTCTTAATAATATTTTCTTTAAAATAATACTTATTCAAGTTATTAAAATAAATGATTATAGCTGGTACTTAGGTTTTGCTTTTATAACTCTAGTCCAGCCTTACCCACTCCTTCCTATTATAACCTAGGTCCTACCTTATACCCCTCCACTCTAGGAATAAGTCATTTAATGGATGCATATTTTCTCTACATATCACAAATATGTATCAAGCCATCATAGACATCAACCCTAATGAGACACCATAGGCATCAACCATGATAGGACACTATAAGTATTAATCATACATTTCATTATCACATATTATGGGCATAGTCAAAATACGAACTTAACCATAAGTGTTTTATTAAACATTCTAACAATAAATATGGCATATGAATGTCTCAAGACTAAAAGCAATTTAAATAACAAGTGTATGATATAAATTCAAAACTTATTTCATTAACCTAAAAGCCTTATTAAGCCATAAATGGGTAATCATGGGTAAACACCTTTTTTTTACTACTCAAACTCATTTAAATTTTTACCAAAGTTTTTTTAAGACTCATGATATCTTATTATCTTATTAAGAATCATCAAGGTTTAAATGTCTTGCATAATTATAGTTCCTTAGTACTGTTCATGTAGAAACGAAAGCCCTTTTAAAATACAAACCACTTCCATAGATTACCAAATTTTGACTCAGTATCTTTAACATGTTAATAAGTATAAAACATCAATTACATCTGAAAAAATTCATGGTCTAGATGGTCAAATATTTTTTCCCATGAGGGTCCAAAATCATGACTGCATTAAAGCACTTGAAATAGAAAATTGTGTTTGATTACTAAATGAGCTTAAAATGCCACCAAATTTAGCCATTAGTTTTCTAAAATATGAAAAGGCAATGAAACTAATTTTTATAATTTTTCTCAATCATTTGGTTGCCCAAATCCCTAAAAATAGAAGTAAAATTGCTAACATTTTGCTTCTAACTACATTCCTCCTAAGTTTATGAACATTCACTTTTCACATTTGTAAAATTTCAAAAAATTTCCTCACATATCCTAACATCATTTATGACATTAAAAAATCAAATTTTGGAATTTAAACAAGCTCTAACCATGATTTCCAAAGGTAAATAGAAACATATCCTAAAACATCCTTGATAGAATTTTCTTCATAGTAAATCCAAAAGATCATCTTTCAATCTATTTTAGTGGAATTTCTTCCATTAATTTTATCAATCTAATAACATCCTAATATCATTAAACAATAATTCAAAGAGCATAAAATTAGAACCATGTCTTCATACATGGTGACACACAAAAATCACAATAATATCATCATAAAATACCATATTCATCACTTTCCATAGGAAAATTCTAAAGAAAAAAGGGCAGTTGCTACTTAGCTTAAATTTTTAAATCTTTTAATATGCTTGTACTCACTAAGGGCAGCTAGACTCTAACCAAAATAATTAATTCCATTTTAGAAAAATTTAAAGAAAAATTTCCCATAACCATATGAAGAAAAGAAGGAAAATTCTAAGTTATCTTACAAAAATTTGAAGTAATCAACTAGGGAATCTCTTGAAATAGTCAGAGAAAAATCAACTGGGGAATCTCTTGAAGTAATCAATTGGCTAACCAAAATAGACATCCAAGTGTCCTTATTCCATAAAAAAAAATTCACCTCCAACCAATAAAAATAAGCCATCATGAAAGAGAAAAATGATTTATTACATATTGGCATTAATTTTTCCCTTTTTTTTACTTATGTCCTTGGCTTCTATTAAAAGCTTGGATCCAACTTTTTAGCTCTTCAAAATTAGATTTAAGCCTCTAAAAATTGGGTCAAACCAGCCTAATACTAATAAAAATTAGCCACTTAAAAAGAAAAAAGAGTTTATTATAAATTAGTCCCAAATTTTCCATTATCCCTAAACCTTTAAATATTTTTAGGCCTTTATTTTTTAACTTTCATAAACATTTTAGGCCTAAAAATTTTAATTTAGGTTAGTCCAAGGATTTTTAAATTAATTTTTACTTTTTTGGCTTAAATTTTTATTTTTCAATTTACTTGAATTTTGAAATTTCAAAAAATTCCTATACATGTTTTCCTAAACCTATTATTGATTTTTTAATTAGATTTTAATATATTTTGATGTTTAATAAAATTTTCATGAAAGTACTAGTTAGGGTCACACTGAAATTAATCTTACAATTCTCCCAAATTTCACTCGATTTTCTTACTGAACTTTCTAATTCAAGGGTTTTCCTATTTAAATTTTCTCTATAATATTTCTTAGGATATTACAAAAAGACACATCTTTATCTTTTCTTAATAATTTAGCCATAAGCGATATATAACACATTAACTTCATCAAGTTTTAGCTTGTGGGAATATCTGGATATTTGTACTCACTAGCTTAAATATTCCAACAAGTCTTACTCACATTGGATGAAACTTATGATCACTCCGATAAAATGAAATAATGCAAACATTACAAGGCACAAACACATTATATTCCATGCATTTGCAATAAAGGCATGTGACCTTAGAGATAAATTGAAATCATCCCACTTTGCAACACTTAAGTATACATAGGAGATTTTCATCAACCCAAGATCAATCCGCTAGCTCACAAGCAAACAAGACCACTATTGGAATATTTGAGCTAGTAAGCATAAATAAGTAAATATTTACACGTGATTAAACTTGATTAAATTATTGAGGAAAGATAAAGTTGTGTCTTTTGATGTTTATGCCTTAAAATAGTTCAAGTGGCATATTAATTCATATTCAAGTGACATGTTGATTCATAATGATTAAACACATTGGTTCATAGTCAAAAGACATATTAATTCATGATTAAGAGATATGTCAATTCATGATCAACATATATGCCATTTCATGGTCAAGAAACATGTTAGTTCATGTCCAAATGACATATTGATTCATGATCA
Source organism: Sindora glabra (assembly GCA_020226215.1). Taxonomy (NCBI): domain Eukaryota; kingdom Viridiplantae; phylum Streptophyta; class Magnoliopsida; order Fabales; family Fabaceae; genus Sindora; species Sindora glabra. The sequence goes on from CM035235.1 coordinate 21,879,653, forward strand.
AGTAATGTGTTCATTCATAATAACTAAACATATTGGTTCGTAGTCAAAAAACATGTAAGTTTAGGATTGAGAGACACATCAATTCATGATCGAGAGACACGTCAATTCATGAATAAAAAGACATACAAGTACAAGATTAAGATGTGTTAATCCAAGTATTGTTTATAAAAATGACTAAAATAATGAAACAAAAAAATAAGAAATAGAGGAAAAAATTTCTCTACCACTTAATTTCACAAAACATATTATTTCTTGATTAAAGGCTATACTTGGCTCTCTATTGTGCAAGAAAAAAGGGTAAACAAGACTTCTATTTTACATTTAATAGGGTTAACTTGGTTGCTAACCCTAGGCATGCATTTAGGGCTATTTCTATCATCCAAAGACTATTCTACAAGATCGGTGGAATTGAAGTCTTCCGTGCATTATAGCTTGCTTTACTAGTAGAAATAAATGAGTTTATGAATCTCTATGTGCTTTCTTTGGAAATTCTATAGTGGAATCAGAGTGAGATTGGTAGATAGATGTTCTAAGGAGTAAAATTTGTGCTTTGACATACAACTTGCAAGTGTGTTCATTCCCTTTTTTTGTAGCTTTTCATGCTTTGGCATGATTTTTTTTATGTTGATATATATTTGGCCTATGTGTGTTTAATTATCTTTGGTACATATATTATGCTAGTTGATAATTATATATACATGTATCTTGCTAAGATATGACTTTATGATGTCATGTTTTATGCCTTTTTTGTGGGCAAGATACATATGCCTTGATATGTTTAATGGTTAGATAAGAGCTTTCTGGCATGATATTGTTTTTATGTAGCATAATATCTTGGCATGTGTTCAATTCATGCTATGGCCAAATTGTATGATGAATTTTAAGTTAATGTATAACTTAAAATTTTAGAGTTATTATTGAAGAGTTTTGAGTATTTGTTTCTATTAACAAAGTTTCACCTTTTGGAAATCTACTTAAAGCATTGATGTTAATATTTGTTTTCATAACATTATAATGAATCTGATGAATTATGTTTACATGTATTCTACCATCTTTCCAATTTTTTTCTTTTGTTTCAATGATTAAAGATGATATTTTTTTTTATATTTAGGTTATCTAAATTAGACCATTATGATGATTTGAATGTAAGTATGACAATATTAAATTTTGAAATGCTGTAGTTTTTGCATCTTAAAGAACTATTGATATTGGAGCATCTATACATAATTTATGGAGAGGTTAATGATGTGATCCTAAGAGGGAAATCTTAAATAGCAAAACTAAAAAGATCAAGAATGCACTTCAAGGAGCAAACTTAGAGCTTATGGATGCTATTTTGGGCTTGTTTGGACATTTGCCTATTTTAGAGTCATTTTACAACATTTTAGGCTTTAGTTTAGGCTAAATGTATTTTAGCCTATTTTGTTTTAAAACATTTACTATTTTACTTTGACTCATTTACCATATTACTTAGAGTTCCTTTTATTGGGTTTAGGTTAATGTATTAGTTTTAGGCCTATTTATATCATTTGAGCCCCATTTTTAATTAGGATTTTGAAGAAGGCTTGTTCTTTATAGAGAATTTGGATTTAATAATTTGAGAATTAATTGGTTGCCTTTTTTGTGAGAGTATATCCTCTTTTGAGTTCTTGAATGAACTTAGGACTTATCAAAGGGATTTAACCTTTATAGCATATATCTTCACTAATCAAGGATTCATCCTTGTGGCATGATTCTTCTTCACTTGTCAAAGGATTTTTATCTTTTGTAGCATATTCATCATCACTTATTACTCTCATTCTTTCTCCTCTAGAGCATGGTCTGACTATCCTTCTATTTTTATTTTCAAATTTGCTGAATTTTGGAATGATTCATTATTGATTCTCATTATTTAGTATTAGTTTTTCCAATTTCTTAATAATTTTGTAGCTACTTGAATTGAGCTTATATGTAAGTATTTATAATGCTTTCTATGTTCTTTGATGAAATAAAGTGAAAGAAGAGATATTGAATCAAAATTTTTATGGATATTAAGATTTTATTCACATGTTTTAATGATGAAATCTTGAAAAAAAGTTAAAGTCTATACTTTTGAAAATTGTCTTCTTCACTAGTGTTCTCACCAAAGGTTATGGTATTTATGATGACCAAAAACTAAAGGTCATGACCAACACATGAACCTAATAGAAAAACATAATCATATAAGTCATACAAGCCTAAAACATCATAGAATAACTTGTAACCTATTTCAAATTCAAGAGGGTATATGGCTATTACACATTCACTTGTTTTTCATATACACATTGTCCCATACGAACTTTCTTATTTTTCAACGTTTACCTATTAATTTGTATATCAATAAAATATTTGTATCAATTTGTAACTAGATAATTCTTCACTATTTATAACAAAATATATATTTATGTATATAAATAGAAGCATGCCCTACCTATGAGTTCAATGGAGCACATCTAAAAATATTTAAACTTTTACAACTTTTAAAATATACAAAAGTTTTACGTCAAGTCCACATGAACAAAGTATGAAGCTCACCACAAAGGAATGTTCCTCTCTCTCTAAGGAGTTATAGATAATGGACTCGAAACTAAATTCTTATTTGAAAAAGATTACAACAAATAAAGTGAGTCATTGACTTAATGAATAGATAATATAAATCCTAACAGAAATGATACAAGCTAAAGCACAAGTTTTTTTCTAATTTAAATTAATTTCATAAGATTTGTACAATTATATTTGATAAAACATCATTTGAAATGTTCATTAAAAGTAGAATACTAAAACATGAGTTTCAAGTTTATAAAGTAGATAATAGGTTCCATAAGCATAATATAAGAAATCATCATAAACATGGATTTATAATAAGAATATCAATACAATATATTTATGATAACATAAGTAATAAAAATAAAAAAATTATTAGATTTAAACCTATAATATGAATATAAAGATTCTCTTTCTTTTTTTTTAATCAAAAATGCACTTTTTGGCTTGGGAGGTTACCAGCTATGGATAGCAAACGTGAGCATTCCACTCATAAAGCAACAATCTCAAGAGAGCTATCAACATTAAAGCAATCCATCAAGCTACCATGAACTAATTCACTTGTGTTAGCTGACACAGGGGGTTAGCAACTCCCCTACTGATTGAGGTTCGAACCAAGGTGCACCAAGGCTAATATCATCATATAAAAACAACAGAACACTATACATATAAGTAATAGTTATATAAGAAAGTCATTGGAAATAAATAGTTTCATATATCAATGGTTTAAATCAATCTCAATCTATACTCTTTTCAACTATAAATAGCTTATCAAGGCTTCCAACCAGGTAATCAACATTTTCAATATCAAATCAATCCAAACTCATCAATAATCAATTTTTACAAGCATACATGAAAAACTAATACATCATCACTTCATTTATAATAACCTTTCAAAGAACATTATGCAATAAAGTTCAACAACACACCATTACAAAATAAATCACATAAATTAATTTCATCATTATAGTGTCATTCTAATACCATTTTGTATCATTACAACTCAAAAAAAAAAATTTAAGGTGCTAGTCCCAAAAGTACCTAATGCTCTAACATATATATGGAATTAAAATATATAGAAAATAAAAATAATTAATAAAATTAACAATTTAAAAGTATAAAGAAGATTGAAAAATATATAAAAATGAGGAGATACACATCATCTACTCATAAAATAGCTAATATGTTTGGATTCAACTCCTTTCAACTTTATAAACCACTTGTGCCACTAACCTTGTATAAATAATTAAACAAAAATTCAAACACAAATTAATACTAATTTTGCAATATTAAGTTCCTTATTACAAAACCTCAAATTTTACATTCTAAGCATAACCTAAGAACAAGCTAATCTTTGCTACCCACTAACTAATCCAAGTCAATCTAATTCCTAAACAAGAGAATGAAGCTTAAGATTACCTTATTGGGCAAAAGAAAGGATCTTTTAAAGCTTGCTACCCTAAAATCATTAAAACCTCAAACCAACAAGAGAAATCCTAAAATGACAAAAATAACAATGAGAAACAGGGAGAAAGTGGAAGAAAATACTTAGCAATGTGAGGAAAAAAGTTAGCTTGAGTAGTAGAAGTGGAATAGGAAGAAGAAGAAAAGAGCCAAAAGGAGAGGGTTTCAATGTGTTTTGATACTATTTTGGGGGTGGAGGGGCCAAACTACTAATATTAAGGTCTTTTAGGTTAGTTTACTGGATCTAGACTTAGGTCACTGAATTGAGGTCATTATTCTGCACCTTATTTACATTTCTATCATTTAAGTAAACATTTACTTAAGATATAAATATAAATAAGGAAATACCCCCTATTTGGATTCAAGAAAAATATCAAAAAAATCAAAACTCCAAAGGAATAAAACTCTAGATTTTAGGTTCTAGTCTAAAATGTTGAATTTTGAAAAATTATAAAAATAGCAATTTCATAAAATGGTCATTTTAAGCTCCTAAAAATTCATTAAAAATTACTCTTTGATGTAAAATTACAAAAGGAGTTAATACCAATATTTTTATTTTTTAAATAATATATATTCCATGTAACCCTGCAAGAGAGGTGCCCTAAACTTAAAGAAAAATTTTTAAATTAGAAAAAAATTTTGAATTTAGACAAACTCAACTTTATTCATGGAACTAAGCTAAATAATAGTATAAATCAAATTAAATTCTTTCAATAAGTTAGAAAAGAAATGGTTTAAGCCTATTTGAGATAATCCTAAGTTCATATCAAAATTATCTAACCATATATAACACTATAACGATCCTATGTTGATCGTTACAGTATTAGATCCTTGGATTTAGAGAACAGTTTTCTATGAGTCATTACTATATAGTGTTAACACTGATTGCTATAATTTTAGATAAGCTTTTAGGTTAATTGTGTAGGCCCACCAAGATTGACGAGACCACTCAAAACGTGCCTTTTCACATGCACACATTAGTTAACTAACACAGTTCTCAAAGCTACAATATCTAAAATGTATACCACCACATAAATTTACCCATTGGATTAAGGTTCCACCTCCTTAATAGCAATTACTATTTCAATCACAACAAGTATGATGCAACTACTATAAACACTGATCTTTTCCTTTCATGGCTTTAATACTAAGTTCGGTGGAGCTACTCAAGAAGCTTTGCATTAATTTTGAGATAATGTAAATATTGAAAAACATATGTAAATATTTGACTTGTTGCTTTACACTATAAGAAATAATGGCAACACCGATGATACTTTTTATGATGACAAAAATTCGGTAGTTAATGATTCATGGTTAGACTTTTATTGACAACAAAAATCATCAGTGATGGGTAAAAAATAATGGTACCAATTTTTCTAGATAGAAAAATTTTTAGCAGGAAAAAAAAAACCTTCAACAAAAATAAATTTCATCAGTAAAATTAATAGACTTTTACTAATGACAATTGTCATAACTAAAGACTGTCTTGAAATATTAGGTGGGAAACCTCAACATTCAACGATGACTTTTATCATAGTTGAAAGTTTCACTTTCACCGATGACCAATGTCATCACTAAAGAAGGGCACAAGAAATTGTGCCTTGCTCTTTAGTGATAATAATGTCATCAAAAAAAGCTTATACTTTTAAGGATGACAGAAGTTATCCCTAAAAGTGAATGCACAATTTCTTGTGCCTCTCTTTAGCGACAATATTGTCATCAGTGAATGTTAAGAACTTTCAGTAATGACAATATCATTGCTAAAAAAAGGCACGGGAAATTATGTCCGTAAATATCCTATTTTATGCCGACAATAATGTTATTAGTGAATGTTTTCAATTTTTACTGATAACCCTTTAACAATAACTAAGAATTTTATCATCGTTGAAGGGTTTATCTATAAATACCCCTCAAGTACCATTTAACTCTCATTTTATGCAGAGAAAAAGGAGACAAGGTAAGTGGGAGTTTTATAATTTTTTATAATATAATATATTTTTCTATTTATATATTTTTGTAATGTAGTATAATTTCTTATTTATATATTTTTAAATTATTAGTTGTTGTAGTTGTTCATTATTGTTGGTGTATGCCATTTGGAAAGTATTTGATCAATAGATTTATTCTATTAAGGCATGCGAATCAAATTTTATAATATTTTATTTGAATATATAATTTATGAGGTGGATAATATAAAATGAATGTATTTACTTCAATGATATAATTACTTTGGCATGAAATAAATCCTGTTTAGCTTTGTATGTTATAAATGTTAAATATATTTATGTAGTTTTTGTTTTAATATACAATTTCTAATTGTAAATTTATTGTTGTTATGTTACCAAGTAAAATTATAATTTTGCATAATACGATATGTGTATGAAATATTTAATTAAGTTAATATAAAATGAAGTTGTTATAAGGTTCTGTTTGCAAATTTTAGAGTTTAGGGTGTAATTTGAAGTATGAAATTTTAAATTAGAATGATTATATAAATATATTTTAAAAAATATATTGGCATGAGAATAAACTTTTGGGTATGTAATTAAATTTTTTCAATATAAATTAGTAAAAATATTTCAATGAAAATATTATGAATACATGAATAAGATGTTTTGAAAGTTTTAAAAATTTAGAACAATTATATATGTATAGAACAAAATTATATATTAAATAAACTAGAAAATATTGAGATATTGAAAATAGAAAATGTAAAAAAACATTAATATATAAATAAATCATTTCAATAGATTGGAAAAGTCAATATTTTTATATAACAATCAATAAAAGCAAATATCATAGAAATAAACAATAATATTGATCATACAAATGCAAATATGCCTTATAAAAATGTAACGACTACATAAATATATTAATAAATATAAATCACATTTGGGTTAATATAAATTAATAAATACATGTTAATGAAAATGTGCTAACATAAAAAATTCAAATCACAAAAATATATCTAAATAATTATATATTGAATATATAAATAATAAATTTTAAATAATTAAAAATTAAATTTTTTATATATTCAACAATAATATTAGATATTATATAAACAAATAATAAGAACAAAAAAATACATGCAAATTACATACAAAGTAGTAACAATAAGATTACGTATAATTATATATTTTAAGAGAATCAAAAATTATAAAGATATCATGACAAAATATAATGACTATTTCAACATATTTTATATAATCTTCATTAATATGAAAATAGAAATTTCAATATATAATTAAATATTGAAAAAATATAACTTGATAACTATATTTTAATAAATATATATAAATAAAAAAATTTAAATTTTACAAATGTATTTAATAAAAATGTTATGATGAATATAGGAATTTTTAGAAGATTGCAAGAATTTGAATTTTTACGTCATTAAGAATTTTCATACAAAATACAATCCCCCATTATTAAGAATTTGAATTTTACTAATGCTAACCAATAACCAGTTATGCTACTGTATTAGAATGACATTACTATTTCTTTTTACATAAGAATCATAAAGAATATAATTATTATATAGAAAAAATTACATTCAAACTAGCTCCTTGCAACTTTTCGTATTGTGATATCTTAGTTTACAACATCTTCTGCACTTAATTTTCTTAACATACTTACCCCTCGACCTTATCCTTATCTTCTTAGGTCTACCTACTTGTCTTTTTGAAATTGAAGGGAAGATAGCTGCTTCCTCACCTACATCAACCTCCTACCTCAGCATTATAAGAATGAGGTGTATGACTTGTTCATAAATCTTCTTATATGTACTCACATGGAAATAATTCTTAACAACCTCATTCAAAGAAATCTCACATCTTCTTATAGTGGCAACTGCATGAACATAAGAAAAGTTATTCAATTGCCACTAGCAATAAGTGCAACTATGCTGAAAAATATCCATACACACAATTGGATCTACTAATACTTTAAAAACAGTTTCTGATAACTTCCTAACAATCTAACCTCTACACTTTCTTGAGTGTAATTCTAATCTCGACACCTAGACTGAATAAATAATACCATTCTAACATAATGATTCTAACCTCCATTTAGCAAACTACTCTATCAACTTCAAACGAATATTATCAACCATATTTGTGATCGATAACTTCCTCACATTACAAATCTAAGAATTGTAAGATTCAACTGCATCTAATGTCATCTCACCATAACAACAACTACAGCTAAAAGCATTCAACCAACATTCAGGTGCAAGCTCCATGAGAAAATTTTGAGCAAACTAACCTCCTTCACATTTGAAAACTTCTAAGTTCTTCCAAAATCGACCTTCTGTTGGAGAATATGCACACATTATAAATAAGTAAACTAAAAGCTCCCTAAAGGAATTTAAAAAAGTAGTACCATTGAATCTGTCCTTCAAATTTTATTTTAAATTATGCAAATAAAAGAAGTGAGGTGCCATTAGAAAAACCTTTGGCATTGCTTCAAGCAATCCTAAATTATGATTGGAAATAAAAGCCACCTATCAATCTACATCAAGTACTATGGATGACTATGAAAGGAACCAAAACTAACTTTCTTGATTTTCAGAATCAACCAGAGCAAAAATTAGAGGAAACAACTTTGAAATGGAACAGTCACACCAAATAGAAATATAAGCTATTAAAATAGAAACATGGTCCATAACATAACCCATGTTACTATTTGCATAGAAATAGTAATATTAACCAAAATAAATAAACAAACAAGTAAATTCTCATTAATAGTAAAAAATCCTAAAAAACAAGGCACTACTTCCATCTTAATGGTTCGTCTTCTAACAATAACATCAATCCAGTAATCAAATGGGTATATCTAATTATCAATCCAATTGACACAAACTATGAATAAATAATCAAATCAACTCTCATTAATAACAAAATTACAATAAAACAATGCTAATGCTTACATGTTATTATTTATTTTTTAAATAGTAACATCGATAAAACTCAAAATAATACATCTAAATAAGGGAAAATTCTAGATGAAAATACTAACAAAAGAAAGGGAAAAAATACAAAGCCCTCCATGTTACTATTTCCAAACTAAATAGTAATACTAATCAAACAGGCTAATAACCCTTTCCATGTTACTACTTCATCTTACTATTTCATCTTCTAACAATAATATCAATTAAGCAATCAAATGAGTACAGTTAATTATGAATCCAACTAACAAAAACTAAGAATAAATAATCAAATTAACTCTCATTAATGACAAAACTACTAAAAAATAACACCAATGCTTCCAAGTTACTATTTGATTTTTAAATAGTAACTTTGATAAAAAAAATTAAAATAAAACATCCTAATAAGGGCACATTCCAAATTAAAATGCTAACAAAAGAAAGGGAAAAACACAAGGCCTTCAATATTACTATTTTGATACTAGACAATAACAAGGGATGCCATGTTACTAAATAGTAACACCAATCAAAAAGCCAAATAGAATCATTCTTGATTGAAAAATCATTGACAATAAACTTAAAATGAAAATAATTCACCTTGATTGCCATCCTTGCTTATAACTGATAAGATAACCCCATTAAACCTAGACTTTAAAAAAGTCCTATTAATAAACAAAAGAAGTCTGCAAAATATGAATCCTTCAATGCAAGCACAAAAATGCAACAAACATCCATCAAAATGCAAATGCCAAGATTCACTTCATTCATGACAAATACATACTAACTAATTTGTTTGAAGGAGTCATCAAAATCATCAAATACCATATCATTTGCTTTCTCCATTGCACACTATGCCTTGTAATAGGAAATTATCAATCCATAATTATTTTGAAAATGATTTATAATATTACTGGTTGTCAATAATGGGGATCCCCCAACTAAATCCACAACTAATTCAGAAATCAATTTAAAATCCATCCTCCTTGAAGTTAAACTATTTAACATGAGACCACAAGTATGATGATTCACTAACTTCTTAATATAAAAAAAATTATTCACTTTGGACAATAAAGTAGTAACAACCTACTCACAACCCTCCTTATGCTTCTTTAAGCATATAGTTGCCATCTTCATTTTTGTATTCCTAACATAACTAAATAAAAAACTTCTCTTAATTGAATACTTGCACAATGCATTCCTCAACTCAACAACACTACCAAAGAACCTCTGACTAACATGACTGACTACACTTGACTATGAATCAGATAATAAAACTCTCTCACTATTTAAAGAACACAAACTTGGAATCAAAGCACCATCACACTCCATGACATCCAAAATAGTAACTTGTCTCTTTGAAATAACAATACCATCACAGAGCAAATGTGATACAAAACTTAAATCAATATTAACACTCAGATTCAAATATTTCAAGTCCAAAATATGAACTAAGTCAATCATATTTTCCAGTTCTGACTTATTCCTCAGCAAACAAACAAGATGGCCAAGAAGAAAATATAACATCGAAAAATCACTAGCAAATAGATTCTTAAAATTCACATATATCATTCGAACTAAATCATCGTAATTTATACCAATGTTAATCTTTAATACTATAGTTTCAACCCTACACTTACATACTAGCAACACATACTATTCTATTGATAAGAAAATCACAATTACCTAATAACAATGCAATTATAAAAAAAAAGACGATCAACATAAGCAATGACAATTAAAAAAACAGAGGAAATCAATCAAAGGTAAATACCAAACAAGGGTCAAGATCCAAAAAAGACATACAAAGGTTTAAAACTGGACACAAAAACAGAAATTCTCACATAAAAGGGATAAGAATGGTGCTTAATTAAAAAAAGGGTATTTTAAAAATATAATAATGATCATTCATAAAATCGACACCCTTTTTAAATAAAGATCAATGCTAACACCTCTTGTTAAGTTTAGGAAGTGGCACCATAATACAATTTATCATAAAATTTAATATTATAATTAATATCATAAAATTTGAAAAATTTTCAATATATATAATTGAAATTTTTGTGAAATATTCCCTACATTTGGAATGCTTGTCTTTCATTTTTGTCTTTTATCCCCTTATCAATTTTTTAAGCCTTATATAATTAAAGCTTTAATTTTTGCAAAAAACCCATCCTTCAGTTAATTATTCATTAACCACTTTTGTAACATCTTCATTACAAAAATGTTAAGCACCAAAAATGGACTTGGAATTTTTTTATATTTATTAGATTAAATTTTACAAATTTGCCCTTATTAATTGACAATCCTTAATTTATATTGAGAATCCAATAATTAGGTTCCAAATCTTTTTTATCCATTAAATTGAGCTTTATACATTTGTTCCACCGTCTTATTTTCGATTAATAGTCATTAATTTATATTTAAAACTTAATTGTGGATTCCATTTTTAATGCATATAGCATTATTGTTTTCATTAAGTCCTCAAATGAAAATCACAATATCATGATATCACATCACATTTTACCTATAATTTCTTCATTATATACTTAATATAAATTAAATTAGATATATAAGAATTTTAGTTAAGTGCATAAAAATAGGTTCAAAATTATATTTTAAAAAAAATAATGCAATAACCTAACATTTAATAATATTATGATATGATTCCTATTTTAAAACTTATTAAAAAGTTGATGCTATGAATAGTGTGGAATCCAAGGTTACCTTAAAGCTTTTTCTCATCCATTTTGTATGATATGATTCTTGTTTCAAAAACTCATTAAAAAGAAGGCATCTCTAGTAATGTGATATCTGATAATGCCTTGAAGCTTTTATCCTTCAGTGCCCTAGGCTTGAACTCAACATGTTGTGTGTTCATTAGTCAATTGTCACTTTTACTATCACCCCAAAAAAATAAATAAATAAATAAGCACCTATTCAAATACAACAGTTAATTAGATAAATAATAAATATTAATTCTATGATTTTGTATAATGTAAAGGCTTTAATTTCAAGTTTTCACAATTATAAAATTCAAACAGCTTAAATTTTATCTTGGAATTATGTTATAGTATACACTATTCTCTTTCAAAGATCATAATAAATAATTATAACCCACGTTTCATGTCAATCTAAAATAAACATATATTTTAAAAAATATATAATAAATATATAATAATATTATTTAGAGTAATATTATTTTAAATCTTACTCATTACATAACATGAAATTTGAACAATAATCATTATTTGTCTGGTGTTATTTTGCTGAGTCAGTTTACAATCGTGCCTTTTTTTTTTTTTTTTTGGTTTCCTATTGCAAAGTGTCCAACCCAATCCTTGAACTGCAAGTAAACGATTTTGATCGTTGGTATCACCTTTGCTGGCTTTAGTGTAAACTATATCTAGAATACTCAGATACTTAATATATCCTAGTTAAAGCATAAAATTAATTCACAAATGCGGAAGCCTACCTCCAGCCATTGCCACGTTTGAATTGCGCACCAAAAGTTCTGTAATCTCCTCTTGGATTGCACCGAACAGTCACTTAGAATTCCACACTCGGATACTTCCAGGTTCTGGTTTGTACTTCTTTGATGGTGTAATTATGTTTCAGAAAAACATTGAAAAGTGAAACCGAACCCGGGGACCCCTGTATGGTTTTTATACCAGCATGAACTCAGCTTCTCCCATCAAAAAAGCTGAGATTTCGGTGGTTTGTTGAAGCAGAAAACTGCTTCCTAATTTCACGGACCACGTTCAGCCATTTGAATGTTGGTTTTGTTACCAACGGGAAGCCAACAGGAAAAAGATTTGTTACATTTAGTCCGTATCCGATGGCAATGATTTACTTGGATGGTTTGCCCCGTTCCGTACCGGTAAATTAAATAATTAAAATTGATAGTTTCTATTGAAATATAATTAGTCATTTTGAATTCATTATTGAATTTTATAATTTGATTCTATAATATATTTATAAAATAAAATTTAGTGTAGAATTTGACTATTTGATAATATACTTAAAATATAATAAATATTGAAATAAAAAAAATATTTTTGACATGAAATGAATGTATCCATACTTCTTTGACTTATATTTATGAGAGTATTAAAATAATAAAAATAAAAAATAAAAGGATATTCAATATCAATAAAAATAATATAATATAATAGATAGATATAAAAATAATATAATAAAAATAAAAAATTTCTTCATTTTTGTTACGTTCAAACCTTGGCCACAAGATCCAAGACCGTAACCACCTTTGCCAATAGTAGTCGATGCCGCATTAAAGCTGTGATTAACTTGGAAAATACCGCACACGACAGCAATCGTCTGGTGCGCACTCGATAACTCAATCCAAATGTGGTGAGGAATAGATTATAGATAGAGGTTGTATCAGGCCATGTGTGTCAGCCACTGGCAACTATGGGGAGCCAATTCAATTTGGAAGCCTCACACCAGCATAGCGCAGGGGCAGCAAGGCCTCGACCACAAACCTCACAAACGTTTAACCCTTGTCGCAACTGCTTGTAATTACGGAATCATAACCCCCAATTCTTGCTCAAACTCATTTGATCTGTACAATCACAGCCCCCCAGTTCTTGTTCAAACTCAATGTGGTCTGTACCATTTGGTTATAACGTGTTCCGGACAAGTTTAACAAAACAATCCAAAAAAAAGGTTGACTAGTTGGTCAAGAACATTACTATTTTACCATTTGGTCTAGTTAAAAATCTCGACTTATATATATATATATATATATATATATATATATATATATATATATAAACTCATCATAGGCCGGTGTATACCACAGGTCCAAAGTTGATATACATTAGAAGCTCCGCATAATTTCTTTTGTCACAGGAACTTGGAATTTTAGCTTCACTCATACATTGCAAGATTTCAGTGACTGCCCTCATTGAGAATTTAACCGGAACTCTAATGGGAATTACAAATTCCCTAGATTATCAGTTGGAAATGTCAATGTCAAGAAGCAACAACATTGGATCAGAAAATTACATTTTCCATAATAACTTCTATGAAATATGAGTTACTGCAGATTAGGAAATGATGACAGTTCAAAGTTCCGCAATCGGCATAAATAAGTCCTTCAAAGTACCTGCAACATCATATAGTTAAAAGAAAATATGGCTGATATACTGTGACAACTCAGATGAGGACTGTAGCATTGATCAGCAATATACAAAAACAGAAAATTAGGTGGTCGTTATATAGAATTCTATATATTGAAAGGATTCATGATAAGGTTGGAAACACAATTAATAGAAAACAATTAGTGAGAAACTGCCAACCTTTATTTCTACTCGCAAAATGGAGTGAGATCAATGTTGAATCGTCGCTTCCCCTTGCTCACCCTCTACAATATATCAGAGTAGATAATCAAATATTTTGTATATAACTATGAAAAATGTTATATGGCTCTCACTTCATACTTGAAAAATGGTTTCACCGCATGATACAAGCATATGCATCAGCTAAGAAAGAAAGAACAAACATGGCTATATTTGACATCCCTTCTAAAAGAATTAGACCCAATCTCATAATTAGTACACATGAATTCCCCTAGACCTAATATTGAATTCGTGATAAGTTTCAAGCAACAGACTTACAGAAATAGCCACAAGCTCTTCCAGCAGCTCCTCCAAATGGCGTAGAGGCTGTCATATAAGAGGATTTTGCAGACAGTTCAGTTAATTTCCTAATTGACAAACAAATATATGGAGCAACCAAATAGATAAGAATGCCAGAGAAATAACATATTTCTGAATGATTAAAATAGGTACCAACTCACCCATTGTGTTGGACCATCAACGGGTGCATTTAGTGGATCATCATGTACCTGAACACTCAACAAAGTACACATAGACAAACTAGAGCAACAATACACCTCCAGTAAGATATAATGACAGTATACACAGATTTTATAGCCTACATGTAAATTTGTAAGGAGAGCTAGACAATAGACATTAACAAGCACCTTCTAGAGTAGCTTCACATCATCATAGTTTCAGGAACAACATCCAATACAAAAGGTGCCTAGAATAACTCAAATATTTACCCAATTTTCCATTTTTATAATATCCTTTAAGTAAACAAGTCATATTTGGCTTTAGCATGAACCTCACCTCCATAAAAATTCCATCCACTCCAACTGCCACTGCTGTCCTTGCAATGCATGGTATTAATTCTCGAAGACCACCACTTGCAACACCTCCACCATCCAACTATACAAAAAAGCATGATTTCAATTCACACATACATACGAAGAATAATACTGCAATTTCATTAAAAACTAAAAGATGGGATTACAGATACATGTTATGAAAGTTAGATTCCAAATGGAGCACAGAAAATCAATGGAGCAATATATGGACTTGTGAACTACTGAATCATGAAAGAAGAAAAACAAAAACTACATATGCTTTCTCAGTCTCCCAATAAAAGACCTTTTCCACTATGAAATATTCATATACTATGACTTCTATAAAAGTAAGGAAAATGATACTAACCATAATGACACTATACAGCCCCACATCTAATGTGATTCAAAAAAGCACTGTAGGCTAAAACATATTTCAAAGATTAAATTACACTGTCACTATTTTTAGTTTCACTCAATTCTTTAATCAGATCCTTATAACTTAAAAGTTTTGAATTGAGTCCTTATACTTATTTTTCATTTCTGACTGGATACTTGTCACTCTCCAATTACATCCCGTTAATAATTGGCATATGTGAACAACACTTTTGTTAACGCAGGTTAAAGACTGTCGATCGAAAGGCTACATGCCATTTGGATTTATGTTTAAAGTGGCAAATATAGAGAAAATGATAATATTTTACAGATTATTTTATTTTTCAGCTCATAAATTGTTAATAGATTGTTATTTAGGTGTGTCAAATAAATTATTGACCAAATATAACACAAAATCAACAAGAGGTAAAATAAGTATAGGGATCTAATTCCCAAAATTTAAACTACAAGAACCTAGTTAGAAAAAGAAAAAAATCTATGAGGTGCAGCAAGGTAATTTAACTTATTTCAAACAAACTTAACAAGGGAAGGGTTGTTCAACCATAGGTGAAGATTTTCATAGCAACAATTTCTTGGTGCCATGGATACCACCAAATCCTATATCCATCCGTCTGGGTGGACCGACCACTTTTCTAGTGGTGCCATCAAGATAGACCGCAAAGATTTGGTGGTATTGGTAGCATCATTTTTATGGTACTACCCTAGTCTTCATGAGTACCATAATTTTTACAAAAAGAAAGGGAATATGCAATATCACCTTTTTACCAGCAGGCTGTTGCAATGAGTGTGTGATATCAGCTACCTGAGGTAAACAACATAATAATATTCTTAGGTCTTGAAGAAGAGAAATGGCATGTGGAGGCAGCAGCTAGAAATATCATCGTGAGGAAGTAGACATTGAAAGCTCAAACAACAAAGCACAGGTAAGATAGTTCAATTTTACTTTCATAAATAGAAAATGAAATCGTGCATTCTCATTCATTTCACAATGGATTCCTTTAATGAATAAAAACTACTCTTGATTCACAACTGATTTACTTAACTTGAGGTCACAAGATTATTGGTGCATTCTATCTTCTTTTAAAAAAATAAAAAATAAAACAAAACAAATCAGGTCATCATCTGACAGACCTCCCAGAAAAAATTCATTGCACAAAAAACCGAGTCTTGCTCAAAGGATACTTCTAAAAGTAATGCTAATAATTGGAAGTATCCTATATGTACATGTTCAGGCCAGAAAAACCATCAATTCTAGATCTATGGTTCAGCTTTCTCCTAAGGTGCTGAGAGGGGATAGCTATTACTTTTGACACAGCACATGCCCCATAATGTAAGCAATTATAGCAAGATTTATCATATCAAACAGTGCCTTCTGGTTTGCTGGTATTTCACAATGATTGATCCTATTCATCAAGGATTGGTAGATAGAACCTTCATCTGATGGTAAAGCAAGATGTAAGAAGGAGGTTCCCTTCTACCGAAAGATGCTTCATCCCTTCAATCAATAAGAACCGAATGACGATAAATTTGTCTACCATAATAAGAAGCATAATATAAATGAATTATTCACTTACAACAGGACAATTGGCTTCTCTCATCCATTCCAGATTGCGTGGATCAACAATCAAATCATCTAAAAGACAAAGCCAAAGGATCAGTCAATTATGAATATAAGAAGGCATAGCCGCAATAATAACAATCATATCAACAGTGAGTTGGGGCAGATGAGTTTGATTAGAATTTAGATTTCAACTATAAAACAGGCTTGTAACAAGTCAAAAGAGAATAAGACTGCAATGCAGTAATTTATATCATAGAGATACAAATATAGCATCTCATGTAATGACCTTTCGCAGTAAGGTCAGCACATGCGTAGGACTGCAAGTGCAGAGTGCATCAGAAATTGAAGATAAAAAGGAAAAGAATAATCATGTCAGAAGTACCATTCACAGCAATGTACAATTTGGGAACAGATGATTTCTATTAAAATTTATACTTCAACTATAGACCAGGCTTTATGGCAAGATGAAAGCGCATAAGGCTGCAATTAAGCATCAATCGATGATCATACAGATATAACTATAGCATAACTTGGAATGACTTTTCATAGTTAAGGCACATCATGTTAGACTGCAAGCACGAAGTGCTTCACAAATTGAAGACACAAAGAGTTAAGAGGAATCAATTCAGAAATACCACTCACAGCAATTTACATAAAATTGATATAGGGCCATTCTTGCAAGAACAACATTATTTGGAAGGTAATTATACAGAACACAGCACAGAATTGTTATGAACTTACTGTAGCCAAACATAGATCCTCTCTCACAAACCATGACGTTTGGATTTCCAGCCAGCCTAACCTTTTCAGCTGAATTTGTCATGACCTGCATATATTAACATTGTGAAATATACGTAATAATTCTCTAAAAATAGGGCATCCTTATGCTAAAAGTTTAGCAATAAAAATCATAGCTCGGCAAATTGGATATTATACTTACAGAAGGAGCACAAAACTGCCCTTTCTTTATATGGACAATTTTCCCAGTCTTAGCTGCTGCAACTAGAAGATCTGTCTGCCATCAGAGGGATAATATTTGAAGCAAATGAGGTTGGAAAATGTATAAAACAAAAAAGCCAGAAAACTCTACAGTTACTGAGATTTGAGCTGAAAATATTAATTTACTTGACGACATAAGAATGCTGGAATCTGAATGATGTCTGCAACTCTGCCCACTGCTTCACACTGGCAAAAGAAATGATAAACTATTATAGATATTTCAGGAGCCAGGAATGTAAAGACATCAGTCCCTTGCTTCATTTAAAAGACATACTGCCCTGAATTCAATTATTAAATATAATAATTTAAAATATCATAAAATGACTGGGAAGATAGCAGAACCAAGCAAGGGCAATACAACATGTAGTTTGCAATCACCAAATATTCCAAGCATAATATATTTTATTACTTTCCCCACATGTAATAATTCCCATTGTCACCCAGATGGATATGACAAGCCATACAGATTTGTCAAGCTTGAGGGCACTCAGCTAGCAAGGGCCTGATGGGAGACAACTTGGGGTCTGGTAAAACAACAATTACTATTTGGAAATCCCAAACTTGTTGGTCCCTGCATCAGAGTCCATCTAAACATAAAACATTGCCAGAAAATTTTCACCTCATTCATGCAAGTAGCCAACCACATGGAAAAGACATCAATTGAAGAATGCTAGATTTTTCAGATTCTTTAATTTTATCAAGGTATGTAACTTGTTCAGAAGAGCATCACATAAGAAAACCTCATTCCTTGTGCAGTGACATACATTTTCCCAAACTGACCCTCATGTTCATGTATTTTACCTGAATGGTCTCGTGCACATCTGTCACTATAGGGATGTCATAAGTTATTTTAACCTTCTCAAGTATCTGTAAATAAAACAGAGGAATGTAAAAAGCTAAATCTTCCAGCTATGCCAACTTGGCAATAGAACGTGGGAAAATCAAAGATGAATAAACTACTTGGTCTAAAGATGAAATCCTTACATCTACCACATACTCATGCTGGTGAGAATATGAGTATGTGGTAGATGTAAGGATTTCATCTTAGACCAAGTAGTTTTTAATTTTCACAGATGATGCAATGTTCAAGTCAAAGAAAACTGATAAGTGGAATAGACACGTCACCAACAATTGTGCTAGTGGATGTTCAAAGATCATAAGTTTTTGTCATAATTTTTCACATATAACTCAGACAACTTTAAAACATACCATAAATATCCCTTTTCTCTTGCTAGATATGGGCAAAAGATGACATTTAACCTATAGCGGATTGCTAAGGCATATTGTTTTGGTGTAGCAAAGGCCCTGGATAAGACTTTTTCAGGCTACTGCTAAAACATCTGCAGGTGCTGTCACTGGCAAATTTTAACTTTAAACCTCCAAGGGCAAGAAAAACCCAACACAGAATATATTTTTCATAGTATTATAAATATGGCTCTTGGAATTTTATTTTTTAGTAACACTTAGTTATATCTATACTTTTGTTGTAATGCTATCAGAAGTACTTTTTAATGGACGATCAGTAAAACTTGCAAGTGCTGCCTATCTAATCAGCTGTTCCACGAGTAACATGCTCCACTGTTTTAAAGGAGACTGGATGTGTTATATGCGTAAGTTATCCTTTATTTGTAAAGCCTAGTAACTAGTCAAAGGTCCGTATCAGGTTGTGTGCAAGGAAAACACCTGCGAGACTAGATAATAATTGTTATCAATCCAGGCCTCAATATCCATCTTATTTCTATAATCAAAATTCAAAAGTTTCCAATCAAAATACTGTCCATCCAAGTTTTTTTTCCATATCTATAATACCATCTTCTGCAAAGAAAGCCATTGGAAGCACTAGTGCGAAGAATCAACCACATAGTCTTTAGCGTTGTGAAAAGGAGTAAAGAGAGGCCAAAAGAAACATTGGAAGAAATTATAAAAAAGAATCTTTTGGTGAATAATATTACTGAAAATCTGGTTATTGATAGAGTCTAATAGAATAGTGCGATTCATGTAACTGATCTCCTTTATTTGTAAAGGCTAGTAACTAGTCAAAGGTCCGTATCAGGTTATGTGCGAGGAAAACACCTGCGAGACTAGATAATAATTGCTATCAATCCAGGCCTCAATATCCATCTTATTTCTATGATCAAAATTCAGAAGTTTCCAATCAAAATACTGTCCATCCAAGTTTTTTTTCCGTATCTATAATACTATCTTCCGCAAAAAAAGCCATTGGAAGCACCGGTACGAAGAATCCACCACATGGTCTTTAGCGCTGTGAAAAGGAGTAAAAGGAGACCAAAAGAGACATTGAGAGAAATTATAAAAAGGGATCTTTTGATGAATAATCTTACTGAAAATCTGGTTATTAATAGAACCTAATGGCATCGTGCAATCCATGTAACCGACCTCACTTAGTAGGATAAGGCTTTATTGTTATTGTTGTTGTATAATACCATCTTCCCCTGTATAATTCTTGATAGTGATATCATCTTCCATATTAAATAATTTTCATTTACGCGTGCTGTAAGAAAATGTTTTGTCATTATTGGCTTATAATAATGATCTATATCAATAAACAGATGAGAAAGTAAAGATTAAAACTATGACTCAGTTTACATAATTTCTCACAATAAAAATTCAAAAATGAGTTGGGACCTTTCAAACTTGCATGCTACTTATTTTCCAAATACTGTTTGTGTTTTATACAGAACAATTTTACCAAGTACCAATATTATCACATGTTATTACATGAGACATTTTAACATCCAGCATCCACTCATTTAAACCTCAAAATAAATTGTAAGAACACAGTAACAGGATTCCAACCTTCAATCCCTCAGCCATTCCTGGGCCACGGAATGATTTGGACGATGTTCTGTTAGCTTTGTCAAAGCTAGACTTGAAAACCAATGGCAATCCAACTCTGAAACATATACAAAGCTAGATCATGTCGCACATCTCCAAGATATAAAATTAAATATAACTTCTACAGGCCTTTTCGCAAATTTCTTTCAGCAACTCATTTTTTTACCACTACGAGCACAATTTAAAGAAGCATAATTAGAGGGGATTCGGAGAAAAAAATAAAAGTTTCAAGCTATGTTACAATAAATATATTTGGTTGCTGCAGCTCTCATTAAAAACAAAAGATTTGTCCCAAATTGAGAGAACATACTTTGATGTGATACTCTTTATATGCTTCGCCATCCGTAGAATGTGCTCCTCAGATTCGATCACATTTGGACCCGCTAGCAAGAAAAATGGATCTGCTCCCTGGTGAGATTGATCAAAACAATTCAAACAAAGAAATACCAATTTTACTAACAAACCCCAAAATTTCATTCCTTTAACTCTGAAAAGAAGTATGCTGTTCGAACCTTCAGCTGGTTATATAGCACTGATGGATCCATTTTGACACTCGTTCGAAACGCAGATAAGCTGCAAACAATAATGGATGAGAGACAAATTTGGACTTTAAGTACATTCATTCAGAGAAGCAAACTGAACTACATTCTCCGCAACAAAGATCATAGGAATTTTCCGACACTTTCTTAGAGTCTAATCATCAGAATTTCAAGGAAAAACTGTATAATAATTCTGGGTATTGAGGGAGGCAGCGTACCTTTCTGCTTTACCGTTGGCACTTGGTACTGAGCAAATTGCCTTGCTCATGTAGCTTTCACGGGCACTGGGAAGGGAAGTGGTAGAAGGATATTTAAAATGGGTAGGGAAAAAAATAACTAACCCAGTAGCATAGGAAATAAAAAAAAAAAGAAACTAAAAAAAATAAAATAAAGAAAAATAATAAGAAAAGTATTTCTTTTCTTTTGTTTGAATGTATAGAAAATAATGAGAAAGAAAAAAAATAATTTTATTTTACTTATTTATACAAAAGAGTTAAAAAAATGATTAAGTTAAATGATAAATTTATCTTTCAAATTAATAAGTCAATTTTTAAATTAAACAAAATTGAAGGTAAAATTGTAATAAGTAAGTTTTTTACTCTTTTTTCATTCATATATATCTAGAAAACTTTTTGACTGGCCTCATTATCTTCAACCTTGTTTTCCCTCTAAACCAACTGAAAAGCAAAATATTTTCTACTCTTTTTCTTTTCTTGAATTTTCTTTCACCCATTTTCCATAAAAACAAATAAAAGGTAGAAGCTTATATTGCCCAACACCCTCAACTTGTTCAAGCGTGCAAAATGTTCTTTCAAGAGTAAAATATAATACTATAATTTTTAATGAAAAATAAAAATAATAAATAATTATAAGTTTGAAAATTATTTTTTAATTTATTATTATTTATCAAATTTTAGGTTCTCAATGTTTTCATTAAAAATTAGAATATTATATTTTTTTTCTTTTAAAATACAAGTTGGAAGTTCCTTTTTCCCACAATAGCATTTTTTACATTAGGTATTGACAAAAAGTGTTAAAGAGGTTATAAAATTTAAGGTAAATTAAATTAGTCTAATTTAGACATTTACTCTAAAATCTATTAATCCATTGAAATTATGTTCAAGGCTATAATTTCAATAATTTATTACAGTATATTGAAGGAATATAAATATTTTTTTTTCAAAAAAGACTTATTCATGGTATAAATTTGTTAAGATCCTTGAAAACAAAATTTCAAAACAGTTGAAAATGTTGTTGATATAAACATTCCGCTTAAACTCATCAGACATATGATCCACAAGGTTGTACAAATATCCCTTACCTCAATCACTTGAACAAAGGTACTCTTGACTACATAGATATCTCTCAGTTATATGAATATAAGGACCTACATCCACATGGACATCCCACACAAATTCACACCCCTTAATACCATATCCACTCTATATATAGAAGCTCTCCCATAACTCTAATCCATCTGATATTTTTCTATTCTTAGTTTTTCCTACTCCCTTCTCTCCAATCTCTGCATTCTTACTAATACCTAATACATTGGGAATTTGTCATTGGTGTTGTCTATAGGGATCAAACCCATGACCACATGATAATGTCTAAGGTGAATGGGTAAGCATGATCAGTATAGATGTTTTGGTGGTCTTAGGATAGTTTTGGTAGTGGCGGTTTCGGAAGAAAAGATTATGCTAGCAATGATATATGGTGGGTTACAAATGGATGCTCTAACGAATGATGGAGAACGTATATGAACAAAAACACTAACCACATAGGTATTTGGTGGAGGAATGAAGATGAAATTTAGTTATTGGTGCTCAGGATTTGGGTTTGCCTAAAATTTGAAACAATAAAGAATTTCAATTTTTGATTGCAACTGATAAACTTACTTAGTAAAGGTATCATGTTTTAACTCCACTTCTTTTTATTAAGACTCTTATTATAGTTGTTCTAACCAATCAACTAGAATAATGATCTGAGATATAGATTAAGTAGGGCAATTACTAGCATTTCCCTATAACATAATAGTTCTATCCAATTGAGAAACCATAGTTGAGAAAAGTGGCATGAAAGCCACAAATGACATCAAATGAAAAAGTTACAAGAAATCCGATCCTTAGTGGAGAGCTTGAATGTACAATGAATAAAATCTAAAATTTAAATGAAGAGTAAACTGCTTATTAGGGAGGGATGTTGGAAATTATGAAATCCAATCCACCAATGACAAATTATTATTAAAATTGTAATGGAAAGAAACACTTAAATATTTCATTTATAACACATATTGTTATTTTTTATTCTATAAATCATAATTTATCATCAACTTTATTAGTTTTAAAAAACTTGTATGCATTTAAAAACTTATTTAACAGAATATTGTAGGTACTAATCTACACGTCATAATGCACTAAAATTAGATAAATGCTAATTTGTTAAAAATAATATAGTACAATAAGACAAACCATATTGTATCCCTATGATTTCTTAAATTATCTTTTTTAATTGATTTTCGAACAATATTTACATAATTATTTAATTATTTATACACTAAGAAACTAATGTAAATAAAACTAAACATAGAAACTGAACAGAATGTAGAATGCAGTAACAAAATGCAATATGCAATATGCAATATGTAGACTAACATAGAATCAGAATTAGGGGGTAAGGTGCAAAAATCAAAGAATGTAAAGAAATGCAAGAAAATGCAAAAAAACTATAGCTACTATAAACTGCAAGTAACACACTAATAGATGCAATTACTGATTGGATTATTTGAACAATTGTGTACTACATAGTTAGTAATATGTAGAAAAAGATTAATTCAAGTGGATCCCGAACAACAGTGCCAAAATTTTGATTTGCATGCCGTAATGCACCAAAATTAAATAAATGATGGCTTGCTGAAAATAATGTAGTACAATAAGACAAAACAGGTCATAACCTTATGATCCTTGAATTATCTTTTCTAAATTGACTCATTAATAATGTTTACACAATTGTTTAATTTATTATGCACTAAAAATAGAAGAAATAGAAGAAACAAATGCAGAATAGATGCAAATAGAATGCAATATGAATGCAGACAGTAATGCACAATGTAGTATGAATGCAATATGTAGAATTATGCAAAATACAAAATTAGGGGTTTGTGATTTAAAATTGAAATAAATATATTAAATAAAGCAAAACATAGAATAAATAGCAAAAAAGAAAATCAATATAATGAAACAGCCAATTCAAGGAATTGAGAACTTTAGTTTAGATTAATCATAGATCAACTGAGATTTAACTTTTCTAATTAATTTTTGAACATTGAATTATCCAAAACCCCTCCAATAATTCATGAACTCTATGGTAGATAACCATCTAGAATTTGATCAATTAAGATTAGCTTAATTAAGTAATTGCTATAATCCCTAAGGTAGATCAAAATTGACTTAAAGATAGAATTCAATTGATTTAAAAAATTAAATTAGAAACCTTCATATTAATTCCTCAACCGTCTGTCCCTATGTGTAAAACCATGATTAACTAACCATAATTCAACATTAACATAGCAAAAGATCAGAAATCATAAGGATGAATACTAATTATACCAAATCAACATCCAACACGTGCAATTTTAAGAAATTAGCACAAGTAATTAAGGAAAGAGAAAAATTAATTAGAAAAAACTAACATTACAAACTATAATCTCATAATTCAATAGAGGAGAGCTCCAAAATCTTTGAATCAACTCTGAAATTAGTCTTCCATGACTAAAGAATACAAAAACTAAAAGAAGAGAAAACCTATTTGTTGGATGCTATCTAGTTTGTTGTTTCTAATGAATTCTCTTCTTTTATCTAACCTAATTAACCTAAAAACCTATTGGACCTGAATTATATGCCTTTTAGAATTACAAGAATTAGGCCTTTCTAATTTTAGAAGTCCAAAACTTATTTTTACAAATTAACTAACTCTAGGGGTTACAATAATGAAAATCCCACAAATCTAATTTCTAACCAGTATAAGACTGCTAAATTAATATAATTTGGATAAACCATAAACACAAAAATTGTAGAATTGGATCTTATAGAGATGTAAGTACTAGTTTCATGTTAATTGGACTTTTCTAACTCCAGATATAGCTAAAAAATCAAAGATAACTCAATTGAGATAAAAATAGGGTTTTAACATTTTGGTTAAATAAGGGTTTCAAAGAGTTTAAATTAAGCTTTGACAAAAATATAAAAATTGTAGATCTTTTTTGAAACATTCCAAAGATATAAAGATCACTTCAATCTAATATCCAGAGCTCAAGATATAACTAAAAAACATAAATAGTGTCAAAATCCAATATTAATTAAATAAATTTAGAATATTATAAAACTAACCATAAATTATAAATTAAGGCCAATGCTGTGAAATTTAACATGTATACACACTAAAAGACATGAAATAGGAGAAAATAATGTAGTAAATACTTTTTCCTCCTCAAGTACATAAATATATTCAAACACATACATACTTAAATATTTGAGGACTTATGCATGACATTAATCTCTTCAAATCCTAGAAACCAAAATTTCAAAAAAGTCAAAAATTTTGTAGGTATAGTAAAAAATTCTTAAATATTTCATTTATAACACATAATATTATTTTTATTCTATAAATCATGGTCTATTGTCAACTTTATAATTTATTTATCAATTCTAAAATACCTATATACATTTACAAAATTAATTTTTTTATTTTATAGATGTTAAATGTCACTTTTTTAATTAAAAGTTTAGAAGTACATACTCCTTTATAAGGAATTCATAGATTTATTTTGCTTAATAGAAATTTTCTACATTTGTTGAACATGAGGAATATAGGAAATTATCAAAAGTACATTAATTAAAATATTTTTATGAGAAACCTATTTGAACTTCAAAACACACCCTTCAATCAAATGCTCTTTTTCTTTTTTTTATTAGGCAATTTGCCTTACATTTTTTAAGTTTAGCACAATTTTTTTCTAAAACTTAAGGTTTAGTATAATTACATTCATTCTTTTTTATTTTTTGAAAATATATAACAACCTTTTTTTTCTATATATAATAACTTCCTTTCTCCTTCTATTCTAAACATACACTCACATGGTATAATATATTGAAAAAAAGAGAGGAGTTAGGCAATTTGAACTTTAAAACACACTCTTCAATCAAATGCTCTTTTTTCTTTAGGAAATTAACCTTACATTTCTAAAGTTTAGCACAATTTTTTTCTAAAACTCAAGGTTTAGTATAATTACACTCATTCTTTTTTATTTTTTAAAAATATATACCAACCTTTATTTTCTATATGTAATAACTTCTTTCTCCTTCTATTCTAAACATACACTCCATCAAAAAAAAAAAAAGAGATGAGTTAAGCATATATTTCTTAAAATAAAAAAATATGAATTTAATTAGATTAAATTAAAAAAGAGGTGAATATAACTTGACCTATCTTCTTTCATCACTTTCATGGGAATTAAACAAAGGTAAAAAGTTGCATGTAGTTAAAGCCTTTGATGTAGATATTAGTGAAATTATGAAAATAGTAATTCTTTAATACTAACTTAATTTGAGGGAGTATCTATACCCCTTCGTGTTGTTATGTATTGCAAAATTGATGCAAGACTACCATATTTTATAATAAACCTGCATGAGATATAAAGAGATATAGCTTATAAGTATGTCATGCAGAAGCTATGGTACAACTAACATGACAATTATCTTAAATGTCATCATATTTGCAAGTGTAATATAAGTATAAGAAGAACTACATAAAGTATAACTTTGAGTTATAACCCAACTCTAGTTGTAACCTGTGTGGAACTCATCATTCAATTTTCACTAACCTAACCTATGTCTTGCACTAACATATTAAAGCATATATATGAATTAAGGAATAGTTCTCATGCATCAAGACAAATAGATGAAATTTCATTTAACAAATATATTTCAATTATAAAAGGAGTTAGGCCTTCTTATGGCCTGACTAAGGATAAGATGACCTAACTAGCCTTAAAAGAAGAGTTCTTATTCGTCTACACTTAACCTATACAAAATAAGGCTTACAAATATCTAGTTATATAAAATTATCCTATACTATCTTAAGCCTTATAAGAAAGTCCCTTAGGAGTTCAACTTTAAGGTGATGCTCGAAGTGGCTTAACCTATGAGTTTGCAAAAATAAAATATGACAATGTAAGCCTAGGGCTTAATAAGCAAACATTCTAATATAATCAAATATAAAAAGTAATTATAGCTTATAAATTGGATTTACTCTCTTATATACTTAAACACTTAGGCCATACAATTCATAATATGGTTCTCATTAGAATCAATATATTCATTAATAACTTTATGTGTTTGTACATATAAACATACCATACTTACTTTATATAATGCATAAGAATGACAAAAATAAGAAAATAAGTAAATCTCCTTCTAACTTTCATCCAGCCTTAAACTTTACTAGCCTATTCTTATGCCTCTCAATTAACCTTATCCTTCATAAACCATTATTGGATCTAGTATTCAAATACCATATAATTCATTTTGCCCCTATCACAATTCTTATTCACTCAGTGAGTTCATTCTCATTCATAACAATATATTATTCATTTTGTAATTATCCCTTGCCTCTTTGCAAGGCCACACATATCATTCTCAATATCGTACATCACATAATAATTATTTATAATATCATACAGCACTTGTACTTCAAGTCCACTTTTTATAGCATAATATTCATAAAGAGTCATGGACTATATGGCTAGATATATAACCTAAGAAAAGGAGCATAATCAACTAGACTATGTAGTTAACTATGAGGAGCTCTTGCTCTAATCTTGGTGTCAAGTAGTTGACTATGTAGTCAACTATAAGCCTTATATATATGAGTTATAGTCAACTATATAGCTCCACAGAGTGAGGTCCAATTGGATAATTGATTATATACTTGAATATGGTTATCTAGAGGGTAAGTCTTTTGGCTATAGTTAACTACAGGCCTACAAAGGCTAATAATCTAAGGTGTAGTTAATTGTAGCTTTCTAAAGAACAACTCTCAAGCTATAATCGGTAACATAGTTAACTACTATCTAGTTTTCTACTAATTTTTTACTCAAAACACTATTTATCCACCATTAATGCCAACCATATGCAATTATTACGTCACCAATCTTCACCACATCATAAATAGAAATCATAGGCAACTTATTTATGCCATTTCCAATTTCAAGATTACTTTAAATAATGAAAAACATCATATTTCTGATGCATTTATTCAAAAACCTAAAATCTTAACCCAAATTAAACAAAATCAATTTAGTCCTCTAAATGAAGCTAGAATATTCACTCATCTAATATAAAGAAGGTATTAAAAGGTTAAAGGTGTGGACTGTTAGTTTTCAAACACCTAAAATTGCCATTTTCAAGATTAGGGCTCATAATACCTCTTTTAAGCTAGTTTGCTTAAACTTTCTAATTTAAAAAGAAAAATAAATAAGAAGTCACTAAGAAAGAAGAGCTTGCCTTGGTTATGTGAGAAATTTAATGGAATTTAGCTTCCTTGGTGCTTGACTGAAGAAGGAAAATGAAGTTGAAAGAGAAAAGAAGGAAGAAATTAGGAAGAATAAAAAAGAAGAATTAAGGATTTGGCAAAAATATGGGGAGTGGCTAAATGGAGACAAAAAAAATGAGGAAAATTGAAGGGATAAAATAGGAAGATGCCTTAAATCTCTTCCATATTGACATACTTACCTTTAAACATTGATAACTTTTAAACATGTTATTTTATCTATCTTTCTCCTCTATATTATACAACATCTCATTCTGAATCTCACTCGATCAATTAATTTTATTATATCCAATATATCATTCACATTTTCTCATCTTAATTTATCCATTCCATACAAAAACTTAATTTTAATTATTATTATCATAATTATCTATTTATCCCATTCACAAAATAAAATTATGAAATTCTAAAGGTATAACAATACTTTTTCCTTCAAAAAAATTTATCCTCAAATTCTTAGCATCTCACTAACCTAATAATACTTATAGGGATATATTGACATTAAACTTAATGAAAACTTACGGATATTTCTACCACATATCTGACTTTAACTCCCATGTAACTTTTCCTACTCCATGGTATTCCCAACGAACCTTCATAGAAGGAACCTCTTTGGATTTTAACTTTCAAACTTGATAATCTAAAATTTCAATTAGTTGTCCTTCATATGATAATTTAAAATCCATTTGTAATGACTCATCTTGGACCATGTGAGATTCATCTAATATGTATTTTTTTAGCATTGAGACATGGAACATTAGGTGAACAACCTACAAACTATCTAGCATCTCTAAATGGTAAGCAACAACCCCTATGCATTTAAGAATTAGAAATGGTCTACCAAACTAAGATGTCAAATTTCCTTTCTTTCCAAATTGCATCACACTTTTTCATAGGCAATTCTTTCAAGAGCACCATATCCATCTTTTAAAACTCCAATTCTCTATTCCTTTTGTCCCCATATGATTTTTGCCTATCATGTGCTATCTTTAATTGGTTTTTGTAACTCCCTTACTTAATAACGCCTTATTCCTCATTTAATAGATAATTAATGCATACTAAAATGTCATTTACTCCAAATTACTCGGAATATCTCAAATTTCTATACTTCATACATATGATCAAAAGCCATATAATTACTCACAAGTTTAACTTTACAAAATTGTACATCCATCATATACAATGTCATCAACTATACAAGTATTTACAACTTCAAATACTATTGCCCTTTCTCATGAGAGCCCTTGGAAGCATCACCTAGAATGGTTAGTCACCAAACAGAAAACATAAGAAACAAAGTTTCCCAGTAGCTAGCTATTACCATAAAAACATTTCAAGCCATTCCAGATCCTTAAGCAATTAAGACATACATTTCGAAATTCGATAATCATTCATCAACATATTCAATATTTTACTATTGTAGGAAACACGCATCACACACACAGCAATTCACAACAATCATCAATCCCATTCAAGGATTTATCACAATGTTTAGATGGCCATCACAAACAATCGTACTCAGGCCTCATACAGCATCACGCTGTCTTCCCGGGGTTCCCGTGCCAAAAGGCCTAACACAGTATCACACTGTCTTCCCGAGGTCCCTGGCCATAAGTACCACACACAACAATGCACTATTATCCCCGAGGGTCCCGAGCCATAGGCCAATCACAGTATTCTACTGTCTTCTCGGGTTGTGCCACAACACTTGCAATATCATTCTCATTCCATACAATGGATAAAACACATAAAATCATGTAAATAGAAAACAAAGCTTAAGGATAAAGCTAGCTACCTTTCACAAGCTTCCAATGCAATGTCCCTTTTTGCTCTCACCAATAACTCCTTTACACTTTCTCTTGCCTTTGCAAGATGGCACTCCTTAGCCTATACAAATACACATCATAGCTTATATTAGAACATTATCACTTTCCCTAATCCTCATGTATTCTTTACTTTCTCCACCTAATTAAATGCATATTTAGATGCTCTAAACTTCACTTTCCAACCTTGAACTAACACATAAGAACATTAGAAAAGGATCCAAGGGAAAAGCCATGCAAAACATAAAGAAATCAAGCTAAAAAGTTCACTTAGCAAAGAACACGGGGGTCCCATACCCCGTGTTCAAGGCCGTGTTTCTCACTGGATGGCTTCGAGGCTTCATTGGCTTAATCAAAGAAGAACACGGGGGTGAACACGGGTCGTGTTCTACCCCGTGTACATTACTGCCCTTCAGTCCTGAGGTAAACACAGGGGAGTGTTGCACTCCGTGTAGCACACTGATCAGCTTCGACGAGGAACACGGGGTACAACACGGGCCGTGTTCCACCCCGTGTACCTTGCTGATCCTCCGAAAACACACTAAAAAGCTAAAACTCCTTCCTCCCTTCTTTTCTCATCCATAGTTTTGGCTTCTCAAAAAGGGAAAATGCACACAAACACTTCCACAATCAAAGTTTCACCTTTCATAGGCTTTAGGCTTCATAGAAATTATTCTAACTTCATCATTTTTAGCTAAGTTGCAAACATATTATACCCATACTACACATGCATCATTATACCCTAAAAACCCAGGTGTGTAACCATGGTTTCTTGTTGTTTTTACACCAAACCAAAGCCATAAATCAACACTACAACATCCAAAACATCATCAAACATGTTCAAATCCTCCTAAACTCCATGTTTAATCACCCTTGACTTTATCAACTTCAAGATTTCAAGAAACTAAGAAGAGTACATTAAAGAGCTCTTAGAGGAGATCATTTTTACCTCTTGGTGCAACTTGAGAACCCTCACTTGGAGCTCCCTAAACTTGATCAAACTTGGGCTTTTCCTCAATCTAGGGACATCAATAGATAGAGCTTGGTGAGAGGAGCAATTTTCCCTTCTACACCTTAGCTTGAATCTTAGTATTTTGGGGTGAAAAACTCAAAAGAAATTTTCTCTCTCTTCCTTCTCTCTCACACGTTAAGCTTGCTTTCATGGAGGGTTTGCTACAGCTTTTTGGAGAATGGAGAAGGTGGTAGAGTTTTCATGAAGCTCTAGGGGTATATTGGTCATTTTTTAGATTTTCAAGGGTATTTTAGTCCTTTTTCACTAATTAAGAAGGGTATTCTTGCCATTATTTTTCTAATAATGACACTTGTCATAAAACCATTAGTTACACTAATTAAAATCACATATTGCACCCCAAACTCTTAGTTATTCATATTAGATCCCAAATCCTTAATTACTTTCACTTTAACCACACTCGATTCTGCACTTTTGCAAATTAGTCCATAGGGTTTCTGTCTATTTAAAATTCCTTACACTTTCAGACTCAGACAACTTCCCTTTTTAGGGTTTCCTAACCTCCTCTGATCATTCATACTATTTAGAAAAATTAATTCTTTCCCTACCACCCCTTTTTCTCTTAAAATTTCGTTTACCTTATACTTAAGTTCCTTTGACCTAAAATTCACCCACCAGACTAATTCAATCATGTTCTTCGTTTCTACAGCCTCAGAAATTAAAGATTCAAATAATAGAATTGAAAATTCGGGACATTACAGTTTTGAATAATTTAGACCTTATCCAAAGCATTGATCACTAAGTTTAGTTCTAAGAGTTTCATTTTTTTCTAGTTTGAACTATGTTACTAGAGATTGACACATGTAACTATATGAAGCTTCATAAAGTTCCACCTAAATACTATATTGGTAACTATTATTTTAGGTATATTCAATCAATGAAAAGTACTTTTCCCAAATTCCCTCAAACCCTAAAGTATAAGCTCTAAGAATGTTTTTTAAGATCTAATGGTTTACTCTAATTGCCCTTCTATTTACAAATGGAAAGCTATATTGAACCACAATTGAGTCCTTAACACCTGTTAGTATAATTGCAAAAAATGAGATATAAATTGAGTACGTTAATCAAACATAATGGTAATTGGAACCCCATTGTTACACCTTTAAAATCATAAATTTATATTTTAATTTACATAACTAGTAATGCCGTAAATGTACTAGTAAATACTACGAGGAATAAAGTTGAGTTTATAAATGAATAAGGTGAACTAAAAGGCACAAGGCAAGCTAATTATTACTATCTATTGCTTGCCATTATTGTTTTCATTTATTCTAGTATGAAGAAATTGAATTATGTTTAATTGTGATATTTAAATGTAGTTAATATGACATGATACACTATTGATATGAAATATGAATTATTAGTTGTAATACTATTTATAAACTAGATAAGTACATTATATGCTTACTAGGACTTACCTTTCATTATTTTTCTTCAAATGTTTTATTTATGTTTAAGATGAGGTTTCACAACCACCACTATCAATATAGGAGTAGAGTCATGTTACAAGGAACTATAACTAGTAGATAGGAAGCTTGATTAGAGAAAATATAGGGAATTTATAGTAATGTATAACTAATCAAAAGATTTGATATTAGGATCTTCTATGTAAGTATTTATTTTAATAACAAAATAAAGTAAATAGACTTAATTAGCTTACTAATTATTATGTGATGATATCAAATTAAGATTTGGTAGGCTTATGAATACCAATAACAGGATCCATGCTAGTCATGACTAAGTAGATCATAAAACCTATACAATGGCATTATCTAATTAAGGCATGCTTAAGTGTATTATGCTACTGAGAAAGTAGTCTTAATAGGTAAAAAGTGTGCTAACTTTATCAATCTATCAATTATAACACATATAAAGCTATACCATTTCTAAATCTTTGGCAATCCTGTTAGGAAATCCATCCTAACACTTTCCCATTATCTTTTTGGTATTGGAAGTGGTTAATGCATTCTAGTTAAGTGTTGATGCTTCACTTTCACTTGCTAGCACGTAAGATGTTTTACCATGAAATCTAGTATGGTTCTCGTCATTTTTTTCCCATTAGAAAACATTTTTCAGATCATGGCACATTTTAGCTATTCCAAAGTGCATGGTGTATAAGGAGTTACAAGCTTAGAGCATCATTTCATTCCATTTGCTCAATGGAATCCAAATCCAAACTTAATGGAGAATTATTCCTCCCCTATCCATAATCATCCTTGATTCTAGCTTTTCGATTGCTTCTTTCACTAAAGTTGTATAAACTTAGATCAAATTTTTAGGCATTGTTAATTCTTTCAATGAAAATAGATTGAATTGTCACATAAGCTAAAATACACTTTGATCTCTGAAAGGTTTTTTCATTTCCTTGCTTACAAATTTTCTACTCAATGTATCCTATACTACATTGACCTTGTTAAGGTGATAAAGAATCAAATAGTCATAGTCTTTGACGAGTTCCATTCATCTTCTTTACCTTAAGTTTAGATCATTTTGCTCAAAGATATACTTGAAGCTCTTGTGGTCAATGTAAATCTTGGTAGTCTTTCAATATAAGTAATACTTCCTAATCTTCAAAACCAATATTACCATCACCATTGTCAAAATGTGGGTTGGATAGTTCTATCCATGTTTCTTTATATATTAGGAAGCATATATTATTACCTTGCTATATCGCATAAAAGCACACCTAAGGCTAATCTTAAATGTATCACAATATATTACATACCCTCTAGTGCCACAAGGTAATGTTAACATTGATGTAGATATTGGATATGATTTTAGCTTTTGAAAGCTACTCTCACATGCATCTGACTATTCAAACTTAACCCTTTTCTACCTCAATTTGGTTAACAATGTGAAAATCTTAAAAAAATCTTTAACAAACCTTTGGTAATGCCCTCCTAACCTAAGAAAGCTATAAATTTCTATAACAGCTAAAGGATTTGGCCAATTATTTGCTATTTCTATCTTTTAAGGATCCATTAAAACCCTTTTTAAGGTTATTACATGCCCTAGGAACTTCAAACAAGTCTTCTAGAATTTGCATTTGGAGAATTTGGCATACAATTAATTCTCCCATAAGGTTTGTAGTACTACTCTAAAGTGTTAAACATGTGCTTCTTCACTTTTTGAGTATACTTAAATATCATCTATGAAAACAATCACAAATTTGTCTAGAATAAGCTTAAACACCCATTTTATCAAATCAATAAAATTGGATGGAACATTAGTTAGCCTGAAAGACATAACTTAAAACTCAAAGTGGTTGTACAAGTTCTAAAAACAGTATTTGGAATATCCATTTGAAGATCTTAATTAGTATCATCTACTTTCAAAAAGTATTTAACTTCTTGAAGTTAGTCAAATAGGTCATCTATGCAAGGAAGGGGATACTTACGCTTGATTGTAACCATGTTTAACTACCAGTACTCTATGCACAGTCATATCAATCCATCTATCTTCTTCATAAATAACATAGTAGCTCCCAAGGAAAAGAACTTAAACAGATGAAACTCTTATCTATCAAATCTTGTTATTGCCTTTTCAATTCTTGCAATTCTTCTGAGGCCATTCAATGAGGATATATTAAAATGAATTCAATGTCAAGCATTAAATCAATATGAAATTCCATTTCTCGGTTAGGCTGCAATTTGGGCATTTCCTCCAAGAATACATTTGGAAACTTTTGCACCATAAGAACAATGTTGATATTCAAAATTGATTAGTTTAAATCTTAAATCAAAGCTAGATACATTGTACATCCTTTCATAACAAATCTTTAAGCCTTGATACTGGAAATTAGGTTGATGGTTTCTAACAACTTATCTTCTTAAAACTCAATGGGCAAAGAACCCTCCATAAAAAAATGTGATAAACTTGTTAAAATAGTTCACACAAGCATGGTACTCAAATAACCAATCCATCCTTAAGATTGCATCATAATCAAACATATTGAGCAACACTAGCTCCAAAGGCATTATAAATTCATGAATACTTATAAGACAAGCTTCTATCTTATAGGTGGCTATTAAGGACTTATCAACTAGGGTCATCATAGTCAAAGATACACTCATAAGTTTAAAAGATCTTTTGACATAAAAGAATGGTAGCATTAAGATAAAAAAAAATTTAACAAGAGTTATCAATTTTTAAGGTACCTATCATAAAAATATTAGAAGCTTGATCTTCCTGTGGTGTTAATACATGTACTTTAGCTCGGCTCCCACTTGCTACTCTCTTTTGATTAATCACATTAGCAACTCTTAAAGATATTAGTTAATTTCTTGGACGGTTTATAG
Organism: Sindora glabra; assembly: GCA_020226215.1. Classification (NCBI taxonomy): domain Eukaryota; kingdom Viridiplantae; phylum Streptophyta; class Magnoliopsida; order Fabales; family Fabaceae; genus Sindora; species Sindora glabra. The sequence continues at coordinate 21,915,882 of CM035235.1, forward strand.
GTGAAAAAGTTAAGACATTTTGTTAAGACATAGAATAAATAATGCCTTAGCTTAAGGAATTTTCAAGGTACTCCCTAACTTTGTGCTCCTCATGATTGCATTTGAAGCACACACCCTTAAAATAATCGAATAGGCCATTATGGCAAGATTGACATTGAAAGCATCAAGGCATTCCAAACCTCACATTACTTTGTGTAGAAGGACAATTTTATTGATGGCTACAGGGTGGATTAGAATAACTCTTTTAACCTTTTGAATTTTTCCTCATAAAGAATCTACTCTTTAGACTATAGAGATGTTGGTCTTATAATGGAACCAACTCCTTTTCTCCTAGATGTTGCTTGAGAAAGTATTCCCCTTAATGGTTGTACTTTAATAGGTCTCTTAAACTAACTTCATTTCTTGCCTTTCTACCTAGGTTCCCATTCCTTCCTCTCTTTTATCCTAAACACAAGACTCAATGCTTAGTCCAAGGCTTGCTAATAGGTAATGCTATAATTGATATAAATTAGCTCAAAGTAGAGGTCACAAGGACCCTATATAAACCTATCAACTTAAACTTTCTCAGTAGGGACCAAATAAATAGCATACTTAAACAATCTTTTAAATTGAGCATAATACTAAATAATAAAAAGGCACTCTTGCTTCAAGTATTAAAACACTTGAATCTTTACTTTATGTACAATTGAAAGTAGGAAAGAATTGATGAAACTTTTTTGAAAAGTTGCATAAGTCATAGGTGTAAAACATAAATCTTTATTCTTTATGGCACTTGCAAATAGTAATGTGTTACATCATTCAATTGATAACTTATAAGTTCTAACAGTAATTAATTAGGGCATCCCAATATTTTCTCATAATGTTCTATTTGATCAAGGAACTAGTATGGATTTGTTATTGGATCAACACTAGTATATTATAGAAGGCTTCAACTTCAAAAACTCATAATCTATTCAAAAATTATTTTCAGCATCCTTCCTCAAAGTAATATGCTCTTACTCACACTCCCTTTTCTTGATCATGATTCTTATCATAATCATTCCAATCTGTATATTGGTCATGCCCTCGATTTTGTTAAAAAGCCCTAGTTATCTAATTCATAACTTGCTACATTAAGTTTGCAACCTAAGGAGGGAAGCATTACTTACTATCTTACTTTTCCTGTTATCTATTACTTTGAAGATGTGAACTCATAGATGATCCTTTGTGCTCGAGTTTGCCAGCCCGTAGTTGACTTTAAATATTAATAATTTCCTAATCATAAGATTTCCAAACAATTAAACAATATTTCAAAACATCATTAAGTAATCTAACATAAACAATTCCACTATCAACATCAGTAGGCATTATAGGGTTTATTGAAATAATACTAGTGATGTCATCCTAAGTGTACACACACCATTGGTATAATTTCAATCAACACCTATTCGAGCAATATATAGATATAACATAAAGGCTTCATTCTACTAGGAACTTTGACCATACTTTGATACCTCCTCTGTCACAACCCAATTTTAGTCTTGATCAATGTAGAACTCATCACCCAATTTAATTAGCTTAACCCACATCATACACTAACATGTTAAAGTATATATGAGAATTGAGGAATAGTTTTCATGCATCAAGATAAATAGATGAAATTTCATTTAACAAATATGTTTTAATTACAAAAAGAGCTAGGCTTGCTTATAGCCTAACTAAGCTTGAACAAAAGCTAGCCTAACTAGTTTAAAAAAAAGGAGTGAATTTCTATTTATCTACCCTTAACCTGCATAGGATAAGGATTAGGAATATCTAGTTATGTTAAAATATCATATAATTCTCTAAGCCTTACTGGAGAGTCTTTTGGAATTTTAACTCTAAGATGGTGGTAAAGGTGGCTTAACCTGTGAGTTTACAAAATAAAATATAGAGAGGTAAGTCTAAGACTTAGTAAGTAAACATTCTTACATAATCAAATATAGGAAGCAATTATGACTTATTAACTAAAATTACCATCTTGTATACTTAAACACTTACGCCATTTAATTCACATATCAACACATTCATCAACAATTTTATATGTTCATTTGCACCATTATGCCAATATATATATATATATATATATATATATATATATATATATATATATATATATATATATATATATATAGCACACTCACATTGTACAATGCATAAGAATGACAAAAACAAAGCAAGTAAATCTCTTGATGACTCCTATCTAGCATTATCTCTCACTAATCCAGTCTTATACTTCTCAACCAACCTTATCCATCACAAACCATTACCAAATCCAATGTTCAAATGTCACACAATTCATATCACCTCCATCACAGTGCTCATTTATTCAATAAGTTCATTCTCATTCATAACACATACTCTTTGCATGGCTGCACATCTCATTCTCTAACATCATATATTCTATAATAATCATTCACAATATCGTACAACATTTAGTTTTCAAGTCCCCTTCTCATAACATAATGCTTGAAATTTATAGGAGGTAGTAAACTATGTAATTAAATATGTAACCTAGAAAGTTGAGCATAATCAACTATATAGCAAACTATGAGAGGTTCTTGCTCTAATCTTGGAGCTAGTTAGTACACTATTTGCATATAGGTTATAGTTAATTATACACCTCTAAAAAGTGAGGTCTAATTAGATAGTTAATAACATACTTGATTATGGTCATCTAGAGGGGATGCCCTCTAGCCACAGCCGATTATAGGCCTCTTGAGGCCAATTTTATAAGGTGTAATTGATTATGACCTTTCAAAAAGCAATTCTTAAGTCATAGTCAACTATGTGGTCAACTACTACATGATTTTTTATAGATTTTTAATTCAAAAGTATTGTTCAATCATTATCAAAGCTAACCATATGTATCTATTACACCATTAATCTTCACCACATCATAAATACACATTAAAGGTAACCTACTTATGCCATTTCTAACTCCAAAACTATTTAAATATTTCAAACATCACATTTCTTACGCATTTATTCAAAAATCTAAAACCTTAACCTAATAGGGCTAGAATGTTCACTCAACTAGTATATAGAAGGTGTTAAAAGGTTGATGGTGTGGACTGTTAGTTCTTAAACATCCGAAATTAGCATTTTCAAGATTAAGGCTCAAAATACCTCCTTTAAGCTTGTTTGCTTAATCTTTCTTCTTTCAAAAGAAAAATGAATACTAAGAATAAAGGGCTTACCTTTGTTGTGTGAGAAATTTGATGAAAAATTTGATGAATTCCAGCTTTCTTAGTGCTCAATTGAAGGAAAAAGGTGAAGTTGAAAGAAATGAAAAGGAAGAAGTTAGGAAAAATAGGAAAGAAGAATTAAGGATTTAGGAAAAATGTGGAAATGGCCAAGTGGAAAAGGAAAAATGAGGAATAGCATAGGGACAAAATAAAAAAATACCCTAAATCTCCTCCATACTCATATACTCATCTCCAAATACTTGTAATTTTTAAACATTTCATTTTATGATATGAACTTAAAATGAACCTACTTTAAAGAACCTATGAACAATCTAGAATTTGCCAAAAAACATTCCAAATTTAGAATACAACAAGGATAAATTAAAATGATATTTACACCATAGTTCAAAAATAAAAAAGATAAGAAGTGATAAGTGATGAAATTGACATCAAAGTGGTTGAATCATTTGATAAGTGTAAAAGTTTATTCAATAATTAAAGAGAAATCACACTCTCAAAAAAGCCAATAATCACTCTATTCAAAATGTCATAAAAATCCTCGAATTCTAATCAAAATAAAGAATAAGCATCCTCATATAGCTTTTAGAGAAAACATAACAAAAATTGGCTTATAAATAATCTCAAATAAGCCTAAAACTAACACTTTACTAGAAACTCAATAAAAATTTAAAGGTGTTTATATTTGAGCTTATGCACATTTAGTATATATAAAAGACCCAAAATGTTTTAAAGTGTCTCAACAACATAAAAGTAATAAAAACTAAAGCCTAAAATGTCATAAAGGCTAAAATTGTATGTTGGCTTCATCTTATTAGCTATGGTTGATGTGGCATAACTTGATGATGATATAGCACTATAAAAGCTCTTTGTGTCCCTTGGGCACATTTCCATCATTTCCTCTCTTTTCAAAGGAGTAGTCCTCAAATCTTCAAAATCTGCATCAAAAGAAGAAAGAAACATTAAAAGTGATACTCACATTATACTCACCATAAAGATTTAACTTGCAAGCATTATCATTGATTCTTACAAGTACTTAGAATGGAACATCTCCTCTTGAATGAAATTTTTTTCTCCTTTGAAATGTTTCTTTTCTTATATGTACTCAAATCCAATCACCTAGTTCAAGCACATTAGAACTAGCCAAACCATGATAACTCCTATCTTTACTAACAAATTCAAGTGTAAGCCATTTTCTAATTGTCTTACCCTTTTCTTCATTCACCTTTATTTCTTTGTCACTCACAAGATAACCCATAAATTCAAGTCTTTCCATGCAAAATGAAAATTTCTTAAATTTAGCATACAATTTTTCACTTTTCAAAATTTTTAGCACACACTTTAAATGGTTAACAAGCTCATCTACACCTTTGCTATATAAAAAAGATATAATCAAGGTAAACCATAATGAACCTACCAATAAAAGCATGGAAAACATAACTCATTAATCTCATGAAATACTACATGCATTAGTCAAACCAAATAACATAACTAACCATTCATACAAATCATATATTATTTTGAAAGCATTTTTGCAATCAACAACTTTTCTCATGTAAATTGGATAATATCCACTTTTTAAACCAATTTTAGGAAACACACAAGGTTCATGCAACTCACCAAGTATATCATAAACCTTATTAAAATCATCACTACCATGGGCTTTTCTAACAAGTAAATTTTTTAGAGAACTCTTAAGTACACATAATTTATTTTCTTTAAATAAGAATCCATCATTCCTAAAAAAAATTTCAAAAATCATTTTCTCACAAGCATCAAAATCTAAAGATAAATTATGGTCATTTGCATATAAATCCTTATTATATTTAAAACCCAATAATTTTGTATGTATAGTAAAGATAAAGGTATACTTATGAGAGAAAGCATCACCCACCACATAATTTTTACTTTGCTTATATCAGAAGAAATATGAAATTTTCTCAATGAATTCCATCCACTTATGATGTCTCCTATTCAACTTTCTTAACCTTTTAAATGCTTTAAAAATTCAATAGCACTTAGGAAAACAAAGAACTTTTATGAAAAAGTGCCCCTAAAACACAAAGTACTTTTGTAGTGCTATGTTATCATCAAGTCTTGTCACAACTGTCATGACCCATCCTAATCGTGATTGGCATGGACTATTACTAATTTTCAAAAGTCTTAATTATTTCTCACTCCTTCTAACTGACGAGAGTTTTCAAATTTCAAAGGAACTTAAATTTTCATTTTAAATTTTTGCAAAAAAACAGATAAAGTCCCTTTTATTTTTGGACACTTCCCAAGAGTTACATACCCTAAAATATAAAACTTATTTAATTCTTAAATATGACAGTAAATAACATTCACACAATATAACACTATACAAATCTCAAAACTTATACATACATAACTAATTCAACACTTCAATTGATGAATCAATAACATTTATATTTTAAAAAAAATGATCCTAACTCAAAGTGGGATTCCAATTGTTAAATCTCTTCGCAAGGTAGTCATGATTCTCCATGGATACAACAAGATTCAAAGGTACTTATTTTTACCTAAAAACATTGAAATTAAATCACAGTGCATTATGGGAACTCGTGAGCATATATCTACTGCTATTTTGTAGGTAATCAATTATATATAATAATCTTAGATCAATTATATTAACAAACTCAATTTTTGTCTTGGATCTCTGTAATGTGCACAATTAGTCCCATATTGGAATTTTACTTATAAATAACTTAGATCCCATATTTTGCATTATAAACTATCGTAACCTCAATCAATTACTCACCACTCACTCGAGGTGATTATTATTTTCACAATGAGTCATTAAGGCTTAAATGCAAACAATCATCATAGTTATATCATATCTTTGTAATCACATCAAACAGTGACATTTAAACAAAAGTAAAGTTCTAATATCACATCAAATCACACACTCAGTTATAGCTAACTTTCGAAATCAAATTTATACTTTTCTTAACCACTCACCAGGAATTCCTCATCCAGCTCTCAATCTTATATCCACCACAATTATTAGTCAGGAATTTTTCATCCAACTTTTAAAGTGTCATTCCAATACAATTCATAGTTCCCAATACCATTGCTCTAGCACACTTTATAATTTTCAATGTCATCCATGGAAAAATGCATAAATAATATATACATGAGAAATTAACTCTTAAATCACATTTCATACTATCATTTCTAGCATACAAGTGATAAACAGTTTAACCATAAACATTTAACGATCATTAATAATATCATCATACTTTTGCTACGGACTTTGATAAACTAACAATCATTTAACAGCTAACTACTCAAGAATTGAGTTTATATATAATATAAACATGAGTATAAATATGAAATATGTACCATCAATAAGAAGAATATAATTTATCATATCTAAATTATTTTTTAATAAAAATAATGGTGAGATATACAATCACCTAAAATTTCCCAACTGCTTCAAGGATTCTTCACTTTTTCACTTCACCTTCAGTTTCTTCTGATGCCAGAAAATAAGAAACTCACCGAAAAATGTAAAGAGGCTACACTCCAGCTCAGGCTCCAATTGGCAGCTCCACCATGTGCCACGAGCTTTTAAGCTAGCGAACCATAACTTTCATGGCAATAGCTTGATGGTGTAATACTCAAGAAACTAGAGCTATAGTTGCTTGGCAAAATAGTGGAAATCAACCGCCCAATTAACAACGTTGATGGCAGAATACAAATTTGAAGCCAAAGGCACAATAGCTCTGGTGTGGAAAAATAGTGCGGAGGAAGAGAGAAAAGAGAAAGAAAAAGGGGCAGTGGGATAAAGAGAAATCCCGAAAATAAGAGAAAAGAGTTAGGAAAATAAATAAAAAGAAACTAAGTACTGTTATACCTTGGGAAAAACAAAAGAAATATATATATATATATATATAAACCAAGGCGGCAGGAGTGGTGAGGAAAAGAGAAACCTGAAAACCAATATCCAGTGAATGAGATTTACAACTTGTTTGGTTGAATAGAAAAGTGGGGAGAAGAGAATTAACGGATAGAAAATAGGGTAGAAAGTACTGTTTTCCACCGTTTGGCTGCAAAAGAAAGGAGGGGAGAAGAGAAAAAAATTTGAAAAAGTGTTGTGGGTCCAACCGTTATAATTTCTCCTCAAATATGAGAAGAAATGAGGAGAAATTAGGATAAAAAACTCGAAGGCAATGTTGCAGTGCATGAACAGAACTGCTTTCCAGTAGCCAGAAGTAGCGACTTCAGTCTCCGGCGAAAATGGCCGCCACCAATGCTCCGGGAAGTCGCACTCCATCGTTCGTGGCTGCTATTTTCCTTATTTGTGGCTTTGTGTTGTTGTTGGTCTTTTGCTGGTGTTGGTCGCGCTGTTGCCAAATTCGGCCATGGTTCCCGAGTTGGAAGTAAGAAAAAAAGGCAATTTTTCTACTGATCAAGTTTGCAATTGTAAGCACTCGAAAGTTTCCTAAGACGCATTTAATTCAAGCCTATTCTAAGCTCGAAGGGGAAATTGTTGAATGAAAAGAAAAAAAGATTAAAAAAAGGGTAATTGCAGTTCGGAAGGAATAGTGTTCGGTTCAGAAGGAAATTGTTAAATACTCTATTAGTAGCTAATTGTAATTATAAAATTTTTAAGTCAATTAATCATATTAAAATATAAATTTAAATTAATTGTTAAATAATTTCATAAATATAAATAATATTAAAAGACATATATATATAATAAATTAATTTATATTTATTTTGAAGTCAAACTATATAATTATAATTAAAATATTTATGTTAAGAATATAATTTTTTAAATTTTAATTAATCATATATATGACATTGTGCACTTGTTTATTTATTGAATTAGTTATTTTTTGTTTCTTTATATTGAATTAAAAAGCTTAGGTTAGATACACAATCATATATAAGTATTTTTTTATCCACACAAACCTAGTTTTTCTTTTTCTTTTAAGAAAAAAATTTTAAAAAAAATAAATAAATATATATTTTTTCTCCATTTTCTTTCTCTCCTATTTTCTCTTACAACCAAATAACCTAAAGAAAATAACTTTTCTCCTCTTTTATTTCTCCTCTATTTTCTTTCTCCCTCATTTTCTTCTATAACCAAATAAAGCCTTATGGTGATAGTGAGAGGAGAGAGAAACGGTCGGTGTGCGTGTGTGGAGAAGGGAAGGACCAAACTTTCTCTATAAAACAAAGGGGAAGCTGACATTAAGAGAAAAATCTGGGGAAGAGAGAAAATGCAAACGAGAAAACAATGACAAAGTAAAAGGAAGTTGCAAGTTTTGATACTATGTATCTCGCCCTATTATAAGCTCATCTCTTAATAAATCTCAACCATTAATTTATTTTAAAAAATTCAATTCTCATAAAACTCATTTTCATAAATTAATTTTACCTAAAAGTTCAACTCAATTATTTTTAATATTTTCTTAATAAAAATATATTTGTAATAACTTGATTAATTGAAAATTTTTAAAGTAAATATTTTAACTTCCATAATTTTCAAAATAAATTTATTAAATATCAATAATTTATTCATAAAAATTTATACTCAATTACTATTTTTAATTTATGAGAAAATCCTCATAAAATATTTAAATAAATCTCAATCAATATTGGTCATTTAAAAATAAATTTATTTCAAACTTCTTCTATTCAAAATAACTTATTGAAATATAAACAATTTATTTTATAATTTCTTGTATCCAAAAATATTAAAATTATACTTGACTTATGAGGAATTTCTTATAATATGATTTTAATCTATTCTTACATTAATAATGACCATAAAAATATATAATTCCCATAAATATCATTTTTCAATCATCTAAGCCTTTAAATTGAGAAATAAATTTAAAATTCATATATTTATCAAATAAATACATAATTATCCACAAGCATCCAAATTGTAAAATTTTAGATTTTTTAACTTTGGATATTACAACATCAACTGGCTAACAAGATGAAGCCAATGTGCCATTTTAAAAATTATGATATTTTGGGTTTTAGTTTGCATTATTTTACGATGTTGAGACATTTTAAAACATTTTGAGCCTTTTATATATACTAAATGTGCTTTGACCTAATTGTAGACACCTTTATATATATATATATATATTGGGACTTTAGTAAAGTGTTGATTTTAGTCCTATTTGAGATTATTTGTGAGCCCATTTTTATTAGGCTTTCCTAAGAGTAATATAAAGAGACATGTTCCTTATTTTGATTAAAATTTAAAGATTTTTATGACATTTTGAGTAGAGTGGTTATTGCCCTTTTTGAAAGTATGATTATCTCTTTAGTTATTTAATAAACTTTTAGACTTATCAAGGGATTCAACCTTTGTGATATTAATCTCATCACTTATCATTCTCTTTCTTTTCTATTTTAGAGTGTAGTATGAATATCATTATAATTTTTCCTTCTTGTTTTCTAGATTTAGAACACTTCTCAGCAAATTCTAAATTGTTTGTGGGTTGTCTAAGGCAAGTTCTTGTTGCATTTGCATCATTTTATCTATTTTTTTCTTACCTATTTTATACAAGATTCTCATTCCAAATCTCACTCAATAAATTAATTTTATTGTATTCAATATTTTATTTATATTTTCTTGTTATAATTTATCCATTCCAGCCAAAATTTCCATTTTAATTATTATTTCATCATAATTATCATTTGTCCCATTTAGGAGATAAAATTCTAAAACTCTAAAAAGGATATAACATTTTGTTGTAGGTTTCTAGTACATGTGCTTAAGGTTATGGCTTTAGGGGTTAAGGTTTGAGGTTTAAAATTAGAGATTAAGAGTTTATAACATGACTTGCATAGTAATTGCCTAAGATGTCATTATGTTCACAAGTGAAAACATAAGTTCTTAACAATTGCATGAAATATGTGAAATATTAGTTAGAATATAACTTTATTGCATGATATATAGTAGACTCACATGAGGTTATAGGCCCTATGTGTGCCTTGCAAGATTTATGGTATGACTTGCACAATCACTATCTTGGATACTATTATATTCGCAAGATGTGACATAAATTCTACAGTTGTTTGAGATAATAAGAAGTATTACATTAAAATATAACTTTGTTTCATGATTTTATGGATGATTTGTATAAAGTTATGAGTTTAAGGGTTAAGATTTGAGGTTTATGATTTATACTATTTGGAATTTATGTTACAACTTGCATGTGGTTTTCTTAAATGTCATTAGTTAAGTCCACATAAGTGTATGAAGTACAAAAAGCATTATGATTTTGTTTCATGATTTATGATATTGTATACTTGCATAAGATTATAATTCATGCACATAAAATGTTATTATATTTGCAAGTTATGACTTAAGTTTTGAAATCGTAAAAAGTATGAAAAATATTATATAGGAGTAAGACTTTATTATGTGATTTATATAAGGGGTTGTAGGTATTTTGAAAAAATATATTATATTTCATAATTAAATAACAAACCAAATGTCAAATTAAATCTTAAATCACAAAAAATAAAATAAAGAGAATAAATGATTAAATTACAATAGAAATATTACGTCTTGCAATTTTTATAATAAAATTCACAGTATTTTATGTTAAATTAATTGTCAAATCTATAGAAAAAATAAAAACAGAGGGTGCGCTGATAAATTTGAGGTAATAGCGAATAATTACCCTTATTATAAAAAAAGGAAGAGAAGCAATTTTTTCCCAATTTTTTCTGAGAAAATCAGGTTCCTGTAGAATAATGCATTATGCAGAAAGAAAGAAGACAGAAAGAGAAGAGGAATAAGTAGTATGGACCAGGGGAAAAAAATCAAACTAAAAAATGGAAGGTGGTGCAGGAAAATGAAAAAGACGACCTCAAAATACCACTTCTATTAAATATTTAGATTGTGTTTGAATAGAGCATTTCTAAAATTCAAGGGATTTAAAATGCAAGTATTTCAATTCCATTCATTTAAATTCCCTTCATTTCAAAATAACATGCATGCCTAATGCTCATGTTCTGAAGTATTTTAAGTATTTAATTTGATAAATTAATACTTGATTAAAATAGCAATAATTTTACAATATTAAATCTTCCTTTGATGTGAATATTTTATTTTATTATCAGTTTAATATTTTAACCACTAAAAATTTGTTTAAATCATTTTAAATTTTTAAAATTACAACATTTAGTAAAAATAGTGTAGAATTTTGTATAAAAATTACAGTTACTTTTTATAAAAAAAAATATTGTAATATTATATATGGACAGGCTTTTTTTCTAAAGAATATACATAACTCAAAATTTCGTGGCTTGCACACATAGGCATAATACATGTCACGATAGTGTTTGAATTCTCACCTTTCCTTCTACTTTCACATCCCATCAACTCGGAAGAAAACTGAAAACCATACAAACCGCTATTTTCTCCCTTGGTTATAAGCTGAAAGTACACGGGGAGTATGGCATCAGCTAGAGATGGGAGAGACCGACACTATGAAAAGAATGGCATCTTAATCATTTGTAATCTTGGTTTGATCAGAATCCGTTGGAGTAGCAATATCTCAAGAAATTGAACTGAGAAAATCATTCTATTCCGTGATCAGAAGAAATACAGTTACACGAGTATTTTAATATAACCAGTAGTTGGAATTCAAGACAAACAAATTTTTCCATGTAGCTCTACTTGGTATATAAACTAAAAATATATTTTCTATTACATCATTCACTCATGGTAGTCAAAACGTAATCCTTCTCCTCATCAGGAGGTAAACTCCTGACAATATCCAATTAATCAACATTCTTTGTCAACCAATTAATCGCTTTATCTCTTCGTTGGCGATCAAAATTAGATATTTCATTCACCACATCAATCACTTATTTTGTATGTACTTTCTTTTTAGTAGATGATTGCAAGAAATCTTTCAAGGTAGTAGATGCTTCTTAGTGTAGACACTATACCATTTTTTTTCCCTCCAATTCTCATTTTTGAGAAGGCATGTTCGAGGAAGATGAGGCTTGACCCTTTTTCCTAGTAGAAGTTGAGCAGTACTCGTGCAATCAACATCAATTTCATTAAGTCCTTCAAATTCTTTACCCATATTTTCATTAGCATCAAGTGCAGTCTCAGCACCTTGTCCAGTAGCCCCATCTTTTGCACACAAATCAACTAAATCTTCCCAATTTGGAATGACCTTAGATCGAAAACTCTTTGCTTCTTCATGTGACTACGAAAAAGGAGCAAGACAATACACTAATGTAAAGATAGATATATATGATATATCTTATAAATTGGAACTGACAACAAAATTTTGAAACACCATAAAACTAACACTTTGTAACAGGAACATAATTTCAGGCACTTGGGGCTTATTAATTAAAAAAGCATATAAATCAATTTAAATAGAAACAAAAGTAGACTTCCTACCCATTCATGTAGATGAGATTACATAGTGGAGCTGCATGCACAGAGAAGGCTTTTAACAAAACCCAGTACCAAATTGAAAAAATAGTATCTCAGTTTAGGCTGTTTCTCTATCATGAAGCTAGATAAGATATTCTGTGATAATGGACCTCAGTGAAACAACAGATATGAAGAAACAAAAGAAGTACAACAGTTTAAGGATAACATAAATATATTTTGTTTGTCATTTCATTATAACAAAAAGAAGATACAATTAGTGCCCTGCACCCAGTCTATTCTAAATGGCCAAGCCACAGAATGTGGTCTGGTTCAAATCCTCAGAGATGACAACATTCACAAGAACCTTGACAAACAACTCCTAATATTTTGTCTTTGATAGCATGCTGTTTTACTCAATTAATATGCAAGCAACACAAGAAAATTTTTTAAAAAAATGAAATTATGAATCAAAACAGCACCAAGCAAAATTTATGTACTTTGCCGATTTAATCTAGTGTCCTACAGCTGATCTATGCAGAATGGCCTACAACCATATGTACTGATTTCATGTTTTACAGACTTTACATGATGATAAACCTCTTTCCTATTTCCTCCAAGTCACTGCATCAGATGATTAGAGAATAAAAGAAACTCGTTTTGTGCACTAATAGATAAGATCATAGATGAAACTGAGATACTATTTTTCCAATTTGTACACTAATAGACAAGATCATAGACGAAACTATTAGATTTTAAACAAATTATGATGTATAAAAAGGCAGCAACTTGCCTTCACATATTGATTCCATGCACTATCTTTATCAATAGAAATCATGCGTTTTGTGCCATCCCAACCAAACCCGCTTTGGCTAAGAATGTTATTGATAATCCCATACTTCTTTTTCCAAAGTTTTACACAAATTTTAATATTTGTTACAGAAACTTGGACTCCAAATTGAGATGATATTGTACGAGAAGCATTGGCATATGCTATTGCTTTCCAATTTCCACCAGCCTTGTATCCTAAGCTCCTTTAATCTCTTAAAATATTGGCACATGCGAGCTCCATTTCCAAATTCCATGAAAAATAACCTCTACTGTGATCCTTCTTATGATCCAGAACTATAACATCTTCTAAATCATTACTTGCTGCCACCGCTAATTTTTCACTTGCTTGACTTTGTGTTTGCCTTCCTTTGAATGCTTGCATTTTTGAAAAACTATTCACATTAAAAGATGAACTATTAATTTGACAGCACTAGGAACTCAAAATGGGCACCAACCTAACCATGTAGAAGTACAAGACATTATATCATTATAACATCATTTCATGACCAAACAATGAGGGAACAATAGTTAAAAAAACAGCAGATATTCTTAATTGTGCATATAGTTGTAGCCACACACACAAAGTCAACCAAAGAAAACAAAAGCACAATATATTCAGTTGCAGTTTAAAATGGCAACATTCTTGAGAAAGAACGAACAACCAGATGAAGAATGTAAGCAAAGTATTTAATGAAGTCAGTATCATTAGTGTAATTATTATATAGGCTGCTCTTAACCTTCTTGCACTGATATTACTATTGTCAATAACTGGAATATGATTATGAAAATATTAGGGCCTAATTGAATGACCTGAATTGGCAAAAACAGAGGCTCAGAAACAACTTGGCATGAATGATCCATTAAAAAATGCTAAATTGGTGTATGGAATGAATACTGTAGAGACAACGAGAGATAAGAAAAGAAGAAAGGGACTTACTCGATAGTATCAGCATTTTTTTCCCCCAAAGATCGCAAACAAAAATAAAGGTCCTGGTGGATCAAAGTTAAAGTGTAAAAATTACTTCAACAGCAATTTTCAACTTAGTCCAACACTTTCCCTTACATTCATTCACATTGTACAAAATTTGGAGATTTAAAATGCAACGTTTTTCCAGTTCAGAAAAAGTTGAGAAAGGAGCCTGTTCTATTTTTTCAAGTTTCCTAATACCCGGCACATCCGCTGCAATCATACAAAGAAAAAGAACTCACAAAAGAGAATGAATTTGTCAAAACTAAAAAATTTGTTACCTCAATATCATTAGGAAACATGATATCAAGAAGAAATTTCCTTTCATTTTCCCCTTTTAAATTGCTTACTTGCTCCAATACATGGAGCGTCCAAGTATAGTGTCAATTTATCAAACCACAAAATAGCAACCAACAAACAATTCAATCTGGACAAAAAAATTTGGAAACACCGAATTGCTCAATTTCACAACTACATCACACAATTCAAACTCATTTCGCAAAGAGTGAAAGTTTAGAAAGCAAGGAGGGATATGAACATATCAAGCTAGACTTTACAGTAAAAACACCAGATATTAATACATAGGACAAACGAAGTTGTGCTTCCCAACTGTCCATGTGGTGCATAACCATAAAAGTCTCCAAAGAGTAGGAATTTGAGTCCTCTATTTTGTTGGTCATATACATACAACCATAAAGTACATATTACAAAGTTTATTGAATCTTATCGTTAGAATGTAATTTAATTTGGAAAAAAAAAAAATTCTTACATCATCCATTAAAAGTTTTAAAAAGGCGACATCACAATCATGTATCATCAAAGCAATCAATATTCACTTATAAACAAGATAAATAACACAATAATGAGTTGATCACAACAAATTTAGGTACAAAAAGAAAGTATATCCAAACATTTACCAATTTTATATCCAAGCTGATCTCAATGAGGGGCAAATGGGAAGAATCAAAAAATTCTAAACATCTAGGATAGTAAAATACAGGTGGAAGGAACTCTGCCTGCTATAATACAATGGATTTCATCTCTGTAACCGATCCAGAGTGTGGTTGCTCGATGAAATTATATCAAACATCTTATATGCAAAAAATAAAGGTGGAAGCAATGTGGAACATTCTAGAATATCAAACACTTAAATGGGTAGATTACATAGTATTCCAAAATGCATCAATTTCACAAATACAGACTCAGTAACAAAAATCATGATATTTAATTCAAAATCAAACAATTAAATGAAACCCACCATATTAAAATTGCAGATTGATCGATGTTTCAAACCCAAAAGTAAACACAAACCCATTTAACAATAGAGCATAATCAGATCATAAACGTTAACTCAGAAGATCTATTAACTTACCATAACGAGAAGCAACAACGACGAGATGAGAAGTAGCAACGAGACAGGCACAACGAAGAAGGGAGCGAGAAGAGTAGGAAGAATTAACAATCTCGAGCTGAAAAGTGTTGGTGTAAGAAGACTGAGTAACCTTGGTTAATGAACGTGAAAAGCATCGGTGGTAAGAAGATCGAGTAGCGTCAGCGAACGGAAGGAATGGGAACATAGGAAGGGATAAGAGATGTGAAAAAATAGCCGAGAGACACCGAGAGCCTCCGTGGTTTCAAATTCCCTATTTTACACAATAAAAATACTCACCTTTAATTACTCAGTATTTTTAAAATACACCTGTTAATTATCCAAACAACCAATTTTATAAAATGGTCATTTAAATTCCTTAATGAGATGAAATCCCTTCTTAGATTACCCAATCCAAACGCACTCTTAAGGTAAGCATTTACACAAATAGAACTCAATCAAATGAGCAAGGTGAATTGTTTACAATTAAAAAAAAAAAAAGGGAAAACCTGCAACAATGGATGATAGTTGAAAAATGGCGAGAAAACCCAATAATATGGAGCTTCATGCTGCTCATTTGTAATCCGCATTTGTCAAAGCCACCAACATTAGAAAGAAATTTTGATACTTGCTACATTCTACAATTTTATTTTCATTTTTACAGTTGAAATAATGGCCACTTAATGTCTAGCCAAAACGGGAATATATGAACCAACAAAGTTTAATATACAACAAATACTTGGTTAAATATATGCACATACGACAAATAATTTAAACCAAAGAATCATGTGTTTAACTTTCTACAAGTGTCTATAGAAGAATTTCAGGAAGAACGAGGCACGGGGTGCCAACCTAGCTTGCAGTTGCCATTAGGCTCATGAGGCATACGACAAATTTTCACATGAAATTCAAATCAAACCAAATAGTGAGCCAATTACAGGAGTTGCCAGTCATCCTCGTGAGCACTGCTTGATTCATTGACTGGCTCCAGACCAGGGGAATCATCCTCTTGGAATCCACCATCACTACGAGACCCATCATTATGGGAAACTTGCCTTGATATGCTTCTTGACTGAGATACAGTGAACAACGGAGCGCCATTCGATTCATCAGCCAGCTTGGAAGCCCGGCAACAGAAATCATCAAAGTCATCTGGTAGCCACCAGTAACAGGGATAAAAGTGTCAACAAAGAACTCAACCGTGACCGGTGAATTTAAGTCATAGTAAAGAGCAGACCTTTGCTTCGGCAGTAAAAGCCAATGGCCAAGGATGGGTCAATTGAATCTAGGGGAATGTGCCTAATGACACTGAAAATTTTAAATGTTAAAGACAAACACAGAACGAACAAATAGGAATTATCAAAGCACATTAATGTTTATAGAAGACCTACTTGCAATGGTATGATGAAGTATTAGCCTCTTGATCGTTACCATTGAGATTGACAACCTGGTTAGCAACCAAATGAAACACAGGTAAGTTTTGAGAGCTTCATCAAACTGACAACAAAGTCTAACTCTTGCCCACCACCAGGCCATCTTTTCATTTGTTTTCAACTTCTTTCTGAATAGTTTGAGGGCTTCCTCTTATGGCGTGAAGCAGAAATGTCTTCAATAAGGGGACAAAGCATTGTTACAAGGTTGCCACATGATATAAAGTAGTTTGAATAGTAGAAGATTCAATAATGAAGGGCCAGGGAATGATGTTGTGTTACCTTACGTGTAAATTTCTTTAAGTGATAACTAAGAAGATAATTGACATTCTAGAAGAACATAGGATGACAGTTGAATGTTCTGAATTATTATAATATTTCAGGTCAATAACCTGGTGACAATAGCATAGTGAAAATATTCAAGAAACTACAACAGTGATTGCTTGTGCCATCTTGAGAATTATGTGGGAATCATAAATGCACTCTGATCATAGAGATTTACAGCTTCTTTTAAGTAGAAATCCCCAAGGGTTCTGGTCCAATCAAGATTCAAATCAAAAATTAAGGTTTTCAAATCAGCAATTGCTGGATTTGGCAACAAAGTAATAAATAGTTTGGAGATCAAACTACAAGTTCTATTCATTTCTTAATTGAGAAATAAGTAAACATTCTTTTGCGTGTCAAAAAACATATACAATACATGACACTTGCTAGTACACTAAAATATAAATCACAAAAGATACCATGAAAGCACCCCACATATTAAAAGCCAATGGCAAAAGTAAAATGTAGCATGTATCATGAACATCTATGACCAAAGGTATAACCATCTAATTGCCTAACATTTTAGTAATAACAAGCAACATGTAAAGTTCTGGAAGTTTCTCAGGGAAGTTTTCTTGCATCAGATATTCAAGCTGAATGCCAATCCAAATCTGTTGTCAATTATAATTAGGTCATGACAGCCAATCACAACCTGCATAAGAATTGGACCCCACACTACCAACCAGAAATCACTAAAGTCAAGTGATTCAGCTGAACAAACGGAGTCCATAATGGTCCTAAAAAATTTAATGTCAATTGCTACATGCATTCATAACTAATGCCAGTGAATTTCATTCCATACCTTAATAATTATGCTATACCCAACAACATTGCAACGAAGCATAATCATAACAAAAGTCATATGAAGGAAGGAAAAACTAGCCTAGCTGAGTTTGGATGACATAATAATACAGGGATAATTAATCAATATATAACCAATTTCTACAAAAATAAATAAATAAATAATAATAAAAAAAAATCAACATCAAACACATGACTAAAAACATCACCATGTCACTAGTTAATAAAACATGTATTAATCATATTTTGTTAAACCTGCCATACCGGCTGAACATCATGTGGATCAAGGTAGAATGCTTTTCCGTTCTGAACACCAACAATGTATGTGGATGCACCCGGTCTGCCACCCAAGATGCCTAGGCTCTGCGGAAATGTAAAAGTTGACTGCAACAATGGAATATACCTGATAACAGTTTACAAATTCAATAGGTCAGCTGTTGCACTAATTTGAGATACATCTTTCAAATTTAATTTTCTTACTGTTCCAAGCAGTTGACACTTGACATAATGTCAGTGGCCTATGATAATGTCTTTACATTGAGCTTGTACTCCTAATTCTTACTTTTCACCACTGACTAGACTAGGTAGAGGAACCATTTATTATGTCACATTCATTACCTAGATATCTACATACGAAGCAGTTGTTTTTATGCAAATATTTACAAATCATAAATCCCCTAATATGTCTTTTCCTGCATAATTGTTCATTCATAAAGGTGGAATTTAGGAAAAACTTTTATGATCATTCATTTTCTATTTCCTTTAGGAAGGTATCTTATCCACCAACAAGGACTTTCTTTATCTTTGTTAGAATTATGTTATATTAGGGAATTATCTTACATTGAGAATTATATTACATAAGAAAATATCTTAAATTGATTATCATTAATTTTAGATTATGTTATGGGCTTGCTTGTCTTGCATCCAAAGTCTAAGAATATTAGAGTCTTTATGTTTCTTGGGAGCTCTAGATAAATAGAACATTAGGATTAAATCTTATGTAACAATTCAACCTTTAATTCGGTCAATAATATTGTAGTATTTTCTCTTATTCTCTCTACTCTCTCTACTCTTCTTCCCATCTAAACCCTAGCCATGTTTCTCAACAATCTCCTTTGCTCTAATATGAGATTTGACTTACTCTTTCATCTAAACAAAAAAAAGAACAATTTTTAACAAATTCCAAAGCGAACTAGAACACAAAGTTCTATCTTTTTGGGTGGTTCATTTGATGTTGTTGAGAAACATTCTTAGAGAGGCTAGAGAGAACTAAGGGGAGAAAACACAGATATTATATTATAAATTTAATTTAATTTAATAATAACAGAACAGTTGAATACTTCATAAGGCATAATCCTAGTTTTCTATTTATATAGAACTACTAAGAAATACAAACACAAACTCAAAGCCCATACCGTACCCTAGGTCCATATCATACTCTAATTAATATTACTTTCTCACATATGTAAGAATTAAGTTAAAGGATTGCATTCTACATTGATTGTCCTTCTGATGCCTATAAAAATTAAAATTAAAAAAAAAGGGGGGGGGGGGGGGCTTAGTGAGCAAGAGAATGTTACCCACCTTGGGTTAACTTTATCAAGTCCGAGAACCAAAGGAACCAATAAAAGTAGAGGTGTCCAATCAGATAAGCCTCTTGAAAAATCCAAACAATGTCTGGAAGCATCTGCAATACAGAAAACTGGTGCTCCACCACGCTCCCCATCTTCATCACCGGAAACAACATAAATAGCCATTGGAAGAGGCTGTTCTTCAGGATCATTGCTCTCCCTTGGACTACAGACTAGAGCTTCCCATGTGCGACACATGGCATATGGACCCACCCATGAGCCAACAGCTAGGCCATAACCTTTTCCAGCTTGAAGAAGATTGTGGATAGAAAAAGCTGATTCCTCGGAATCACCAAAAAGCCGCAAGATGTCAATATATTCTTGATCCAGAGGCTGCATTGTGACAGAAATACTAATGAGCCTAATTAAAGTTCAACAGACGGAATAACGGAAATACCACATGGGACTAACCTTATGTACAGGTTTTCTCCATGATCTACCTAATTTATGAACAAGTAATGCCTGTAAACAAGGTAAGAACATTAATAGATTTATTTTGAAACCCCCCCCCAAAGAAAAAAAAAAAACTCCCCACCCAGAAAAAAAAAAGGAAAAAAGGTCATTTATACCAAGGAAGGAAGGGAGGAACCATATGGCAGCCACTTAATACCTGAGCAACAAGCATCTGACTGCTTCGAAGCATGCAACCCCAATTTACATCACTAGTATACTTTGAATCACCAATGGCATTAAAACCTACAGATGGCGTGTCAAAAATAGACTTTATCAGGTCAATTCCACTCAACTAATACTTAGGGTCAGAAAAACATCCACAAAAATGGTGGTCTTAAACCTAACACACCTTTCCGATAAGTTATCAGAATTTTGGAGGAAAAATCTTGCTGAAAGGCTGCTAATCCGTTGGTAGTATCTGCATCTCTAGAGGACTCCTGCTGAGAAATTTTATGGCAGACACCTAGAAGCCATATATCACCATCTAAGCTGGAAATGTCAGTCCGGCTTGACCCAAGTACCCGCTCATGAATTCTCCTCATTGAGCCACCAGCAACAACTTTCCTCACTGCAGCTGTCCACCCACTATGTCTAGAATGAACTGCTTTCTTTTCAGAAGCCGATGACTCACTAAATGTTTCAAAGATTTGAAAACCAGATGTAAAGAAGGCTGACCATAAGGAAGCTTTGGGAAACTTACTCTCACAAGATCCTGCCTTTGAACAAGCAGGTCCCTGGTTACTATCTAAAGTCTCAGTTGAGCTTTTAGAAGAACATCTTGCAGTAACAATCCTCTCGCAGAAACCCTTAATTACCATATTGAGGCCACAAAGAACAAGAAAGTTGGATCATAGAAGCAATCCAAGTATGTGCCAAATATCTGCTACCAAAGAGTAACACACAATAACTAAACAAATCCCTGACCATAGTCTGAATGCTTACCCACACACACACACACACACACACACACACATATGTATATGTTGCATAGAATGATGACACATTCTTATAATAAAAATATCATCATCACTATTTTCCAATTATGCATATGCAGCAAAATAATCCAATCTAAGGCCTTCATTGCAGTTGATCTTAGAATACAAACAAATGAATTCGGGTTATTGTTGGATACATATTTGAAAAACTACGCCTATACTTTTCCAGGAAAAGCAGTATTTGCTAATTGCTATCCCATGCCGAAGGGGAGGTTGCCATCCTGCAATTAACAAATAAACGCACAAATAGAACTTATTGAACTTTAACTTCTACCGTTTAAATTACTTGCTTTTAAACTTTCAAACAATGAAATACACGTAATTCGTTCTTTTCATGCTCCTACCCTTTTAATTACATGAATTTAGGATTAAGATAGCATTTCTATCCTCAGCTCGGAAGAGATTTCAACAAATAACCATAATCTAAATGATAGATCCAAACAACAGATAATTATAATCTTAAAAGTTCAGACTAAGTATAACCAGATAACCGTAATCATAAACAGACCTCACCTGGTCTGCTGCTGCTGCCCGTCTTCAAGCCCAACGCCGCCCTGAAGGAGAAGAACCTTAGGTTGCAGCGCTCGCACGATGACGCCGGGGAAGCGAGCTGCTGAGGTCGTCGATGTGAGGCATTCAGATATGTTGAAAAACTTAAAAAAGCTGAACCTAACTTTAATTCACTTTCGCTCTGGCCTCTACCTGATCCCCCCGGACAAGTGTTTTTTTTTTTTTGTCCCCTGTATTTGGTTAATTGATTGGGCATGGGCTAAGTTGAACTCAAATTTTTCCCCTGAAATCGCTGAAGCACATTAGGCCTAGACATGGAATACGCTGCTGGCCCACTAATCCTAACAGAAAAGAAAGATTGCTCTGCTCGTGACCAGTTTATGTCGATACGGGCTGATCCACGTGGGTTGCGGCCCATCTGACCAATTCATGAGATTTGATTTTAAATGGTTCTCAAAATTGACGATTTTTTCCGCAAGGGAGCTGATTTTTAAGGCATTTTAGATTTGATAAATTGTTTTGGAAGTTGTTTCATTGAGAAAAATTTACTATTTACTATTTCTACTTCGAATAAGGATTAATTCATACTTAATAAAAAAATTGGGATGACACTTTGGTCCCTAAAAGTTTAAAAATTAAATATTGATATCATGTAATTATATAAAAAATATATAAAATAATTTTCACATAAATCATTTAGCTTTCATGAAAAATTTGGTTGCTTCAAATTTTAGGTTAAGATTTGTTATTACTCTTTGTTACCACCTGTAAGGAAAGCAAGTGAGTAAACTAAGCTCAACTTCATAAATGTAATCTCATGGGAACAACTAAACATGTAAAATGGCCCAAAAGTCCACAAGCAATGCAAGTAGCGTATGGAGCATGAGGTGAATTGAGCTTCTTATATTGGAATTCATATTTTTTTACAGGTTAATATAGGTAAGTCCATGCAAGCACAAGTCTAAAGGTTTTCCCCCACAATTGCAAGCTTACTGTAATAATTTTTTTAATTAATATTTCTTATAATCTTTTAAGTATTTAGAAGCTTTTTTAAGCTAATATAAATTTTTTTAGCTTTACTTGACTAACTCATTATATAAAATAAAAAAATTAATTATCTAATTATAATTCACAAAAAATTAATTTTTTTAATTTAACCCAATCTAATAGTGTCTCCCTTCATCTATATTTAGATTTTGATATCTTATCTTTATATGTACATATTTTAGTAATATAGTCACTCCTAATAATAAAATAATAATATGGCTAGTCCACAGGTACTTACGGGCACTCACAAGCTTCATATAGGTATCATAATTTTTTCTTGCATTTTTTACTAGCTTATGCAAGCACAGTTTGCCCCACACAACCCGTCTTATTTTACATGCCTAAAAACAACTTAAAATATGAAAATAAGGTTATAGGGCAGCAATACAAACCTTCTAAAAATTATGCACTAGTTTCTTCAACCTTGCCAATTTTATATTCATATTTATAGTGTATATAACATAAAAGTTATTACTTTTATTGTATACATGTATCACTTTTATCAACATTCTTTTTCTTTCAAAATTTTAAGTTCCTTTATAATTTTTTTCATTTTTTATCAATATTAATAATGTTAACTATAGTATTTATCAATCAAACAAAGAATATTGAGTTAAATTTATACATAATTATTTATTCATTTCAAAATTTAAAAGTTACTTTAGATTTAGTTATTAATTTTTTAATATTTATTTATAATTTGAAGTTAAATACACAATATCAATATTAATTAATACTAGAGAAAAGTGTAAAATATCCCTTCAACTTTGGAGTGATTGTATTTTAGGGTTTAACTTTGAAAAGTTGCAAATCAAACTCTTAAATTATTAAAAAAAAAAAACTTATAATTAATACCCATCATTCATTTATTTAATTATTTTTTAAATTATTTAAGTTTTTCATTATCTTTTTAAATAAGAATCATAATATTATTATATGTTGTTTTATTAAATTACTTTTTGCATATAATTTTGCAAGTCATTTTAAGTAATTAACTAAAATACTATATATTTAACTTAATTTTTATTAATTATATAATATAAAAATTATGTACAAAAAATTATGTACAAAGCCAACATACAATAATATTATTATTCTTGTTTAAAAATTTCTTTAAAAAATTACATAATTTAATAAAATAGATGATTAAGTAGATTATGGGCATTAATGGCAAATCTTATATAATAAGGGGTTTAATTTATAGGTTTTTCCAACATAGTAAGGAAAAAATAACAATCCTAAAATTAATAAAAGTATTGTACAATTTTCTACTAGTACTATATATAAAAGTTTTTTACTCTTTAATAAATGCATCATCTTCTCATTTAATTTCCCCCCTTTATTTATCCCCCTTCATTTTTGTTTCTTCCTTTATTTATATTTATTTATTTACTATTCCTTCACATGTTCTACACACTTAATTAGAAAGCTCACACTTTCTATGCTTCTGTGACCTTTTTATATTTCTTTCTTATCTTTCTTTTTTTTCCCCCACTCTCCTTTGTACTTATTTAAAAACTCAAATAAAAAAGTTTAATTAATGGAGCTACCTCTCTTATTTTTCCAAGTTTTGTTATGATCTTATCAATATTGTATTAGAATATTTTTTTGAGATCCAATTGGGTATAAACATTCCTATCCAATGTCGTCATTCAAAGAGTTCTTTTATATAAAAGTTGTTGGATCAACTATAGGAGAGTTCCAAAAGAGTCTACGGTATGCTTCATTGATCCCAAAGGATATTTGCCATTTGGTTTCATTATGGTGTGAAGATCTCTGCTAAAAGAATCCAACCAACATTTTAAAAATGCCATTGTATTCTCTACACCTACACAATGTGTTTAAAAAAAGAAAAAAAATTAACTTTTGTGATTAAAAATATGGTAGATTTACATACAACTCTAAAGTTAATTTGAATTTAATAGCAACATGTGTTACACCCTTAGGGATTTTAGAATTTTTATTTTCAATTTTGATAGCTTATTTTAAACTTTAGATATGTAAGGATGGTAATAGTAAGTTATTGATATGAAGAATCTAAGAAGTATTTGGAGTATATGTGTTGGAATTTTTAACCAAAAAAAAAAGCTTACTAAAATTCTAGAATTTTCATGATTAAAAATTTAAGAGGGAGAAAGAAGGGGGAAGTTAAACATCCATCTTTCCATAACTTTTAAAGAGGTGGAAGATGATAACAACAAGGATTGCTTCTTTATTCAAGTGAGGAGGCTTCAAAATTAATTTTAAAAATATTTTAATTTATTTTAAAAAATTATATATCAAGTGAATAAATATTTAAACTAAATTATAAGAATGAATTATTAATTATGAACCAAAAGTGTCATAACTTTTCCTTAATCATGATCAATGTAGAATCTGGTTTACTAGTTTTCACTAGCTTGTTCTAACCAAAGATGCTATTTAAACACTTAAAACAAGATTTTTATATAATAATTAGTATTGAAATTTGTATAGCAATACACTAATGATCAACATCATTGATTTCTTACACAAAAAGAGGAGTTAAACCTGTTTATTTGCTCAAAATGCCTCTTTATAGTTATTTCTCAAATCTTCTCATAAAACACACTAACCTTCTAATTTTCTCATTTTCTCACTTCTTCCTTCATTTTCCTCAATAACCTTAACCTCAAGATCAAGAAAAGGAAAAAAAAAAGCTTAATTCCAATTCCATTTCATCACTTTACAAGAAAAGAAATCTCAAAATCTCCAATTTCAAATAAATTTAACTCTTCTAACATTAGCCGTTTCCTCTTTTATTAAATTCAAATTTTCTTTTAGTTCAAGAAAAGTTACATTAAGCCCATTCTAACCTAAGAATCTTTGTTTAATATTTAGAGATTCATTTACTTTAAATTCTAACTTCAAGCCCTTCCTTTAAAAGTTGGGAATAACATTCTGCCTAAATTTCAAGTTGAAATTCAATATTTTTTAAAAGTTTAACTTCCATAGGGTATTTGAGGAAATTGTTTGAAATTGGGATTTAAGCCTTAAATTTGAAGTTTTATTAAAGGATATTACTATTTTGGAGTTGCAATTATGAGTTTTGATAGTTTAGTTGTTAAATTGTACGTCATGAATGAGATTGAGTGTTAATTGTGGTGGATAAATAGTAATTTTGTGAAAAAATCTACAAATCATGAAGCTATAATTAACTATGTAATTAATTATGCCTAATCAAAGTTACTCTCTAGGCTAATATAATCTATTGGGTAATTGATTATGATCCATTAGGATTGCTCTTTAGATAAACATAACCAATTGCATAATTGCTTATGTTAGGAAAAGTCATTTTTCAACCCTTATAATTGACTACATAATTGATTATGATTGGAAAAGTTATTCTTTGGATAGCCATAATCAATTATTACTCTATTTCTTTACACAATTGCATAATTATTGAACTTAAATGATATTATATCTTCTTCATTAATGTAAAGTGAGGATGGATAGTTTTAACATGGATGATTAAGTACAAAATGAGTGTGGGAACATGCTTGTGCTTACAAGATAAGGGAAAATTCATGATTGTTCTTGTTATGCTAAGAAAACTTTAAATTTTGAACTTAAATATTATGTTTGAATGGAAAAGTTGCTTATGGCCCTTATGATATATATGAATGCGTGTGTCATAAATACAAAATTGAAGTGTTAATTATGGTTTTTTTATTATATTGTTAATTGTGCAATTAATAAGAATGAAGATGTGGAGGTGATGATACATATGTTATAAATATGTAATAGATCTATGTACCTGTTCATGAGATGATAAGATTGATCTTATAAGGACCAAGTTAGATTATGAGGGATCAAGATGAAGGGGAGATATAAGGAGGATACTTATTTTCTTGTGATCAAATTGTTTTATAATCTCCTATGTTAGAAATCTCTTTCTTCTATCTCTATGTGAATGGCATTGCCTTTATGGATCATTGATACCATAAATGCCTTAAATGACGATTACAAGCAAAATAATCCACGTACCTTATTGTTATGATTTGTTTAGGGGCTCGACCCTACCTTGTTATATTTAATTGTCATATTATAATATTTATTTTAGGTAAAGTGATTCTTTCTAAGTCTTCATACTCACTTATTTAAGAATTTAACTTTTTAGATATTTGACAAAATAAGCTGCCTTTTCCACCATAATAAGCAAGATGCCTTCTAATAAAGTGTTCATCCATTCCTCTTTTTGTAGACTTGGTAATAAATGGGATGATACATATTAATTGAATATTTGTAACTAAGCAAGAATAGATGAGACAAGTTACATTTTGTTAGAATTAATGGTTAGGAACTAATAGTATATTGCTTAGTTATGCTAACCTATACTTGTGTAAAAGAAGGCTTACAAGTTAGCATAACTATTCTTTTGCAAATAGAATATGAATTGCTTGAAATTAGAAAGTAACTTGATTTCTCCTAATGAATAAAAGTATAGGAGAGATAATCCATTTATCATAAAAGTGAAATATTATAGTTAAGATTGGAAAAACTAACTAAAGATAGTTCTACATCGATGATAGCTGTAAAGGGTCATGACATTATGACTTTTAACATTTTCAAAAAATAAGTCAGTTTAACTAACAGCTTTAAATAAAATTTCTATTATTTGCATATTAACCCCAATAACTACCTAGTAAAGATTAATATCTACTAAAGAAAGGTTCAGAGTGTACTTGTTTATTTACAACAAAATCCTTATGTTACCTACTTTCAAATAAAACATATTCTAAAGAATTTACCATCATGCTAGTGGCAAAGGTGCATTGACCTAAAGATCTATAAATTTAAAACATAGAAGGGTAACCTAAGGTTTGGTGAGCATACATTCCACTAGAAAGAAAACAAATATAATAATAAAGGCTTAAATGCAATTTTGTTCCCTCTAAAATATAAATTGCTTAACTTTGGTCCCTTAATTTAAAACAATCTATTTTAGTCCTCCTAAACATCTAATTATACTAATTTTGGTCATGCTATTAACATTCCATTTACTTCCAAACTAAATTGTAAAAGATTTTTTTCTTATCTCTCTTGTCGCCAACAACCCATTCTATTTCTAAACCTAGTGTCAAGGATAGGTAAAATATTCACCTAATTCCATCATTTATTCTTTATCCTTTTTTCTTTTTAATTCAAAAATTGTTAATCGAATCCTAATATTCAAAGTCATTGGTTTTAGGTCATTAATCTTCTTCAGATGGCAATGGTTTTGGTGCTACACCTTTTAAAGATAGCAACAACTTAATGTTAAAAATGTTAAATAGTAATTCACTCCCTTGTCAATCTTTTTGTGTCCAATATAACTAAACCCTAATTAGCCCATCAACATGTCTACTTCTGCTTCTCCTTCACCTTTGTCATAGTAGCAAATCATGTTATTTAATTAACCACCAAAGCTTTTTGGTGGGAGCCACAGTTTGGCTAACTAATTGCAAATCAACATTAGTAGTAGAAATAAACTGCTTTATTTGGCCTTTAAGCCTCTTCCTAATAGTGATTTAGCTTAAATCAAGCTACACCTACTCTCTCTCTACAAGTTGCTATAATTCGTCAAGCCTATCAAAAATCAAGTGAAATTTATCGCATTTTTAGCTTAATTCAAGAGTCCAGGGATATTTTCATCTTTAAAAGGTATAGCACCAAAACCCATTTTGTTTGTAAACTTGGTATTAAAGAAGGAAAAAAATTAATAATTCTATTATGTAATGGATGAAATATGTTGTGAAAAAACCAAAATTGACAATATCAAATACTTATAAGGAACTAAATAGATTATTTTAAATAGAAAGGACCAAAATCAAACTATTCATATTTTAAAGGGACAAAAATTGCATTTAAGCCAATAACAAAAGAAGCCTTACCTACCAAATTACCCTTGATTAATCTTCGTTTATGTGTCATGTACTCAAACAAATCCAAATTAATAACAACTTTATGATATTAATAGGAGCATAATGTTTTAAATTTGCAATTCATGAATCCAATTATAACAATCAATACTAATTAAAAAAACTATAATATATAAGTAAATTTTGTTAGGACTCCTTTCATCTTTATTTCTCACAAGCTTATTCTTATCCTTTTAGGTTAACCTTATCACTTACAAGCAAGCACGTAGATTTAGTGTAGTGAATAAGCCATGAATCATTTCATTCCCCATTTTCATCATTAAGTCATAGACAAAAACAACTTACTCATTTATAAACAAATGCCATAACTAGTATGTTAATTTGAATGAAACAACTCACAACTTATTAAGGAAGCAATAAGTGCTAAAAGTGGTGATTGGCTAGCTTCTAAACATCAATAAATAAAATTTTAGATTATGGTGCAAAATCCCTTTAAAGTAAAATACCCCTAATCATCTATAGTTTAAAAGAAGGAAGTAAAAGAGTAGTTCTCTAGTGATTAAGCTATAGAAATCCTTACCTTATTTAGATTGAGAAGAAAAGTTATTAGTAAGGATAATTAGAGCTAATGGTTTAATTAGAGAAGGAAAATGAGGAAATGTAGTGTTTTAAAGGAAAAATAAGAAGATGGCTTAAATATGGGCAAACATGAAAGAGAAAAGGCCTAAAGGTAAAATGAAAAGTTCTCTAAGTCTCCCTCCCTCCACACCACACACTCACCTTTAATCACATTTATGTTTAAAACATTTCTATTAAATTTATTTCATAAACCTCTTAAGTAAAATTTTTATTTATAACTTCTTTTTAATTAGTTAATTATTTCCACATAACATATTTTTATTTTAATGAGTGTAACCAAAATATATGCAAAAAAATTGAATTAAATTATAAGATTTAATGTAAGTGCTATATTTGAATGAACATATATAAAATATTTATTTTTTAAGTGAATAAATATTTAAATTAAGTTATAAGGATTAATTAGCTAGTTAAATTTCTCATTATAATTTAATTAAATTATGAGAATTAATTATTTGCTAAGGGATAAGTTAATAATTTGAATTGAATTATAAGAATCAAACCTTATTAGGTGCACTATATGGCATGGTATAAGAACCATCAAATAGTATAACATAATGCTGTATAGGATGAGATAATATACTATACTATATTTGGCTTGTTACTATATAAGATAAAGGTTTATACAAAATTATCTAGTATGTCATACAAGAATGCATTGGTTTAAGAAATAATTAAATTAACTAAAATGCCCTTACATAACAAAAAACCAATAAAATTATCCTAAATGAATTTGAAGTACATAATTAGACTAAAACATCCTTAAATGATAATATCCTTTAAAAAAAGTAGGATAAAATAAAGGGTAAATTACTACAACCTTTTCTAAAGTTTAGCCTAATTACACTAGGTTCACCCTTGTTTAAGAAATTAGCACACCCTCCCTCACTTTATATATCAACATTACACTCTATCCCTTAATAGATAATGAGCGTTAGAAATGCTAATAGAACTTTACTAAAAAACTAAAAAAATAGGCTCTATGTCAACCAAATTTTTTGGATAAAATTACCTCTCATAATGCAAATGAAAGAAAGCTTCATATTGTTGGAATGAAAAATGGAAGTTAAAGTAAAAGCATTTGCATCCATAATTAAAGGCTTAAAAAGTAAAAAAAAAAAAAGAAGATAAAAAGAAGGGAACAAAAGCAAATAGGACAACTGGGGCTTTGGTAATATTTTCTTTGTTATTAGGTTCTTTTTCTTCATCAAGAGGGAATAGTTTGAAATTGTTAAGTTTTGTTGTCAGCTTAGTATTTTTTTTCTCTTGTTTTAATAAAATTTAGTCTTTCAATTTTTATTAATATTTGTACTTTTGAAAATTTACCTTATTAATTAGTTATTTTTTAATGTGATCTTTATGAGTTTTTTCCATTTACTCCTTTATATAAATACATAATTATTTTCAATTTATTAAATTTACCTATTAATAAGCAATTTTTTCATGTAGTTTTTTTAAGGTTTTTTGGCTAACTATTTGTTAATTTTTTCTTATGACCTTTTTACAATCATGATTAGTACTTATCCAAAGATTAAGACTAAAGACATGAAATATGCTAAAAGGTAAAGGTTTCAAATATTAACATTAATTAAGGAATAGAAATCGACATTATATATTCCTTTTCCATTAAATCAATGATATATTGAAATATATGAGGGATAATTCAAAAGATAAATTAAACCTATTTATGTACCTATATTACACAAAGAATAAGTTGACTAAACTAAACCTTATATTAAATATTTCTCATAGAATCCATGCCAGCAGAATTCTAAGCTTTATCAACTATAATCATAGCCCTTTGCCAATAAGTCTATAAATT
Source organism: Sindora glabra (assembly GCA_020226215.1). Taxonomy (NCBI): domain Eukaryota; kingdom Viridiplantae; phylum Streptophyta; class Magnoliopsida; order Fabales; family Fabaceae; genus Sindora; species Sindora glabra. The sequence continues at coordinate 21,947,201 of CM035235.1, forward strand.
ACCATAGTTACAAAATAACTACAATTTCAATGCTAAGCTTACAAAATAATGGAAGGCTTATAAGAAGGCAAACCCACTTACTTGGTGAGGTGGGGCAAGCTCGGTGGGGTAAGGTATCAACCTTAGTATTTGAAAAATAAAATCATGGAAAGAGTAAGTCCGAAAGTTTAATGAATTAACGATCTACTTAAACAGTTAAATTCATAAGATTATAATTGGATAACAATATTAACTATTCCATATGATAAATAAACTCCCATGTGGACTTGCTAAATGGTGGTTTAATAAGCTACATGCACAAATATCATAATTACTTTGGGATCAGGAGCTATACAAGCGCAGCGGAATAAATTGATCCCAGCCACGGATCCATGCAAAACGTTAAATTAGAATGTAGGATTTAGGCTATGCCTTTCGATGATTCCAGATTTTATTTGTTGATCACCTCTTTAACTTTCTTTTGACCAAAAACTCCAAGGTATCCTCACGAACCAGCAAATCACTAATGAACGTCCTTAGGATCACTGGTTGGAATTCATCTCCTTAGTCTCGTAATGCTAGCTACGCCTCTTCAAGGATTATGGTCAAGGAGAGATGTTAAGATTTTTTTATGCTGTATGAGGATGCGTGAATAATGAATTAACTATTATTATTACCCAACAAGCCTATTTAAATAGAAGCATAAAAAATCCTAACTAATTTGGGTTTTGGTCCATGTATAATTATAAGCTTATTATTGGGCCTTATAATATAATATAGAATTCCTAAATATTAGGCCTAAAAATTTGGTCCATTAATTCCAAATCTACTAGGCTCTAAGTATGTGACCTTACAGGCTCTCATTACATTGGTAATGATCATTAATCATATTAATGATCATAAACAATGAATGGTGTCTAGTAACATATCATTGTTACATAAGTAATAAGAAGTCGATGATTTGACTGAACCTTTACGTGTGATCATCATTTATGTCTTTTTGTCCTAGACATCTAGATTGAGCATGAGACATGGACCGTATCATTCCCGTGTGGCCTAATCCGAAGGTTTCTTGATTCCTAAGTAAGCTGACTGAAGTAAATGCAATTAACATCCTATGTCAATTCATCTGAGCATGGCTATGCATTTTCTTAACTTTACTCAATCAAGGGGCCCACAGATGTCTCTCCTGTTATATAGGAGGGACAAATTCCATCTTAATCATACAAATCCTTCCGCATGATATGCGACATATCCAATAACTATCCTTGTATTTACTCAATGATGAGTGACATAGAGTAGTATTAAAATATGAAACTCACATGTAGAGAATCTTGGTGATCTCAGGTCAAAGGACTATATTAATGATGATCACTAAGAATCACCCATGACACTTATGTAACGATCCATGCAATTTTCTTAGGATGGGTTAGTCCAGTATACAAGTTCTCTAACTTGAACTCATGTGTAAACTTAATATCTCATATAAGTCACCACATATGCTAGTCTTAACATATCAAAGCAACTCAATCCACAATGATATATGACTAAGGACATTTAAGAATATAATTATTCTAAGATTATTATTATAATTAAATATATTATGTGGATAATATGTATAAATATGATAATTGAAATTGCCATTAAAATAACACAATTCAAGTTTACAATCATCTATATGATTGGTTTAAGGCATATACACTAATAATCTTAACTAAATTCATAAGATTGTAATTGGATAACAATATTAACTATTCCATATGACAAATAAACTCCTATGTGGACTTGCTAAATGGTGGTTTAATAAGCTACATGCACAAATATCAAATTACAACAATCCATTTACCAGCCACAATATCAAATCTGTGAATAGTGTTAGTAAAACATACTTACAAGGATAACATTCACTAAGTTACACAAATAAATAACCTTTTTCATAACTCTTGTCTTCTTTATCCCTTTAATAGCCTAACCTTATCCTTTTAGAGTTAATTTTATCCTTTTATAAATAGGCATGCAAATTTGGTGCAATAGGCCATAACACAATTATCAATACCCCCAACATCATTAGATTTTATTATAGCATAAACTATCATGTTCGAATCCAATATGTCATCTTACAATCAAGTCCAATCATTACAACAATAGTATCATCAATTAAGTTCCCATAACATGATAAGATTAAATCCCACATACTCAATCACATCATATTCATAAATAAATTTACACACTTATTTCATTATCAATTATTAATATCAAGGTCATCCATCTTTATGTCATATGTGTAGAGAGGTATAATAAAACTTTAAAACCTTAAAGAATATGAATTTTTTTTTGAAGAAAATGAGTATAATAGATTATAAGAGTTAAAAAAGCAATTTTTCTTAGATACAATCGATTATATAGTTAATTATATAGGTCCAAAAGGCATTTTTGTTTGATCATAATCGATTATGTAAGTTTAGAGTGCAAATTTGCTAGTACATAATTTATTATCAATGTCCATAAGATGATCCTATAATCAATTATGTAAGTCTAAGGTGTAACTCTATTAGCACATAATCGATTGTTTTAGGGATTTTTGTAAATTTTTCCTATGAGAATATTTTTCATCTAATAAACCTTCCAATAAATCTCATTCATACCCTTAAATCTCTCAACCAAACTACTAAAATATATAAGAAAGCAAGTTACAACCATATAATTCGTCATAAAATTCATAATTTCCAAGAATAAAAATATCAAATCCTTTAAAATATCCTTTAAAACCCTATGCTAGCAAAATACAAAGATTCTTATAAAATTTAACAAATGTTTGAATTAAATTCTACTCAAAAGTTATAAAAGGATGGGTCAATATGGATTTTATGTTAAATTGTATTACCACACATAAAAAAAAAAAAGATCTCTCAAGTTAGGGTAAAATTTCCTCTTAAGCCCAAATCATCCTAATTCAACCAAATTAACAAAAAGTTTATTTACAAAATCAAAAGAGATTCAACAATAAAACTTTTTAAGATGAAAGAAGAACAAAAAAATTTTACCTTGTTAGGTTGGTGATTGAAGAGGAAGATGAAATAGATAAAGATAAGTAGGGAGAAAAGTTATAGAGGATGAATGGAAGTTTTTGGTTATAGAGAAAATGAAAAATGTCACGAAACTTTAGGATATAAAGGAGAGTCATAGCAAGGGTGCTTAGTATAATAGGACGGACTCCTTCAAACTCTTTAACTAAGTTATCCTATAACACACAACAATGCATAAATTTAATAAGTTTCCATCACACCTTTTTTATATTATTAAATCTTCCTTGGAGAGATTATTCGATCACAATGGTTCATTTGATAATGTAAATTAGTTCTTGACATCCTTTGTTAAACACATGCATGTTAAACTTTATCCTTAATATTTAGGATACATAAATGCTAAATCAAACACTATAGCTTACCACTAACCTAGTGGTAAACATATCACTATAAACATCATATAGATGATAGCTAAATCTTTATCATTCATTACTAAGACACAAATACAATTATAAATCCATAAATGCAATTATAGGAAAGATATCATTGCATTACTATAATAAATAAAAAGGGAGTAAAACTCTTCTCTTAATTTACTCATTAAGTTATTTGTTCACACAACATAAATTCTAAGTACATTCAAGTGCAAGAACCTTCAAATATTTACTTTCAACATTTACTTGACATCAAGAATTTTTATAGCATTTTATAAGCATCTAAACACATTTACCATATGGTACAATCTATACTTCACACTTTGTAAGCCCTACCAAATTCTAGTTCCTTTCTAACTCATATAATATATCATTTTATTCACATTTCTTTAATCATGATTCAACCTCATGCCCTAACAAAGACATATACGCATTAAAAATACATTAGTTTAACTTGAACATTATCATCAAACATTACTTCATTCACATAACTCAATATAGATAATAGTTATTAGGTGCAAACATTTTCAATTCTCTAACTTATGTTGGCTTATTTTCCAAGGATAAGTCATTTTAAACTATAATTCATGCAAAATGTCTCCAAAACCTAATTTGATTTCAATTATAAAGGTCTTCTAAGTTTATTACAAAAAATACTCATAATTACTTTAATCATATAAAATCTTTTTGCAAATGCATTATAAAACTATAACATGAACATAGCAATTACATTTTAGATGGATTTACCTTTAAATACTTTATTAAACAAGGATGTCAAAAAATGAGCAAAATACCATAATAATAATTGCAAATTTAGGTGAAATTATTCACTCATTCTCTCAAATCATTCCTTATCCATTCTTACTAAGATTTAAACACCTACGTAACAAGGTATTAAGTTCCCAAGCAATTTGATGCAAACTCATTAAAAACTCATCTTAGAAAACCACAAACAATCTAAAAATAAAAAAGGAACATCCCAAGATTTAGAAATCAAAATGAAAATAGAAGATATTTACACTACACTCAAGAAGAAAGAAGAAAAGGAGTGATAAGTGATGAATTTAAAAGTTACAAGGATGAATTTTTTATAAGTCTAAAAACTCTTGCAAAAACCAAAGAAAGAAATCTTATCTCATAAACTCAAAATCTAATTTAATTTTGTAATGAAGAGCAAGCCTCCTCATATAGCTCAAATGAAAACCTTATTGAAATGGGCTCAAATGAACTTAAATGGGCCTAAAATTAAACTCTAACATAAACCTAATGAAAAGGTTTTTAAATGATTCTAAGTAACACAATAAATAACCCAGATAAGAAAATAACTAATAGGCCAAATACTACTAACACATGAAAAGGTTTAATAACGTCTTAAACATTACAAAAGCACAAATTAAGGTCTAAAATAGCTAAATAGCTAAATTAACCTCAAAGTAGTGTTTATAAGCTTTAAGTTTGCTCCTTAAAATGCATTTTTTATCTTTTTAGTTTTGGTCATTAAGACTGCCTTTTTGGGATCACACCATTCTTTCTTTCTTCAAAAGATTTGTCCTCAAATCTATAACACCCATGTCAAAAGGAGAAAGATTAGAAATATCAAGAGTAGCATTCACACTATACTCACTAAGAAGATCTAACTTATAAGTATTATCATTGACTTCCTCAAGCACTTGGAATAAGCCATCCTACTTAGATGCAATTTTATTCTCCTTAGAGCTCTTTCTTTCCTCATATGTTACCAAAAACAACCACTAGGGTCAAATGTCAAATTAGCAAAATTAGGATAAACAAGTAAAATTAATGGTATGGCTAAAGTATTAAGATTTTTTACAAACTTTGTATAAAAGTTAGTCAAACCACTAAAGCTCCTAACTTCACTAATTAATTTAGGTGAAGGCCTTTCTTTAATTGTCTTTCCTTTTATTCATCCACTTATATGTTTATGCCACACACACACAACATAACCCAAAAATACAATTCCTTTCATATAAAAGGAATATTGCTCAAAATTAATATTCAAGTTGTCATTTCTAGAAACTTGCAAAATATATTTCAAATGCCTAATATATTTATTTGTACTTTTGTTATATATAAGTGGCAAACGATCTTTCCAATTCTTCAAATTCTCAAACAACAATAAAATTCACCATTTTATCGCTTAAAAACATCAAAAAGAAATAACAATAAACTTGCAATTGAAATCATATAAAACTTAATTGATTAATCTTATAGAATTATTTAATGCATTAGACAAATGAAATAGCAAAACTAACCACTTATATGAACTATGTTTTATTTTGAAAAAAGTTTTCCATTTGATATTTGTTCTTATGCAAATTTGATAATTTCTACCTTTTAAACCAAACTTAAGAAACATATTAGATCTATGCAACTCATCAAGTATATCATATATCTCATCAAAATCATAAGTACTATTGGCTTTTTTAACAAGCAAATTAATTAGAGGACTTTTAAATACACAATTTATTCTTTCTAAATAAATAACTGTCATAGCTAAAAATATTTCCAAAAACCATTTTCTCACAAGCATCAAAACCCAAAGTAAAATTATGTAATATCCCGAGTAAAATTTCAAGTTTTATAATTTTTTGCTACTCATGGATAATTAAGTATTTATTTAGTTAATACTTGATTTTTAATTATTTTTTTGTATTAACGGATTTGGAATATTGAAAATGATTCCTGTGATAATATTCCAAGTTTATTTATTCTTTTTACATAGCTATTATTAACTTATGAATAGTTGAAATGATTTCTTTTATAAAGAATTTTCTATAAGTTAAAGATATTTTAATAAATATGATTAGAATTTGTATTTAATAAATTATGCTTGAGAATCATTGAGATTTGGAATTTTTAAGGTTCTAAATAAAATTAGCTTTATAAAAATATGAGTATTAAGATTTTATTCATTAAAAATGTTATTGAAGAATTTTAGTGGAAAATGTGAAATTTGAAAAGTATGAATATCTAATGATTTAAATGAATTTTAATTTTGATGAAGGGCTAAGATTTTAAATGACAAAAATGAGCTCATGATATTGTAAAGTATAGAATCAAAGTTCTAAGCTTACTATTCAGCATTTTCTCTCTTATTATCTTTAAAGAAAAAAAACTAAGGGACTCCCTTCCCCTTAGTTTCCGTGTGACTGTGGCCTACTGTCCCTTAATTATTTTCTACAAAATATGGTCAACATTCATAAAAATCTAGTCAGTATTTCTTTTTATTATTAGGCTAACTATCTTTTCTTATTTGTTTCTTCTAGTTTCTCGGGTAAAACAAATGAAGAAGATACAACAACAGCTTTACTTTTAATTGAAATAATTCTTGTTGCTTCTCTCTTTTTCTACAAAAAAAAAAAAAAAAATCCCACTATCTATCCCTCTCTCTCATTTTCCCGGCGATCTCGCTGTCAAATTTTTCAATTTTCTAACTTCTCTACCTATAGTTAGCTGTTTTAGTTTCTACATTTTTCCTAAGAATAGTCTCCTTTCTCCCGGATTTTTAAGCTTTAATGTTAGCAACTCATTTTATAAAAGGAAAACTGACCTTTTTTGTTTTATACATATATTCTCTAATAGGATATGCACACTTTATCTGCGCTTAGCTGTGTTTAGTTACCATCTTGAAATTCAAACTTGCAATCTTATCATATCCGTAGCTTAGGCAAATCAGTTTCCTATTTTTATGTAACAGTATAACAATTGTACATGTATATATTGTAACTTATTATGTAAATACAGTGAAATAATTTTCCTTTCCTTCTACATATCTTTTATGGTATCAGAGCTGTAAAAGGCTTTTATAGCTCCAGCTCTTCGATCCAACACTAATGGCTGCCTCATCCCAATCCTCCACTGTTAGCAATACACCTATTGCCAATCCATCTATAGAACTTGTTGCCATCAATGTTAATGCCCAACTGCCCATCAAATTGACCCTAATGAATTATGTAGCATGGTCAAAACAAATAAAATCCATACTTATATACAGCTTAGATGGATATATTATAGGTTCTATATTTTGTCCCTCTTCAACTATCACTAACAATATAGGTGAAGTGGAAAATCCAGCATATGTTCATTGGGTCAAACAAGATCAGCTCCTGCTTCTAGCTATTTTAGGGGCATGTGATACTGAGCTAGAGCAGTGATTTCTCAAGCTAAAACCTCTTAAGAGGCATGGGAATAACTTTGCACTACCTTTGCAAATAAATCTCGATCAAGAGTCTTCTTTTTAAAGGAAAAATTGTCTTCCACAACCAAAGGAACCTTTTCTGTTTCAAAGTACCTGCAGTCTATTAAGACTATTACAGACGAACTCAATTTGATTAGTTATCCACTGGATGACATAGACCTTGTTCTCTACTGTCTCTCTAGACTTGGTCCTGATTTTAAAGACATAGCCACAGTGCTTCGTTCACAGTTAGGTACTCTCACTTATGATCAAATATATGAACAACTTATTAACCATGAGTTACAGCCCTTCAAGGAAGATCACCCTGTTGATGCTCCCATCTCTGCACATTATGCTCAATCCCATCCTCAGAAGAGTCAAAACAAATCTGTACCAGTTTATGACCCTCTCAAACCTGGCCCTTTGGGACCCACTGGAGGAAAACAAATTGATAAATGCCAATGCTGTGGTAAACATGGTCATACTGTGAGGTATTGCTTTAAAATTACTAATAATCCAAATGTGAAACCTACTGCTAATGCTGCCACTGCCAACCCTACAAGGAATTATTAGTTTCTTGACTCTGGAGCTTCACACCATATTACCAACAATTTTAGCAATCTCTCCATTCATACTGAGTATCCCGGCACTAATTATCTCACTGTAGCAGATGGTAAAACTCTTCCTATCTCACACATTGGCACAGCCACTTCACACTCTCCTAACTCTTCTTTTCACTTATCTAATGTTCTTTGTGTGCCTAAAGTTCATTAAAATTTACTCTCTGTGTCAAGGTAAAAGCATTGGGAACGGGGAAGACACTACTGCAGGGAAGTAATGACAATCATATATACACCCTTCCCTCATCATCACCTCCTTATGCTCATACCGCCAATATCTCTCCATTGGTTGCTTTATAGCACTGCCGCTTTGGACATCCAGCCTCATGCACTCTCAACTAAGTCCTTTCCAGCATCAATGTTCCAACATCATGTTCCACTTCCTTCTCTTGTACTGATTGTTTAATTAATAAAAGTCATAAACTTCCATTTTCCAAGTCTAGTATTACTAGCAAATGTCCTCTTGAATTTATATTTGTAGATGTATGGGGTTCTACTCCTTTTTATTCAATAGATGGTTTCTATTTTTATGTCATCTTTATTAATCATTTCTTTAAATATGTTTGGCTTTATCCTCTTAAGAATAAATCTAATGTTTTTATTGTTTTTACACGTTTCAAATCACTTGTTGAAAAACAATTCAGTCTCCATATCAAAAATATCTTCACTGATAATGGGGCTAAAGTGCCCTTTCCTTGTTACTCATGGTATCTTACATATCACTACACCACCGCATGCCCCCTGAACACAAGGGCCTTACCGAACATAAACATCGTCACCTTGTTGAGACTACCAAATGCTTGCTTCATCATGCCAATATTCCTCTCTATTTTTTGTCCTTTGTAGTGCAAGCTGTTGCCTATCTCACCAACAGGCTTCCCATGCTAACATTAAATAACAAATCACCCTTCTCGATTCTTTTCAATCAAGAACCTAATTATCATAAGTTTTGAGTTTTTGGTTGTCTCTATTTTCCTTGGCTTAGACCTTATGCTCCATATAAACTTGCCTTTCGGTCTGCTCCCTGTGTCTTCCTTGACTACAGTCCCTCTCAAAATGCCTTTGCTTGCTATAATATTCACACCAAAGAGTTACACTACTCATGCCATGTTACTTTCCTAGAACATACTTATCTATTCTAAATCGAACCTCCACAATCTCAACAACCACCCGATATTTTTTTTTCTCTCTTATCTTTCTCTTATTCCCCTCACTAAGTGATTCCTGTCACTAAAATAACCTCCAATCTAACTTCACCCTCTCTTCCTTAAGAGTCCTCATCCCCAACCCTACTAATTTCTTCTCCTCTTTCGCATGATAATGCCCTACTAACCTCTCCTTTCTCAATCTCTCCCTTTAATACCTCATCCAACATCAAATCAATCTCCAGCTCCACATACCTTTCCTTACCAAATACCCTTACTTTTATGTCCTCGAGTTTAGCACCTGCAATGTCTCCGTCATCCCCATGTGCTGCATCTACTCCATTATCCACCCTTATTGGTCATCATTCCGTGGTTACCCATGTGAAAGCTGGTATCTTCAAACCAAAAAGGGTCTATACTACTCAGAAATACCCCTTGCCACCTACAATTGAACCCTCTAGTGTGTCTCATGCCTTTAAGTCACCCCATTGGCACCAAGCTATGTCTGAAGAATTTAATGCTCTCATGTTGAATGGAAATTGGGACCTTGTTCCCCCACAACCTTCTTATAATGTTATTAGTAACAAGTGGGTCTTCAAGGTCAAAAGAAATCCAGATAGCTTTATCTCTAGGTACAAAGCTTGCTTAGTTGCTAAAAGTTATCATCAATACCTTAGTGTGGACTATTCAGAGACATTTAGTCCATTGTAAAACCACAGACAATTAAACTCGTCCTCACTATTGCACTTTCAAAAGGGTGGTTTCGCCAACAGATGGATGTGAACAATGCCTTCTTGCATGGTTCACTTTTTTAAGGATGTATATATGCGCTAACCTCCTAGTTTTGTCCATCCACAATTTCCTTCTCATGTCTGTAAGCTCAAGAAAGCACTCTAAGGCTTAAAGTAGGCCCCACGTACATAGTATCATTCTTTATGCGACTTTCTTCTTTCTTATGGCTTCATTAATTCACTGGCAGATTCTTCATTATTTATCTTTAATCGTGTTGGTGTTCTGGCTTAATTCTTAGTTTATATTGATGATCTTCTTCTCACGGGGAATTCACCTTGCTTCCTCGAAGATTTTATAGTTGCCTTGGCATCTCGATTCTCTCTCAAGAGTCTTGGCTTCCCTCAGTACTTCCTTAGCTTAGAACTAATGTCCACAAAGCAAGGCCTTTTTCTATCACAGCAGGCCTATGTTCAGGATATTCTTGATAAATTCCATATGAGTGGTGTTAAACCAGTCTATATGCCTATGTTTGTCACTTTTCGATTTGCCTCTAACTCCCCTTCAACTAATGCTTTTGTCTACTGTAGCATAGTTGGCTCCTTACAATATTTAGCTCTCACAAGACCTGACATTGCCTTCTCTGTGAACAAGCTCGCCCAACATATGCAAGCCCCTACATAGGATCACTTTCAGGCTCTCAAACGAGTGCTTCGCTACCTTAAGTGTACCCTGTCTTATGGCATTCACTCACCTTCATGCCTTCTACGATGTTGACTGGATTGGTGACTCTGTGGATTGTCGTTTTACTGGTGTGTACATTGCCTACTTATGGTGTAATCCCATATCTTGGGCATCACATAAGCAATGCTCAGTTGCTAAGTACTTCACAGAAGCAGAATACTGCACCATTGCTTTTATAACTACTGAGGTCCTCTGCTTCAAAATCTCCTTAAAGAACTTGGTTTCGAACTCTCGTTTTCACCTCAAATTTTTACAAACAATATTGGCGCATCCTACCTTTGTGTTAACCCTATCTTTCACTAAAAAATGAAGCACATGTCCATTAATCATCATTTTGTTCAGGAACTTGTTACATGTAAAGCACTTCAAGTCACTCACATCCCTTCAAGCCATTGCTGATCTTCTTACCAAGCCGCTGCCAAGCCTTAAGCACAACCAATTAATGTCCAAGATTGGAGTGGTTTCGACTCCATCTTGAAGGGGTATAATAGGATATGCACACTTTATCTGTGCTTAGCTGTGTTTAGTTACTATCTTAAAATTCAAACTTGCAATCTTATCATATTCGTAGCTTAGGCAAATCAGTTTTCTATTTTTATATAACAGTATAACAATTATGTGTGTATATATTGTAACTCATCATGTGAATACAGTGAAGCAATTTTCCTTTCTTTCTATATATCCTTTATTCTCGTGAACCTCTGTTCTCTCTCTTACGAGTTTTATTTCTCAATTCTCTCTCCTTATTTCACCATCCTCTCTCTCTTTCTTCTCTCCTCACCCAGCATTCTCCCTTTCTTCTTCCCTTAGCTCGTTTCTCTCTCGCTGGAATTCCTTTCCATCTGTGGCCACTGTGTCTTATAGCTATAGTCACAAACCACCTCAGTTGGTGTTAATCCTGGCCACAAACAGAGGAGTTTCACGAATAGTGTGGAACGAAACAGAGCTTATGGTTGGCAATTGTTCAAGAAGATCCCAATGCTACCTTACTGGAACCACTCTCCTTCACGTCGTCCACTGTCCATGGCAATGGCCAGCATTGGACAGTAACAAAAGATATAATTACGAGATGAATAAATTATGTGGGAATAAGTGTTCTAGTAGTATATAAATATTTTTTATATATATGATAAGGGAGTTTATATGTTCATTCATAATATGATTTGGACGGTTAAATATTTATTTTTATTTTACTATTATCCCCCGAAAATGTATCCAATGGTAGAGTAGGATTTCCTAATAGTGGGTGGATAGCGTACCATTACTAATATTGATTAAATTTATACTGTATAGCTTCAGATTTAACTTAGGTTTCCTATATGCCAAACAAAATAAGTACAGGCAAGGCAGTCTGCATATGCTGTAGATGTTTGCTTTTCTTTAGTTTCTGCTTTATTGAGAAACTCTTATGGCATAATTTTTAACATTTTGGTATTTAAAGCTTGATTTGGGAAAAAAACCCTTCATTGATGGAAGCCTTGATTTCTTTATGATGATTTCCAAAACAAATAAAAGAATAATTATTTAAGTTGATAGAATAATGTAAATAAAGTTCATGAAGGGTACCACATTTTAATATTTTTGCTTACATAAATTTGATACAAAGATCATTAAGTATAAGTCTATGTTGATTTTGTGAGTTATTCTTGAAAACATAAGGAAAGCTAGAATCTAAGATAAGTATATGATCATTGGAGTACCAATTTATACTAGAAGTAATGAGGAATGCTAATTATACTATACTGTGGTAAGAGATTTGTAATATGTGGAAAGAAAATGAGGAACGTTTATATAATTATAATTTGTCTTTGTAAATGGTGATAATAGGAGGAAATTGTAAAGAGACGGTTAGCACTACTAAGTAAGTATATATATTACCCCTTCTTAATATTTTATTAAAAAATATTTTAAATATTGTGAATTATATTTTTCTCATTGTTAGCATCAACTCTATATTTTTGTATAAATATAATTATATGCAAGTGTAAATTCAAGTTTATGGCATATTGAAATGATATTATTGGATCAGAGTGCATAGCAATTGATTAACTGTGATAGAGTTATGATAAATTATATTGTGAATGATTTATAGACTTTGATTGCTTATGATTGTTAAATAGTGGCCTATGTGAGCTTGTATTGAATTTGTGATATGAATAAAATGAAACTCTAGCAAATTTGATACATTATGAATTGAGCTTTATGAGGTATTGGAAAGTTGTGGACTATGCTATAGCAATGATATCGGATACTACAACTTGAGATGAAGAAATAATATGAAAGTTAGATGGTAATTGCTAACAAATTATATGAGATGGATATGATATTAATCCAAGAGCCAGATAGAAGATTCCTAGTAAATAATTGAGAAATATATAGGTTTGATTTTGAAATCAAAAGATAGCTACATATATGTTCAATATAAATTAGAACCTTGTTTGTAATTGGATGACATTGTTTGATATGGTTGTAAAGTCTTGACATGATTGTGATGATTTATTTATATTTTGGCCTTAAGGGCTATTTGTGAATATGTTATTTACTCGGAATGGGTAATTTAGGTTGTGACGGTAATATTGTATATTATCATATAGTTGTACTTTATACAAGTTTTGTGTAGGAGAACTCTTTTTCTAGGATTTGGTTTTGTGGGTTTCAAAATGCTAGGAAATGGGTTTGTTAATAATTCTAATTTATTACATGCTTAACCTATGATTATCATATATAAACTTGAACTTTGATAAAATAGTGGTAAGTATATGCTCATTGAGTTTTTATAACTCATTCTATTATATCATCAATGTTTTCAGATTAAGATTTAAGTCTTATTGAACCATGGAGGAGAAGTAAAGACCATCCAAAGTAAAGATTTGACAGTTGGATTTCATTTAAAATTAGAATCAGCAGTGAAGATAGAAATATTGTTTATATAGTATTAGATGTGTTAATTGGTTCCTTTATGAATAAGCTTGAATTTGTATAGTATTATGTGAATGTTGAATGTTGTCGCATTTGGAAATTCACAATTTTTGAATTTTAGGGCATGTGGCCTTAGAAAGCATACAAAAATAGGAGAGATTTTGTTCGTTTTTCTATAAAAATTTATTATGAAAATTCAAGCCCTCTTTAAAATTTAGAAACTCCTATTCGATAGAAAGAATGAGAAAATAGCTAAGGCTTATGGAAACTAATAATTAAATCCATGTCGGTTATGGTTAGGAAGAGCCATGACAAATTATCATGTAGATGACAATGATTCACATACAAATCTTTAAAGTATTCAATGCCTAACAATTACGTGTACAAATTAAAAATAAGGGCATACCTCTAAAATAAAATATCATTTATTACATTATCTTTACCTTTCTTAAGTTGTAAGACATATGGAAATGTCTCAATAATGCTCATCAACTTGACATGTTTACTATTTAGCTTTTCTTGCTTTTTTAAATGCTTCAATATGCCCTTTTAAATGAGTTAATGTCTCAATGGTGCTTGATAAAATAAATTCAAATTGATTAATGTTCACATAGGCTTCCTTGTTTAAGATAATTAGCCTGGAAATATATGAAACACTTTTCATATCATTTATTTTTGCCATCATACTCAAATTTTCTATTCCTTATTTTGGCTCTTCTTTTAACTCTATTCATTTTTCTTTTTCTTCATAAGCATTATTTATTTTTTAAAAGTTTCATTCTCTTCACTTAATTTTAATTTTTTTCCTTCTTCACAAGTACTTTATTTCTTTTTGTGAATCTCATTATTTTCTACCATTTTCTTCTTTTTTATTTTTTTTATTCTCTATTTTCTTTTCTTTATCTTTTTTCATATCTCCCTTTTTTTTAATTTTTTGATGAAAATCTAACTTTATATTTGTCATCTCTCAAGCTTCTTATCCCAACTAGATTTCTAAGAAAAACTTAAATTGTAGTTATATCTAGAAGAATTAGGAATGATTTTTTTCTTATAATAGTTTTTATTTCTTACCAAATGGTAATAAGCTTTGCATCATTTTTTCTTCTAGATGATATAAGTTAATCTCACCAAATATTGATATAATTAATAATTCAACGATTGTAAGTCTCACATTCTTCTTTTTGGAATAATAGTGATATTCAAAGATCAACTCCATCTTTTTTTTGCCACTCTAAGTATGCTTATAGATCATTTCTCCTTTACATTGAAGGAATTTTCTTTTAATATTGTCAAGATTAAAATCCACTCTATCCCTTTTTTTATCTATCTCCTTCTTTTCTCACATCCTTTCTTTCACCTTTTCTATCATCCTTTTCAGACTCTTTATAATGCACCATTTCTCTCTTATTCTTTTCATCATCAAAATATTTATCATGCTATCTTCTTTCTCTCTTTTACCAAATTGGTTCCTTTGTGGTTGTTCACTTTTAACTTTTCTAAGTTTTTCATCTAATGTCTTAAATATTGTATTCATTCCTTCAAATTGTTTATGCATAGTCTTTATTAAGAATTTAATCTTTTCAAACTAGTTACTAATATCTCCATCACTTCTTGACATCTTAAAAAATTGCCTATAAGAAAGGATTAGATAAAACAAGGACCTCACTGATAATATACCTTCACTTGATTTAGAAGCACATACTTTTACATTTATACTTTAAATTAAAGCTTTTTACCTTCAAATGATCTCACACACTCTTGCTTTTTATCCCTAGTTACTTTTCCTTCTTGCTATTCTTTGGGAATGAGGAAGATACAACTAATAAGATTTAACATTTATAGTAATTAATATCACTAATAAAATTTAAATGATTTTAAGGAAAACTAAAGAATAACTAAATTAATGGAAGTTTAAAGAAAGGGGATTAGCTAGGACTTAAAGATTAATACCAAATTTATAAGGATAAGGAACAATGGAAAAAAACTAGACACAAACACATATTTTAAAAATATCTTAAGATGATGATGAAAATTAACTTAAAATGAAAAGCTTAGCTATAGAATTTAACTTGAAATTGAGCATTCAATGATGAGCACCAAAATTCTTCTATTGCTTTTCGCATTTCAAAAAACTCATTTTTTCCTAATAAATACTTCTTTTTTATTCACTTTTGAATTTACTTTGTCATTTTCTTTTATTTCAAACATAATTTTTTTCACTTTTGTTCCACTTGCTTTTGTTTTCCACTTTTCTTCCTAATACACTTTTTATGCACTCATAAACACTTAAACAATATACATTTTTTTTGTTTTGTTTTGTAATTCAAGCTTCATACACACTAAGCAACTATCAAGCATAAATAAAGTTAAACAAAGGCACAATAGGACACTTGTGGAATTATGTAGTATAGCAAAAAGGCTAATGAAATTTAACACTAAAACAAACTTGGACAAAAACACATAGAATATAGATTGAATGATGCAAATGAAATAGAATGAGATAGATTGACATAACACAAGGCAATTGTTAAAGATAATAAACACCATATGAAATTGAAATAACATCATATGGTAAAAGGAAATGTAACTTGAGCATTAACTCAAACCAATTGCAAATGACTTTTTCAAATTTAGATAGTAATTGTAAAAATTGAAAATGAACTTTAAGTCATAGCAAATTGAAAATGGCATAGATCCAAAAATAAATAACACATAAATGCAATGCAATAAAAGACATGAAATAACAAAAATTGAATTGGCACTAAAATGCAATTAGAAAAGATAGTACCAACAAAATAAATAACAAAACAATTGAAGTAAAATGGAATTAAAAAAACAAAATGCAGAAATAAAACAAACTTAGTATGAATTAAGAATGCAATTGGATGAAAAAGGACAAAAGACACTAACCCCTTAATTACAAACAAGCACCAAATAATAGAATCCTAGACAGATTAAATAATAGCAAAACAGTGCAAATGACATGAATTTGAAATAACTAGACATAAAATCAAACCAGCAATTGATGTGAATTTATGGATATAACAATAAAAAAACACAAATTTGAATAAAATGAACAAAATAAGAATGAATTTGACATAGTAAAGACATGATTTGAACAATAAAAAAATGTAAAAATGATGCAAAATTGAATATGAAAATGAAACAAAATAGATATAAACAAAATAGAATATGAGATGAAAAAACAATATAGCATAAAAAATAGCAAAATAATGTGGAATTTTTGAATAGAAACAAAGTGAAATTGTAACAAAATTGGACCAAAACAACAAAAAATTGAAAACAAAATTCAAAAAATTGAACTTGAAATATAGGAAACCTAATCCTTTAAATACCAAGTGATGTAAACCCATTAAGAACCTATCTTAGAAAACTCACTAACAATCCAGAAATTACAGAGGAACTTTCTAAAATTTAGAAATCAAAATGAAAATAAAACGATATTTATACCACATTCTAGAAGAGAAAGAAAAGCAAGTGATAAGTGATAAGTTTAGACGCCATAAATGAGGAATCCTTTGATAAGTCTGAAAGTTCTTGCAATAACCAAAGATATAAATCTTATCGTATAAACTTAAAGTCTGATTAATCTGATTTTGAAATAAGGAACAAGTCTCCTCTTGTAGTGTAATTGAAAACCTAATTAAAATGGACTTAAATGGATTCAGATGGACCCAAAACTAAACTCTAAGTTTAATTTAACAAAAAAGCTTCTAAATGAATCTAAGTAATATGATAAATAATCCAAGGTAAGAAGATATGCAATAGGCTAAATACTACTAACACATAAAAAGGCCTAATAATATCTTAAATAAAATAAAAGCATAAATTAAAGTTAAAAATAACTAGATGACTAAATCAACCTTAAAGTGGCATCTAAAAGCTCTAAACTTTCTCCTTGAAGTGCATTTTAGTGTTAGGATCAAGAGTCAAATAGTTACAATGGAAATTAATCTTTCCCAACTAAAGGATCCATGTAAAACATTAGATTAGGATAAAGATTCAGTGATACCTTTTCAGATGATTCAAAGGCTTGTTCATTGATCACTTTTTCAACTTACTTTCAGTTAAAAACTCTGAGGTATCCATATAAACTAGCAAATCACTAGTGAACGTCCCATAGCCACTGATTAGAATTCTCCTCTTTACCTTATAGTACTAGCTATGCCTCTTCAAAAGTTATGGTCAAGGAAGGCTGTTAGGGGTTTTTTTATATGTTATGGGAAGCATGAATTATCTACCAAATTAACACTCATCAAGTGCATGTGTGTGTGGTTATAAGTTGACATGTCGTAAATTAGCATGCCACCAACGTTAGGTGGTTTTATTGCTTATGCCTAGGAACAAAAAAAGTAAATGCATAGAAAATCCTAACTAATCGAGCTTTGTTCCATGTATAATTATGGGTTTATAATTAGGCTTTATAATTATAATATAGAATTCTCATATACTAGGTCCAAACAATTTAGTCCATTAGTTTCAAATTCACTAGGTTCTAAGTGTACAACTCCATAGGCTCTTGTTACATTGGTAATGATTCTAAATCATATTAAGAATCATAAATAATGAGTGGTGTCTAATAATACATCGTCGTTACCTAAGTAATGAGAAAATCGATGATTCGACTGAACCTATACATTTAATCATCATCTATGACCTTTTATCCTAGACATCTAGATTGAACATGAAACATGAACCGTATTATTCCTGTATAGCCCAATTAAAAGTTTCTTGATTCCTAAATAAGCTAACTAATGTAGATGTGATTAACATCTTATGTCAATTTATTTGAGCATGACCATGCATTTTTTTTAATTTTACTTAATTAAGGGACCCATAAATGTCACTCCTATTATAAGGGAGAGATAAATTTCATCTTGATCACACAAATCCTCCACATGATATGTAACATATCCAATAATTACCATTACATTCACTCAACCATAAGTGATATAGAGTAGTATCAAAATATAAAATTCATATGTAGAGAATCTTGGCGATCTTAGGTTAAAGGACTATATATTAATAATGATCACTAAGAATCACTCATATACTCATATAACAATCCATGTAGTGTTCTTAGGGTTAGTCAATCTAGTACATAAGTTTTCTAACTTGTACTCATATATAGACTTAATATCTCATATAAGCTATCACACATGTTAGTTTTAACATATCAATGTAACTCAATCCACAGTAATATATGACTAAGGACATTTAAAAATATAATTACTTTGGGGTTATTATCATAATTAAATATATATCATGTAAAAAATATATGTATAAATATGATAATTGAAATTACTTTTATAATAACATGATTTAAATTTACAATCATCCATATAATTGGTTTTAGGACATATATACCAATATTTAGATCCTCTTAGTTTTTCTCATTGAGATTTCCCCCCAAAAATCACATCATAACTTGTACCACATACAATTATCATATCTTATTAGTTTTGCTAATTCATGATAATAATTTTTGTGGGATGATTCCATATAATTTTATTCATTTAAATTTGCTAGGCCTCTAAACTTATGGGATACCTAGTTTATGGTATATATGGACCTAATAAATTTGCTTTAAACTTTTATCTTATGTTTATTGTTACTTTTCATATCCCGCCATGCTCTCATACTAAAGTCGCTTAATTTTTCTCTAAAACATCATGACTTCTTTTCTCTCAGAATCTTAAAGGAGAATCAAGCCATATCCTCTTCTCTTTATTTTCTTTAAATCTAAGTAAAAAGAAAACTAATCCTTATTTCTACCACTTATTACCTCTTCTAACATCAATAAGCAAGCTTTCTGACTATTTTTTTTTTATAAATCTCAATGTTTTACTTTAATTCAAGTTAGGTTTTCTTTAAAATTGTAAAATTGAAAATCTCACGCTATAAGATGATGTATGATGCATGATTTTGGTAGGACTTAAGGAATATAATACTATTTTCATGCTTTATGATGAATTAATTAAGTCCTAGGACATGTGATAAATGTAGAAATTTGTAATGAGTAACTACCTACAAGCTTTACTTTTATGTGATTGATGCAATATTTTACATTAAAATGTACACCCTTTTTAAGGTGTGAATGTAACATCGACCAATATGCATATAAAAGAAATTACATATCCTAGTATTATAGAATTCTATAGAAATTAAAATAGAATTTTAGAAAATTTGAATTTAGAAGCTAAATAGTATAATATTTTAGAAATTTAAAATTTTACTAACTAGAATTTCTATTATATTGAGTCATTATATAAAAATTTAATTCTATTATAATATCAATATATATAAGAGAGAGAGTTTCATAAATAATATACATATAACTGGAATACTTTTAAAATGTGATTATAAAGAAACTTAATGCTTGGTTAGGTAATCTTGTTTTGAGCATTTTGTAAATGGTAGGGAATAATACGCTATTAATATAATATTAATAAAATATTAATGTTTTAGTACTATATAACTATAGAATTATATTGCTATTAATAAAAATATATTAATACTTTCCTACCTAAAAATTGGGTCAAAGTTTTAGTTGAAGCATTTATAACCTAGTGTACTTATCGCACCGTGTAATATATCATAGTCAGTAAAAAATCTAAACCAAAATAAAGGATAGGCTATGAGTAGATATTCCTTGTTTCTTAATAAAATAATCTACCATAATTAGGAAACTAGATTTAATTTTTTTTTGCTGCTAACATATCCTTTTGTCCTTTTCTAAGATGAGGTAAGGAAAAGTGACGTAAGTTGAAGGGAATAAAAGTCCTAGAAGTTTTCTTAAGTTGCAATGAATGAACATGTACTCCTACTATCAAACAAATATAATCATTACCTTTTATCTTTGAAGCCTTACAAATACCCATCTTTTTTCTTTTCCTAACATAACATACACAAATCACTAGCTTCTCATTTCTTTTTCATTTTATCTGAGACTTTCTATTGCTAAGGTAAAAGACTATTATAATGTTATATCAATTTTTTCTTTCTTCTTAATTTATAAAAATTAAATCATTTTCTTTATGTAAATTTAGGTGATTAATAAAAAACTCTCATTTTATAATTGACTATCTTCCCTCAATTTGATGAGTTAGAGAGTAGAAACTCTTCCATGTATTTATATATTTATTATTGATATTTATTAGTATTTATGTGGCTTCAAATAATAAGAAATGATTTTTTTTATTATTTGTTGCTTATAATTTTAGTTACTTGTTATTATGTAATTTTTCTTTAAATAAATAAAATAAAAGGACAACATATGAATAATATTGGACAACTGGTTTGAACCCATGTAAGATGTGAGGCAAATAACCATTCATACTAGGCATGTATATAAGATATATGGCATATAACCATTCACATTGAACATGTATGTATTAGAATATACTTTTCATATTACTTACTTGTATTTACGTTATTATACTTTTTCTTGTATTTATTATATGAATATTTTTCAATTTTTTGAACTTATGTTATCAACTAAGAGCTTGTAGTGGTTTTCAATTTTTTTCATTAATATATTTCTATAAAAAATATTCTAACAGCAAAGGCATATATTTTTTAGTTTTGGATTGAGGAATAAGTGAGTAAAATGATGGGGAAGAAAAATTGGCTTAGTGCCATTTATAGGAGAGAGTGTTATGGTTGAATGAAATGATAAGGTTAGAGACTCTTTGAAGTTAATATATTATAATTTGTTAATATAATATTCATATTATAAATATAAGGAAAAATTATGAATTTATAAATATTTATTTATAAGGGAATTATTTAATTATCAACCTCATTAAAGAATGGGTCAAGGTCAAATAATTACTTACTAAGTATTTATACTCACTTTTATTGTTAATTTTTTTTTGGACATTATGAATAAATTTAAACCTAATGAAACCTAAGTTATACACAAATGGCTAGTATTAGGACTTAACAATTTACAGTCACTTTAGATTATAGTTTCAATGTGTCTTAGCAATTAATATCAATGGACCTTAATTAATTCACAAGGATGAAGTCATCAAAGTATCACCACTACAATTTCAATATATATTTTTATTATCTCAAGGCATCACATAAACCACCTTCATAACTATAATATACATATACATAAAGCTCTCTATGGATATTATATATATATATATATATATATATATATATATATATATATATATATATATATATATATATATATATATGTGTGTGTGTGTGTGTGTGTGTAACTATATGAACTTTGAATAAGACATTGACTCTTAAGCTTGATTAAAAGTGAGGTATTGATATTATGGGTCCCCATATATCTAAAAGATGCATAAGAAGTTAATAAAAAAATAACCTAACCACTTAATAACTTTGAACTTATATCATGTTATAACCAACATATATGGCTAACACCTATAGGGTCAATCCACATATATTTTTCACTTCTCTCACTTATGTATTTATTTTATTTTTTATAACCATTTAATATGAAGTTAATGAATTAGTCGTATATACATATCTGTATGTATATTAACTTTTCCATTAAGATTTCTATTGTTTATAATTTTTTATTATTCTTTTAAAGTCATAATTAATAGATCGAGCTCAATTCACAAATGAATAAGTTAAATTGTATAAGGAACCATTTAGGTAACTAATAATAAAAATTTTCAAAAAATATTAATCTTACATGAAATGAGCAATATAATAATACTAAATAATAATATTTAGAAAATAGAAAAAGAAGTCTAGCAAAGAATATCAGGTAAATGCTCTTCATACCAATCGTGACCAAAGGTAATATGGCTTATGACAAAGGTGTTATCAAAGCATAGTTTAGGCTAAGTACTAAAACTCGATTGTCGTAGCTGTCAAACCCTAAAACCAATCATGAAAACCACCATTCAGGAACCATCAAGAGACCTAAGTAATGTTTTATGATTTGTATGGTATCTGTGCTGGAAATCACGCATCATACATGCACAGCGGAATAAAATTTTTGCATGATTTCCACCAAGGATCCATGCGAATTTAGAACGCCATAGATTAGGGATTAGGGTTTATACCTTTCGGCCAAAAATCTTTTGACCGCTACAGCAAGTCCGATCTACTTCCAAATCACGAACCGAAATAGAATCCAGTAAATCAGATCACCAGTACAACGTTTATGTGACTGCACCTCTGTGGTATCCACACGAACCCGTGAATCACCGATGAATGTCCGCTACACACACCGGTTGGAATTGATCTCCTTATACCTCGTAGTGCTAGCTACGCCTTTTTAGGGATTTTGGTCAAGGAGAGGTGCTAGGGTTTTCTATGCTTTTGCTTTTGGGTGCGTGAATAGTAATAGTAATCCTATTATTACCCAATAAGCCTATTTAAATAGGTGCATAGAAAAACCTAACCTATTTGGGCTTTATTCCATGTATAATTATAGGCTTACTATTGAGCCTTATAATTATAACATGAATTCCCAAATATTAAGCCCAAACAATTTAGTCCATTAATTCCAAATTCACTAGGCTCTAAGTGTGCGACCCTACAGGCTCTCATTACGTTGGCAATGACCATTAATTATATTAATGATCATAAACAATGATTGGTGTCTAGCAACACATCATTGTTACCCAAGTAATGAGAAAGTCGGTGATTTGACTAAACCTTTACTCGTGATCATCACTTATGTCCTTTTGTCCTATACATCTAGATTGAGCACGAGACATGGACCGTGTCATTCCCGTATAGCCTAATCTTAAGGTTTCTTGATTCCTAAGTAAGCTGACTGAACAAATGTAATCGACATCTTATGTCAATTCATCTGAGCATAGCCATGCATTTACTCAACTTTACTTAATCAAAGGGCCCATAGATGTTACTCTTGTTATATAGGAGGGACAAATCCCATCTTGATCACACAAACCCCTCCGCATGATATGTGACATATCCAATATCTACCCTTGCATTCACTTAACCATTAGTGACATAGAATAGTATCAAAATATGAAACTCACATATAGGGAACCTTGGTGATCTTAGGTCAAAGGATCATATTAATAATGATCACTAAGAACCACTTATGACACTCATATAACGATCCATGTAGTGTTCTTAATATGGGTCGGTCCAGTATACAAGTTCTCTAACTTGTACTCATGTGTAAACTTAATATCCCATATAAGTCTTCACACATGCTAGTCTTAACATATCAAAGCAACCTAATCCACAATGATATATGACTAGGGACATTTAAGAATACAATTATTCTAAGGTTATTATTATAATTGAATATATTACGCAGACAATATATATAAATATAATAATTGGAATTGCCATTAAAATAATATGATTCAAAATTACAATCACCAATATGATTGGTTTTAGGGCATATTCACTAACAATTTGATGTAAATATTTGCAGTATTATACCACCTAAAAGAAAAAAGCTTAGGGTAGTAAGAAATATCATAACAAACCTTATAGTAAGTGAACAAAAAAGGTTAGTATCTTTACCTCATCAAAGCTTTAACGTTATAAATCAAGGGCCAATTTAAGAACAAGCTAAAGCTCATCTCTGGGCTATAAATTTACAAGAAATATTTATATAGATAACAGCACAAAATCTAAACAAAAATTAAAAAGAAAATCCATAATAGAATAAGAATAAGCTCGACAATAATCACCTCCTCTTACACCACTTTAAGATGGGCTTTAGATTATTCATGAGTTTTTGAAACTTAAACCTCTTTGATATAATGGTGCTAATCCAGCCATAAATCTATATTAGTTCTTGGATCAAATTGAGAGAATTGGAAAATGTTAGGATGTTATAAGGTAACCATGGTAGACTTGGTAAGATATTAATTGGATGATGTGACATATTTTTGGTATGTCCATTATATGGAAAAGAGAGATGCAACAACCATATTATTACCATGGAAGTGGTTTCATTAAGACTTTATAGATAACTTTTTGCTACCACACATTAAAACAGCTAAAGTCAGGGAATTTGCATACTTGACATAAAGAGCAATGATGATGCCCTAGTATTATGCTTAATTCATATGACTTTCTTGTTATGCTAAGTATCTTATTTCGACTAAAAATGCTAAGATGGAAAGTTTCATCCATGGATTTCATAGCTATATCTTTGATTGAGTTGTAACCATTAACAACATTACTTACAGCAAGCCCTAAACCTAACCCTTCGTCTAGAACTTTAATTGAAGGAAAGAAAGAAAAGAGAAAGAACTAATGAAAGAAAAAGACTTACACCAGCCAATAAGGTTGGGAAAGTGTAATCAACAAAAAGAGTAAGAGAACTAATCAAAAGACAATTTGATAAACAAAGATTTTCTCAAAGACCTAGTACAAATTGCCTTGCATCCTTTGTAGGAGTGCTAAGCACCTAATGTTTTCTATAATCAACTTTCTATAACCAAATACATTGTATTGCAACTTATGCAAGACCTATCATTGTGAAACTTATAGGCATGAGATTAGGTTATGTTTTAGGTGTGGACAAAAAAGACATAAAGCAACAAATTGGTTAAAGATGCCATTCAAAAATGCTATTGTCATAACAAATGCACCTATGATGCAAAATAAAGATTTTATGCAATTGTCTATGGTGCTTAGTTATAGAACAAGAAAAGGAAATAAAGGAAGTAAAGCACTTGGTTTGAAAATGAGAATCTTCACAATAGCTTAGCAAGAAGCTTAATCATTAAACATAGTAATAACAAGGACTTTACTTTTAGAAGACCTTCTAGTAAGAAAAGTATGTAATCTTAGAGCTACATATTCATTTAAAGAAAAAAAATTGGCTTTAAAAATAAACAAATCCAAAAGTGGTTTGTAACAAGTATTTGTTAGGAATTCGAATTATTACATGTAGTGGAAATTCGAAATTTGATCCGAATTCTACCTAGGATCCATGCAAAAAGCATAAATCAATGATTATGATTTTACCTATTGAACACTCATATTTCTATTAATCAAAACTTGAGAGCGGATGAATTAAACGCTGGCCGGAAGGTACAACATCTCTACGGTATCCACACGGAGTGAATAACGACCTCTCACCCTCCACGAATCTGCTAGGATGCATTTCTCTCTTTGGAAATTAGGATTCGATGATTTCTGAGTGATTTAGGGTTTTAGGAAGCTTATGAGCGTGTGCATAATTTGCTGCTCTCAAGCCCCTTTTTTATAGAACTTAGGCAAGCCACAATCCTAATCCTACTAGGATAATGCTTCTAAAATCTTAATTACACTTAACAACTCATTTTATCCTTATCCTAAAGATAATGAGGAGAGATAAGACTTATCTATTAATTATCTAATATTAGATAATATTATCTTATAATATAAATATCTTAATATTAGATAATTGCATATAGTTATTAAATATTAAAATAATATTATCTCATAATATATTTATCTAATATCTAATAACGTAATGATTTGATATTACTTTAATATCAAATAATATCATATATAATATTATATATATTACGTGAATAACATATTATTATTCTTAATAATAAGATATATATATGCACGAAAATAAGTTCAATTAATTAGATATTAATATAATTAAAGTCCAATTAATTATTATCTTATTCTTACTCCTTTTGTGTGACCCTGTAGATTCTTACTACGCTGACAATGACTCATTATTGAGCCATAGACAGTGAGCGGTATCTAGCAATACATCACTGCCACTCAAGTAGTAAGAATGTCTGTGATTCAACATCCACTTAATACATGATCAATGTTTTGTATCATAACCCTTTTGTAATAATATCTAAATTGATCTGGAGGTATGGAATGTATCATCCTTGTCAATGTTCAATTTATATTTCTTGATATTGAGTAGACTTAAAATAAATGATTAATATCACATATTAATCCAATTGAGCATGGCCATGCATTTCTAAGTCTCACTCAATCAAGGGGCCCAAGGATATTTCTCTTTTATATAAGAGTAACAAAATCTCATCTACATCACTCACTTCCCTCTGCAAGATTCATAACACACCTAATCAATACCCTATTCGTCATTCTGATTAAAGGTGACATAGGACAATATTAAAGTGAGTAATTCCTCATGTAGGGAACCGTAGTGACTTCAGGTCAAAGATTTATGTGTATTTGTGATCATATGAGAATAACTTATAACACATCTATCCATGCAATATTCTCATAGTGAGCCAGTCCAGTACATTGTTCACTAACAATGTACTCATGTATTGATTTGATATCATATATCCATGATTCGTAATCATCAGTCACTATACATGCTAGTCTCGATGTATTATTACTATCATTTTCATAATAATACTTGACTAGGGGCATTTTAGGAATAGCGAAGCTACTTCAAGGATAATTATTATATTAAGTTATAAATCGTGCTGAATAATAATAAAATTATAAAAAATAAAATATAATAATTAAATTACCTAAAATAAAATATAATACATTATGTATTATTTTAATCATCTATATGATTAGTTCACACACCAACAGTATTAGCTATTACTACTCCAATCAAGGATATATTAATAGCTACTAATGAAATCAAATAATGTGAAATTAGAAATAATATGTATCATACAACTATAGATTTAATATTATTAAACATAGTTGACTATGGTATAATATTGGGAATGGACTAACTATCTAAATGTTGTGCTTGTGTAGATTTTCACCACAGAACAATCACTTATCAACCTTTAGAAGGTACAACCCAAATCTTCCAAGGTGAGCTATTAGTTATGATGATAAATTTCATTTCTCATGTTAAAACGTAAAAATTAATAAAGAAGGGATATAACATGCAGATAGTAAGAATAAATGAAGTAAAATTTGATGCAATTAGGGAAAGTGCAATTCCAATAGTAAAAGAGTTCTCTAAGATGTTTTCCTAAGGACTTGCCAAGGTTGCCACTAAATTGAGAGGTTGAATTCACTATAGACATAGTTCTTAGAACTAAACTAATATCTATATCACTATATTGTATGGCACCAATGAAGTTAAAGGAGCTAAAGACACAATTACAAGATTTGGTGGATGAGGGATTTATCTAACCTAGCACATCACCATGAGGTGCATCTATACTATTTGTAAAGAAAAAGGATAGGCTTTTATGATTACCTAAAGATTAACGATAGTTAAATAAAGTTACCATTAAGAACAAACATCTATTACATTGAATAGATGACCTATTCAATCAATTACAAAGAGCTCAATATTTTTCTAAAATCGATCTTTATTCTAAGTATCATTAATTGAAGATTCACAAAAAAGATGTTGCAAAGATGGTATTTCATACACATTATGGACATTATGAATTTCTTGTCATGCCTTTTAGGTTAATAGATGCACCTGTAGTGTTCATGAATTCGATGAACCATTTTTTCAAACCTTTTTTGGATAAGTTTAGGATCATCTTTATCAAAGGCATATTGGATTCAAAAAGTGAGGAGGAGTATGCATAATATTTATGAATTATTTTACAAAGGTTGTAAAAAGGCTAGTTTTATGCCAAATTTTCAAACTAAGAATTTTAAATGACTAGTATCCAATTCTTGGAACATATGGTTTTAAGAGATAAAATCAAGGTAGATCCTTAAAATATGGAGGCTATTAGAAGTGGCCAAGACCTATGGCAATCACCAAGATATGCTATTTCTTAAAACTAGGAGGATACTACATAGATTTGTGAAGGAATCCTTAAAGATAGTTACACTGTTAACCAAGTTAACCTAAAAAGGAGTGAAGTTTGTGTGGAATGATAAATGTGAAAGCAGCTTCTAGAAATTGAACAAAGGTCTAACTATAATGCTAGAATTATCCTTACCAATGGGTATAAATGAATGTATGGTGTATTATAGTGCTTTGAAAATTAGCTTGGAACGTATACTAATACAAAACAAGCATGTAATTGCCTTTCACATCATACTAGCTTAAAAGGCATGAACTAAGCTATCCAAATATATGACTTGGAAATGGCAGTCGTGATCTTCGTACTTAAAATATAAAGACATTTTCTTTACGGTATGTGAAATTTACATTGATCACAAAAGTCTCAAGTACATCTTTGAACAAAAAGATGTAAACTTGAGATAATGTTGATGGATGGAACTAATAAAAGACTATAACTATTCTATTCACTATCATTTGAAAAAAGTGAATATGGTAGTAGATACATTAAGTAGGAAAATGCTAAGGAAACAAAAAAAAGCTCTAAAAATAATCAAAGTAAAGGAAGTAAAATCAGTGTTTGCTAGTATTCAAATTCATTTTACCTTGCTAGAGAAAATTGAAAAAAGGCAACAAGACAATCTTAAATATTTTTAAATGAAATTGAAAGCCACAAAGGATAATGATACTCACTTAAGTATTGATGATGAAAGACTAATCAAGTGTTAAAAGCACTCATGGGTTCTTTACAAGCTAAAAATAAGGTATTGAAACAAGTGCACAAGTCCTCATACATAATGCATCTTAGATTGATAAAAATGTATTAAGACTTGAAAAACACCTATTAGTGGAAGGTATGAAAGAGGATGTCACCAACTATATAGTCAAGTGCTTGACTTGCTAATAAGTGAAAATAAAAACATTAATGACTTGTTAAACTTTATCAAAATATATACTTCCCAAAATGGAAATGGGAGATATCACAATGGACTTTCTTTACAATATTTTTATGAACTCGTAAACAATATGATGTTATTTAGGTTATCATCAATCACTTGATGAAAATTGCACACTTTTTGCTAATAAAAGGTATGTACACTATATCCCATTATATTTAACTTTTCCTAAATAAGATAGTATCATTGCATGATGTTCCTACTACAATTATCTTAGATAGAGGAATGCAATTCACTTTTCACTTCTGGAAATTGTTCTAAAAGGCTATAGACTAACAATTACATTTCAATACAACTTTCCACCCTTAAACAGATAATTAGCTTAAGTGAACAATTCAAACATTGGAAGATATGTTGAGAGCTTGCACAATAGAGTTTGAAGGGAGTTGGATTAATATTTACCTCTCATAAAGTTTACATATAATAATAGTTATCAAGAAACCATTCAAATGGCTCTATTTGAAACATTATATGGAAAGAAATACAGGTCACTAGGAGGATGGTTCAAAACTAGAAAAGCCAAATGATTTAAAAGAGTCTAGATTATTAGAGAAAGACTTAAGGCTGCGTAGGATTACCAGAAATCATATGCAGATAAATGAGTACGAGAGTTAGAATTTCAAAAAAGTGATCAAGTGCTCTTTAAAGTCTCACCTATAAAGGTGTAATGTGATTTGGAAAGAAAGAAAAATTATCCATGTAATATATAAGCTCATGTCCAATTGCCAAGTAATTTGGAAAAATGGCTTACCAAATAGAATTATCAAAAAATCTAAGGGCTACACATCGATTATTCCAAGTATTAATGTTAAAAAAATATATCCTTAATGAAACTCATAAGAGATAAAATAGTACTCCTTGATTTGAAATTGATATACAAAGAACATCCTATTGAAATCAATGATGGACATATCTAAAAGCTTCAATCTAAAGAAATTCCATCAATAAAGGTAATTTGGGAAAGACATCAAAAGTAAGAAGCTATATGGGAATTAAGGAGGCCATCCAAAAGAAATATCTACAATTATTTAGTAAGTATGACCAATGATTGCTTAATTTCTCTAATAGGCTATTGATAATTTTGTGTAACAATAATAAAAAACTTCCAAGACCTTTAAGAATTTAACAAAGATTTTTTTGTAAAAGGAAGAATTTGTAACATCTATTGATATACATGTACGTGAAATTACATATCCTAGTATTATAGAATTTTATAGAAATTAAAATAGAATTTTAGAAATTTAGAGATTTCAATTTTAAAAGCTAAATAGTATAATATTTTAGGAAATTAAAATTTTACTAATTAGAATTTCTATTGCATGAAGTTGCTATATAAACTCTAATTCTATTATAATCTTAATATATATATATATAATAAAAACAAAAAAAGGAAGAGAAAGTTTTGTAAGTTATATATATGTAATTGGAATACTTTTAAAATGGAATGGTAGGAAAACTTAATGCTAGATTAAGAAATCTTTTTTTGGCATTTCATAAAAGTTAGGGAAAAATACATTATTAATATAATATTAATAAAATATTAGTGTACAAGTATTATGTTATTATAAAATGACATTACTATTAATAAAACTATCCTAATATTTTCCTACTTAAAAATTTGGTCAAAGTTTCACTTAAAGTGTTTTTAACTTAATGTAATTATCACACCTTGTAATTTCTTATAGTTAATAAAGAATATGAACCAAAACAAAAGATACGCTATGAATAGATATTCCTTGTTTCCTGATAGAACAATCTATTATAATTAAAAAACTAGATTTAGTTTTATTTGCTACTAAAATATCCTTTTGTCCTTTTCAAAGATGAGGTAAAGAGAAGTGATGTAAGCCAAAAGGAATAGAAGTCCTAGAAGTTTCCTTAAGTTACAATGAGTGAACATATATCCTTACTAACAAACAAATGTAATCATTACCTTTTATATCTAAAACCTTATAAATACCCTTCTTTTTTCTTTTCTAGGCATAACACACACAAATCACTAGTTTCGCATTTCTTTTTTCATTTTGTTTAAGACTTTCTTTTGCTAAGGTAAAAGACTACCATAACATTACATCAATTTATTCTCTCTTCTTAATTTATAATAAGGAAAAATTGAATTATTTTCTTTATGTTAATTTAGGTGTTCAATAAAAAACTGTCATTTTGTAAGTGACTTTCTTCCTTTTATTTGATAAGTTAGATAGTAAAAACTTTTTCTTTTATTTATATATTTATTAATGATATTTATTAGTATTTATGATATTGTAAATAATAAAAAGTGTTATTTTTTCTTATTACATGTTGCTTATAACTGTAATTAATTATTATTATGTAATTTTTTAAAATAAATAAAATAAAAAAACACATAGGTGATACTTGACAATTAGTATGAACCCATGTAAGATGTGAAGCATATAGCCATTTATATTGGGAATGAATGTATGATGTATGGCATATAGTCGTTCATATTAGACATAAATGTATTAGAATATACTTTACACATGCATTTACATTATTATACTTCTTATTGTATTTATTATAACAGTCTTTTAACTATTTATTTCTTACATTATTAACTAAGAGCTTATATTGATCTTCATTTTTTTATTTTTCTTTCAATATATTTCTATAAAAAAATATTTTGGCAGTAAAGGTATATATTTTTTAGTTTTAGATCGAAGGATAAGTGAATAAAATGATTAGGGAGAAATATTAACTTGACACCATTTGTAGAAGAGAAGACTATAGTTGAATGGATGGAAAAGGCTGGAGGAAAGAAGGTTATAGATGAAAGGAATGACAAAATGGAAATTTTATATACCTTACTATCATTTATTAACCTTTTGAGGTCAATATATTATAATTTGTTAATATGATATTCACATTATAAATATAAGAATAAATTATGACATTATAAATATTTATTTATAAAGAGATTGGTTAATTATTAAACTCACCAAAAAGTGGGTTAGATAATTACTTATTAAGTAGTTATACTCACTTTTATTGTTAAATATTTTTTTTCAAATATTAAGGATAAATCTAAATCCAATGGTGCCTAAATTATACACAAACAGCTGGTATTAGGAGTTCTTAGTTACTTATGGTCATTATAAATTGTAATTTTAGTACATCTTAACCATTGATCTTAATGCTCCTTAATTAATTCACTATGTTGAAGTCATCTATGCACCACTACCACCATTTTGGTTTATAAATTTTTATGATCTCAATGCATCATATATGCCACCTCTATAGTATTAGTATATATGTATGTGTGTGTGTGTGTGTGTGTGTGTGTGTGTGTGTGTGTGTGTGTGTGTGTGTGTGTGTGTGTGTGTGTGTTTGTATATATATATATATATAAGAATGTGGTTCTGTGCATATGAGACTTCATTTTATTTGTATATTGATATAGAAATCTTAGGAATAATGGAGGACTAAGTCCTCTCTTTTGTTTGTAAGAATGTATAAAATGCTATTTGAAGCTTTCTCTCTCTTTATATAAATATATATATATGTATGTATGTATATATACACACACATATGTATCCATATGAACTTTAAATTGTATGTGGACTTTTAAGCTTAATTAAAAGTAAAATATTGATGTTATAGGTCCCTACATATCAAAAAAGTGTAAAGGGAAGTTAATAAAAAGACAATCGAACCACTTAATAACTTTCTACATATCATCCTATCATAACCAACATATATGGCTAATAACTTTTATGGTCAACCTAGATATATTTTTCACTTCTCTCATATATTACTTTTGTTTTTCTTAACCATTTAATATAAAGTTAATGAATTAGCGATATATACCTATTTATACGTATACTTACTTTTCTATTAAATTTCTTATTTATAATTTTTTATTTTTCTACTTAAATTATAATTAATAAATTGAGCTTAATTCCTAAATGAATAAATTAAACTATATAAGGAGCCATTTAGGTAACTCATTAAAAAAATTAACAAAAATACTAAATGATAATATTTAATAAATACAAAAAAATGCTAATAAAGAATGTCAAGTAGATGCTATTCATATTTGTCATTATTAGAGGTAATATGGATTGTGATCAAAGCAGTATCAAAGCATGGTTTAGGCTAAGTATTGAAACTCAATTGCGATATTGAACTTTAACATTAATTATGATATCTACTTCTTAAGAACCATCAAGAGATTCAAGTAATGTTTTATGATTTGTATAGTATCTGATGTAAAATATTTTATAACAATATACCATATAAAAAAAAGAATATTTAAGAAAATAAGGAATATTATAGCAAAACCTATAGTAACTAAATATGAAGGGTTGTAGCTTCACCTCCTTAATACATGAGGGCTAGAAATAGATGGCTAGTTTAAGAATAACTTAAAGCTCCTCTCTGAGCTATAAATTTATAATAAATAATAGAAAATTTTATATAAATGATAACACAAAATTCAAGCTAAAAATTACAGCAAAATTTAGAATAGAATTAAGAATAAGCTCGACAACAATCATTTCCCCTTACACCACCTCAAAATAGGCTTCAAATTGTTCATTTGTTTTTTAAACTTAAATCTTCTTGATATGATGTTGCTGATCTAATAATAAATCTTTATAGGTTCTTGGATCAAATTGATAGAATTGGAAAAATGAATATATATGATGAGGCAACCATAGTGGACTTAGTAGGAAATTAGTTGGATGATAAAGCATAGTTTTGGTATGTCCATCATATAGAAAAAAGAGATGTAACAACAACATTATTGGCATGGGAGCAGTTTCATCAAGACTTTGTTAACCATTATTTGCCACTAGGTGTTAAAGAAGCTAAAGTTAGGGAATTTGGATACCTGACACAAGGAGCAATGATAGTGTCCTAGTATGATGATCAGTTCATACAACTTTCTCGTTATACTTAGTATTTGATTCCAATTGGAAAGGCTAAGATGGAAAGGGTTGTCCATGGACTTCACGAT
This sequence comes from Sindora glabra, assembly GCA_020226215.1. Lineage (NCBI taxonomy): Eukaryota > Viridiplantae > Streptophyta > Magnoliopsida > Fabales > Fabaceae > Sindora > Sindora glabra. The sequence goes on from CM035235.1 coordinate 21,981,648, forward strand.
TATCTTTTTGGTCAAGTAGTGACCATTAACACCATTACTTACCAGTAAGCCCTAAACCAAGCCCTTCATATTGAACTTTGATAAAAGGAAAAAGAAGGGACCAATGAAAGAAAGAGACATGCACTTAAGAAATAAAGAGCTAGTAAGGTTTGGAATGCATTATCAACACAAGGAATAAGAGAACTAATCACAAGATGATTTGATAATCAAAGATTTTCTAAAAGAGCTAATAAAAATTGCCTTTCATCCTTCGTAAAAGTGCTAACTAACCTAACATTTTCTACAATTAACTTACCATAACAAAATGCATTAACTTATGTAGGAACTATCACCGTGGACCCTATAGGCATGAGATAAGGTTGTGTTTCAAAGGTAGATAAAAAGGATAGCTCTTGTGCTATGACTATAACAAATATGCTTGTGACATAAAAATATAACTTCCGTGCTATTACCTATGGTGTTTGGCTATGGGATAGGATAAGGTAAAAAAAGGTGTAAAGCAACTAGGTAATAAGTAAGAGCCTTTGCATTAACCAAACAAGAAGCTCATGCATTAAACACTATAGCAATAAATACTTTACTTTTAGAAGATCTTCTAATAAGAGTACTATTTAATCTTGAAGCTATACATTCATTTATAGTAAAAGATTTAGCTTTAAAGGTAGACAAACCCAAAAGTAATTTACTATAAGTATTAGTTATTACTACTCTAATTGGGGATATGTTAATAACCACTTATGAAATCAAAAAGTGTGAAACTAGAAACAATACGTATCCTATAATTGTATATTTAATGTTTTTAAACATGGTTGGTCATGATATAATATTAGAAATAAACTAGTTATCCAAATGTCATGCTTATGTGGATTATCACCATAAAATGGTCACCTATCAGTTGCTAGATGATATAACCTCAGTCTTCCAAGGTGAGTAATTGGCTATGATGCTAAATTTCATTTCTTATGTCAAAATTTGAAAACTAATAAAGAAAGGATGCACCATGTCAATAGCAATAGTAAGTGAAGCAAAAGTTAAAGTGATTAGGGTAAGTGTAGTTCTAGTGATAAAGAAGTTCCGATATGTGTTTCCTAAGGATTTGCTAGGGCTATTGCCAGATTAAGATATTGAATTCACTATAAACATAGTACTTGGAATTGAACCAATGTCTATATTACCATATTGCATGGTGCTTGTAGAACTAAAGAAGCTAAAAACATAACTATAGGATTTGATGGTAAGGGATTTATCTAACTCAGCATATCACATGGGGTGCATTTATACTATTTGTAAAGAAAAAGGATAGGTTTTTGCGATTATGCATAAATTATCTCTTTTTAAGTAAAGTTACCATTAAGAACAAGTATTTGTTGGCTAGAATGCTCCAAAGATGGTGTTTTGTATATGTTATAGATGCTTTGAATTTCTTGTAATGCCTTTTCAATTAACAATTACACTTGTAGCATTAATAGATGTGATGAACTACATTTTCAAACCCTTTTTGGATAAATTCAGGGTCATCTTTATGGAGGATATATTGGTGTATTCAAAAAGTAAAAAAAAGAGCATGCATAGTATTTATGAATTATCTTATAGACATTATAGAAAAAACTAGTTGGATCTTAAATTCTCAAAATGTGAATTTCGGATAACTAGTATCCAATTCTCAGGTGAGGTATTTACTAAGCATAAAAATTTGTTTAGTATTAAGAAATAAGGGCCTCCTAGAATAATATATAATTAATAAGGATTTATAAAAAGAATTAAGAAGAGCTTAATAGAGTTTATGGAATTTTTCCTTATCCTAGATGATTTATAGAGCTAAAACTTTACTATTACTTCAAGAATCTAGCAAGTATTTATTATTATCTCTCTTAGAAGTGTAGAAGAAGATGAAAATCACTCAAAAACTCACTCTCTACACAAGCTCACTATACTGGGTTATGGAAATTTTAGGCTTAAACTTTGTATTTATAAGCAAAATGGAGTGGTCACCAAGAATATGAGCTCATGTTTGCATTATCTTAGCATAATTCTTAGGGATATTCTGTACTTTCCCTCCAAGTTCTCACTTTAAGTCCTTTAATTATGTTGAAATTCTTTGTTTTCCTAAATTTTGCTTAAATGCTTTTCAACTAAGCCCAATTTCTTTCTTCCTCCATTTAACTTAAATAAAATTCTTTTCTCACTTTCATTTGACCATGCATGACCTTTAAAATAGGTGAAAATTTACATTTTTCCCCTTGAATTAATTCCAACTTATTCTTGAGTAAAAATACCAATTTACTTATAAACCTTATCAACCTTAAATTTTGAATACTTCTAATTTTCTCAATTTTTTTAAAAAACTTTTAATATATTTTCTATCTAGTACTACTAATAAATGTTATTACTATTAAAAATAAGTATTTTTATAAATTTTTCACTAATAGACACTATCTGACTTTATTCCGACTATTTATGTTTACAAGGTTTTTATTAGGTATTACAATTTATTGATGCTTCCATGTTAGGTGGCAAATTGTTGTAAGATTAGATACTTATTGATCCTATATTAGAGGTAAATGTAGTTGATGTGTCAATCAACTATATTGTGTTCTTCTTGATGTGATCCTAGCAGGCAAATTTGTTTAATGGAATTAAGGTAGATTTAAGTTCTATTGATGTTGGTATGCTTAAAAGTTTTTCAAGATATTCGTTTAGTAGAGAAGCTTATAATGTTAGTGTTCTTACTTTGGTTGATGAACCTTGTATATCTTCCAAATTTGGATGAAAAGTGTATATCTACAAATGTGTTCAAGAATAAATGTGGGATGGATAAATATTATCTAAATAAAATATAATTTGTACGAGTGGTTGATATTGTTACTTAGTTTATTAAATGCATTAAGCATTTTTATGAGCTTAATGAATTATATTTTTATGTGCTTTCCAAAATAAACTTGTTATTATTAGCTTTTTTTTATTTTCATGAGCTTAAAGGATGTATTTTATTGTTGCTTTAGAATGTAAAGGATTGGAATGTTTGCTTGCCACATAATGTTGATATTCTTCTACATAATAGAAGTATAGATAAACATGTTAATTCTTTGAAATATGTCTTGCAAACTTTTAAAATTGAAAAGATGAGTGACAATTTTAAAACATATTCTTTTTATATGAAAAGAATTACATTCTTGAGGAATGATGTGCGGCAAATACATAGAGTTGGGTGAACAAAGATATAAGATAATTAAAGAATGGCCTTCAGCTATGCTTTATAATGACATTAGAAGTTTTTATGGTTTAGCTAGCTTTTGTAGTAAGCTTGTGAAGGATGCTTATACTCTAGTTATACCATTGCTTTTGATAGCTTTCCCTAATTTTGCTAATTTTATATTTAATCTAATTGGTTGTTTGTTTTTGGTGTGAGTAGAAAAGAAGATTCCTAGATTAAAGGAAACTAAGTTACATCTAAATAAAAAGAGCTCATTCCGAGTTCTTAAAGAGAGAAATTAATTTCTCATGGTAAGCTTGATGTGAGAGCTTTTTTTAGTGTTCTTAATATTACTTTTTTTAATGTAAGTTTTAAAGATCCAAGGATGAATCTTTAAAAAAAAAGGATAATGTGCTTTTAAAGGAGGCAATCACAAAGAACAAGACTAAAAGGATTAAGAATGCACTTTAAGAAGCCAACTTAAAGCTTATAGGTGCTACTTAGATGAGAGTATGCCTTTGAGACAAAGCACCATCCACTACATTATTTTTACCTCTCTTAGGTTTTAAAAATATGGAAATGTCTCAGTAAAGCTCATTAACTTGGCATGTCTACTATTTAGGTTTTCTTACCCCATTAAATGCTTCAATGTCTTAATTGCACATAACAAAACAAACATAAAATTGTTAGCATTTTCATAGGCTTCCTTGTATAAAATAATTAGCTTAAAAGCATAAAAATACTCTTCATCCCACTTGCTTTTCTAATTGCCCACAAATTTTCTTTTCTTTTTTCTCTTTTTTGTTATACACCTACTTTCTTTTTCTATCACTTTTTTTACATCACTCTTTTTCTTTTCATCATTTTTATACTCCTCCTTCCTTTTCTTCTCTTGTTCTCTTTTCTTAATCCACTTAGTATTCCATGTCTCATGCTAAAAAAGTGTGTACCAAATGAATCTCATGCAATTGAAGAAGAACTATTTTAACCTAAATTTAAATTATCATACAAGAAATGAATGGTTGAAATTCTAAATAACTAGATTTGAGAATTAAGATCCAAGGAAGTTTCACTAACAAAGGTTCATTGGAAATGCTATGGAGTGGAAAAAGTTACATGGAAGCTAAAGTTGAATATACAGCAAAAATATTTGCAACTATTTGATAAGTACTGAGTTTAGAATCATGTAATCCTGTGGTGTCATTAGATTAACAAAGTTCTAAGAATTTGAAAACAAATTCTTCTAAAAAGAGAAGTATAGTTACATCTTCTCCAGAATTTTAAAATTTTATTTTATAAATGAAATAATTAATTATAATAATAATAATTAAAATGAAATTTTTAATGGAGTGAGTAAATTATAATAAGAAAATATAGATAAAATATTAGGTAAAAAGGAATTAATTAATTAATTAAATGAATTTTGAAATGAGAACTTTACATAAAATAATTGAGAAAAGGTAGATGAAATAGAATGCTTAAGGTTTAAAAATGTTTAGAAGTGAGTAATTAAGTAAAAAAGATATTTAAGGTAATTTTCCCATTTTACCCTTACCTTATTTCCCCTTTTATTTTTTTTAAATTAGCTAACTCCCCTTAGTCCCCTCAATCCTAAAATCCTTAAAACATCATCTTCCTTAGCTTATTTTTTCTTCTTCCTTTTTCTCATTTTCCTCCTCAATTAAGCAAAAAAAAAGCTAACACTCATCAAATCCTTCACAAAAACAAGGTAAAATCTTTGTTATGACTAAATTCTATTTTATTTTTCCTTTTTTGGGATTTGAAAGGTTTTGAATATTTAACCTAAAAAGGGAAATGAAACCATCTTTCTTCATCCTTTTTCACTAAATGTTTATAATCTAAGTGTTGATTTTCACTAATCAAGGATTTATTCTTATAGCATATTTCTTCTTCACTAATTAATTACATCATTTGTGGCATATTCATAATCACTTACAACTCTTATTCTACCTTTTCCAGATTATGACATGACTATCCTTTTATTGTCATTTTTGAATTTGCTAAATTTTGGGACAATTTATTTCAAGTTTTTATCATTTGGTATCAGATCTAGGTATCCTAATTTTTAAATTTATTTCTTTGATTTCATTCCTATTTATTTTATTTGTTGTACTTGTTTATTTAAAGTCCTCAATTGCAAATTGCTATCTCGTTATTTACATCTGTCTCAATCATTCATTATTGGTCTACATCATTTAGCAATTTCATTGAAGTCTTTGTCTTTCGATATTGTATTCATTTAGCAATTTCCTTAAAGGCCTTGCGTTCTTTTTATAGTAATGCTTTTGTCTTGTTCCATCTGATTAAATTTATGTTGTGCTTTGAAATTTGTGTCTCATTTACCCATTTTTAATTAGTCAATTAAGTGTTTAGTTTTGTCCATTTTAATTCTTTTGCTTTATTATCATTAATTATGTCTGATTGTTTTAAAACTTGAAAGTTAAATTATTCATCCATATTATGTTGTCTAATGGTATTATTACTCTATTTTACTTTTAATTAAAGTCTTTTATCATTATGATGATGTGCAAGTTAAGTTTAATTCAATTTATTACTACCTTAAGTCAATTCCATTTGAGTTATAATGTTGTCCTACTTTAAGTCTTCAATTTTCTATTTATCTATTCATGCGAAACTATTTAATTCTTTGATATGTGTCATTTCTTTTAATTATCCATTTGCTAAAGTCATTGGTGCAATCTTATAAATTGTGTCTTAGTTAATGTTAACATTTAATTTCTTTTTATGTTGCTACTTTCATATTCTGCTATCCATTTTTTGGTTCTGTACAAATAAGTCAATCCCAAATCTTCAATTTAGTTTAATGTTAATTACTTTGAGTTTTGCTTTGTAAATTATGTCTTCCATTCAACATTATAATCTCATTTTCCATGACACATTGTTAAGTTGCTATGTATTTTTAAGTTTATCCAAATTTTAGTGGTCTAATTCACCTTGTTTTAATTCATTTTACCTAGCCCATTATGTGTCATTGTTTGGATATTCTCTACCTTATTATGTCATTTTGCTATCCAAAATTTGGTGTTGTTGAGCTGATTTTATGTAGTTACTCCTAGTTAGAGTTATAGAATTTTAAGTAATACAAAAAACAAAAAAAAAAGAAAGTTTAATGTTGAAATGATATGCATTGTGTGAAAAATAGTGTTGAAAATTAGTGTGTTTGGAAGAAAAACAAAAGAAAAGAACAATGATGATTTAAAAGTGGTAGTTTAAAAGAAAAAAAACTATAAAAAATGGTCTTTTCAAAAAGCAAAAAAAAGAATAATAAAAAGTGCTAGTCATTATTTACAAAAGAAGTAAAAAAAATATAAAAAAATTATTGAAAAAAGTGTTTGATTGAAAAAAAAATCAAAAAGAAGTTGTAAAATATGAAAAGTAAAAGAAAACTATTGCTATACATTGAATGTTTTGCACTATCATTAAACTTCTCATTTTTTAGCCATTTTTTGCCTTAATCTCTTCGTCCTAAATCTTGAGTCATTAGGTTACCATAATTTTAAGTTCGTGTCCTTTCTTATCGATTTTAGTCATAAAGTCCTTGAGTCCATCTTAGTTAAAATTCTTGAGTCTTTATGTCTTAAGTCTTATTTTTTATCTTTATTTAATTGTTTGACTTTAATTATTGAGTTCTAATTAGTGCCCTTTCTCTAAAGTGATGCTTATTAAGTCTTAACTAATTCCTTTCTTTGATTTCCCATTTATTGATTCTTTAAATGTCTTATTTGATTTCTCAAGTTGTGTGAACCATAATTACTGAAATTGATTATCACAATTAAGGAATCTTATTTGGTTATGTCTCCTAATTCTTAAAGAACTACATGAGGTTACTATTTATTTACATATGATGATGCATAACTTCTTGATATGTGTTATGAATTTTAAGAAAGAAATTTTAACAAATCCATATGAAGATAATGTTATGTGCAAAAATTCAATTGGAAGGATAATAAATTAAAGGAAATAGCTTTTTCTTATGCTTATAGAAGGATTATGAGAGTTAATCATGGCAACAAGTTTGTTCAAATAATCCCTAATTGAATTGTTAGTAAAAACATCAACTTAAAGGTTTTCAATAATATTTTCAACAAGAAAAGTTAAGCTTGTGCTACATTTTTTTATTCCTTGATCATGGTTTTCCTATTAGATTTTCCTAATAAGGTTTTTAATAAAGCAAATTATTTGCTAAAAGAACCATGTACTCTTTTTTCTTTATTATGATTTTTTTCCATTAGCTTTTTCCTAGTGAAGGTTTTAATGAGTCATATTCTTTATGAAATTGACATTCAAGGGAGAGTATTATAAATACTTATTTATGTGGAAGCTCATAAAATATCTTTAATTTATTTATTAGTTATTATAATTGAGATTTACTTAATTTTTTATTGTAATTAGTTAGTGATTTCACTATTTACTTATATTAATGATTTGAATATTATCGCAACTTATATATAACCTCCAAAGGTAGCAAAGTATTTGGAAAAATAGAGTTTAAGATAAAAGAGTTTGAAAAACTAAGTTTTACCTTGGCATACAAATCAAGCATTTAAATTATGAGACATTTCTTTATTAATCATCTAATTACTTGGTAGAAATAAAGATTCATTTCAAACTCCAAAGAATAATGAAAAATTTTGTTAGTCTTGAAGTACCATAATATTTTGCAATTAATGCACTATTATAGTTTACTAATAATATACATTTTAATATTACTTTTAGGTAAGTCTATTACAAAATATAGTTCTTTTCCAACCAAAAGATATGAAATAAAACTAAACATATATTTTTGGTATCTCTACAAAAAATTAAAATGAGATTTATTTTTTTTTTGTATAAATTTTGAGTCATAACTATTTAGTTATTGAGAAGCATAATTTTTTATCCACACAAAGTTTAATCACATGTTACTCTTTGTTTACATATTAAATATGATGATACATTGCTTCTTAATATTTGTTGTAAATTCCAAGAAAGAAATTTTAATAAATTCATATGAAGATAATGTTATATGTAAAAGTTCAATTAGAATGATAATGTATCAAAAGAGACAGCTCTTTCTTATGTTTACAAAAAGATTATGAGAGTTAATCATGACAACAAGTTTGTTCAAATGATCCCTGATTGAATTGTTAGTAGAGACACCAACTTAAAAGTCTTAAATGATATTTTCAACAAAAAAAGTTAAGCTCGTGCTCTACTCTTTTCCCTAACCATAGTTTTTCCCATTCCTAACAAGGTTGTTAATAAGGTAAATTATTTGCTAAAAAAATAATGTACTATTTTTCCTTCATTATAGTTCTTTTCCACTGGGTTTTTCCTAGTGGAGGTTTTAACAATGCATATTCTTTACAAAATAGACATTCAAGTAGGAGTATTGTATTACTCCTCTATTAATTGGTAATAGTCTCATACCTTTCATGATTTACCTTATTCAGGTTTAATAAAGGATTTATTATCATTGATGCAAAAATAGGTACTACAATTTACTTTATTTAAACTCAAGATATATATGTATTTACATATTTAGAGATAGGTTTTGCAACTAACTTTATCTTAACTTAATAGGTATTTATATTTACCATTTAATTCCTTATATAAGAACTACCACATTTTATCTTATTATTAATGATGATATATACTTACTCATAGGTATTTACTTATAACTTACCTTTCTTACATTTAAGAATAATTATCACAATATTTGTCCATTTACATTCTTTTTAATGTTAGTTCAAATTTCTCTAATATCATTGCCCTTTTGGATTCTCTTTAATGTTTGTTCAAATGTCTTTGCATTACTTTCTTAAATGAAATATTATTATCTTCATTTTCAAAATAAATATTCTTTATTTGAATATTCATAGTTTGTAAATTTTAGAGTACAATATATAAAGTGCATTATAGTTTCACTCAGAAATATTAATTCACTTTTTTTATATGCTAATAAACTTACCCCATTTAAAGTTTATTTAAAAAAAAAGCCAAACCACTTTAGTATGGATAATTAAAATGAACCTTCTTTTAGTAAATTTAACTTTGCAACATGTAAAGTCACTTTCATGTTTGCTTCCTTTAACCACACTATTCACATATAAGTTAGAATAATTGTATCATCTCACAATTCTAATTTTTATTTTTATGATATCCTTTGTATCATTCATATAGCAAGTCATGTTTTTATTTACCCCAAGGTTAGACATGACGAGTTTTGATAATGATAAATAGGTGTTACAATAGTATTGTATGTCTTATGCTAAAGTGATATATATTGTACAAGTTTTAATAGGTATACTATATTATGGTTAATGCATATATATAATATGATGATTATGCATATTCTTGTATTAATTTGTTATGTGACTTATGTGTGAATCATGCATCAATATCTTGATATGTTTAATTGGACTAATTATATAGTTTACAAAGTTTATGTCTATTATGAAGGAAAGTTCAAAATAAAGAAGAGTGAGTATTGAAGTAAAGCAATCAAAGATCTTGTCATGCTTAACTCAAGAATGAACAAGTAAGAAACATAAGAAAGAAGATATGATCCAAGTATTAAAGGATGACAAGATTCAAGCTTGAAAGCATCAAGAAAAACTTAAGGACTTATTCTGTATAATTTTTTATTTTAGGCTTAGACTTTTTTGTAAAATAGAGTATTTCAAGATATAAAGCTCAAACATATTTTTATAATCTAAGTTTGATTAAAATGTTTTGAAAACATAACCCACAATTATATTTTTACAAGATAGCCTATAGGGACACTTTAAAAACTAATGAGATATAAAGTTTTGATCTTTTTAATTTTGACTTTTGATCACTTTTTTGATCATATCTTATAAAATACTTATAATTTGATTGTCAAACTTCTTTCATATGAAAATAAACTTAAATAACTTTTCATAGACATATTATTTGCTTAAAATGATTAAGATATAAAATAATTATGATTTCTTTAAATTAAGTCTAGAAATAAGTTTTTTGCATTTTAATCTTTTCTAATCTTTGCTCATTATTTTAATCATGTCTCAAAAACTATAAATGGCATGAGTATGAAATTATTTTTATTGAAAATAGATTCAAAGAGCTTTCTATGGACAAGTCATCTGCTTAAAATGATCAAAGTATGAAAGAGTTATGAATTATATAATTTAAGTTTCAAAATCATATTTTTACAGATCCACTTTTTTTTTACCTTTGCAAATTATTTTAGAGATATCTCAAACATTACATTAGATATGAGTATAAAACTAGTCCCAATTAAAAGCAGACTTAAATAGCTTTCCAATAATAAGCTATTTGCTCAAAATGGACTTAAAATGAAGAAGTTATGATCTTTTGAAGTTGAGTTTGCAATTCTATCTTTAGGAATTGATTGACTAATCAATTTTAGATAGCAGAGACAAAACTTTTTATCAGAATTGAATAACCAATTGATTTTGACTATTCTGTTGTGCGTATAATGGCTATAAACAATAGTTTACATTTCTAACTACCCTAATTGGCTATAATACTTCATAAGCTTTATATATAAGCTAAAAAAAATCAAATACAACAAAGACAGAGCATGAACTTTAGCCTTTAACATCATTTTACTCTTATTTCATCTAAATCATGATTTAAGCTTTACTTTGTGAAATTCTTCAATTCTAAAAGCTTCATTTATTTCATCTACTTTATAAAAGAGTTTATTTAAGTCAATATTCATATTGTATTATTTTCTAATTGTAAAGAGTGGGGTATCCCTTAGAGAATATTTGAGAGGGTGAGGAATCCTTTGTAAAAAGTGAATTTGCTAAAGGAAGAGCAAAAACATGTAAAAAGGCTTCTTCAAGTGCCTGATTTAAACTTGTAAGGAGAATGGATTGGAACACAAGCTTGGAAAGCTTGAAGAATAGATATACACCTTAGAGAGGATATTCATGGGAGGAACCTCTATAAATTATTGTGCTTGATCTCTTTATCTTGTCTCTTTATTCTTTTGCACTTTGCTCTATTTTTATTAGGACATGCTCTATTTTGTTGTTATTATTTGTTGAATATATTATGTTTAAATGCCTAAGTTGATACTTGGATAATTAAATGCTTAAAAGGGATATATATCTATGCATATGCTTCTTATGACTTGTTTATGTATAGTTTATGAAAATGTTGAATATATTGTGCTTCAATATTGATCTTAATCCTTAAATGATTGAATAGTTGAAATAGAAATTCATCTATGCATTGCCTTCTTAATTCTTTATATGTACATAGTTCAATGAGTTACTATGCATAAGTGTATTAAATTATTATATATTTTGTACAAACCTTTTTATTATATTATATTGGATTTGTATTTTGATAAATTGTTTATACATAGTTGAATAAGTTAATTTATACTTATTCTTTGAATTATCATATCTTGAATGCAAACATCTTTATAGAGCTCTCTCGGAATTGTTTGAATTAAAATTATCCTCATAACTTCACAAAATCAAAGGGTTTTTAAAGGGGATTCCAAAAATATTAGTAGTTTTAAAAACATCTAATTCACCCTTATCTTGAGTGTAGGTTGCCAAGGCCTACAATTGGTATCAAAGCTTTGAGCTCTTGTTTAAAGGACATAACCATCTTAAGAGGATCCATAGTAACCTTTGATGGCAACTCTTTAAAAGAAAACTTTAATACTTCAAATGCTCTGATGTTTGAATATATTGATATTTCTAAACCTTTCTTTTTTGGTGATTCATATTTTAAAGTTTAGAAAGGAAAAATGGAATGTTATATACAGGCCTTTAATTTTGATGCATGGGATATCATTGAGGATAGTTTTACTTTAAAACTAAGAAGTGAATAGGATGAAGATTATAAAAGGAAATTCATTTTGAACATTAAAATAATGAAAATTTTGCATAGTAATTTGAATGATGATACTTATGCTAAAGTGTCTAAATGCTCTAATGCCAAAGAAATTGGAGACATTCTTAGTGCTTATTATCTTGGTAATAATATTTCTATTGGCAAGAATGTTTATGATAAGAAAGAAAAGGAAAATCTTGAAGAGGATGTGCAAGAGTGTGAGATATGTTCAACACCTTTCAATGAAGAATTCAAAGATGAAAGGAAGGATGGTTCTAATAATAAGTAAATAAAGCTTCAAATAGAAAATTCATTCTCTATGGTTCAAAAGGACTTAGAGGTACATGATTCTAATTTTAATGCTAGTCCTTCTGATAATGACTTATATGCTTTTAGTGAATTGTATAATGATAGAATATCCATAGAACTTGATTGCTCACCTTCTTGTGACTTTGAAATTGAGAATAAATTACCTAAAAAGGAAGTTGAACACTCAACTTGTGCACTTTTTAAGCCTTTAAGTGAAGATATAGATTTTATCTTTAAAAACTTAAGAAAACCTCTTGCCAAGTTTAAATTAAAGTGCAATTTCTACAAAAAGCTAAAGTTTTCTAAATGTGTCTTTCATGAAAAATCAAATTCTAGAGAAAATTCTAATGTTTGCAATTACTATGGTTATGAAGTCATATTTCTCACTTGTGTCCTATTAGGAGAAAATCTTGTGTCAAAAAGAAGGAAATTTAAGTTTCTAAGGTATTTAAATGCTTGAATACTAATATTAAAGGACCCAAAATGAAATAGGTACCAAAATATCCTTTTAATGATTTAATTATACAAAAAATTTCATATGAAGGGGGCAATTTGGTTAAAAAAAGAATGAGACTTCAATAAAAGCTTAACCAAAGCAAATAGATAGAAAAAGAAGGTTTGGAATAACTAGAGCCTTTCAAACACATAATGGTGTTATTTTAAAGTTTAAACATTTTAGAAAGAAGCAATGGGTAAGAAAAAGTAATCTTTTTATTATAAAAGATAAGATATTAATTCCTTAAACCTCTTGTGTTACTTTATTTGATATTTATTGAAAAAAAAGTTGTTGACTTTAAAATGTGAGCATTGCTTGAAGGTTTTAGTTCAACTTGTATGCATAAGAGTTATCCTTTCTTGATTATAATCACAAGCTCAAGAATTTTTATTAAGGATTAATTGGAGTTGAAAATGTTGATTTTAGAGCTTTCAGGAAGAAAGGAATTAAGTGATCAATCGATTCAGTAGTGACTAAATCGAGTGACTAATTAATTTTGTGATACATGCCCACATGATCCGAACTAAGTTAGCAATCGATTTAGTGAAGCATGATAGTCAGAATCAAGTGACTAATTATTCTGAGAAAGTGTTGATCATTTCTAGAAATCTAAAATCGATTTGGCACAATCTGTGAATTTAAAATTGTAGGATGTGAATCAAATGACTAATTGATTCATGTATGAATACATTCATACATGAATCAATTAGTCAATCAATTTTACAAGTCTTCTATATAAGTGACCAAGTGCAATGACAATTTCATTTTTTTCCACCTTTATTTCATTGAAATCAAAATGCATGATTTACTTCATATTTATATGCCCATAGCCCTTTGATGATATAACTTAATATAAGGGTATGCTATACTTAGTATATTTTTCATTGAGTTTCATTATCTATCACTTATATAGGGAAGATATGCAAATGCTTTGGAAATAATTTTCAAGAATACGATCATTATGCTCACATGTTTGGATTGACTAATCTTTCATGAGCATATTAGTTTGATATTCAGCTAACCCTCATGGAAAGAAGTGTGATACTACCGTAAGTATAGTATGAAATTGGAAAACAAGTTCAACTTGAGGCTAGATTAACTCAACTTTCATAATAAAGTTAACTTCTTCAAATAAGAATGAGATTGAAAAGATTGGTACACTCAATCCTATCTTTATGCTTAATATGCCATATATCATTCTTAAGTTTGGATAGTTGAAGATTAAACATATCATTGATATATTTGACTTTATCTTTAAGATGATATGTGTTCCTTATGCTAAATAAATGTTATTTCTTACATTAAAGCAAATATGTCACTTGTGTATCCTAAAAGTTTATATACTTATGTTTGAATTTGGAAACAGATAGCTCCATGATTTTTTGAAGATAAAAATATACAAATGTTTGAAAATGAGCTCATTTCATTTATGGGCGCATATTTATATTCTTAATGGTTGGTCATATCATTTGCTCTTATATGCTTGTTCCCTTAAAATGGTTATACGTGTTTGAATGATTCCATGTATTTTCTAAAATCATAGATTAGCTTTTGAATTTTTTAAAAATCCTTATTATTAAAAAAAGATTTCATTTAGATTTCCTTTGTCTCCTTAAAAGTTCAAAGTTACAGGATTGATGATATAGTACTTACTAGATATTCTCTATCAATCATGTACATATTCTAAGAAGTGCTAGAATAATGCTTATAGCTACCATTCATTTAAGAATGTTTAGAATTTATTTGGTATATCCTAATCTCTTATCTCAAGTTATCATGTTTAAAAGCTTGAATGATGCTATCTTTTCCTTAAGATGTCTTTAGAATTTGATTTGTATAATTCTAGTCTCCAATCTTGAGATTTGTGCTTAAAAGTCTGTAAGATTCCTTATGAGATAACTCAAAAGATTAACTTTAAAAGTATAGAGTATTAGTGGAGTTGGAAGATCAAATAATAACTTGAATATGCCTTCACTTGATCAAACAATGGTTTCTAATCTTTCTCTAAAAGTAAGCCCACTAAGGAAAACTTATCTCTCATCAAGATCAATGATGTTTACCTCACAATTGATGAGAAAAAAGATCACTATAACCATGGAGCACCATATATTACTATAATCAATGAGTATCTCTATCCTTATTCTTTTCTTATGAGTTATAAATCTTTATATTGCATTATACTCTTAGTTTACTTGCTCTTTGTTAGTTAGGATATAATCATGAAAAATATTCTTGGTTATGATGAAAAAGTGCCTAATCATTGTTGCTACATGATCATTGTTATCACTATAAAGAAAGGTTGATAATTTTTATCTCTTTTATACTTATTGCATATTCTTTCATAATATGCTTAAGTAAAGTCTTTTAATTGCTTGGAACTAGTACTAATCTTGCTAATACGTAAAATATTTACATATTTATTTTCCCTTGTATGATGCATTTTTTGATGTTATCTTATTTAATTTAATAAATTTAGTTGCATTTTGTGAATGGGTCTTAAATTTGAAATGAAATCAAATCTTTTAGATAATACTGTATTTTGACCTTGTTTCAGGTTTTAGGGCATATTTGGAGTTCTGGATGTTGGATTGGGTTGTTCTTTATATGGTTAAAAAGCTAAGAAAAATTGCTACAATTTTCATGTTTAAAGAAAAGCCCAGTTCAACCTTTAAGGATCTCAAATTCTGCTTGGAAAATAAAATAGTAGTTTTGGTAAAATCTGACCTTTGCATACTAATTTGACCATAACTTGAGATATAAATGTCAAAATTATGAGTTCTTTACGGAATTTGAAAGCTAAAATCCTATTATACAAATCCTATGTTCACAAGAAGATGTGAATCTATCATTTAGGTGATAAAAAATTACTAACAAATTAGAAGAATGATTACTGCAAAAATCAAGAAGGGTAGTTAAAGATCATGAATGGTATCTAAAGAGCATGATTGGTAGCTAATGGTCAAGATCTATGACTTGTAGCTGATCCATTCACCTATAAATAGCAAGGAACAGATTTCATTTGGGATTCATTCATCTTAGATAGTAGTTTAGTTCATGCATTTTTAGTTCTTCTTGTATGCCTCCTACATGGAAGGCTAAGTTGTCATCCTATATGGAAGGTTTTACCTCCTACATGGATGGATAGTATTTCTATTTTCATGCATTTATAATTGTATTTTTACGTTTGTATCATGAATGTGATGATGCTTTTATTTTATTTTGAGTTTATTTTTAATTTCATTATGTTCTAATTTTTCATCTTCCTAGGGTGATGACGTAACTTGATAATAACGGATTGAATTATAATATATTAAAACAAATTTCAATTTTTTTCTCCTAGATTGAGTTTTAATTATTGCTCTTAATGCTTTCAATTGATTGGCCACTTTTTGAATGAATTTATTATGCATGTTGAGATCGGAAGGAGATACATGTGTATGGAACCTATAATTAAAACCGTAAATTACATATGAAATAGAAATATATTCATATAGTTTATGTAGTCTTAATGGGTTCCATAAATCCTAATGCATGATTAGTTGTTTTAATTCACATAGAAATATAATAAATTAGCAATTAATTATAGAATTACTTAACCTTGGAAGAGGCTAGTAATTAATTTAGGAAAACTCGACTATCAATTAAGGGAGTTAAAATTGAATTAGCGTAAATAGATGATTCAATTCAAAATTGTTAAGTGAAGTCTGATCCCTAGGACCTTTATTCATATTTATCTTACACCAATTGCATTCCTTTTTATTTTTATTTAGTTACTTAATTTTCAACTAATTGATTTATCAAATAGTATTAAGGTTATTAATTTTAGTACTTAGTGAAACAATCCTCGTGGGAATGATACTTAACTTATCACTTTATTACTTGTTTACAATGGTGTACACTTGCACTAATTGACAAATCATTTCATACATAACACTTGCTTTCTCATAAAGGAAATTTATTAAGGAGAAATGCATGCATAAGATTATTTCAAATGATTTCCTTTTATTACTTTTTTCATATTAGTTTGGAAAGAAAAAGTCATTGATTTTAAATTGCTTGAATATTTTATCATCTTGATATATTATTTTTAAATGACCATGTTTTGAAAGATTTGGTTTCAATAAAGTATTTTGAAAGGGTGAGCAATTCAAATGCTTTCTTATTAGATTAAAAAAGGTTTATGATTACCTTGTTTATAGATATAATTATATATTTTGATAAACATACATGTTTTGATCCTTTATGCTCATCATATTTCTAATCCATTTCATATCTTTTGAAAAGGAAAGCATATTTTTAAAACTATAAGAAAATTAACATTATTTTTTTAAGAGAGGGCTTATGTAAAATTGATAGCATGATTTGATATGGAGCTTTGAAATTATGATCTATACTATAGCTCACATTTCTCTTGACATAAAGGGCTTCAAATGTTTTTACATATCATGTCTATTCATGCTTACTCAAAGAAAGAAGGTAAAATGTTATATATTTTGATTTATTTATTTGACAAATGTTTTTTCATATGATAATAATATGGAATCTTTGACAATCTTATTAGGATCATATGACACAAATATGCACTTGCTTACAAAAGATGAATAATATGGTTTCCAATAATGTTTATCTTTTTATAGAGAAAAAGAAAAGAAAAAGATGATAATGGAAAAGAAAGGAGAATATAATGACATTAATTGCTTCAATATGTTTGGTTATCAATTTCATTAGTATCAAATAGAAGGAGAAGATAATGATATTACTTATATGACATCACTTACTTTGATATGATTGCTTATCCTTGTTATTGATCTTAAATAGGGGAAGAAGAAGAAGGAAAAAAATATGCTTTGTGCTTAATATTTGATATCATCATATACTTACTAGATTAAATTTTTGTCTTAAACATATTTTTCTTTAGTGTCATTATAAAAAAAAGGGAGAATGTTAACCCCAAGGTTAGATATGATGAGTTTTGATGATGATAAATAAATGCTACAATAGCATTATATGTCTTGTGCTAAAATGATATATATTGTAAAAGTTTTAATCGACATATTATATTATGGTTGATGCATATACATGGTATGATGATTATACATGTTTTTGTACTAATTTATTATGGGACTTATATGAGAATCTTGTATCAATATCTTAATATGCTTGGTTAAACTAACTATATAGTTTGAAAAGTTTATGTCTATTATGTAGAAAAGTTCAAAATAAAGAAGAGTAAGCATTAAAGTAAAGTAATTAAAGATCTTCTTATGCTCAACTCAAGAATGAACAAGTAAGAAATATAAGAAAGAATATGTGATACAAGTATTGAAGGATGACAAGATTCAAGTTTAGAAGCATTTAGAAAAACCCAAGGACTTAATCGATATAGTTTTTCATTTTAGGCTTAAACTTTCTTCCAAAATAGAATATTTCATGATATAAAGCTTAAATATGTTTTTGTAATCTTAGGTTAATCAAAATGTTTTGAAAATATAGCCCACAATCATGTTTTTACAAGATAGCCTATGGGGACACTTTAAAAATTAATAAGATAAAAAGTTTTAATCTTTTCAATTTTCACTTTTAGTCACTTTTTTATTTTATCTCACAAAATAATTTTAATTTGTTTATCAAACTCTTTTCACATGAAAATAGGCTCAAATAGCTTTTCATGGAGATATCATTTGCTTAAAATGATTAAGATATGAAAGAATTATGATTTCTTCAAATCGAGTCTAGAAATCAGTTTTCTACATTCTAATCCTTTCTGATCTTTGCACATTATTTTGATAATATCTCAAAAACTACAAGTGACATGACCATGAAATTATTTTATATAAAAATAGACTCAAAGGGTTTTCCATGGACAAGTTATTTGCTTAAAATGATCAATATATTAAAAAGTTATGAATTATATAAGTTAAGTCTTAAAATCATATTTTTTTAGATCCATTCTTTTTGACCTTTGCATATCATTTTAAACATATCTCAAGAATTATATTATATATAGGCACGAAATAGTCCCATTTGAAAGTAGACTTAAATATCTTTCTAACAATAGGTCATTTTCTCAAAACAGACTTCAAATGAAGAAGTTATAACCTTTTAAAGTTGAGTCTGCGATTCTACCTTTAGGAATCGATTGACTAATTGATCATGACTATTTTGCTACATGTATAATAACTACAAAGCGGCTACTTTTCATTTTTAACTACCCCAAATGGCTATAATACTCCATATGCTTCCTATATAAGCTAAGAATCATTTAATACAATAAAGAGAGAGCCTGAACTTCAACCTTTAACATTATTTTACTTTTCGTTCATCCAAATTATGATTTGAGCTCTACTTTGTAAAATTCTTCAATTCTAAGAGCTTCATTTGTTTCATCCACTCTTAAAAAAGTTTATTTAAGTTGATATTCATCTTTTATTATTTTCTAATTGTAAAAGGTGAGGTATCTCTTAGAAAATATTTGAAAGGGTAAGGAATCCCTTGTAAAGAGTAAATTTGTTTAAGGAAGAGCAAGAACATTGTAAAAAGGCTTCTTTAAGTGCTTAATTTAAACTTGAAAGGATAGTGGATTAAAACACAAATTTGGAAAGCTTGGATAGTGAATGCACATTCAAGGGAAGAACCACTATAAATTCTTATGCTTGATCTCTCTACTCTATCTCTTTATTCTTCTACACTTTACTCTATTTTTATTAGGCATGCTCTATTTTATTGTTGTTATTTGTTGAATATATTATGTTTGAATGCTTATATTAATACTTGGATGATTAAATACTTAAAAGGGATATATATCTATGCATATGCTTTTTATGTCTTATTTATGTATAGTTAGTGAAAATTTTGAATATATTATGCTTCAATATTAATCTTAATCCTTGAATGATTGAATGGCTGAAAGAAAATTTCATTTATGCATTGGCTTCTTAATTCTTTATATATGCAGAGTTGAATGAGTTGCTTTACACAAGTGTATTGTATTGAATTATTATATATTTTGTGCAAATCTCTTCATTAGATTATATTGGATTTGTATTTTGATAAATTGTTTATACATAGTTGAATAAATTAATTTGTACTTCTTCTTTGAATTATTATATCTTGAATGCAAACATATTCATAGAGCTCTCTTGGAATTATTCGAATTAAAATTATTTTCATGGCTTCCTAAAATCCAAGGATTTTCAAAGAGGATTTCAAAAATGTTATAAGTTTTAAAAACACTCAATTCACTCCCCTCTTACGTATAGGTTACCAAGGCCTGCAATTTTTGTTATTGATAAAAATTTATTTTATTTGCATAATTCCATAAATCATTATATAATAAACATAACTTTCTTATTAAAAAAAAAGATAAGAGCATAGAAAAGTAAAGCAATTGTCAAATAATAAATCCCTTATCCTATTTCTATTAGATTTTGAAATTTAAAAGAAATAAAAGGATAACTATCAATAAATATAATTGTATCAAAATTAATTAATGACAACAAGAATGAAAAATTGCACCAATTTAAATTGTGCTCTCCTTCTATGATAATAATTCTCCTTGATATGCACATTGTCCATATCTACTTTACCATTGTATAAAAGAATAATCATTGACTTTATTTTAATTCAATTTGAATTGAATCTCTCATGTTATGCTTTAACTAGGATCTCCTCATTTTTTCTTCAAAAGATCTTATTATTTTGTCTTTAAAATTCAAATGCACACTTAAACTTAGTGAGTTAGTGAAACAATTCCAAAGGATATCAAATACGTAAATTATTCCCTGTTATCTCCATGTCTATAATAGCACATTCATAAAATAAAAGTTATTGATGTAATCTATGAATATCCAAAACATCATCATCACCTTTTAAATTTGATTAGAAAAATTAAATGTCATAATCCATAACAATACTCACAAGAAATATAAGTGTATGAAAATTGAAATTTTATCTCATTAAATGAAAAAATTTACAAAAAAACAATTTATCCTATATTCAAAATTTTAATTTTTTAAAAATTTCTCCATGTTCTAAAGTAAAATTCTTTGAAAAAAGATTACTATTTTAAAATTATTAGGAGATATTTAGAAAATAGAGAAAAATAAAGAGATTAGAAAATTTAAAGGAACAAAATTGTTAGGCAAGGTGTATATAGAAAATTATCTTTAGGATAGTAATTTTCCCAGTTAGTTACAAATGGTTTCATAGAAAATCTAGCCCTAGGATATAATGTCTAACCCAGGGTCGTGCCTTTGGATAGGTAAATAAAGCACTTGGCTTAGGCCCCTACTTTTTGTTAGGCCCCAATTTTTCCTAGATTCCACTTATATTTTTTTATTTTGTATAGTCATTGATTAATTAGTTAAACTTCAAATCTAATAGTAATTACTCTCTTTAGGATTATTTGTATAGTTATTACCGTTGACTATATAATCTGCAGCTAATTAGGGATTTTTTGTATGATTATACAAAATAATTATCGTTTTATTTCCCAATAAGTTACAGATTTTTTGTATAATTATACAAAATAAATAACTTATAACTACAAAAAAATTAATTATATATTAGTAATCCAACAGTAATTACTCTCTTTGAAATTATTTTCTAATTAGTGACAGATTTAAATGTGTTATTAAGGAATAATTATTTCCCAATAATTAGGGAATAATTACCATTTTATTCTCTAATTAGTTACGAATTTTTTGTATGACTATAGAAAATAAATGACTAATGAATTTAAAAAAATTAGTTATATGTTAGTAATTTAATAGTAATTATTCTCTTTAAGATTATTTCCTAATTAGCTATAAATTTGAATGTGTTATTAAGGAATTATATATTAGTAATTCAATGATAATATTGTATTTACACATTATTACTAATTAATAATTTCTAATATTATAATTTATAATAGTTATCTTTTTAACTATATATATCACAATTTTTCAACATTTTCTCTTCAAATTTTCTGAGCTCTCATATTTTGTTCTCTTTTCTCACTCTTATCTTCATACTCTTTTAAAGTAAATTTTCAAAATGAATTAATATCAAATTGTTGCAATAGATAGTATGATGTGCAATTCTCTTTGTTTTTAAGTATTTAGATTCTATCATTTCATCATTTTTTCTTATCTACTTTACCCATATATTTTATTTATATTTTTATTATTGTTTTTATTTTAATACTTTGTAGCAATAGAAGATGCCAAATAGAAAGTAAAATCTAGTTTTGAAAAATTAAAGAAAAAAGAAAAGTTGAAAGTTAATTCAATCTTAGTGTGGTACTCTTGATGACTTTTACCAATGAATATTGTGAAATGGACATAGAGCCCAAATTTTGTGAAAAGCATGTAATTTATAGAAAATGACATTTTAATAAAAATATTAGTAATGAGATTATACATTCAGTTGAAGATTCTTTTCATATTGAATATTTTTCATACATATTGGATCAATCTATTTCTTCTATTAAAACTCAATTCAAATAATTTTTAAAATATGAAACTATCTTTAGTTTTTTATTTGAATCCTAAAAATTTTAAAATTTGGATAAGGATCAATTGCAAACATATTGTATTAATCTTGAAAAGTTTTTAAGTTTTAGTGAACATTTTGATATTGATGGTCTTGATTTATTTTCATAATTGAAGGTATTAAGAGAAATATTAGCAAAAGAAATTAATACTCCAATAGAAGTATTAAATTATATTAAAAGATTAGATTTGTTTCCAAATACATGCATTACCTATAAAATATTATTGACAATACTTGTAACGGTTGTTGTTGCCGAAAGAAGTTTTTCAAAATTAAAATTACTTAAATCCTATATAAGATTAACTATATTACAAGATAGATTAAATAGATTAGTCATATTATCTATTAAGAGTGAAATATTAGAATTACTTGATTATAAAATTTTGATAAGTGACTTTGTAACTCAAAAAGTTAAAAGAACAATGTGAGAATTTGATGATTTATATTATACTAGGTCTTTTTAATAATTTTGCCTAAGGCTCCAAAATGTCTAGACATGACCTTGGTTTAACCAAGAATAAAACATTGCAATTCTCCTTTTCTTATAATCAAAATCAACTCAATAGAAATTTAAGAGGAAAATACACTTTTCTTATAGTGAGAAGATAAAATAATAACATTTTTTTATAGAGTAATAATACTTTTTCATGAAAAATAATATAAATAGACATTGGCTTTGAAAGGACACAAGTTTTCATTTCAAAACTCACGACTTTTCATTTAAAAAAAATTATAACTTTACATTTGAAAAGATAAATTTTTTATTAACACCTTTTTTAAGAATAATTTATTATTATTAGATAATATAAAAAACACAACATATATACTTTTAATAAATATTCACTTTGCCTTAATTATTTTAATCCATACAAAAATATTTGTAATTGGATTAAATATATTTATCAAGGATTTAAGTTGCATACTTCAAGCATTTGAAATCCTTCATAAATTTTTATATAACATCTTTGTCAATTGTCTCTTGTGAAATAAGATATATTAAATCCATTAAATACATATTAAGTTTTAATATATTACTAGAAATTGTATTCACTACATATAAATAAATATTATTCATAGCCAATGACAACTATTGAAAAACTTTTATATTATAAATCATACTTTCTCTTTACAATTTCAATTTTCTTATTTTCTTAGCACAATTATATGTTTATACCTTTTTAACTTCACATCTTCTAGGTGTTTCATTAATTAAACACCTTATATGTGTTTTTTCACTTTTTAAGTAAATCTAAACTTTTTATTTTTATCTGAATTGTCTCTTTTCATTTTAGCTCATAATCATATATCATTTTCAATAAATTCAAAATCCTTATTAATAATTATTTTTCATAATTTTGAGTGCTCTATTATATATAAGAGTAAATGTTGTTAGCAATTACTTTTCTTTTTAGTTCCATCATTCTCATTAAAAACTAATCAATTGAGATCTTTTATTTTCATAAATTTCGAGCACCTAAATGTCTTCTAGAAATGTGTCATTAATTACATTTCAAATCCCCTTAAAAGTATTTAATTCCTCAATAAGGCTATTTATTTGCTTTTTCTTTATTTTAAGGATATTTGTATTTAGAATTAATAGGTCTGTTATGCTTTAAGTATGTACTAGACTCAATTATTATTAATAAATAACTTACCTTGCTTGGACATTAATTTGAATTAGAGCATTTGCAACTTACATATAATATTTATTTATTCTTTTCTTGTTAGTAATATATCCATAAATTTTGATATGCTTTATAATTTAGTCATCTTATGAACTTGTAATTCACATTACATTGTGTGAGGATCAAGATGATTAAATATTAGATTGAGAATATAATTTCACATCTAAACTTATATTTTCTATTACTTTTCAAGATCATTTATGTATATTGTGATGAAATAACAATATATAGTACATTCAAACCAAAGCTAATTATAAAGGGAAACTATAACTTTTTGGCTTGATTTGTATGAGTACTATAATATGTAAAGTTTCATGTCCTTCAAGATAATACAGGAAATCTTGTTCTTTTAAACAATAGATATAACTAATAATTTAGGATATTAAAAATATTATAGCTAAATGATTTTACATATAATCATACTTAATGATGTTCAACAATTATTTTAATTGACATATAATATTCAATAAAAACTTTAGAAATAAATTCATCAACATTATCAAGATATATCATCTTAATTACATAATTAGAAATTATATTCAAAATCAAATTATTTAAGCAAGTAATCTCGCAAATATTAAGTTGTGGACTGACAATAAATATATATAGCGATTTTGTTGAAGAATTAACTAAAATTATAAAATATCCAAATAACCCATGTAGTGGATAAATAGATCAACGTATGTCAATTTGTATTCATTCCAAAAATAACAAGAATTTAGTTCCAACTTTAGTTAGCAATGATCTTATAATTAAATTTTCTTAAAAATAATTAACACATAAAAATTTATTAGATTGAATAATCTTCTAGTTTTTCAATGGAAGACCTTGTAAATTTTTAATAACTTTTTGTATCATTATTAATTTAAGATGAGTCAACTAATCATACCAACTATTTTGTTTAATGAACTTTTAGTTCATTATAATATTTCAATTAGGTTTATATGTGTAGTGAAAAGAAAATGACAATAATTTTCTTAATATATTTTTTTTAACTTAAGACAATTATTGTAATATAAAGATATTTAATACCTTTTCCATTTATAATCTCAATATGGTATCTATTTTGTCGCATATCCCTAATATTTTATCTCTTTCTCCTCAGGGCTTGATAAATTTCATAACATGTTTGGACATATGATATATTTGTAATCAATGGCCTTGCATACCACATTGGTAGCATATACTTTTAGAAGTTCTTATAGCCTTTCTTGTCACATCAATAACGTATATTTTTAGAACCTTTTAAATTCTTTTTATATACGTGTTTCTCTTTATATTTTTCAACTTCTAGTGATAAAAACTAATTTAGTGATTATTTATACTATTCTTATAACCACCATTATTATATAAATTAATTTGGTCTTTTCCACACATACAGTTATGGCCATGACCTTGTCCACATTTAAACTTTCCTTTTTATTAATGCATTCACTTCAAGGGGATGCAATAGAACTCATGGCATAAGTTTCATTTTTTTTTTATAAAAACTCACTATTTTATTTAGCACAAGTGGAGATATGAAGAAGCATTTACATGATGATAAAAAACATGAAAAAAAACTAGATTTTGTAATTGATAAAGAAAAGAAAGTAATACTAGATAAAACTTTACTTCATCTACTTGTTTCATCCTTCTCACCATGAATTTTATGTCATGATGATAGTGACAAAAGAAAATCATTATCTTTATTGAGCTTTGCATTGATGTTTTGTTCTCTTATTTAATTGTATCTCTAAGATCCATTAAATTTTAATCTTTAATATTTATGATACATAATTCATGCCTATATATTATATTTTTTTCATAACTATTCAATAATCTAGCAGAGCACTATAACCCAGTTGTTCATTGTCTTGACTTGTATAGGCCACCTTATAATCCTTTTAACAAGGTGATGATCTATTGATGATTAACCTTAGACACAAATAGATCAAGAAAAATTCTTAGAGTACAAAGAAACAAGAGTGAAATAATAATAAATAATTCAAATAATTTTTATGAGATATATATCCATATTGCACTATAGAGTACATAAAAATAGAGAATTAACTTCAACCTTCCATTTGACAATGAATGACCCTACATATAAATTTAATAATTTATATCAATGAATTATATACCAGAGCTAAGTATGATAAAAAAAAATAATTAAATAAGTAAATCATGAATTTGAGGGACAAAAAAAGCACCCAAATATGGAATATAATAGGCAAGGTTAAGTAATTTCTTATGAATTGAATGAAATTGCCCGATTTAACCTAAAAGCACTTGATCTTAATCAGTTTAACATATTGATTGATTGGAAGTGGATCTCCAATTTGAAAAGATTTTAAAAAATGATCAGTTTTGATTTTAATAAAAATAAGCTTATTTAAAATCAAACTAAGTGATAATACATAATCAACTGATAATACAAAGACAACTAAATTGTATTAACTTTATATTCATTGATTATTAACTATGTATTGGAATACGTGTTGTACTCCATACTTTATAACTTTAATTTAACAAAGAGATCACATGAATGTTTCTCTTTTCTATTGCTTGTATGATATCTAAACAAATAATTTGTTTTTTCTCTTTTATTGATCTGTATGGACTATCTCCCTCCATTTTTACCTTTTTAGAGTTAAGGTTCCTTTTCCTTAACTAAGCACTAAGATTCACGTTCTTTGATGGATCAACTCTTATATTTCAAACTTCATCTTATTCATTTCTTTTTTTTTATTTATATTCATTTTCAACTGCATAGTTTGCTTACTTTATTCTTTGATGGAGATCTAAAAATAAATTTTGAGTGTATTCTTCATATCCCTTGGATGTTCAACAAAGAAAAAAAGAAGAATGAAAGTTAAAGAAATGTGATATAGTCTAACCAAAATTGCCAAACCTTTTAACCCAAGACTACCCTATTATTTTGATTAACATAATTTTCTAGTTGGAAACGAGTAATTTTTCTAATAATTTACCATCTTTTGGTTGGTCTAGATTTTTGCTCAAATCTAATCAAGATTAACTATTACTTAGCCTTAAAATCAAACAAGTTATAACAACCCAAGTTAACCTATTGAACAATAGATCTTCAATTTTAATCTTGAAAAATTAAAAAGAAAAAGAAATCAATTACTTTATCCTTCAAAATTTTAAAATTCATAAATAACTTTTGAGAATAATTGAAAACAAAGAAATTTTAAAAAAGAAGAATCATTTTCTTTTGAGCTAGAAAATTCAATACGAAAGAATTTAAAAAATATATTTTTTTTCAAACTTAAAAACTCATATTGAAAGAGTTTTGTGCTTATAATATGTTATGGAAATAAATTTTAAATATCATAAAAATAGAAGAAGAGAATAAAATAGAACAAAAGGAGTTTCTCATATATTTTCAAATATGTGAAAGTTTCATATAATATTTGTATTTATGCAAGCTGAAGGCGTTAATTGAAAAGTATTATTAATTGATAAACCAATGGAATAGTGCCACTAGTTGATATTTTTTACTTAAGTGATTACAATCAGAAATTGAATAAATTTTAATTATAATAATTAATAGATAAATTATAGGTATTTTATAAACATATAGATGAATAAGTATTTATAGCAGTAAAATTATAAAACAATAATTTGTTATACAAAAAAAAATATTTACATGTAGAAGCATATAATGTTCAGCTATTTAGATTTAAATTGTCTTAAAAATATTTAATATTATTGAAAAATTATAAGCCTAATTTTTACATGGAATAAAATTTAATTTTAATTTATTTTAAAACAATATAATTCCGTGTAATTTATTTTTTATTT
Source organism: Sindora glabra (assembly GCA_020226215.1). Classification (NCBI taxonomy): domain Eukaryota; kingdom Viridiplantae; phylum Streptophyta; class Magnoliopsida; order Fabales; family Fabaceae; genus Sindora; species Sindora glabra. The sequence continues at coordinate 22,009,555 of CM035235.1, forward strand.
TAGATTTACTATATTAGATCTAGGGTAGATTAGATTAAATTAACTGCCTGAGTATATAAACCTGAAACGGGGTCGGGTCTCATCTGACTTCTCGCGGTCAATGTGTAACACTAAAACGAGCCTCTCGTCGTAAAACTCTAGGGCTACAAGTTTATTTCTCTTTGTTCTCTTTCGAGAAAGGGTTTTGTGTTTACTACTTTTGTTCGATCCTCTCTTTCTCTAGGGTTCTTCTTCTTTCCATCGGTTCCAATTTTCTCTCTGTGCAATTCAATAACTGAATTAAGTGTAATTTTCCCCTTAATTTTGAGGTTAATCAGGGTTTGAGTTCGTTCGGGTTTAATCTAGGGTTTCTTGATTTACACCGATTGGGGGCTTTTTTTTCTTGGGAATTGGCATTTTTGCTATTTTGATTTCTGTGTGAATCTGTGAACAATGCCTCCAAGGACGGTGAAGAGAGGGGCCGCGGCGGCGGGACCAAAGAGGGGTGTCCGAGGTACGAGAGGGACACCAAAGGCTGCCCAGAACCAGCAGCAGCCTGAAGCTGCTGAAGAGGCTGTGAAGCATGAAGAGAAACCAGTTGTTGAGGAGGAAATCAAGGTCGAAGAGAAACCTGTTGTGGAGGAGAAATCGGTTGTTGAGGAGAAACCTGTTGTGGAGGAGAAGGCAATTGATATGAATCAGTTGGCTTCGGAGGCTGAAGAAGAAGAAGGACCTGTTAATATTGGGTCGGCTGCAGTGAAAAGTAAGTATTTTTTTCTTTTTCCTTTTTTCTATATCGGATCTATGGGTCAAGATCTGTGTATGTGTTACATGTTTATTACATTTTGTGGTTGTTATATGACATTTGATTTTTTTATAAAGTTCGAAATTTTGTTAATGCTGTCAATTCGATCGTTTCATATCTTATCACTATTCCTTATGGAATAGCATACTTGATTGTGCACGAAACTGCTGGTTGAAGTATACTTGTTGTTGTTGTAAGCCCGTTGATGTTTTTCTTTTTTGGTTATCTTATCTTAGTGCTTGAAGGAAAATTGGCAATTAGATTAGAATATCTTGCTTATGAAATTAATTTGATAAACAAGGGGGGGTTTCTTATAAGCATTGACATCTTCTTTTGTTTTCGTTGCATTTAGTGCTTAAAGGAAAAAATATCAGCAGGCATTGCTTATGAATTTAAGATGATAAGCAAGGAGCCTTTTGTGTTATTTTCGCTATGTTTGGTTGGACTGGTCCATTCTTGCTTCTATTGTACTATGACAGCTGTAGTGGGAGAGCTGTTCCATGGAGTCTCATCATTATCTTGGACCTACATTGATTCCTTTACCTTTTTATGTGTTAGGCCTTGGAGGTAGTTCTTATTGGTTCAAATTCTTTATCAACTCATTTATGTGTTAGTATTATGCGAGCGCGCGTGTGTTGTGTATTATATTTCATGTAATGTTGGTACGACAATTTGGAACAAATGTCAATCAATAAGGGTGAGGATCATTTATAATATGGGGATTGGGCTTGTTAAATTAAATGAATTGTAATGTTGGAAAGTAGAGTCTTTTCTGGCTGGGATAATTAAATACCTCTCACTTTATGGCAGACGATGAAGAGGAGGTTAAAGAGTCAATTGATGAATATGGAAAATATGAGCGCTTAGAGTTGGAGGATAATGATCCTGAGTATGAACATGAGGAGTATGGTGGGGTTGATTATGATGAGAAGGAAATTGAGCATGATGAGGTTCAGGAGGTTGGGGATGAAGTAGATGAAGATCCTGAAGAGCAGGTAGGTGAAGAGGAGGGTGATATGGGTGAGGAAGAAGCAGAAGAAGTTCATGAAGAACTTGAGGGAGAAGACTATGGGGAGCGTGCTGGCAAGGAACATGTGCAGGCAGATATGGTTGATGTTGAGGATGAAGAACACCATGAAGTTGTGAAAGAGAGGCGGAAGCGCAAGGAATTTGAAGTATTTGTTGGGGGTTTAGACAAGGATGCTACTGATGATGATCTGAAGAAGGCTTTTAGTGTAGTTGGTGAGGTCACTGAAGTTAGGCTGATGATGAATCCACAGACTAAAAAGAACAAGGGTTTTGCATTCTTGCGTTTTGCCACTGTGGAACAAGCAAAACGAGCTGTAGCAGAGCTCAAAAATCCAGTGGTAATTTTCTATCTTCACATTAGAGTGAACTTGAATGTTCGAAGATCTTAAACTATATATTTTGATCATTGCAATTTCAGATTAATGGCAAACAATGTGGTGTTACTCCTAGTCAGGACAGTGATACCCTCTTTTTGGGTAACATATGCAAGACATGGACAAAGGAAGCTGTAAGTATTTGTTGGTCTGTAACATGTGACTTTCAAGGCCTGCATTATTCTTGTCAGTGTCTTTCCCCGTTCTGGCATTTTCTTTCTGACCTTTGAATACAACTTCTTGTACCAGTTAAAGGAGAAGTTGAAACATTATGGAGTTGAAAATGTTGAGGATATTACATTAGTAGAAGATAGTAATAATGAGGGAATGAACCGGGGATTTGCATTTCTGGAGTTTTCGTCTCGTTCGGATGCTATGGATGCTTTCAAGCGACTGCAGAGGAGAGATGTTGTGTTTGGAATTGATAGGCCTGCTAAGGTTTCTTTTGCAGACTCCTTTATTGACCCGGGTGATGAAATTATGGCACAGGTAATCTTTTGGATCTAAATTCCTTGCTCTCACCTGGGATTGTCATACTGAGAATTGGAATGGGATAATTCTTTGATCTAGTTGGAGCATTCATTGGGTTTGCTGTGAGCATCTCTCTTCTCCTACTTTGCCAATAGCACTTATTTTGGGATACTCAAAGATTCTATATATTCTGCTAATTTTCATTAAATATTGCTTAGGGTGCATTATTTTTTTTCTGGGTTGATTAGTTATCTTTATAAAGATAATCCTGTTTTCTTTCATGTAGACATGATAACTTTGTTTTGTAGACTGATATGATCATCTTTTAAGTGTTGAGTGCCTAGCTGTTATTTTACCTTCTGTTTGCTAATCAAGTGTGTTTGAGTTGCAGGTTAAAACTGTGTTTATTGACGGTCTACCTCCTTCATGGGATGAGGATCGAGTACGTGAACTTCTTAAGAAATATGGGGAGGTTGAAAAGATTGAGCTAGCTAGGAACATGCCATCTGCCAAGAGAAAGGACTTCGGATTTGTTACATTCGACACACATGATGCTGCTGTGACGTGTGCTAAAAGCATTAATAATGCCGAGATAGGAGAAGGGGAAAGCAAGGTGTGTATTGGTTTTGAGTTGTGTCTATACTAGTGTGCCATAGCTAAATCTTGCTTTTCATAATGCTTCTGGTATCCTCCAGGCAAAAGTTAGAGCCAGGTTGTCGAGACCACTTCAGAGAGGTCGTGGGAAACATGTTAGTCGTGGGGATTACCGTTCTGGCCGTGACCGGTTGCCTGGACGGGTTACAAGACCTTCGTGGGCTCGACCTGCACCACGAGGTCCCCCTACCCGCAGCATAAGAAGCATTGGAAGTCGAGCTGCACCAGTCAGGCCTATTAGTGTGAGAGACAGACGACCTGTTGTGTCCATGCCTGTAAGAGCTAGGCCTGTGGCTCCTCCAGCTCGATCATATGATAGGAGAGCAGCTGGTATAGATTGAAATGTCACTTAACATGTTTCCTATTTTGCTCGGTTCATCCATATTAATGATATATCACCATTTGTCTTGTTAGTTCCTGCATATCCAAAAAGTAGCATGAAGAGAGACTATAGTCGGCGAGAGGATCTCCCACCTCCAAGAAGCAGAGTTGCTGCAGATTATGGCGCTAGGGTTGCTTCTGAGAGACGCCCGTCTTATAGAGATTATCCCGCTCGTGGTCTTAGCTACTCTGAGCTCCCTCGAAGTACATCTCGTGCTGTACCAAGGAGAGGATACGTTGATGACAGCTATGGGCAGAGATTTGAGAGGCCCCCTCCTCCTCCTCCCAGTTACCGTGAAGGACGCCCTCGTGATTATGACACTATTTCTGGTTCAAAGCGTCCATATACAGCTATTGTAAGTGTCTATCTATGCATATTTAATCTTCTGACTTCAATTTAGTTCCATATTGTAAATGGAATTTTCCTATGTTCATTTACTTGTTAGGATGATGTTCCTCCACGATATGCGGATGCTGGTCCTCGCCAATCTAGAGCTAGATTGGACTATGATTATGGAGGTAGTGCTTCACAGTATGGGGAGGCATATGGTGATAGGTTAGTTTCCTCTGAAGTCAGTGTTCTTGCATTTCTCCCTCTCAGCCAACTCCGGTTCACTGGTGTTCTTTGCATTTTTGTTAGCAGGCTTGGGAGATCAAGTATGGGATATGGCAGTAGCAGAAGTTCTATGTCAAGTCAAGATGCACACGGGATGTATAGCAGTCGCCAGGGCATGGGTTATGGTGGAGGTGGATCTTGCTGCTAATGTTTTGTGCATTATGTTAACTACATAATTTTGTTGCTTACTCCTTAGGTTGTTGTACTGTGTTGTGCCTCAGGTTCTTTTGGTAGTGGCGATGGTGGTGCTATGTACTCATCCAGTTATGGTGGTGAATACATGTCTCGTGGAAGTGATGTATGAACCTAACTCTTTCCAATGGGAAGATGTTGTTGCATGTGGCTGTTGATTTGCCGTTTTCTTATAGAATTTTGCTTATGTTGTAGGTTGGTGGCAGTTCATACTCATCACTGTATTCAGGCCGGAGTGTTGGTGGTAGCAGTTACATGGGTGGTAGTGGTTCTGGGTCTTACTATTGAGGTAAAGTCCATCTAGCAATTCTTTTATGTTGTGTTTTGTGTAGCACTTATTGAAGTGCCAATATGATTTAGTCTCTTGCTCCATCAGAGAATTTTGTATCCTTGGCATGGCATCTTTTTATTCATCTCCCAAGGGAATTGACTGGCTGAGGTTGCACACTATGGTCACTAGTGAATTTGTCTATGAACAGATCTGAAATAATAAAGAGGCTGCTGTAGGATGTGGACATGTGAAGCTTGCGCACATAATTTGCCTACAGTATGGAGACAAAGGAACATTGCTAGTTAACGCCTCTTTTGGGGAATTTTTTTTTTTTTTTTTTAAAAACCATACAAAGGGTTATGTCAGTTCAAGCTATCCTCGGTCTTCTATGGATTGGATGTATAGTCCGACTTACTGATATTGTGCTTTAAGGACTCAAGTTTTTTAATGATGAAAGAGGAGTACTGATTGGTATGTGTAACTTAAACAGAGTTATCTGTATAAGAATCCCATGTGGATGGAATTTGTAGAAGACTGCTGCATCTTCTGTTTATTTGGACAGGAACTAAGACCGAAGCTTTTACTTATGGTTAAGGAATAGAATTATGGATTGTTTCCCTTATGAATTCATCAAAAAGTTGGTTTTACCGCAAAGAGATGTTTAAATATTTGGGATCACTCATTACTTCTGGTGCCTACATTCATGAACAGAAGTAAACCAACCAGCATTTCTCGAGTATCCCCCAGTAGTAATACAAACATCACTTGTGAGCTATAAATGAAGTCAAAAGGTGAGTTGTTGGGATTAATGTGGTATGGTGCCATCTTGGGGAGCATGATGCCCTAAGTTTATCTATTTTTCATTAAGTATTGACTGAATCTACGTAATTTTCTTGTGTGATACAATTAGTCCCAAGAACTTTGTTGTTCTCACTGACATAACCCTTGAAAGAGCATTCTTCTGTGTTATATTATTGGAAAATATGACACTGACATTGAAGTTTTCTTTGTAAAAAGAAGGAATTAATTGAGCCTCAGTACTATTTCTAATTCCTACAATTACTGAAGGTGGTTCTTCATGAACCATGTCATGCCCTCCCAGATTTATGAGAATCTTCCAATGACGAATGCAACACCTTTACTTCATTAGAGTTGGTTCCACAGTTTGTTCAAGAAGCAAGTGTATGCCTATGTGGATTTAATTTCCTTGCATCACATTCCAGCTCATTAATTTTGAATTCCTTGTACCCTCATGTCAGTGCCAAGTTCTGGATGATGCTTTTTTACTGATGGTTGATGAATGGCTCTTGGAAGCTGTTGGTTCATGAATAGCTTAGAATATATTTAGTCCCTAGAAGGTTATTTTACATTATAGTTTTGTTGGCAGGCTTTTTAGACTAATTGAAGGCTTATTTTTAAATGTTTTCTGCATGTTAAGGATGATGTCTGCTAGCAATGCGTGCTAGGGTATGTTACATTTTCATGCTTTTAATTTGCCATCTATCATCGTAGTGTTTTTGCTTAGCACAAAGTAATGGTTACAGGCTTGTTAGGGTTTTTAGATCCATTTGCTTGAGTAGTTAGTATAAGAGAAGTGATTGGCTTAGTATTTAGAAATATCTTGCTGGTCCTTTGTTGCTGCTGCATTTTAGGTTTCCTGTGCATGATAGAAGATTTTTACTAACTCATTCTACTGAATATTGTATCTTCCAGTCTTGTGTTTTTGTTTTCTGCGCTGAAGGTGTAACCTCTCTTGAAGTATACTGACTTCTGCAAAGCAAGTTTCTGCACTGATGTTTATAATCTTTGGCTTTTGTCCTTTTTATTTGACATCATGGTCTAAATTTATAGATTACTACATTCCTTGCCAAAAATTTCGTTAGTTTAGGTGGAAAAATCAAAGGTGGTGCTCGCATTTTTCCATTTTGTTTCTATTTCCTTGACTTTTATCCTCTCTATGCGCATTGTGTTCCCTTGAATGATAGTGTGTTATTAACAAAGTAAAACAGGGTGGAATATGCTGAGCAAGTCCTGAAGATTGATTTTATCTTTGCCCATGGAATGGCTAATCATGTGGTTTGGGGAACCTACTTGTTTTGTGTGTAATATCAGTATTTTCTACCTTGGAGTAGAAAAGGGCTGCCCACGCCCATGAGGCACGTTCAAGCATGGGGCTAACGTGCCCTGAGTGGGGCAATGTCTCTGCATGCACCAAATAGTCGTGTGGCCAACAAGGTTGCTTTGTGTTGCCTTTTTGGCTTTAGTAGGTCTGCTATTAGTCGGTACGACTCGAAGCTTTTGTATTTATCCATAAAATCAATATATAAACAGAATGTGTTAAGTGATTTCAATTTTTTGATTTATTTTCTCAATGATGGCCCAAGATTGGTTGAACGAGTTGGGGAAAGAATATCTGGTTATATAGCAGTACTGGAGTTTTTAATCAATATGTAAGCAGAATGCGTTAAGTGATTTCAATTTTTTGATTTATTTTCTCAATGATGGCCCAAGATTGGTTGAACGAGTTGGGGAAAGAATATCTGGTTTTATAGCAGTACTGAAGTTTTTAATCGTCACTTGTAGTTTGGGGGAAAAATGGAAATCCTCCCACCGAGAATTTGATAGCTCAATTATGTTATCTAGAGATTTTGTCTTGCAAGAAGTATAGTATTAAAATTTCAGCACTATGATGAGATTAAACTCGTACTCGGGCAGCAAATCTCTGGTAACATCTCGTAGGGTTCTGTTTAGTATCACTTAGATGTATGCATGTGTTTTTGAAATCGTTGGAAAGTGAGATGTATGAAGTAATTGGAAGCAAAATTGCAAAATAAAATCAAACTATGGTAAGAAATATGACTTGACTTTATTCCTCTTTCTTATGATTTAAGATAATTACAATTACGTTCTATTTTTATGAATCTACATTTGACCTCCTGCATTTTTGTATCTTTATAGAATATGGAATTGTAATAGGCTAAATTTCAGGAAATGAGCGTAATGTGTAAAAGGACAAATTAAATAAAATTGTTACCTTATTGTTTTTCATTCATAATACGTTGTAATTCATCTACTTTAAATTGTGGTTATAATATTAATTGTTATTATAATTATTAAGTTGTAATTTTTTGTTATTAATAGAGTAATTTATATGTACGAATTTTACCTTTTGTTTGGCTTTAAATAGAGAAAGATTTTATTTCATTTCATTTATATGTTAATTATATTTGTATCATTATGAAATCTATCCAATTTAGTAAGAGTTTCATTAAAATTTATTTTATTTGGTTAAAAAAATATTTATATAAAAATTTATCCTTTTTTAATTATTATATTTATTATAATATTATTAAAATTTATTTTCTAATTAAATCTTATATATTTTTTAATATATTTTAGATAAAATGATTTATAAATAAAATAAAATTATTTTTGATAAAGTTTTTAAATAATAAAGTTTGTTTGTAAATGAATTGAAATTATTTTTATTAAAATGAAATGACATTAATTCTAAAAAAATTATATGCAAAACGGAGCATAAGGGAATATCCTAAGTTGATTGTGACTAAATGCTTTCACCTAAAATAGAGGGATAAATTCAAATATCCTAAGTTGATTGTGACCAAACGCTTCACCTAAAATAGAGGATTGATGAGGGAGTAGATTAAAACCTCTGTCCCAAATTAGGTTGGAAAGAATGGCCCAGATTCTGGGACGCCCTCGCTAAGAATGAGAATACTGATAAAAAGGACTAAAATGGATTTCATGATTTTATACGGAAGGAACACCTAATATCATAATATACTAGGTCAATGATTATTAGATGGATGTATATCAATTTTTTTTTTTTAAAATGGTAAGAGAGGCAAATCGCTAAATATACACAGCTAAATTTCAGGTTTTGAACTTTAAACATTGAACATGTTTTTAAGGAAACATTGGATATTATTATACTGTTAAGGTGCTAACAAAAAGTCAGGACTTCTATTTTCTATTTAAGAATACGGGATTTCTCATTAATCTTTTTCACTTAATGAAAAGCACGAAAAAGAAATTATGTGGCACGTTAGAATAACGTGTCACGTTAAATTTGTGAACCCATATAATTGATACTAAAATCAGAATTTGATCACCACATCAATCAAATTAACAAAAGTATTTTACTTCCTTTCATTTATGTTTGAATTTCCTCCTCTTGCGAGCTATTTGTGTAGCCGAAATAAATATAAAATTTGAATTCATACATGAATGGAAGGACATAGGAACATCACTTTACAAATTCTGAAGGGAAAAAAAATGGAAATAGATTCACAAAGCAATGCTGTGCTATTAAAGGGCAATTTGACTTGTAGAATTATTCATTTTTGGATATTTGAACATTTTCCTAAATCTAATTTTTGAGAACAAAAGCTTATCATGTTTAGTTTTATTAAAAATATTCATAAAAATGTTTCAAATTTTATATCTAGATGAATTATTTTATTATTAAGAATCAAGTTATATTTACAAAATTTTCCTTGCCAAAAAATAGATTACTCACTAGAAAATCAGTAGTTGCCAAGTCAATTAATGCTTGACATCGACTATCCAAATTGATCATACAAGTTTGGATAGAACTTGTGTCGTGGATCTAGCAAGAGGATCACATTTGACAAAAGACATTCTCTTTCTAAGAATTCTAACTGTCAGGACATGTGACCTTTTACTAGGCCAAGAATAATATCAAAAGCATGACGGCTTTGGATTTCTAAAATGGGCCCAGAATCACCCTTTTTGTTGCCAAGTTCCAACTTATATATTGGATTTCTAAAATGGGCCCAGAATCACCCTTTTTGTTGCCAAGTTCCAACTTATATATTGTCATAATTGTTCTTAGATCATGATTGGTATAGTAAGTTATTTGTGGTAACCTCCTATTTGCCTTTCTAATGCACCATGACATGCTCGGCTTGTAATGACCTTTAAATTTCAATTTAGACTTGATCTCATGCAAGAAATGTAAACACCTAATCCAATCCTTGTATTACTTATTAATTCACTATGGAAATTCTCGATGTGGATTGACTTTCTACCAATCTACTAAGCAACAACATGATATGGGGTGATCCCTATGAAAAGGAGAAAAAATATAATGAGTTTACTCAAAATTCAGTAAGTAATCATTCTAATAAAAACTTAGAATTTAAATTTGAAATCATAAGAATTTATTATTTATATTCTAGAGGAAACTAAACTAACATGTCTTTCATAAGAGTAGTAAGAAACTTTGTACCTTAATGGGGAAAAGAATTGACATTTCATAAAATGAACTCAACCTTACCTTTTAGTCTTGTAAGGATATTGAAAGTATGTGAACTTGTGTTCACAGTAAGAATCTCCACATTCAAATGCCATTATAATTGTACCAATGTAAATTCCATTTTGTATGGTATCAGTTATATCCATAGTTGTACATGCCATTCATAAGAATAGTTAAGCAATTAAAATAATTCTAAACATAACAATTAAGTAAATCTCTTTATGACTTCTTATAGCTTTATCCCTCACAATCCCAACCTTTTTCTTCTAAAAGCCTTATCCCTTTACAAATAGACACATAGGCTAGTGCATAAAGCCACAATATGTATATCATTCATCAAAGCTTATTCTATGCATAATTCATTATAATACATGGAAGTACCTTAGCTAGCACTTTAGTCACTTTACGGCAATAATAATAGCATCTATGTATTTAAATATGAGTAAATGCCTCAATTGGCATATCAATATAAACAAATCAGTTAAAATTTTGTATTATGTGGGTATAACACTTAACATTAAGTAATGATTACGAAATAAGCAAGTAAATCACAATAATGATAGTCCCTTATTCAACATTTCAATTCCAATTCCATAACACAAGCATTTTTATGCGCTTATTTTATTCTCAATTATTCATATCAAGACTATCCATTATTGCTTCCCATTGTTAGAAAATACAATGTCACTTGATTTCAATAAGTATACAACTATATAAAAAAACATGACAATAATCAATGATGGGTGTCTAGAGAAGAACTCTATTAGCAATAATTGATTATATAGTTAATTATGAAGGTTCAAAGAGTAACTTTACCAAACATAATTGATTATGATTGTCTAGTGAGCTATCTAACTAGGTATAATTGATTATGTAGTCGATTATATGAACCTAGAAGGCAAATTTATTTTGGCATAATCGATTATAGGATCATGATCTATAGATTTTTTTACAAAATAATTGTTCACTTGCTACAGTCAACCCTTAGATCTCATTTTTATCATGGAATCTTATAATTAAGTCATCAAAACTCATAATAACTACTTCAAAGTAACAAGATCCATAAATAAGACTGCAATTTCAAAGCTTAAGACACATTTAATTCAAATTCCTTTAAAAATAATATGAAAGCTAAAATGAATAAAAATAATGAAGTTTAAATTAAGATTTAGGCGGAATGTTGCTTACAACTCTTGAAGGAAGGACTTAGAGTGAAGGATTGAGGCGAAGAAGCTTTTAAAATTCAAACAAGAGTTTTTAGCTTAGGGTTTCCATTAAATCCACTCTAATTTAAACCAAACCTAATTCTTAGAAGAAAGGCAGAAATGAGTGATTTAGCCATAAAACTCACTAAGGATTGAGAATTTAGGGTTCTTTACCTCAAATAAGATGGAGGTTGAGAGAAATTAATGAAGTTTTTCTTAGTGATGAGAGTTGGTGCTTAAAGAGAATTGATGAAGAGATAATACAATGAGAGAGTGAGCAAATTGAGGAGGTTTTATAAGGAAATTGAGAAAAGTAACCAAGGGTAATTTGGGTAAAGGAATTTGTAGTTTTCCTTTTATCATTTATTTTCTTTTTATTCACTAGTCCTTTTAATCAAAATAAATAACTCATTAATTCTTTATTACTTTATATTATCAATAATAAATTATAACTTTCTTTTGCCAAAATTTTCAACACATTTTATTTCAATTACCTTTTCATATTTTCATTTCAATAATTTATTTCAAAATAAGCTATTAAAATTAATATACAAATTTAAAAATTTTAAAATTCTAAGGGCATGACATATAGAGCTTAATCCCTAAATACTAAAGCTAATGTTCACTTCTTTATTTGGACATTCCCTTGTATACTAACTAGTCTTGAAGAGACTTGACATTGACACCATTTGTAGCTCTCACACTGCCAACATTTCCCAATGGGATAACATATCTACAAGTCTGCATTAGGAGTGGAGCAAGGCCACTACTTTGTTCACTGAAACTCTTAGTAGAGAGGTTTGCTTAGAGCAATTACAATTGAAGGCTAGAAGATTGGAACTAAAGATGGAGCACAATGCTTCAGTGAAGCAAATGTGCAAACTATGATAGGAACTTGACTCGAACATAGCTTTGAATGGCAATTGATAGATAGCCAAGATGATCATCACCCTAATTACATTCTTGTCCCTTATCAAACCTACCAGTATCTACCTTAGTTCACCCTGGTTTTATGGTTTCCACTACTTACCCATAATAAAATTTTATAAGAATTTTTATAACTAATATTAGAAAATAACATTTTTCAATTATTTTTAACCATAAAACAAGTTGTAAAGATCACCAAAAATAATTATCATTCAAAACAGTTTGTAGAAGAACTTCGCGATTTAAAAACATAGTTTTAAGAAACAATTTTTTGTATATTTTTTCATAAGCTTTCAAACATATTTCTAAGCATATTCTTGCTACAAACTCTTATTGTCAATACTTAATAACATCAATTAAATATTGTACAATATAGTGTAACAAGTTTTTCTTTTGAAAACAAAATTTTTCCTTCACAGTACAACGAATAGCCCATGAACTACATATGTTAAAGTGGTTTTTTTTTTTGGAAAACTTTGATGTAATTATTTTAAAACATCCATACTATAGTATAGCTTACTGTTTCCTAAATTTTTAACAAAAAAAAAGGATTTTTCCCATGAAAGCATTGGAAACTTGAGAGTCTTCCTTATGTGAAACCAATCCATTTTTTTCAAAACTTGATATTCATGCATTCTATCACTTTAAATTCAAAGTATAACTTAATGTAATATCTTTTGAGAAATAAAAACAATTTTTTTTTTGCTTATTCCAAGCTAAAAACCTATGAATTCCTTAATGCTTATCTTACCAAAATTTCTCTTCCATTTTCATTTAAAATCACATTTCCAAAATTTTTCTATTTTAAAGAAACTAAGACTTTCACCTTTTCATCATAAAACTTTTCAAAATAATCCACTATAATAATTATAGTTTCAACATATCATCAACCATAGAATAAGAATAGCAAATAATCCACTATAAATAATCATGATTTTTGTATATCATTAACCACAAAAATAAATATATGTTTCATATGTAAACATTATTAATAAAGAAAATAAAAAAAAGTGGACCTCTATTCACTCAAGAATGCTTGTAGAACTTGTTCCCTTCTCTTAAAATTTAAAGTGTAGCTTTCAAGACATCATGAAGTTAGTGAAAAATCTAAATAAAAAATCATGAAAAAAGATGAATTCATGGATGCTTTGAGTTGATACCTCCAATAGATGATCAATAATTCTTTCTTTTCAAACAATTTATCAAGAACTCTTAAAGAACTAATGGAAACTTACTAGAATTTTGTAAGAGCACTCAAGAATAGTACTTTCTCCCTTTAATTCCCTCTCAAGCTATGAGTTCCTCTTGGTGTGGGAAGAAATGAATTGTGCTTGGCTATTTATAAAAGCATTTGAAGTAACCTCCAAGTAAGCAACATCATACTTGCATCATCAAGATGACATTATTTTGCTTACTTAAAGCTTACATCATTTAAAAATATTCTATATTTTTATGCCTAAGTTTTGCTATTAAATCCGTCATTAATTCTTTAATTACCAATAAATCTTAAACTAAGTAAAAATTACTCTAGTATCCCAAAATCAAGTCACATTACCTTAAAGCCCTTGAACTAAACCAAATTCCCCCCTTTGTCCCTAATAGTTGTCCTTGCCCTTATGGATGTGCCTAAAATCACTGTTGTGCCACCTTGGGATTATTTTAGGATGCTCTTGGGTAAAAATATTAAATTATTCCCTAACCTTATCAACCTTAGATCTTGTATACTCTTAATTTTCTCAAATTTTCTTAAATGACACCTAATAGATTTCTTCTACTAAAATTAATAAATTATTCTACTATCAAAAATCTATATTTTTATTTATTATCCACTAATAGATATTATCTAACTTAGTTCTAACTATTTTTGTCTATTGATTTTTTATCAGTATTACATATACTCATCAAAATTACTTTTTGGATAGACATAGTCAACCATATTTGGTAGAGTCTATCTCTAAATCCTTATAGTTAATTGTAAAGTCGATTGTAGATGGCAAAGTTCTTTTTTAGACACCTATAGTCGATTATTGCCTTGTTTTCTTACTTTACTATATAAATAATAGAATCAAATGACATTGTAACTTCTTGTTCATGTAAAATTAGAATAAATAGCATTAAATATGAATAGTGGAGATTAAAATGAGTTCATAAAGTATTTATTCTTGTTATTAAAACCTTGAAATTTCTATTTCTAAGTTTTTCCTAAGTGGACAAGTTGCTTATGGTCTTATTTATATACATTTATGTGAACATGAATGATTATATTGTGAATATAGAATTGAAATGTTAGTCAAGACATCATTTTTATGTTGTGAAATTGTTAAGAATGATGATATGGGGACATTGATACCTATATCATGGCTTTATGCATTAGACCCATGATAAGGCTGGTACTAGAGGAACAAGGATGGTGTTTGTGAGGGGATGACGATGACTAGGAGGTACAAGAAGGATTGTTTGCTTTTCTTACATTCCATTGATTTTGTTATTATGGGACTTGGCTCGAAACATTTGTTTAGGCCTAATGGCCTTATATGTTAACTTGTTATGAAACCCATATTTACTCTTTCTTAACAGGATTAGAATTATGACATTAATAAGGTTGTTCTTTCTATGTTAACTTGTTGTGGAAACCTTGTTGATGACATATTAGTATTTTTGTTTACTTACTCTTCTGTGATTTTTATTTTTAGATAACCAAATAGAGATTTCACAACCACCCTTACAGTAATCAAGATTGCAAATCCTTCATTCTTTTGCAAATTAAATAGTATTTATTTGGTTCAAATTTTCTAATATGGGTCTATGGCCATTAATAGGTTAAGTATAGAATGCTTCATCAAAGGCTACAATTGGGCCATCTTATTTCCCATTAGCTTTTAGGCTCATAGTTGGCATAACTTCCTTTTTATTAGCCTAAATACCATTCAACTTTTGACAAAATTGGTAATAGATATGTTTTCTTTATTTTATTTTACTTTTCTAGCTAAGGTTAAGGCAATAAAAAGGCATAGGAAGTCTTGCTTTTTAAATATGATTACATGAGCAATTAGATAGGAAAGACTTATAGGATTATGGATAATATTTTTGCATTGGTCATGACATTAGGAAGGGCCATAATGGATTCATTGCTCCCATAGAATTGGTTGAATGGATATTCCTAATCTAATAACTAAAAAAGGTGAACGTCTTCAAAAAATGCAAAATTTAAAGATTGAATCTTTTCAATATTTTATGTTGGATTCAAGCTCTTTAAGAATAGATTGCTCGGGCTTTTGAGAGAAGTGTGATCAACCTTCTATTTTATGACTAGCAAAGGTAAAGAAAAACAAAAAAGTGTCTAATGACGGCTTGTAACTAATTTCCACTACAATGGTCTTAAAACAAATTAGAAACACCTAAGCATTTGGAGTGAGTTAGGTCAGGCATAGATTTAACCTATAAAGAATGGCTTACTAGATAGGGGAGGCACTAATTTTAACTTAGTCATAAAACTCCTATAGAACATAATGAAGGAAATGAGGTTATAACCATACACCCATTCATCATCTTGACATGTGACCAAGTTGGTGTGCTTCCGATTGGCTTCGTTAAGATAATATGTGTCATAAAGAATATCAAGGAAGGCTTGGTCTTGCCATTTAGGAGAAACCACTTTGTTAACTTGAGAGTTAATCCAATTAAATTTGAGGTAATTAGCATGAATTATCCTGGCACTATCTATATCACCCAAATCTTGTGATTGATATACTGTATTAGCCATAATAAGAGAAGGACTAAGTGTTGGTGTGTGTCCTAGAACCAATCATATAAGATGATTAGAGTTATACACAATGTATTATATTTTATTTTAGGCAATTTAATTATTATATTTTGTTTTAATTATTATTATGCGCAATTTATAACTTAATATAATAATTATCCTTGGAATAGCTTTGCTATTCCTAAAATGCCCCTAGTCAAGTATTATTATGAAAAAGGATAGTAATAATACATCGAGACTATCATGTATAGTGACTGATGATTACGAATCATGGATATGTGATATTAAGTCAATACATGAGTACATTGCTAGTGAACAATGTACTGGACTGACCCACTATGAGAATATTGCATGGATAAACGTGTCATAAGTTATTCTCATATGATCACAACTACGCATAAACCTTTGACCTGAAGTCACTACGGTTCCCTACATGAGGAATTACTCACTTTAATATTGTCCTATGTCACCTTTAATCAGGTGACAAGTAGGGCATTGATTGGGTGTGTCATAAATCATGCAGAGGGAAGTGAGTGATGTAAATGGGATTTTGTTACTCTTGTATAAAAGAGAAATATCCTTGGGCCCCTTGATTGAGTGAGACTTAGAAATGCATGGCCATGCTCAGTTGAATTAATATGTGATATTAATTATTTATTTTAAGTCTACTCAGTATCAAGAAATATAAATTGAACATTGACGAGGATGACACATTCCATGACTCCAGTTCAATTTGGATATTATTACAAAAGGGTTATGATGTAAAACGTTGATCATGTATTAGGTGGATGTCGAATCACAGACATTCTTACTACTTGAGTGGCAGTGATGTATTGCTAGATACCGCTCGCTGTCTATGGCTCAATAATAAGTCATTGTCAACGTAGTAAGAACCTACAGGGTCACACAAAAGGAGTAGGAATAAGACAATAATTAATTGGACTTTAATTATATTAATATCCAATTAATTGGACTTATTTTCGTGCATATATATTATTAAGAATAATAAATTCACGTTTTATATATATATATATATATATATATATATTATGTGATATTATTTGATATTAAAGTAATATCAAGTAATTATCTTATCAGATATTAGATAAATATATTATGAGATAATATTATTTTGATATTTGATAACTATATGCAATTATCTAATATTAAGATATTTATATTATGAGATAATATCATTATCTAATATTAGATAATTAATAGATAAGTCTTATCTCTTCCCATTATCTCTAGAATAAGGATAAGATGAGTTGTTAAATTTGATTAGGATTTTGGAAGCATTATCCTAGTAGGACTAGGATTATGACTTGCCTAAGTTCTATAAAAAGTGACTTGAGGGCAGCACTTAATAATCACGTTTTAAGCTTCCATATAAACCCTAAATCACTCAGAAACATCCAATCCTAATTCTTAGAGAGAAAAACGCATCCTAGCAGACGCGTGGAGGGTGAGAGGTCGTTGTTCACTCCGTGTGGATACCGTAGAGACGCTGTACCTTCCGGCCGGCGTTTGATTCATCCGCTCTCAAGTTTTGATCAGTAGAAACACGAGTGCCCAATAGGTAAAACCCTAATCATTGACTCATGCTTTTTGCATGGATCCTAGGTAGAATTCGGATCAAATTTTAAAATTCCGCTGCATGTGATAATCCGAATTCCCAACACTAAGAGGTTAGCATGATAAGAATTTATCAAGATGACACTAGAGAGACAAGCCATTATTACTTGAGGACATGTCATTTCTATACGAGTTAAAGATGTTAATGAAAGGAGTACCAAACATTAAAATGAAGGCATACATAAGTAACTTCATGAAATGAAAAAAGAGATCAACTAGGAAGATAAGAAAATGGAGTTGATACATTAAAATAGAAAGGATAAAAAAGGTAAAGTAACAACATTGGCATACGTTAGGAAGGAATAAAAGAAAAGTCATAAAGAAATAAAAGAGGTGAAAAAATAATGCAATGTTAGATTTAAGGTGCTAAGGTAAAAATTACACATATTATTCAAATATTCAATCTTTAGCATATAACAGCAAACTCCATGAACTCATAATTTAAATGTTATAGAAAGAATAAATGGCCAAAAAAGGCAGAAACTTAGAAAAAGCAAGGAACTCCAATAAAGAATGAAATAGTCATCAAAATGAGATGAAACATAAGTAAATTTGAGGAACATACTTGAAGCAAAAGATGCTATAGAAAGTTAAGGGTGGTAGCAAGTGTTGTCATTGAATAATTGTTGAAGAAACCAGAGAGGGTTGAGGAAGATGATAAAGAAAGAGAAAAAGAAAGCTTGAACTATTTTCTATGAGATTGAAATAGTGAAAGTGAAGTTTCAAATAGGAAAAAACCATAATCTTAGTGCGAATTACATTAATGATTAAGAAGAAAAGAAAAAAATTAACTAGGCATCATAGTATTGACCAATCTAGAGTATTTTAGTCATAACTTTTTCTACAGACATCAAATTGATGCAAAATTAGTTCCAATGGTTAGAGGACACATAAGATTATTTTATGTAAAAATTCCTTGTAAAACTTAAAGCACGTTATGAGATATGGATTTTTTCCTAAAGTGACATTAATAAGGTTATAAAAGAGGGTATTTGAGGTATAAATGCAAATGCCCACAAAAATTAATTTAACTAGGTAAGAAAAAGTTTACATATGCATTTTGATTATAGGTTAGGTGCAATTGGAGTACTAGTGGCTGACTGTATGTAAATGTATAAAGCTGGATCTCTAGAGGTGGTGTATAGGTCCATAAGGGTACGTAGTGGGGGAAAGGCATTCACCATGAAGATGGCTAATAGTGTAAGTGGCAGTGGACCTCAAAAGTTAAAAGGAGGGCTTGTTTAACCTTAGAACCATTGGGAGGAATGAATGGTTCCTTTTAGGTCCTTAAGTGGAACTCAAATTCCTTTTTAATTTAACTGAAACTTAGGAAGGTAAGTTTACACTAGCTATCATCTCTTAAGAAAGCTATCTAGCTAGTGCATGATGAGTAATTTTAAATTTCCTTAAAAACCTTAAACTATGATAAACAAAGGACTAGTAGTAAAGGATGGGGGATAACAAGACAATAGGATGGTGATAAGTTAGACAAATGGCATACTTAATTTCTTAACCAAGTTAAATTAATCAAAAGCACAAAAACTTTCTTTTCCCTCTTGAGTTGTATAGTTGCCACTCCACAAAGCACTAAGATTTCTTCATTTCTCTCTTCTTTTCCACCAAGGTTGAACTTCTCCCCCCTCCACACACTTATTAACTTTTATCTTCCCACATTACCACCATGAGATCTCCACCTAAATCAAAAGGAAAAAGGTTAGTTGTAAGAGAGTATATGAAATTATTCCATTTTAGGAAGAAGGAAGCATAAAAATAAGTAGGGTTTTAATTTGCAAAATTTTCTCTTTTGAGATCTTTTTTAGAACTTTCACTAACTTGATGTATCATACTTAAGAATGAACATAAGGAGGAAAAATAGCCAAATTCCACCACCAGTGATGTGAGTATTCTTCCTACATTTATGTTCTTGAATTTTTAACATATCACCCACTAAAAATACATTTGAAGTTACAATAAAACTTTGAATATGGGTCACCTAAAAACATGTAAAAATTATACATCCAAAGATGAAAAAAAGCTTGTGATAAAATGATAAGTAAGAATTATTGTTTTTGTTAAAATTATGCTTGAAAAAAATAAGGTGTACATGGTTTTGTGATATATTGAATGATGGAAATCCCTTTGGAAGTGGTCATGTAGTTCATCCATTCTTTAAAGGAAACTTCAGGAAATTGTAAGTTTAGGTAATTTTTCCTTGAATGACCATATAATGAGGATAATAACTCATGGTGGAAATTAATGATGCACAAATTTGATCATAAATCCTCATGCATGACCTAATATAAAGAAATTTTATGTTCAAATGCCTTAGCAAAAGGATTGAAGAAAGAATTATTTTCATTCATTCTTGGGTTAGATAATTTGGTAACACTAATATAAACATAGATTTGAATACAAGTAAATACCTGAATTAAAAGAGGAAGAAAAATTGTGGAATTTTTTAACCATGTATAGTTTGGCCCTAAGGAAGGATGAGGCTTCCTTTTATAAATTCTTAGTAAATATACGTGAATGGAAGAGATATAAAGAGTAAAATAAAAAGAGAAGGGTAATGGCTTGAAGTTTTGGTCACTTGGGAAGGAAAAGGGAGGAGTAGGAATCTATCCCTCAAATGTGTATATATATATACACGCATGTATATAAGGAGATATATAAGGATATATATATATATATATATATATATATATATATATTTATATATATATATTTATATATATATATATATTTATATATATAAGGAACCATAACATAGGTATATGGAGGAAGTGTGTAAATAAATAGAGATGTGTGTAGGCCTTGGTATGATTTGAAGTTTTGGCTATTAAAGGAAAAAAATAGAATGTAAGACTCAAAATCCAAATTACGAGACTATATGCACTTAAATTTAAGGTAAAATTCTTGAGTGAACTTAACTAGTTATATTGTAAGGAAAATTTCAAGAAAAAAAGGTATGTCATGCTTCAGCCTTTTGTGAAATTTTGGGGGTAAAACCTTAGCTCTTGTATTTAAATATTCAAGGTAGTAGGAATGAAGTATGTACGTAAAGATGAATTCTTAAGAAATATATAGGTATATATGTGTGTGTGTGTGTGTGTGTGTGTGTGTGTGTGTATAAATATACAAATGAATAATATTTGATAAATGATGAAAAAGAATGTGTGTAGATGTATGTATATATTTATATGTGTGAGTTAATTGTAATATCCCGGATTAATATTTAAGATTTTATAAATTTTAAAATATTTAAAGTTTTATAAATTTTGATACTTGTGGATAATTATTTGTTATTCCATTAATATTTGGTTTTAAATTTCTTTTCTATTTTAAAGGTTCAAGAAAATTGAAAATGACATCTATGATAATATTTGAAATGTATTTTTTTATATGGCATGAGTTGGAAATAAATTTTGTGAACATAGGTACAAGGATTTATGATATGATTTGCTTGTATTTTATAAATTATTTTTAGAAATTAAGGGATTT
The DNA here is from genome assembly GCA_020226215.1 of Sindora glabra. NCBI lineage: Eukaryota > Viridiplantae > Streptophyta > Magnoliopsida > Fabales > Fabaceae > Sindora > Sindora glabra. The sequence goes on from CM035235.1 coordinate 22,030,657, forward strand.
TAAAATATTTATTTTTAAGATTTTTAATTTTATCAAGTTATTACAATTATATATATCTTAGAGGAAATTGAAAATAAGTGAGTTAGGATTTTAAAATAAAATTACTTTCACAAAAAAATGAGTTTTGAAATAAATTAATGGTTAAGATCAAATTGAATGGATTTAAAAGGTCAAGATCTTATAAAAGGGTGGACTTAAAATGGGAGTGAGAAACATTGTATCAATATCCTTAGCTGCCCCTTTTATTTGTTTCTCTTTCCTTTTTTGGAAACTTCCCCCTCTCTTTAATCGATTTCTTCCTCTCTCTTACACATATACTAGCTCTTTCTCTCCCCTCTACCATTAATTTCTTTCTCTTTCTCTTTTTTCTCTCTCTCCTTCTCTCCGTTTCTCAGCTTTTTCTTTGCAACACGTCTGTTAGAGCTGCACCACCATTCTCCATCGCACTTGCCTTTGCTCTATCATCATTCGTCTAGCCACCAATAGTGCTGGAGCTTCTTTTCAAGTCAAAGTTAGAAATAGTCATCGAATAAGGTAGTGGGCCCCTTTTCCACTTGTCAATATTATGACATGTTAATTGCCGCCATGTGCTACTTTGGCTGTCCTTTCCTAGCTAAGGTGACCGCCGGAGAGTGTACATGAAGGGCCATGAGAGATGGCATTTACTTAATAGTTGGACTTACTATCTTACATCATTTATCAGAGTTCCGGCGAGCTTTTATTGTCGACAAGCTCTAGCCAAGTACTTCTAATGTAGGTGAGTGTATCTATAGCATAAAATCTTAATAATTTTGATGATTTGAAGTTTAATTCAAGAAAAAACTCATTTTTGTATATTCTAAGAAATATGGTGATGCCTCTAAAAAATGAGATTTTTATGCCACAGAGTGTCAAACTAGCATAATTGAGATCTATTTATACCATTAATTTTATTAATATTAGGTGTTTAAAGTTAATTCAGAAAAACCCTTTTTATGTTTATGATATATGTAAGCTAGCTCACAAGGACAATATAATTTTTATGTTGTAAGATGCTAAAAAAAATGATTAAAATATATATGGAGCATTAGAATCATGCATGATCTAGAAAGAAAATCATTTATGGGTACTTTGAATATATAATGATACTAATGAAAATATATCTATATATATTACGTTATAAAGTGTTTAAATAATAAGAGTAGGATCAAATAGAGTATTATACTACAATATTGTCAGCAATAATTATGTATTTCACAAAACCTATATTTTGAGTAAGTACTTAATGATGGCTTTGAATAGAAGTTTCATGATATAGATTGCTAGAATACTATGATTAGAGTAAATGCAAAGTGTTATATTTTCATATTTTGAAAGATTTCAATTTGACCCAAGAAAACCTTGTTTTGCTATATTATTTGGATACTCGTTATAACATAAGGATTATACGCTAAATATTATTAGACTGGTATATTTAACGTATATTCATATCATTGGAATCTAATATTTTTATTGTTTTATAATTTGGATTAGAAAAACATTCATATATGAGAATTTTTTTATTTTTTAATGATAAGTTTTGAAAATAAAAGATGTAATAGCCTAGGAAGAATAAGCAACATCAAATGAGTTTTTCTAGAGCTTGAACTTTAATATTTTCATATGTTTAAGTTTAGTTTCAAATTACCATATAATATAATATCTTAGTTTCACATTAATGATCTAGATTGGTAGCATATTATGGTATGAAACTGAAATTGAGATGACTGGAAGGAAAATAAGAAATGTTATTTATTTATGAATTATTTTTGCGAATTACAAACAAAAAAAATGAGAGAAAGTTAAACTTGGATGTTGTAGAGTAAACGAAATGGTTGGATACTAACATGTAAGTATATATCTCCCTATTAACTAATATTTTAATAAAGTGAAGGTTAAGTGATATAAGTTATATGTAGGGGTGCAAACAAGTTGAATTATTAGTGAGCAATTTGAGATTAATTTATAAAAAATTAAGTTCAAACTGGAATTTTAACGAGATAAGCCTAAACAAGCCAAGCTTATTTACTGAACGAGATGAGCTTGAACTTTTTATTACTTGGCTCAGGTTGTTCGCGAACCTAAATAAGCTTAATATAAAATATATTTTTATTATTTATATTTTATATAATATAAGTATTAAAAATTAACTAAGCTCGTTTAGGATTGTTTAATCTTGTTTAAGATTGAATATAACCTAAGCTTAAGCTCGAGCTCAAATATTTATGCTCGATTTGAATTTTGGAATAAGGAATATGAGACTCGTTTAAGCTCAAGTAAGTTTGATTAAACTCGTGTTCAAATCAAGCTCGACCTTGAGCTTGATGTTTTTAGGCTTGATAAGCTCGAGCTTAAACTTAAGGTCATTTAATATTATCGAACTTGAGTTTAAACATGTAGATGTTCGACTTAACTCGATTCATCTGTATCCCTTGTTATATGCTTATGGGTAATATATAATATATACATCTTCCATATGTGAGTTTTTTTAGATACAATTGTGTATCATAGTTTATTATTAAATTATCCTTGTATCCTTACATAAGTGATATAAGGATGTTACTTTGGGTTAGGAAGCAGTTATTCATTTAGGTAAATATGGAACTAATACTCATGGCATAAATACAATTATTTGTTTGAATGAATGTTGAATAACCATACTTAGAAAGCATAGTGATGGTGTTTTGATTGTCGATTGATGGTGATTGTATTTTATAAATATTTGTATGTTATGGCTGTGTAGGTTAACAATGGCATTGTTATAATCATAAATCTACTGTTATGTGCTTGATATTGTTTAGTGATGAATTGGTTACTTTATATGGAAACTTTGATGACCAATTGTGACATGAGATCTGAGCTTTCATGTGTGAATTGTGCCCTATGTGGTATTGAGATTAGCAATGCAATGGGGTTATCAATGTCAAAGATGGGTGGAAAATTTTCAGTAGATAATTTGTGAAGGATATAAATTTGACTTGAAAGTTAAAATATGAATACATATATGTTTATCATAAATGGTTATGTGACATGATGTGATAAAGGAACATTGTTTATGATTGAATATTACAATTGATGCCATTAAAATGATTCATTTATGTTTGAGTCTTATTGGCTATTTGTGAATATACTGACTACTTGGAATGGGTGGTGTGAGATATAATTAGGATATTATATACCAATTGAGTTTACTATAATTAGCAATGTGAGATATGGAATATAAGATATGAGCGAGTGCACACTTAATTCGAGACTTAATTTCGTATAACTTAGAAATCCCAGAAATAAGTTTGTTATTATTTTTAAATTTAATACATGACTAGCCTATAACTATTATGTATGTACATAGGTAATGAAAAATATATGCTCACTGAGTTCTTATAACTCACTCTATTTTATTTTTAATATTTTTAGGTTAAAATAAGTATATTTGAGGTTGTTGCATCAGTGAAGAAATGACATTGCCTCGTTAAAGGATTTGATAGTTAAGATTAGAATCAACATTAAAGAGAGAGATTTGCTCATTCATATGGTATGTTGAATTGTTCATATATATATATATATGTATATTTTAAAATTGCATAGTATTGTGTGTATGTTTAGTGCTGTCATTTAAGAAAAATTCATAGGTTTCATGGTTTTAGGTGTGTAACCCTTAAAAAGTATCCAAAAATAGAGAAGATTTTATCTCTTTTTTTGCAAAATTTAAAGTGAATTTTGAATCCCCTAGAAATATAAAGAATTTCATAGAATAAACTGGAGTAAATAATGTTAATACTTATGAAAATCAATATTGGAATCCATGCTAGTCAAAATCGAGGTTGGATCATGACATTAATACTTAAGAACGGTGTGAGGAGATAAAAATAAAAATAAAATAACATATATCAAGTGATATCTCTTCTAAGTTATGAGTGATGCTTTGGATGTAGGGAAAAGAAAGTGCATTAAGTAAAATAAATAACAATAATTCAAAACATGGAACGTATACATGAATAAAAGAAATTAACTTATGAATTATGTGAGAATTTACCCTTAAAGGAATAAGGCCTTGGTCATTTAAAGAAAATATAACAAGAGGAAAGGTTAAATTAATGAAGATCACAAAAGGCAATTAGAGTTGATAAGCGTGAGTGATACTATAATTTAAAAATAGAAGGATTAACATATTAGTATATGTCTTGCCCTTCATTTGAATCTTAATGAGAATGAGAAAATATTAGGAATTTCCTATTAAAAGCATGATGATCGAATAATTCTTTTATATACACATGTTGAGAGGTAATAAATATACAAGTGTTAAGATGGATTCATGAGTTTGAAAGATTGGACATGCATAAATGTACAATTTAAATAAAAAGAGATGCTATAATAGGATGAATTGGGTGAAACAGTTTGACGTCTAGTTCAATTCCTAGAAAGGAATAAGGGGTATCAAAAAAGTTAGTTATGAAAGAAAATGTATAAACAATAATAGTAAATCCCATATTAAAATGTAAATGATTAGTAAGAATAGTTAGGAAGGAAGCAAGTCATTATCGTAAAAGGATATAAAGGAATAGTTGTAAACCTTATGTGTATGCTAAGGGCATGACAGATGATGATCCCATACATGAACAACACAAGGTTATTATTAAATTCAATCTAGATGGAAGCAAATGAATACATTCAAAACCAATGGTCTAAACAACTAAAGTAAAATGCGAATAGAACCAAGCAAAATTTTGCTAAATAATAACTCATCAAATTATAACTTGATTAGCCCAACAATGAACTCTAATGGACTATATAGCAAACTCCAATATGTTGACATTGGAAAACATAACACTCATAACTCTTAAAGCCAAATACCATACAACCACTTGAAACATCATTGATTTCAAGTCGAAATCTACTAAATTTCAACTTAAACTCCTTAAAGTAATAACAAAATTCATCCTTTAATAATAGCTTCAGTGAACCTATATTAAGCTAGATGAAATGAAGTCCAACTAGTATCAAATCTACAACATCAAACTAAAATGGAAAATTGTTCATGGAACTGCTATCGAGATTCTTTGGACCATATTTCCTTGTATTATCCTGATGTTTATTACTGTACCATCATTTGTTTTGTTACACTTAATGGATGAGGCTATCCAAGTTTCGCTAACATAAGGAATTACTTCTCTAAAAATTAATTCAACTTGAGCAAGAATATATTTCTTTTCTGTTTTATAAAAAGGTTTTCGTGTCCTATTGAGTTAATTGGCTATTCTCAAAGTTAGTTATCCCTTTAACACTTGAAGACTCTTGTTTTCATAAGATTTGATGAGAAAGATGGATTACTTAAAATTCGAGGAAATCGAGTCCACCCACATAATGATTGACGGACTCATGGTCTTAAATAGTGCCTCAAATACCTTAAAATCAGCCAATGCAACAAATCCACAAAATTGAAATAAATCCATTACCAAACAACAATAATCCATTTTAGAGAATTAATGTAGTAATAAGATAAAAAGCATTTTCTGCTACTCTACACCAGAATTATGACAAATCTTTAAAAACACCAAATCAAGTTATAGATACTCCTAAATGAATTAAACTCGTTCTTTAAAACAAAAGCAACATCAGGACCTTCAATGACACCTAATCTAAGAAACCATGCCTTAGCCTCAAATTGGCATTGATTGTCACATGAATTTCCAAAACATTTTTTCTTTAAAATCCCTAAAGTTAAGAATTTTGAAAATACACAAAAAATAGACTTGACTGCATGATGACACCATAAATAACAAGTTTGACCTTTCCTAAAGATGCTTTAGAAGAAATTTTGCCATTAAAAAAACCTCCATATGCCTCCATATGTTGATCATTTTGCCTACTTATGGGGCTCATGTACTTCTTGGGAATCTACACATGTGATGTTATAAATTTTAGCCACTAAAGCTACTTGAAATCCTTCAAATCGAACCAAGTGGGACTAAACTACTACTTTTGTTTCTCTCTTTTTCTCTCTCTTTTTTAAAAAAAATTTCTTTTCTCCTTTTTCCACCCGAAAATCTCCTTTTTTTCATTTTTCTCTTTCTTTTTGTTTTACTTAACATTAAAAAATAATAACAAAAAAAAATCTTAATGACAACAATTCTAATATATTTATTTTTCTCACTAGAACTTTAAAATTTACTCAAAAATAAATAAACCTAAATTCTACATGGTTGCCACTCTAACCTCTTTGAGGTTACCAATAGTGATATGACCAATAGGCTCATATTGGATAGTATTAATCTGAAACTATATTGAGAAATATGGTTAGGATTTAAAGGTAGAAAAAGTAGAAAGAAGTTAGACAATTAAAAGGAGCAAACTAATATAAATGAATAAATAAATTATTAGATTAAACTTAACCCCAATACTCATTTATATAAAGCCACTTATTAACATAAAGTCTCTAATACTCCTAACTTTAAATACAAGATAAGCAAGCTTATAATATAAACTAAGCCTAATATTATAAACCTAATTACTTTCTAATAGATTTGATTTGGTATATCATGAATTATTTTTTATGATTTTGAAATTTATGCTTTTAGAAAATTTATTTTAAAAAAAATCTAATTTGAATACATTATATATTTCCTCTATTTTGTTTCTTTCAAATTCAAATTTTTTAACTTTCATATTTCACTTCTTCATATTTGAATGCTAGGAAGATATGGTTTGATTGTTAAATTTTTTACCTTAAAATTTTCTTGGTTAATTGGTTTTCATTGCTACTTCTTTAGTAACCAAACTCAGAGACAACAAGTATGTTTAAATGTAATATACTTAGTATATTTAAGTTATCTCTCATCAAGCTTTCCACATTAGGTTAATTATATAAATATTTCTTTTTTTTCTTTCAATACTATCCAACACTTTTCATTGCTAATATTTGCTCTCAATTGGCCTAGTGGCTTTCCACCAATGAGCTATTTTATGCAAATATAAAGTATTAATTCTAATGTGTTTTACGATATATTTGTGGAATTTCTCTTTTATTAGGAAATGACTCTTTTTTCACCAGTTATATGGCACCTTTTTAAGGAGTATCCATAAATAGGACTATAGTATCTTTTACAACTATGCTAGTATGTAAATTTTCTATTTTTGTTCAAATTTAATAACTTTCTAACTTTTAAGGAATTGATTTGCTAGATTTAATATTTTTTATTTTCCTATATTCTCTTAGATGTCATATTGTTTATTGTAATTTCTTTTGTTAATTATTGAGCCCTGCACTAACCTTGTATCAAATTGAACTTACAGAATGAGTATGGGAAACAAAGAAATTACTAAGGATTAAACGAAAGCTATACTTAACTCTTTGAAGCGTATAAAATTGAAAAGTCTCCAGCTTATGATTTATTATTATACTACGGTGCATTCTACAGTGTCTTTGCCAAAATCTTGGGCTTGGAACTCTGGACAGATTGTAGTTTTTAATTTAGCTAAAGTAGTTGTTGCAGTTAGAAATCCCAACTGACACTTTCATGGTTTGTGCACTTAGCTTCCATAATCTTCTATATGGACTGCTAGAATTCTTCATGGAGGCTCAAAACGTGCCAAAAAATGGTGATGTGGTCTTGGGGAAGTTTCTCTGTCGCTATTGAATATCCTAGAGCCAAGAAGATCCCACCCTTTATAGGTTCTGCCTTATTTCACTCTCACTTAGCCTTGGAACCTTGGTTGTAACCTAGAATGCAAAGCCTTGTTCTTTGCCGATGCATATCCATGGGGTTGCCAATCTTGCTACTCCATTGTCCCTGAGAGGGTCTGCCTCAACTTCTCATTTAGCTCCTTTACCTCTGAGTCTCAAACGGTATGTGTTTGATCCCACATCTTCACCTGCCAAGACCTTTTCTCGCTCTTGGAGTTCAAGAGATATGAGAGTGGATTTGACTAACGAGAGGCCCCTTATTCAGAATTGTTTTCTTGAATTTCTTTTAATTTATCATGGCATGGTACACACTTACAGAGGTTGAGAAAAATGAAGGATCGTCTAAAAGATATGAGGCAATGGTAGGACAAAGTCATAGTCATACATGAGTAAGAATAAGAATAAGAAAATGACTATGAAGGCTATCAATGCTTGAAAGAATTTACAAATGTTTCTAGTCTTACTACATATATGGTGATGCAATTTTAGGGAAGTTTCTCTATTGCCATTTCCCTCCCAAGAATCTCATTAAAATTCAAAGTCGGGTTACTTGAATTCACTTTATTACAAATAGCAGTCAAGCTTGTCAGAAAATCCTTCACAATATGGAGCTAGTGAAGCTTGGCCGGATGAGGAACCAGTTTAAGCTAGAAAGATCAAGCAGTAGCCAAAGGAACTATGACGATTCATCGATGAGAAAATGATTAACATCAACTAAAGTAGATATGCCATTGGTTTTGTTGTTGTCACTAATGAGAGATTCATTGATGGTAAATGAGGGATGTTTTGGGATGCTTGGAGCCAAGAAGAAGCCAATTTTTTGGAAGGTAAATGGTAGAAACCAATGCTTGCAACTTGGTCAGTAATGACATGAAGAATAGATTATCTAATATGTGCACCAATCCACTTCAACCATGTGTCTTGGGTTTTGAAACTCCTTTAGACACCATAGATAGCACCTTATACTACATGAGAAACTTTTTAAATTGATTACTAAAGCCTTTAGGAATCTATAGGAGTTGTTTATGTTGTCTTTAGTTTGTAGGTGAGTTATTGAAAATAAAAGGTAGCTCGAACCTCTATATTAACTTGATTAGCTATAATTAATTTGATATTTATATAAGGTAATTTTTTTTGTCCTTTTTCCCTTTTATTATGGAAAAGTTCCCTTTACTTTGCTTGCATATAAGCATATTTTAGTTTAACATTGTTCAAATGATTCTTTTTGTCTTATATTGTAACCATGAGCAATCTTAATTCTTAAAAGCATTCCATCCTTTAGTCTTTCCATTCTTAAATTGTTATATTGTGTCAACTTTTATGTTATTATGGTTTATATCTAGATAATTATTTAGTATTTGAGTAGATTAAGCTAAAGAATTTTTTAGCGTGAGGACCAATTTATCATGGATGTTCGCAATATAAAGCATAGAACTATTACATACTTAAAAGAAGATAAATTTCTTGTAAAGCCATCTATTAAGGGCTCACATTATTTAAGTCAAAGATAGTGAGGTAAATTCTTGCCACTGTAATTTGTTATATAGACTTCCTTTGAACTTTGAGTTTTAATTTGTGTTGTCAACAAAATTGATAACATAAACACACAGAAGACCTTTTGAGTTTAGTGTTAACACTAAGATAGAGTTGTTGGAATTTAGACTATGTATGATTAGCTTCTATGGATTTAAGTTTATAACTATGGATAGATATCTAAAGCATTTTATGTAGCCTTGTAATAGTTTGTAAATGCTTTTGCTTTGTATAGTTTCTTGCTTACACTACCATTGTTGTGAGGCACACTAATTCAAGCACCACAATTTTAGATGTTCGGGTGTGGTATGTGTCATTCATAATAATTTCCTTCAAAATCTTAAATACTACTAATTTTTTTATTGATTTGTGCTTTTATTAATAAACTTTTCTTCTTCCAGGTATAGTTATTAATTGCCTTTTTCATATATACCAATTAGCTGAAAATAGAGTGTTTGTATACATATATATATGATTATATATATATGTTTCCCTTCATAGTCGTAGTAAAAATGGCTAAGTTTTTAACCTATACTATTGAATAAGACAAAATAAATAAAAATAATAATTTGTGATCTTATTTTTTTTCATAGTTTATTATTGCATTGATCTACATGGTTGTATGAGAAGATCATTTAACATGCAGGGTTCTTGGAATGCAGAATTTAAGGGTGTTAGATAGTTTCAATCATAGATATCATTCATTTTTATTCCATTTTTAAGAGTAGCATTTTTATTTGAAGATGTTATCTATTTAGATATTCTATCATTTATACCTTTCTTGACTATTATATGTATTAGTTGTTTATCAAATGTATTACCATTTTGAGATTCTAGTCTTGTGAATTTCTTTGTGAAGGAGTTTTATATTGATCAATGTCAAAGGAAGGTGAAACTAAGATTATTTTCTATAGTATGACTTATTATGAACATTCTTCCTAATGATGAAAATATAAGTTTATTTGAGGTTGTTCCTTAGATTTTTGTTAAGAGCCTTTGGCATTGTTACTTGTATTATTGTCATCATTTTCATTATAAAACATTCATTTTGTATAAGAGAAAGTGAGAAAGAGAAAGATAGTTAAAAATATTTTATTTTATTAATTTCGTATAAGTGATGATTTTTATATTTTCTAGTGGCCAATTTGGAAGAGTTTAGTCCATTCTAATTCATTTAGAATTTAGTTGACTTTTTTTTATATCAACTGTTTTGAGGAATTGAAATTAGTAGTTACTTACAGAAGTCTTTATTCATATAACATTTAAGTTGATAAATATTTATATTATGGGAGTTATAATAGTAACTATTTGATAATTATTTTATTGGTTAAAACTATTTTTTAATTATTCTATCATAATATTTAATAATTATTTAACTATTTGAAATTACTCTCCAATTACCCCCATCATTTTTCATATTCGCAGCCTTCTTCTGGATTTTTCTTGGAAAATCTAGCAGGAAAACAACAAAAATGTGCTAATCCCAGAGTTTTTCCTGGAAAATGCAGGAAAAAAGCAAAAATGAAACTCGAAGGAATCAATCCTGTTTCCCTTGTGAAGTGAGCATAATGATATACCATTAGAGCCACAAGTTTCCTTTGTATAGGATCTGTTGTTAGATAGTAAAAATCTCGGATTTTCTTTAAATGGTGTGCTGAAATCACTAACTCTGAACTTGAAGAACAAGGGATCCACCATTTTTCATGGATTCTAGTTTTTTGAGCCTTCTCTTTGATTTTCTCCCGACAATCATCGAGAGATTCAACTTCTTACCTGTGATTTCGTTTGGTCCATGTGATATATCACTAAACGGTGAAAGCAAATGGCTATTCTTTGAAAGGAGCGGCGAAAATTCTCCATCTGAGTCGATATCGCAGGTCATGAAGAAATTCCCCAAGAGATTCATCAGAATTGCAATTTCGGAGTCGAAACTAGAAGTTTAGAGAACAAAATCTAAAATTTGCCTTAAAAAGTTCAGATATACAAAACTTTAGCTTTCAGAATTTAGGAACAAGAAGAAATTACACACTGCAATAGTATCATCACACAATATCTAAGGATTCCGTAGTTTTCTCGTGCGATGAAAATATCTTCGTTAGATTTCGAAAATTCTCTGTGTCTTAATCTTTCTCCAAGAGAGATAACGACATCGTATACTTCCTCCTCCACGAAAGAGCTGGTAGTCCATATTAGAAATCTAGAATTACAATTTGTGATCGCTCTACTGTTCTTAAAATCTTGGTATTTGCCAGTATCCACCGCAGAATCAAAGCTCTTAAAACTAAAGCTCAATCTGAAGACACATAATTGTTCTTAACAAATTAGAGGTAAAGACTCCAATGCAGAAGAATCCTGATCATGTTCCCTACTACCTCAAAAAGTATGCTTTACAAAATCTTTAATTTAAATGCACTGTAGATGAATTGTGATTGAAAACTATTTTGTATCACTGGTTTACCTATGATAAACGTCAAATACACACTAGGTTTTTGCTAAAAGGCATTCAATTAACACTGCACATAAGGTGTTTGATAAAACGCATAATTAGGCTTGGTTATGTTATGAACCACATTTATCTTAAAGTGCAGGTTGGCAAGCTCTCACCATTGCCAAGTTTCTAGAAATTTATATTCTAGATAATGAATGAATTGAATGTGTGCTCTTATTGTATAGTACTCATTTTATAAGAATATAACATAGAATTTTCAACATTCGAAAGTTTTAGATAATCAAAGGCTTGCAAATGGTTCTACGAAATATATCTTAACATTTGCAACATATCATCTCGTCAAGTAAGAAGTTTTTAATTATTTGTGAAATACTTTGCTTGAAATGCCGTTGTTTCACTTTATAAAAGAAATTGTAAATGATCGAGGTGATATAAAGTGAGCCTGACATCAATCATGCATTTATGATTGATTTACAAATTTATGTATTCTCATAATCTCATTATGTTTTCAAGTCTTTTCACAATTATATATATTGTCTATCTTGGCATGTAGAATTGTGCACCTTTCTCAAGCAAATTCATATTGATGATCTATTGATAATCTCTTATGTTTTGTAGTGATATGCAAATGTACTTTTTCCAGGTGTGACTATGGAATTCTTAGAATCTAGATTTATATAGACTTGCGTATAGTTTGAACATGACAAATTTATTCCACTTGAGTACATTATTCATATATAGAAATATGCCTAATTTAGACCTTTTATTGTCTTGAAATTTGAATAGTCTCTTATGGTCATTTTGATTAGATCATTAGTTGCATTTTATATCAAAATTTAAAGTTGTATACTATATAACTTGAATGTCTTAAGTATAGATCTCTATAAAATTGTGAAATAAAGTTATTTATTTTACATCAGTATATTATATCCTAAATATAATATGCGAAATTGTATATCCTTGATTTCTCCATTTTTATTTAATTTTACATCTTCTAAACTAGTAGTTTAACATATCAGTATATAATGTTACCTATTTATGGCCACTCCGCAATGTAACTAATTATTTTATTTTCTCCTATGTGGCATGATGTGGTTTTTCCCTTGCATCAAAATGTTACTTATAAACTTTATGCATCATATATTTATGTGAAATTATTTTCAGGTTAAATTACTATGAAAAATCATGTTATGACAAAGGCAATAGTGGATGTCCATGTTATTTGACTGCATATTAACTCCGACAATTAACTATTGAATTGCTAAAAGTGATGGTTCTAATTTTAATTGTATACTTCATAACTTTTACATGAATGACAAGTTAGTTTATGGTATATATAGGTGTTAGAAATATAAATTGATATAAATCATATTTATACATATTGGAATATGAGAAGTTTGCAACGGAAGATTCGTGATCCAATGTTTGTTTTTATTGATTGTATTGGCAGTCACATGGAAAGATAATTTATTCACAGCTTAAATCTCCTTTTTTTTTTGTTCAAAGTAAAGGGAGAGAGTTTCTTAAATGGGTTTTTATGAATATTTCTATTGTTAACCAAGGCTTTAATCAACTTTCTTTTTCCTATTTGTAGGCATTTTATGAATTAGGTCATGAACCAAGTAATGAACCTATTTTAGGTGACTCAAATTCATGATCCGACATCTCCCACTCACACATAATGGATCCATACTCTCTCAGCATTATATAAGAGAATATTATCTCTTATACTCTATAACAAATCATACAAGAAAATAGGTCATGTGACCAACGTACTTTGAGAGCTCTTTGTTATACATATATTATGAATCTATATAACTTTTTAATAAATAATAGATTTTGAGTAGACTTTACGTATGTAGCAACCTTGATCATTTTATCATATTTGAATTTCTCAAATGATCTCATTCATATGCATTATATGCATTAGATATTGTATTTACAATTATAGACACACTATAATTGGTATACTGGTGAATATAAATATAATGTGATATATTTAATGATCTTCCTCTTTTATCAGATCTCCCAACTTTAATTTAATTTACTTTTTTAGGAATGTCCTACTAGATTAAATCTCTCATGGTCTTTTAGTAACATTCTAAAATAGCAATCATTAAATTTAAATATTAAGAAATAGAATAGAGACATAAGGGTACAAATATGAGGTTTTTATTCCTTTAAAAGTCTCACACATCAAAGTTGAGATCTAGACTTTGATCACCTATATTGGTCATAATTTGTACATGTGGTATAAAACATGTGTTATAGTATTCTCTCCTTTTCCCATACAACATATGTCTTTATATAATGTATTAATATTATATAGATAATGGTTTATATATACCCAATGTCTAACTTGAATTCACCAATTTAATCTTTTTCATTTCCATCAAAACTCATACTGGCAATTTAGACAGATGAAGTGAATTCCTTATTAATTCACTTATGATCTTACATATGATTTCATCTTGTTTGTTAACAAGGTGACATCCATATTTTAAGCTTGGCTCTTAATTATCATTTAGATAAGAACATTAAAATTGTCTTATCTTTTATCAATTATAAAAATTGATGAGAGATGTTACCCGTGTGAGTAGGTTAATTTTTTATCTATCTAACATACTTTTCAATAACTTAAGAATGTTTTAAGAAATATTCATTCATCTATATATGTAGGCTTATAATAAACACATTTGTTATTCAAACATTAATATTTTAGGAACATTGTTCGAAAAAATTTACAATAATTGTATCAATATCTACACAATCCTTAGGATTTCACATGTTTTATGAATACATACCAAGGAATAGGCTTAGTTATGAGATCTACTATCATCTCGTGCATAGAAATGTATTTCATGTTCACTTTTTTAAATGCAACTATATCTCTTACAAAGTTGTACTTTGTGTTAATGTGCCTTGGTTATCACAATTTATTAACACTGGATCAATAATGTTAGTATTTACAACCTAAATGATCAAAAAAGCTTTTAAGCCATACTACTTCTTGTACTCCTGCAGAAAATGCTACAAATTTAACTTTCATTGTGGATAAGACTATGCACAATTGCTTCTTACTATTCTAACATATGACATCATTATTTAGTAAGAAGATGTATCTAAAGGTAGACTTCCTTTCATCTAAGTCTCTTCCCCAATCAGCATTAGCATAGCTTTTCAATTGCAAATGATTTCCTTTATGTTGAATAATCAGTAGTAACTTTTAAATACCTGAGTATCCTTTTAACTGCTTTTCAATGTGCTAGGCCTAGGTTGGATTGATATTAGCTTACTATGCCAATGACAAAATAGATATTCGATCTTGTACACATTATTGCGTACATCAAACTTTCAACTACACTTGTGTAGGAAAGTTTTCTCATATACATTTCTTCTTGTAGAGTTTTAGGACATATCCTTCAGCTTAGATTTTCACCTTTAGCAATAGGAGTATTTATGGGTTTACAATGCTACATTTAGAATCATTTAAGAATTTTATTGATATAGTGCTCTTATGACAAAGAGAATAATTTCTTTGAATGATTTCTTGAAATTTTAACTCCAAGAATATATGTAGCTTCACCCATATCTTTCATTTCAAAATTAGATGATAACCATCCCTTAATTTTGTTGACATACTCCTTGGTATTTCTAGTTATAAGTATATTATTAACATATAACAATAAAATTATAAACTTATCCTTGGACCTCTTTGTATATATGCAATGATCTTCGTTAATCATGATAAAATCATTTGACATAATCATGTTGGGAAAGTGAATATGCCATTATCTTGAAGACTGCTTCAAGTTATATATAGACTTTAAAAGTCTACAAACTTTATTCTCTTGGCCTTTTTTGATAAAACCTATAGGTTGTTGTATGTAGATTGTCTCTTTCAAATCTCTATTAAGAAATGCATTCTTTACATCCATTTGATGTAATTCAAAGTCCATACTAGCAACTATAACCAATATCAAATGGATTAAGGTGAATTTGATAATAGATAAAAGGTTTTTTCATAATCTATTCCTTCCTGTTGTATGTAGCCTTCTACTACTAGTCTAGCCTAGCCTTGTATCTTTCAACAATGTCATCACCTTTGTGCTTGATTTTGAGAACCCAATTATTCCCAATAACCTTACATGTGTTCAAAAGATCAACAGGTTCCCAAAGTTAATTTAATCTTATAGACTCCATCTCTTCCTCGATTGCTTTTGTCCAAAGAGAGCCTTTGTAATATTTCTTGGCTTATCTTCATTTTATGTAATGGCCATAAAGGCTTCGCCACCTTCAATGTTGAAATGATGATGAGGAATGCCTTTTTTGCCACTACGTTGCAACTGAGAATCTAAAGAAATATATTTCATAAGGATTCTTAAATTATTCCCACTTAGACTAGGATCATTAATCATTTAAGTATTCCTATTTGGATTACTACTATACTAATCAAGATCAATATCATTTACAGTTAGAATTGAAAACACATTCCTTAAAATTCTCCCACTTGAAGGAAGTGAGTCTTGAACATTTATATCCATGGTCTTGTATAAAGATATGTCCTTATTTACATCACCCTATTTAGGAAAATCATTCTCTAAGAATGTGACATCTCATGATTTAAATTTTATGAGACTCCCACTATTATGTTCACCAATGAACACATAGACTTTTGAATGTTTTGAATATCTAATAAAAATATATTTCTTTTCTTAAGCACCTAATTTGCCATGTGGGTGCGAGGTATCTAGAACATAGGCTGCGTATCCCTAAAGTCATAAAATACTTAGGTTAGGTTTATGCTTCATCCATAACTCATATGGCAGTAGGAACTAATTTGCTAGACACACAGTTAAGGATAAATATAGTAGTTAAGAGTGCATAATCCCAATAAGTGACAGGAAAATTTGCTTGTGCCATTATAGAACTAACCATTTTCAAAAGTGTTCAATTTTGTCTCTCTACAATACAATTTTGTTAAGGAGTGTATGGATTCGCCAACTAATGTTAAATCCTTTTTTCATCACATAGTTGCCTAAACTAATCAAACAAATACTCATGACCATGATTAGTTTGTAATACTTTTATTTTTCTATCTAATTGATTTTCAACTAAGCTTACATAACTTTAGAAGTAACTCAATTGTTTAGATTTATGTGTTATTAAGTAGACAATACCCTATTGAGTGAAATTACCTATGAATGTGATGAAATAGAAAGCTCCATGCCTAGCTCTCACATTCATTGGGCCACATATGTCAAAATAGACTAATTACAAAAGGAAGTTAGCTCTGATTCTTTTTCCAAATGGTTTTTTGGTAGTTTTGCCAACTAGGCAATGCTCACAAGTAGATAAATCTACTTTGTCATAATTAGGAAATAACCTTTCTTTGGCTAGCCTATTAATTTGATATTAACTAATATGGCCAAGTAGAGTATGTCAAACTTCACATCAATTTTAGAATTATGCGATCATGTAAATATGGAATAATTAAGATTACATTCATAATGATCAGTGTTCACACAATAAAATCATTTATTATATATGCACATCTATAATGAGTTATTCATAAAGATAATTCAATATTGTCATTAGCAAGATACAAATTAAAATCGAGTTTTAACAAAACCAACACAAAGATTAAATTTTGACAAATTTAAGGTGCATATAAAACATCATGCAAGAGCAAAGTTTGGCTACCTCATAAGACTCACTTATATGTCCTTATTTTTTAAATTGTAACTCATGTATTATTTCCCATATAGATTTATTTTTGCTCCATGTGGTATTCATTGAAATTCTATGAAGGTGTCTCAATCCTTTGCTACATGATCTATTATCGCTGAGTCCACAATCCATAAAGGATAGGAATCTATTAGAAAAATAGAATTAGCTACACAAAATTCACTAACTTGAGTATAGCTTAATACCTTCTTAGGTTTAGGGCAAACATGGCAAAATGCTTTTTCTTATTGTAATTGAAGCACTTGAACTTGGTCATATTTTTTTTCTTCGAAGGACATTTTCCTTTCCCATGTTAGTTATTTGTTGATTTCTTGTTGAAATAAGCCACCTTCTTTCTTGCATCATGGAACCTACTTGGATGTTTGGACTTTCACCTAAAAACTCTTCTTGAGCTAGATAAAGCCATATACATTTTTGTATTAGGCTTAGTAGCTTCAAGCCTTTCTTCTTTTAGCTTAAGGTGGTGCACAACATTATCTATTATTCAGATGTTTTTATTATGAGTTAAATGCATCTTCATATACTCCAAGGAATAAGGTAAGGATCTAATTATAGCTTGAACTTATTGCTCATTGGTTAACATATAACCTATATCATTTAATTCATTACTCATATTTGACATCTCTCATAAATGTTTTTTCATTGAATGTTTAGGTTTCTTTTTGTAAATGTCAAATTTGATCGTGTGAAATCTTAGTTTGGTTACAAATGTTCCACCAAACTTATTTTTTAGAGCGAACCAAATGTCCTTTGCCAAGTTATAATTCCTGAATTCTCTCATGATGTCATTCTCCATACTATTTAGCAACGTAATGTGAGTGAGAGAATTCTTCCTTTTCCAGGCTATATAAGCCTCTTGATCTTGCCTATGTTGGGCTTGTTTCTTGCTTTAGGCTCTTCTAGGACAATATTGAGTACTTCTAGGACAATATTGAGTGCTTCTAGAACCTCTTACTCTTCTAACACATATTAGATTTTTATGCTCCAAATTTCATAATTATCACCATTCAATTTCTCACTCTTATTAAGTTCGACAACAATATTCTTGGAAGCAGTAGCCATTATGTATATAGAGACGTGAAATTCTACATATAGACAGAATTAGACATAATTAATGTCTCACTATAAATATATGTTTATGTTGGCTTTAATTAATTATGTTAGGACTAGTTCATATGTAGGGTTTAGAGTCAAAAGGTCACTATGTTTCCAATCATGATCTAAATTTCTAATGTGAGGCTAATACTTGAATAATTAATTAGGCAAAGTATACTAAATGAAGGAATTTATAGTTATGTAATTTCAATTGAAAAAATTACACAAATTGAAACATATTTCAATAATATAATATACAAAAAAATTACATAAAATATCATATATTGAACATTTACATAAAGTTTGCAATTATTATAATGTTCTTAAATGTGTGATTCTTCTTGGAAAAGAGCTAACAAAATTAATATAGCTCTCGAGGAAACTGGATTTTGATACTAAATTTCCTATCTAGTTAACTATACCTGAAAATAGTCAAGTTACATCTTTAATTTACATCTTTGTTTGTATCCTTTTTTTCTTTTTAATAAAAAATCTAATATATTCTTTTAGAAATCGGTAGATAAGGCTTTTCGTAAGGTTTTTAATTTCTTTCAATTCAGATTCATCTTTAAAATACTAGTTTATATCAAATTTTAAACTTTTTCATGAAACTTGATGATATGATTTACAAAATATACAAAGTTTTCTTTATAAATTTCTAGGTCAATTTTGAGATTTTTAAGTTCGATAGTCAATTTCTTAATTTCTTGTCTTTGTGTTAGAGTCCGTATGACTTCTGATGTATGTATTAGTCTCACCATTAATTTTTTATAATATATACAAAAAAAGAAACTCAATTAAATCCCCAAAATAATAATTTGCATAACTAAAAAAATTATGTTTCAAAGTTGTTCATCAAAGCTTTTGCTAAAAAAACTTGTACATCATGTAAATAGTGTGTTAAAAAAAATCTCACAAAAAATTAGTATAAAAAAATTCTACTACTTTGAATTTATTGTGCCAGTATAGTATATTAAAGAATACTAGGGGGTTATAACATGCTAGAGAGAATGAATGAGTGGTTAAGGCATGGATAGGTATCCTTGCAAGTGAGAGTTTGAATTCCTCAGAGGAAAGAAAAGCCTCCTTTTTTGACAATTTTTTTACAATCTTTTGATAGTTTTTTTTTTACTTTTTTGATAAATTTTCAACTACCTTTTTTTTTTTGCATAGAAACATTAAAAAAATTGAATTTATTCATAATCCAATTAAAAATTTAAATTTTATTAATTTTTTAAATTTCTATAGATTATATTTGTCGTTTACCATTCTAATTCAATACTTTCGAAGAATTCCTTATCTGCTTTACCTATCATCAGGCTATCTCCAATTCATAGAGTTCTTGTGTTGAGCCTAATTCCTTCTTTATGGTGTTGGTTATTTTTTTTTGTATGACCATGTCTTTTTTTGGCAGCGCTTTTATTTGCTATTCTTTTTTCTTTGCCATTATCTCAAACCACCACGCTACCAAGTTTCTATGAATATAATAATGAGAATAGTAATTATACTATTAGTAATGACTATACAACCAATCTCAATACTGCTCTTGCAAACCTCTCTTTCAAAAATAGAAATTAACTATAGTTTCTACAATCTCTCTTATGGCTAATACCTAAACAAGTTAATGCTTACAAGATGTGCAGTCATATTTAAAAATAATAAAAATGACTATACAATCATATTTATAAAGTAGTAAACAAATATTAAAAAAAATACATGTATATATAGATTTGGGAGAGACCAGAAAAACAAACAACCTGACTCTAATGCCAATGTTAGAAATATAAATTGATATAATGAAATATCAAAAGGTTGTAATAGAAAATTCATGATTTGATGTTTATTTTTACTAATCATATCGACAATTATAAGAAAAGACAATTTATTCACAGTTTAAATCTCCTTTTTTGTTTAGAGTAAAGAGAGAGAGTTTCTTAAATGAGTTCTAATTAATGTTTTTATTGTTAACCAACCTTTTAACTAACTTTCTTCTGCCTATTTATAGGCATTTTATGAATTAGGTCATAGGTTGGGTTATAGATCCATTTTGGGAGACTTCAATCCATGATCCAATAATAAGGTAGGATATTTATATTTCATGATAATCCCTTTATATAGGAAAATGTATTATGTTTTTGTTACACTTGTTTCCATAACTTTTAGTCAAGTTAAAATACTTGGCTTTAAATATACCAATCCTCGGATATTAGTACACCTTTTCACAACATTATCTTTATTTATAGTGAAGAAAATAGATAAAATGCATTGAAGTATATTCTTAGAAGATAAAAGCCTTTATTTTAAAGGCTTTGTATGTATTTGACCTAATAAAATTGCATATGGTATATAATTCATAAGCCTGGTTGAAGTATATTTTGAGAATATAGAAGTCTTTATCTTGAAGGCTTTATATGTGTTTGACCTAATAAAATTGGACATGGTATATGATTCACAGGCCTAGATAGAAATCATTGTGTTTATGCTCTTATGAACTATATTTAAAAAGTATATATTTCTAGACTTTGCTCATTTAGAGGCTTGTTGTCTAAATTTTGAGGTGTAACAGTTTTAAAATTTATAAAGTATTATAATTGTAATACTTTTTTATTTTCTAACAATTGTAATTGTAATATTTATATTTGCATTGATATAATATGTTCTTTTTTGGAATAAAATTATACTATTTAATAATCTTAGTATATTTTTACGGACATGTTTTATATATTATTAGATTTTTAATTTTAATTTTCTTATTATAAACTCTTATTTCCTCACAATATTATTTTAATTCTATTATATTATTAAAATTTTATAATATAATTTATTTATCATCTATTATAAATTGAAATTATCCTTTAATGGTCATATTGATTTGTTTATTGCAAAATTCAAGATTGCATTTAACACAAGTGTAAGGAAAATTTAAAAATTTATATTAAATTTAATTTCCTCCTCAAGGACTATTCATATAATTGATTTGATTCATTTACATACAATTAGGAAAATAGTTTTACTTATCTACTAGTTGTATATGTTTTGGAGCTTTAATAATGAAATCTAAATTGTCTCATTTAAGGTTAATCAATAAGATCAACCTCTACTCCACATTCCTTTATGCTTACATACATGACTGCTATTTTTGGAGAAAAAAGATTAGAAAAAATGTATGATGGTTTTTTAGAGTCTCAACACATGAGAAAATTATACCATTGTAATATATTAGCCAATTTAGCTTTGCTTTTTTATATATAATATCTCTCCATAACTTATTAGGATTTCATAAACCTTTATTAATGTAAGCTTTAGGCCTCAACTAATTTTTATAAATCTTTATTAGCTATGGCCTGATATTAAAAAATGATCTTAATTACTTAGAATTTGTCCAAGTTTATTTGCTATCATATAATCCAACACTATTACAAAATTGATGATTTACATTGGTTGATAGACATTAGTTCACAACAAAATCAATATTTGTTTTTATACAATGACATTTTTGAAATCATATGAGAACTTAAGACAATGGACAAGACACAATTGACATCTAAACCTTGCACGACAACTTCGAACATTGGTTTTATACTCAACTATTATCTAAAATGTATTTTAAAAGCCTCATTGGAAATTATAGACTCATATAACATCAGTTTTAGTCAACAGTTGTATTTTAAAATACATTTCAAAAGTTTCATTGAAAATCATAGAAGCA
Source organism: Sindora glabra (assembly GCA_020226215.1). Taxonomy (NCBI): domain Eukaryota; kingdom Viridiplantae; phylum Streptophyta; class Magnoliopsida; order Fabales; family Fabaceae; genus Sindora; species Sindora glabra. The sequence continues at coordinate 22,052,890 of CM035235.1, forward strand.
TAGTACGTTGGTCCTAGTTAATGGTAGTCATCTAAAAGCCATTTTAGGAGTCTCATTGGAAACCATAGAAGCATACAACCTTAATTTTGTTTGATAATTGACGTCTTTCATATAAATCTTCACTCTAACTTTGTCTTTTCATATAAACTCTTCTAACAACTTTCCAATTTCTTATGGAGTAAAAGTGGAATAAAAAAAACTCCACTTTCATTAAGAAAGAAGATAATGGGAGAACCCTACCCTCTAGTTCTCTCTTATTGTATACTATCTTATTTCCCATGGAGTATATAAATCAGAGAAATTTGAGCAATAATGCTGGAGTTTACATCGAGAATGAAGATTTTGATACACAGTGATTTTTTTATTATTTTTGTGTATTCATATATAAATGTGTAGTTTTTATTTATTGGTGATTTAGTACAGTTATTTTATATAAATTTGTTTGTACAGATATTGTTTCTCTTCACTTATTTATTTGTACTTTTATTATAAATAAAGTAATGACAATTAAAATTTTTAAATTTGTAGAATTGTTTCTCTTTCTTCATCTATATGTTATTTTTACTTAAAATTCTATAATAAGCATTTAGATTATATAGATTAACAAAAATAATTGTTAGTGTTAAATTAGCTCAAAAATAACTTTCTTTTCGTTTATGGTTATTTATGTATTAGAAATAATGCTAAGAAAATAGCAAACATAAAAATGTAAATTTTACGTTTAATTTACATATAATATTATGGAATTTTCTTAAAAATTATGAGCATAATGAATACCATTTATAAAGAAGTTTAAATAAATGAAACTCAATACATCTAAATAAATAAATTTATGAAGAAGTTTAGAAAAGATAAATTAAAGAAGTTTAAATGAATAAAATTGAAGAAGTTAAATAAATGGAATAGAAGATAACTTTATCAATGACATTTAATGAATAACATACAATGTTAGTTTTTGGGGTGAACAACGTGTAAGTTCATATCAATCATTATGATAGTTCATGAATAGGAAATTACAACATCAATTTTTTATGGTAACCATCGAGTAAGTTTATTTCAATCGTTATGATTGTTTATCAATAGTTTACGTGTCATTTTAGCACTTAATCTATTTCAATCATACATATGGCTAAATGAACAACATCTATTTTTAATTAATAATCGATATCTAATTATTTTACTCTTAACCCATAAATAAAGCTTTTGCCTATAAATCTATGATATTTCAAGATAAATTTCTTTACATAAAAAATATGGCTTCTAAGTTGAGGGTGTAAATCTTAGTATTTGGCATTACCATGACTATTTAGAAGGTTTAGGGAACTTTCTAAGTTTTTTTACAAAAACTTATATCCCCACCTTGTATGGAACCCTAAAAGATTTATAGATTTTGTACATAGCTTAAGTAATGTTAATACTATGATTTACATCTTTCATCTTAGGAACCTCTGGTAGATTCCAAAAACTAGTGCTTTTAAATTGTTCTAGAATCAATCTAAGTTTCTTTTAAGAACTTGTATCCACACGTCAAATATAAACATAGCAATTCCACAAAGCATTTATGGGGACTTTAGACAAGAATCTTTCCAAATTCTTTATAGAATGTGTTAATTATTGAAGTGTGGATACAATGCTTTAATTGAGGAACGTTGGGAGATTCTATTTCCTTCTCAATGTTGAATACAACAACATACAACTTTTATCTCAATCTCAAAAGTCATCTCTTATGGTCATGGTTATCATATTAAATCATAGTTATCTTTTGCACCTAAATAGATGGTTAAGAGCATATTCATGGTTTAATATGATTACTATGATCATAAGATTCAATCATTTCTAATTACACAGCATTGATGGTGTTAGGAATTCGGATTATTACATGCAGCAGAATTTCAAAATTTTGATTCAAATTCTACCTAGGATCCATGCAAAAAGCATAAATCAATTATTAGGATTTTACCTATTGGGCACTCATGTTTTTACTGATCAAAACTTGAAAGTGGATGAATTAAACGCCGGTCGGATGGTACAACGTCTCTACGATATCCACACGGACTGAACAACGACCTCTCACCCTCCACGAATCTGCTAGGATGCGTTTTTCTCTCTAAGAATTAGGATTGGATGTTTTTTGAGTGATTTAGGGTTTGTATGGAAGCTTTGAGCATGTCATTCATGTGCTGCCCTCAAGCCCCTTTTTATAGAACTTAAGCAAGCCATAATCCTAGTCTTACTAGGATAATGCTTCCAAAATCCTAATTACACTTAACAACTTATCTTATCCTTATCCTAGAGATAATGGGGAGAGATAGGACTTATCGATTAATTATCTAATATTAGATAATAATATTATCTCATAATATAAATATCTTAATTATTAGATAATTGCATATAGTTATCAAATATCAAAATAATATTATCTCATAATATATTTATCTAATATTTGATAATGTAATTATTTAATATTACTTTAATATCAAATAATATCACATAATATTATATATATACATATATATATATATATTACGTGAATAACACATTATTATTCTTAATAATAATATATATATGCACGCAAATAAGTCCAATTAATTAAATATTAATATAATTAAAGTTCAATTAATTATTGTCTTATTCCTACTCCTTTTGTGTGACCCTAGTTCTTACTACATTGACAATGACTCATTATTGAGCCATAGACAATGAGCGGTATCTAGCAATACATCACTGCCACTCAAGTAGTAAAAATATCTGTGATTCGACATCCACCTAATACATGATCAACATTTTGTATCATAATCCTTTTTGTAATAATATCCAAATTAAACTGGAGGCATGGAATGTGTCATCCTCGTTAATGTTCAATTTATATTTCTTGATATTGAGTAGACTTAAAATAAATGATTAATATCACATATTAATTCAATTGAGCATGGCCATGCATTTCTAAGTCTCAATCAATCAATGGACCTAAGGATATTTCTCTTTTATACAAGAGTAACAAAATTCCATTTACATTACTCACTTCCCTTTGCACGATTTATGAGACACCCAATCAATACCCTACTTGTCATCTTGATTAAAGGTGACATAGGACAATATTAAAGTGAGTAATTCCTCATGTAGGGAACCGTAGTGACTTCAGGTTAAAGGTTTATGTGTATTTGTGATCATATGAGAATAACTTATGACACGTCTACCCATGCAATATTCTCATAGTGGGTTAGTCCAGTACATTGTTCACTAGTAATGTACTCATATATTGACTTGATATCACATATCCATGATTCGTAATCATCAGTCACTATACATGCTAGTCTCGATGTATTATTACTATCATTTTCGTAATAATACTTGACTAGGGGCATTTTAGGAATAGCGAAGCTATTCCAAGGATAATTATTATATTAAGTTATAAATCGCTCAGAATAATGATAAAATTATGAGAACAAAATATAATAATTAAATTGCCTAAAATAAAACATAATACATTGTGTATTATTTCAATCATCTATATAATTAGTTCCTAGGATACACACCAATAGATGGTATGTGTTATCCTCCTATTGATGTTAAGGTGCTTGATTTCTCTATTTTCTGTGAGCCTTTGACCATCTTTTGTTTCAATATGAAAACTAACATATTTCTTTTATGCATTTTGTCAAATCTTAATATACATAGAGCAAAAAACATGCCCATTTGAACATAGGAGCGTTGCAATGTTTGTAGCAAATACAATAGTCAAACACCTTAAGATCAATAGATAAAAAATTAATGAAATCAAGCATTTTAAAAGTCGTCAAGCAATATAAAGAAATTACAAATAGAGGAAAAACTAATTTTCCTCTTAATTTTTGTAAAGATGATATGCATGTTTATTATAAATGTAAAGTTTGTTGTTCATTGTAAATAACAATTTTTTGTTATATATATATGTTCATATACTAATATGGAAATAAATAAAAAGGAAGAATATATGTTCAAAATATATTATTTCTTTTCTCATTTTTGTTTTATTTACATCCAATTTATTGTAATTTTGTTTAATTCTACAATAAGAAGAAAAGAAATCTATTTTATTAAAAATGTAATTCTTTATTTTTCATTTATGTTTATGTATTGATGTGGAAATAAGTAAAATGGAAGAATATATGTTGATAATATATTAGCTCCTTTCTTATTTTTGTTTCATTTACATTCAAATTGTTATTGTTATTCTATTTACGTTTATAATAAGAAGAAATTTCCCTTTTTTTTAAAATTTGCAATTGACATTATAAATTACTTAATAGGATGACATTGTTGTATTAAAGATAATGGCGTGTGTTCCAAACTAATGTGTAACATAAATTTTATACGTTAGTTGCTTTATAGTAATCGATGTGGAATATTAGACCATAAGCCTAAATTGAAAATAAAAAGGATAAAACATGACGTGAGTTGAAAATAAAAAAAGTGAAGCATTACACTATTTGTAAATTTCATCTTAAAGCTCTTTCAATCTTTCAATCTTAAAATGAATCTTTGTTTAATAAGGTATGCTTTTTTTCTAACCTCAGGATTTGATTATGTTTTTGCTTACTAATTATTTTATAGGATTGAAAGCTTAGTTAGTTTATGACCAAATATATGAGGTTTAGCACTTCTCAAAAGGCACAGAATATAAATATGAGGATTCCTTTCTTATATTTGTTCTATTAATTTAGTTTATAATTTTCAAATTAATCCTATTTTGTTACTTATCATTTTGGTGCAACTTTTATAAGTTTGCATAAGTAAAAAATTTGATCTTATTCATCTTCTTTGACATTCTTTTGTATTATATGAAAATGTGTGATACACCAAATTTTCATGAATGACCAGTTATTTGCAAGTATTGTATTCAAAAAGGTTTTCTTGGGAGTGTAAACCCATATATTGAATAATAGATATCAAGATAGATTTAATAAAGCACTCATCTTTTATTATAGTATTGTATACAAGCTTTCATTTTTGTTAATTTTTTATTATTTAATATATTCTTTAAACTTGTTTAAAATAGGATTCTTTGAGTGATAGGAAATGTTGACTTTCTATATATGGTTAGGAATACAAGGGAAGTAAGGAAGATGAAGGAGGGAGGAACATAGGGATATAATTGGGGTTTGGAATAAAGGAGTGAGGAATTAGGGTTGAAGTTTAGGAAGGCAGGGTGGGTGGACATATAATGTCTATTATTTAAATGAATTGATGTAATCTTATAGGTATTGGATATTAATTTTTATAAAGTAAATAATGTTTAATGTTATTTCTCAAGATAATAAAAACATAAATGATGTTAGTTTTTTAGGAATAAAAACTGATGTTATTTTTATATTTTATGACAGTTTGTTAACTAATGTTAAAACCACACATATTACAATGCTTAATTACATATAGGTCATTTTTTGATATGTAATCCCTTAAACATTTGATGTCAATAAGCTATTCTATAGTAGTGCAAATGGTTTTCTTTAAACAATTATGTATACATATGATCCAATATGCCTGACCTTTTAGGTTCATCATTAAATTAGCAATAAGTTATGATTAAATCAAACTCTATTAATTCAATATTTAGAATTAATCTCATTAAATTTTAAACCTAAAAAATATTATTAAAAACTAATAACTAACAACATGTCATGAACGAGTCAACATGAATTATAAATATGTTTTTTAAATACAATTACCATGTAGTACAAGCTTTTTATCATACAATGTCCTGATTGAATTTAAGGTGTAATGTATTAGTTGAAACCTTAGTTATTATTTTCAATTCCAATTTCATAACTTATTATGTGAATCTTAAAAAACTTTTTCTCTAATTTTACCTTACATTAGCCAAGGATTTCTAAGTTATAATTCATAAAATAACATGAGACATTCTCTTCTTTAATGAAAAATGATAAATTCCTTATTGACATTCACAAATCTTCTTGTATGATAAAGTTATACCCAATAGATTCCTTTGGATGACTTCTAGGAATTAGGATTATATCAAAGTATATTGTGCCATATATAAAATCACCATAATGTCTCAAATTAAAAGATCAACTTTGCACCATGGCAACATAAGAATTAGTTTGACTTATCCACATACCGATTCTCAAATGGGTCAACTCAATGAACTCATTTAATAAGCACTAACATATATACATTAATGTCACCACATTAGTGCAAATGAAATGAGACATCCTTCCACTCAAGTATGCATCATATGTACTAATTTAATTGAGTCATTTTTTTGGTACGTAAAATTTTGTTTGGATATGTTGTCATTTTTTTTGTTTTTAGAAACTATTTTTAAAAAATATTGTTTTTGTTTTCATATTTAAAGAAAATAAAGAATAAAGGGTGTTTTGATAAGTAAATAAAAAAATCTTTCATTTAATTACAAAATTAACATCCAAAATAAAAGAACAAGTTAAGAAAACATTAAAAACTTAGAGCTTGTTTGGATACAATTTTTAAAATCTATTTTTAATTTTTTTATTTTTAAAAACAAAAGAATTGTGTTTGGGTAAGTGTTTTTTGTCCTTGTTTTTAAAAACTACATTGAAAATATGTGTTTTAAAAATAATAAAACAAGAACAACTTGAACTTGTTTTTGTTAACTTTGTTTTCCAAACATAGTGAAAGTTACAGATACTGTACATTCATTAATGACAATTCTGTAATTAAAACTATTTTCAAAATAATTTTGCAAAACACACTTTTATTTCACTTTTTTTAAAAAACTATTTTTACAACTTATTTTACAAAAATATTTTAAAAAAATAAAATAAAAACATATTCAAACACACCCTTATTTTTGTTTTTTCTATTTTTAAGTTACATATTTAGAATTACAATGTTTAAAAAGATATTTTTAAAATAGTATTAGAACAATAACTTTTATTTTAAAAAATAAAAAAATAGAAAACTATTTTTAAAAGTAGTAAATAAATAAACTCAAAGATTAAAAAGTTACCATACAAGGGAAAGAAATACCATTCAAGTCATAAAAGTATCTGTTAACACAACATGCAAAGGTTGTATCAAAACTTACAAAATGATTAATCATTATTCTTCTATTATGAGCCAATTTAGTAAGGCAATCTGCCACTTGATTTGCTTCACAATAATAATATGTGATTACAATTTCTAGTCATATTGCTTTAACTCTAGCGTGAATTGCATTAGTGCTAAATAAGGATGTGAAAGTTCACATCCATCCTTAGCCAAACCAACAATTATTGTTGAATCTATTTCAAAAATAACCCTTCAACAACTTCTATTCCATGCTAGTTGCATGCTAATGAGTAAACCCCCATAGTTCAACTATAAAAACACTAAAGTGACCAATATATTTGCAAAACCTAATGTTCCATGCCTTTGATGCACCCCTAATAACCCTTTTGCATCCAATTAAGCTATTCCATCTTAAAGAGCCATTAGTGTTGCACTTTACCTAATCTGTTAGATGAAGACACCAGCCTATCTACCGCTTTATTCTTTACCTCCATGGCCCTTGTTTCTACATGAAACTTGATGTCATTATCATGCTCATAGTATAGTATTAAAAGTAGTACTATAAAGATTTAGTTAATTACTAGTGAATACCAACTCATTTCTATTGATCCAAATCAACTAACACATGAAGCTAAACATGACATTCCATTTACTTTTTATTGCTCTACTAAGTTCATTAGATAGATTCCATGTTAGCTAATCATGGAGGTTGAGCTCAAAAAAATTCCTCCATTGACCTAGTTTCATAATGGATACCAACATATGACACACTTTATCACAATTTCTGAGCAAGTGCATAACCAACTCATTTGCCACCTAACGTCATGGACAAATAATAAAGTCCATAATATTTCTTCCTTTTTTTGGTAGTTAGTTAATAGTCTTTCCTTTCCTACCAACCATAAAGATGTTTTTCCCTTTTTTGGACTTTGCCATATCTATATCTTTTTCTAAAAAAGAGCAATATTTCCTGAACTCTCATACTATGATTTAACAAAGAAACAACCATCACTTGTTGTTAACCAAAATAAATTTTCTGATCCAAGTGACCTATAAGGAGGAATAACACTCCAAATTCTGACCATAATACTTTGTGGAATAACATGCTTTAGCTTCTGCACATTCCCAACCACAATCTACAATCACATATAACATGATATAAAAATTTTCCTTTAAAGTAGAAATGTGGACATTAGTGTACTCGATTATAACTTTATAACCTAGAATCCATGCATTTTTCCAAAAGATAACATCAAACCGTCACAAATATTCCATTGCATTCCTTTCGTAACATTTTTCCACAGACCATAAATTTAAGCATCTATTCTTCTAAGTTATAGTAGGGGTTTTCTATGAATTATATGCATACTTTGATCTTAAAACTTGGATTTATAGTGCATCAGTTTTTTCAATGATTCCTTGTGCAAGCTTCATAAGATATACCTTGTTGCACTCCTTCATCTAATGAATTCCTATCCCTCCTTTTTTTTCTTTTCTTACACATTTCATCCTAGGCAACAAGGTGAATCTTTCTTTTCTCCTTGCCATATGCAAAAAAAAAAATCTATAATTAATTTTTTCATATTAGAAAAAATAGAAATTGGAAGTTGGTTTCCTTACATGCAATATTATTGTATTATTGTGAGGACCAACTTTGCCAAAGTTAATCTCGTAATAAGAGATGCTATATTTTCCATGCACTTAATCTTTTTAAGACTTTCTCTAGTATAAAGTTGAAAAACTCTTTGAATGCCATTTTATGATACAAAGGTATTCCCAAGTATTTCTTTAAATCCAAAGTCATAGTAAAGCCAAAGCCTTCACTGATTTCCCTTGCTCTATTTTGGTTCACATTATATGGGAAAAAGAATTTGGACATTTCCTTACCCACCCTTTCCTTAGAGCTATTACAAAAGAACTTTAGACAATGGTTAATGATTTTTAGTTTACTTATGGATGCTTATACAAAAAGGACTAAGTCATCATTAAAAAATAAAAAAAGTATAAGAGTCTCATTCTTTTTCAAGGCAATAGGTTTCCATAGATCTAAATTAATGATTGCATTAATCCCATGAGCAAGTCTCTTAATATAAAGAACAAAAAGGTAGAGGAGAGTGAGTTTCTTTGTCTCGCACACTTTAGGCAAGAAACTCTAAGTGAAATTTTTATTCCATACAACTTGCATATTACAAGAGGAAACACAAGCCATGATCAAGGATACAAAATGGTGATTAAAACCAATATCAAACAAAGTGTGCCTTAAAAAAAAACCAATTCAAGTGATTATATGCTTTTTCTAAATCAACTTTAATTGCCATATACCTTTGTTTTCCTTTTTTTTTTATTTCATTGTATAAATTGCCTCTCATGCCATAATGATTTTGTTTGAGCTCTATCTCCCTAAAATGAAGCTACATTGATGGGGCCCAATAATGTCCCCCTTGAGTTTCTTCAATCTATTGGCTACAATCTTTGTAATAATCTTGCAAGTTACATTATAAAGACCAATTAGCCAAAAATCCTTCAAAAACTATGGTTTCTCCACTTTGAGATTAAAACCAAAAGGGTTTCATTTAAATATCTAATTTTATTGGGGGGGAGGGGTTAAAGAAAGCCTTTTTAACCAATTGACATACTAAGGCTCCCACAATGTCCCACTATGTAAAACTAAAGAATGTAGACCATCTACCATTAGAGCCTTTAAAGTCCCCATCCTAAATATTGTTAGTTTAATTTCATCATCCACAAAATGTGTTTGAATTGCATTCAGGCACACTTATTCTATGTTTGAGAAATATCTAGACAATGGATAGTCAATATTACCACCATTCTTTTCCGTGAAAGATTTTTAAAATAATTAACATACATATTTTTTAACACTTCTAAGTCATTACACAATTTTCTATTATTATCCCTCAAGCATTCAATTTTGTTTCTTTTGCAATGAATTATTGTACAAGTATGGAAATACCATGTATTCCTATCACCATATTGCAAGCACTTACAATGTGATTTTTGATATCACGTGAGTTCTATTTGCAAGAGAGTTTGTTCATATTCCAACCACAACTCCTTTTTTAAATTAACAAGGTATGAGTTGCACATTGCTAACTTTCGGTTAATTTCTTCCAAGCAAGCTATAAGTTATTTTTTCTTTTTAAAAATGTTCTCAAAAACTTCCTTATTGTAATTTTGAACCAAATCCTAAACAAGGTTACTATTCTCCAATCATTATTATCGGACCATGATTTTTTCACTACATCTAAGAATGTTTCATTTGTAAACCAAGCCATTGAAAAACAAAAAGGTCTTTGCCCTTGTTCCTTTGGAGCACTGTGTTCCAATGTGAAAAGAATGGATCTATGGTCTGACTTCTCGGTAAACAGATGGAACATTGATGCTTTAGGAAAAGCAAGTCACCAACTTGCATACTCGTCAATTTTTTCCTTGATATTGTTTCTTTCCCGGTAAAATTTGGCCCTTAGAACCCCATTTCAATTAAGTGACATTGATATAAACAATTTGAGAGCTGCTTCATGCTTCTTCAGTTGGGGGCAGCTCTTCTCTTTTTTGCTCAAAAGCTGTCTTCCTTTGATAAGGGTTAGAGGCTCCACAAACTCTAGTAATAAAATTAGAGAAGGAATTATTTACACGAGATATCCATGCATGTAAATACTGGGGATGCATAGAAATTACTTCTACAATGAAATATTGTTTAAACCATAATAGCAGTTGGGGTCCACTTTCATAACACCATCAAAGCCTATACTTTTAAAGATTATATCAGCTTTTCCGTCTTTTATCCAAGGCTCTACAATAAAAATCATGCTCACAGAATGAAGATAAGAAGATCCCTTACTTGTGACGTAAAAGTACCGGACCCTGCTTTTCTGTAATTCTAGTATATGGTATTCATCATCAACACAAGAAGTTGAAAAGAAAACAAGAATTGATATCATACCCTATCTAGGGTGTGTCTTTGTTGTGACTGAACCCAGAAGGTTATCCATTTCCTCCCTTGACAACGATGAAAAGTATAGCTTGATAAGTTGAGCGACAAACATATTTTCAGGAGGCTTTGGAGGTGCACCCTCATGAGTTTCCTGCATAATTGAGTCACGAAAATTAACATGAACCTGCTCCTTAACTTGTATGTTTGACGACGTTGAACCTAGGTTGCTTGCTGAAATAGGTGTTGTGGTCTGTTTTATCACTGTACTTTTTAGACTGGGCATTGTTCTGGTAAGAATATGTCTTTCAGGTGCACTCTTTTTCTGTTTCTTCGAAGCCCAGTTGTTATTTCCCGTTTAGGCCCCCATAAGTCGTTTAGCCTTAACCTTACTTTCCTCTTTATTACTAATCTTTTTATTTTGATGCACTTAATCTCTGGCTTATCATGAACTCCCCCAATAACCATAGCAGGATTCCCTAAATTACTACCCCTCTCATTGGGATGTCAATCACTCCTTTCTGGTCATCCTCATTTAGAATGGAAAAACATGATCCATTATTTGGCACTAATTGCGCCTCTTCACCTAAATTTTAGTGCTATTTGAAAACATTCTATTCTGGGCCCTAGCTTTTTGAACCTAACATTGCGGTAACATCCAGCCTCCAAACTTGTTGACAACCATTTGATCATCGGACACTATCTTCATGGCCACAGTTTTATCTAGACGCTTCTCATTCATTTTAGCTTTCGAAGAACCCCCATCTGTGTGCTTAGTTTGTTCATCCTTCCCCTTATCCTAACTCATCTCTTAGGCATCCACCACCAGGCATGTTTGCTGACGACGACCAAATTTACCACAATTGAAACAAATAAGGTGCAAACCTTTGTATTAAACTAGGTGAACTCTCCCTCTGATGATTAGTTTTGAGATTAACTATTTGCAAAGATCAATTTCCATACATAACGTATACATATCCACTTTAATGGTTCTGCCAACAACATTACACACTCTTCACAAGAAGTGCTTATTATAATATTCCAGATGCAAACATGGAACTTGAATCCATACTACCAACCTACGATATTGATCATTAAAAGGATCGAACTTCAGACGCCACCTTCGAACCACTAGATGGTGTTCTGCAATCATCCATGAACCGTTTTGTAGTGCATTATTGTAATCAACCATCTCACTAAACCTAGTTACATAGTAACCGTTGCCGATCAGTTGCAGATTTCCTTTTGGGATCCAACGCTTCTCTAAACTTGCTTTGAGAAATCTAAATCCAATCTTCTTTCCCCACATATTTATGATCAAGGAATCTTTCCAGTGCTCTTCTTCTTCCATCATATCTTCGCGTAACCCATCTCTTTGATCACTCTGTTATTCTAGGTAGAATAAAACTTTTCTTCCCCCCTCACGGCTTGCATTGCCAATCTGGCCATCTGAACCCGTATGTTTTCCCAGATCACCCTCCAAAGTTTTAGCATTTCTATCTTTCTGCAGTATCATTACTTCATTGTGCCTGCTACGTCCTTGTCGCTTGCTTTCGCTTTCTTCATGCTTGGAACAAGAAGATTTCTTCACCAGAGAGCTCGTACTCACATTTACCAAGCATCTTTCTTTCGACAAAGTGTAGTTTTTTTTTTTTTTTAAATTAATTCTTAATAACTTTATGATTAGGAGCATTTTATAATCTATGCTTGTGAGGAATATGTTTTGTGATCATCAATTCATCATCTTTATAAACGACCATATTTAATAAGTCATCTTGATTTTTAGACTTTGTCAAAAATAAATAAATAAATAATTGATAAGGAAAAATAAATTCCTTTAATTTATAATTGATTGAATGAAAAGCTTTACAAAAAATGTTCTATTACATCATATATAATTGACATATAGACATAACTCTAACAATATCACCAACTAAAACTACCCCATGCTTAGGGGTGCAAACAAGTTAAACATTTGATTGCCTAAGCTTAAACCTATAAATGAGTTCTAGTTCAAGCTCGAACTTGAACTTGAACTCTTGATGTTTGAATAATTTAAACTCAAGCATAAGCTTAACTTAAATATAAGCCTAAATAAGTTTATATGAGTTTATTTGAATGGTATGTTATTTATCTAAAATTTCTCATAGAATTTAAAATATTTGAATTTAAACTTGAGTTTGTAATGAATATGAACATAAATGGTCAATTTTATACAATCTTACCCAAATAATTTGTTATTTTTCTCAAATTTACACATAAAAATTATCTTTCAAAAATAAATTAAATATTTGATTTATCTCATTTTATTTGCTAATATATATTCTTATACAATTGTCAAAATTTATCAAAAGCATTTACATAATCATTGCAATACCAATAATTACATTCAATAGAATGTAATAAATACCAAAAAGATAATTATTTTAATTAAAGTATTATACTTTGATGCAACTTTAACAATTACTAAAGCAATTGAATTATTTTATGTATTGTACTATCTATATATAATATGAAAATAAAAATATGTGTTTGATTACTAAGCTTATTTAGGATCGAAAATAATTGAAGCTAAGCTTATTTAGATTTAACTTGTTTTAAGTTGAATTCAAATCAATTTTTTTATAGATTGATCTTGAATTAGTTACAAGTAAGTTAATTTGTTTGCACCTTCACTCAAGCCATATCTTAGGTATTAAACTTCTATATCCTTATACAAATCATCACATTTATAGATTAGGTTCATAGTTGAATTGATTGGTCATTTGACTTGATTTAATAAATTTTTTATTCGACTAAATTATGCTTCAACTCATTTAACTTACAAAAAAATTAATTATAATTTTTTTATTTTTATTATATTTATCTATATACTATATATTTTATACTATAGTTTATTTTTATTATTTTAGATTTATATTATTTTATAATATTTAGGATATTAATATTTATAAACATATTAAATATTTTTTAATATAATTTATTTTTTAATTAAATATAAAATATACTTAGAGTTATAAAAATAGACTAACCAAATCTTACCAAGTCAACCCAATTGACAAAAATTATATGTTGGGCTAATCTCAGATCGAATTACCTAAGTCAAGTTAGATTAGGTTATGAGAGTACCATTTCCATATTAACTTTTATTAGGTGGTCTCAAGTGGTTTTGTAACTCGTTATTCTTTTATTATTATTACATCACTTATTTATTATTAATGTTGGGATCGGAAGCCAAATAGTTATAGTGGAATTTAACCAATCTTAACTAAGGATCCATGTGAAATGATTAGATTAGGATAAGGATTTAATCATTACCTTTTATAGATGATTTAAGGCTTGATCGTTGATTATTTTTTTGACTTGCTTTCGATAAAAAAACTCTAAGGTATCCATATGAACCTATGAATTACCGGTGAACATCCTACGGCTACTAATTGGAATTCTCCTTTTTTGCCTTGTAGTACTACCTACGCCCCTCTAGGGTTATGGTAAAAGAGAGCTGCTAGGGTTTTCTATGTTATTAAGATACATGAATAATAATAATAATATTTTAACACTCAAAATGCCTATTTAACTAGGTGCACAAAAAACCTTAACTAATTAGGCTTTGTTCCATATATAATTATGAGCTTATAATTGAGCCTTATAATTATAACATGAAATTCTCATATACTAGGGCCAAATAATTTGGTTCATCAATTCCAAATCCGTTAGATTCTAAGTATGCAACTTTACAAGCTTTCGTTATATTGGCAATGATCATAAATCATATTAATATCATAAAGAATGAGCGATGTCTAATAACATATCATTATTATCTAAGTAATAAGAAAGTCGGTGATTTGACTGAACCTGTACATGTAATCATCATCTATAACCTTTTGTCTTAGTCATCTACATTGAGTACGGGACATGGATTGTGTCACTCCTATATAGCTTAATTCAAAGATTTTCTAATTCCTAAGTAAGCCGACTAAAGTAAATGTAATTGACATCATATGTCAATTTATCTGAGTATGACTATATGTTTTTCTCAACCTTACATAATCAAGGGGCTCATAGATGTCACTCCTATTATATAAGAAGGACAAATTCCATCTTGATCATACAAATCCCTTCGTATGATATGTTACACATCCAATAATTATCCTTACATTCACTCAACTATAAGTGACATAAAGTAATATCAAAATGTGAAACTCATATTATATAGGAAGGATAAATTCTATCTTGATTACACAAATCTCTCTACATGATATGTGACACATCCAATAACTACCATTGCATTCACTCAATTATGAGTGACATAAAGTAGTATCAAAATATGGAACTCATATGTAAGGAACCTTGGTGATCTTAAATTAAAGGATTATATTAATGATGATAACTAAGAATCACTCATGACACTTAGAGGTTGTTTGGTTCGCCTCAATAGCATAGGAAGTTCTATTTCTTGAAAAATAGAAAATTAATGAGTTATTTGATTGATCATTATCTCATAAATTGCAGAAAGTAAAATTTTATGGGAAGTCACTTACCCACCCCCTAGGTAAGTTCTATTTCCCATGTTATTTATAGATACAATTACAAAATTATCTTCATTAAATTTAATTAATGACAACTAAAATTTATTATTTTATACTATAATAATACTAAGGATATAATAGTTATTTTATTAATATTTCTTAAGATATTCAAAGTTAAGTCAAACAAGACATGAGAAGTTACTTTTCAGGAAGTATTACTTCCTATGTATCAATAAAACAACTTTGAGTACTTCCCAGAAGATTCACATAGGAAGTTATGTCTTAGGAAGTTCAATTTCCTTTAGGAAGTTACTTCCTATATGAACCAAACGACTCCTCATATAAGGATTCATGTGGTGTTCTTAGGGTGGGTCAGTTCAGTACACAAGTTCTCTAACTTGTATTTATGTGTAAATTTAATATCTTATATAAGTCACCACATATACTAGTCTAAATATATCAATGCAATCCAATCCACAATGATATATGACTAGAGACATTTAAGAATATAATTATTCTAAAACTATTATCATAATTAAATGTATTATGTAGAAAATATATGTATATATATAATAATTAGAATTACCTTTAAAATAATATAATTAAAATTTATAATTATTCATATGATTGGTTTTAGAGCATATACACCAACAATTAGTTTCACATTATTAGTTAATTAAATTCAATTATTATTATTATTATTAATGGATATAACTAAAATAGTTAAAAAATAAATTAAAGCATAATATTTTTTAATATGAAAAACTTTCGATTAGAAAAGTAATTAAAAACTACGGAATTTAGACTAAAAGAATTTAGTATTAATTAAAATAGATACAAATATTTTATTAACTAAATTTATAACATATATATAAATATATCACTATAGTTTATTACTCTAGTTAATATATTTATTTAGTTATAGTAATTATTTTATGTATGTTTAGTTATAATAATTATTTTTTATTGATTTTTAAGTTTGATAATGATAAATTGAATTTCTTGGATAATTTTTTATTAATTTTTTAATTTTAATGTAATTATTTATTTTAAATAATTTTGTGTAATATAGATTAACAATATTAAATATATAAATTTATTAATTTTAATATTAAATATTTTTAAATTTTAATATAATTATTTATTTTGATAAATTTTTATAATATATGTTGATAATATCAAACATATAGATTTATTAATTTTAATATTAAAAATTATTTAACATTACTCATATATATAATTTTGATATATAAAAATTATTATTTTAATATATAAATATATAATAATAAATTAATCATTTATTATTTACTATTATTACCAGAATAATGTACTAATTTAATAACTCGATAGGTTAATATTTATTAGTACCAATCTTTTAATCCCTTACTACATTGAGTCGCTGTTATCATTTTTTGTATTAATCTTAATTCAAGGCAGGTAAAAATTATACTAATTTAAAATAAATATGTTTAAAGGAATCAAAATAAGTTTAGCTTAAACTTATTTAATTTAAGAAAAAGTTATATTTGATAATATCGATTAATTTCAACGTTTTGGCTTGGTGTGCTAAAAGCAAAATGGAAAACGCAATTACACCTTGTTTAGAATAGGCAAAAAGGGAGGAAGGGGTAAATGGGAAGGGGGAAATGGAGGGGAAATTTTGAATTTCACCTATTTGGCAATTAGGTGAAAATGCGGGCAAAAGTAATATAGGGGTGCAGGTGTAGTAGGGCCCAGCGAAATTCACCCCCTAAAAAATAAGGTGAAAACGCGGTGAAATTGGGGTGCCCATCACATTTCTAGTTGCTACCCTTCCTTCCCACTTGATGTTTCTTCTGCTATGTAGAGTTTCCTTTTGAGCCCCACCCCTCACTCACTATTCACCCACAGATCAACCACCAAAAGCTCACCTTATGCACTGCCTCAACCACAGTAGGTAAGTTGATCTCCCTATCTGGTGTTTCTTTTGTTGTGCTATTGTTGCTGTGTGGTTGGAACAAGGGAAATGCGATCTACAACGCGGAGGAAGACAACCATTTGTAGTGGGAAGTTAGCCACCGAAGAGATCGACCGAAGCAATATCTCATCATGGATTTGTGTCGCCGGGTTTGCAGGGAGGTGGCAGCGTCTGTGCACATTGGGTGGAGTTTCATGAAGCTCTTGACTTGGGTCCAACACCTCGGGTTATACTTGACCTGAATCTCGATTCTCAGGTTTGGAGGCCACCAGCCCGCCATTTTCAAATTTTTTTTTACAAAACAAGAATTTTTTATCCACATTTATTTAAATTATATTATATACAAAGAATTTCTTTATCAAGCTTAATTAATATAATTACTTAGATTAATGTATGCTAGTAATGTCTTAAATTAATTCAATTTTATTTTTCATTTACTTTCATTATCGAATAACGCTGTTGATGCAATATCTCAATAATAGAAATAAAAATTTATCTTTGTTTTCGTATGGATATATTGCAGAAATAAAAATTCAATAATTCTATTTTATCGGCTTGTAGTTGGAAACATGCGGTGCTATATATATTTCCTAAATACTAATGGGATATTTTTAAGTTAAGCGTGAATTTTTATTAATTTGATTATTATAATAATATATAAGTGAATCATGTAGAAATTATCCAAGAACTGTTATAATCGTTGACATTTGGACAAAAAAAAAAGCAAAATTTATTATTGCATAATATTTTCTAAATTATCAATATAACACATCATTAAAAAAGCAAATATTATTAAAAGTTTTTAACAGATTTCCAATGCAAAAATACGAGTATCCCGCATGAAATAAAAAATGATATCTAAACTCGCACAAGCTATAGTTTTCAACACTGACGTAATACCAAATGGATTGCTTCTGGTTTCACAAATTGACTTCTTGAATTGTTAGGTTGAATATATTCAACCAAATCTTTGATTTCTTTTTGTTTCGTAAATATTATTATGCTATTAATAATATCAAATTTTTTCCTAGTTTATTATATACTAAAAATTAACAAATGAAAAATACAAATTAATAATAGACTAATATAAAAATATAATTATAATATTTTATTTATATATAATTAATATTATCAAATGAAATTATTATTATCAAACATATATAATTTTACAAAACAAAGATAATATAATAATTTTTTACAATTCCATTTTTTTCTCTCCCAATTTTGACGCATTCCAAACAAATAAAATCAATTTTACTCTTATTTACTTCTCTTTTCATTTTTACCCATTTCAAACAAAACAAATAAAAATCATTTCACTTCATTTACTTTCTTCTTTATTTTCTTCCACCTCCAATTCCTTTTCCCCTCATTTACGCTTATAGCCAAACAAACAAAGCATTAGAGCGGGAAATCAATTTTGCCCATTGCTTCTCAGTCTTTTCTTTCACTTTCCAATTTTCACTTCCCGCCTCTCGCTTTCTCTCCTCCTCCTCTCTCATTTCCCGTCTGGAAGGTCACATCGCTCTGAAACGGTACACAGACTTTGCCATCCTCGTCGTGATGGGTCAGATAACTTCGCCTACAAGCTGATTCTATTTGATTTCTGGAACCGGTCACAGACCCAGAATGACAGAGATTAAGGAACCAAGGGCCGATCTTAATGAATCCCAAATCATTGATTTGGTAGGCGGAGAGTTGGTATAGAAATCACTTAATTATTGAAAACTATGGATGATTCAGTGTCCGATCTGAATTGCGCAATTAGCAGTGATATTGAAGAGAAATTATGGTGTTTACTAGGAATTCTGATGAAAATGGGTCGCCCCCGTTGCCAAGAAGAGCTTGCTTCACAGTGTAAAATATTCACTGTATCCCCAGATTTCATTCGGTTTGTAATTTCGGTTCCTAATTCTCCTCTTCAGTTGATGGAAAATGGGCTTGTTACGATTTCTAAGACAGTCGCCTATGAAAAGTTTGTCTCCATAGTAATGAATGATGGGTCTGTGTCAAGATATAGGTTTTGGTCTTCGCAGACTAAGGGATTATAGATAATAATATGAAGACGTATTTTAGAAAGCGCAAAGGATTAGTGTTGAATATGTTAGAATCATCTCCAACTAAAAGGAGGTTATTACTCCCATCTACTGAAGGTATAAATTCTGGCTCATCAATCATTGTTTTAAGTACTGTTCGTTTATTAATATTTGATTTGAGATTTCACTCTTCAGACGAAAGAGACCAAAGTGGATCACCAATCACAAATGGGATTCAAAACTTTTTGATGGAGGTATCTCTCTCTCTTTCTCGTTTTATTTGATTTGAGATTAATATTGTATAAGTTATAATACAAGATTCTTTTATGTCAAATATTTGATTATTTTATTTTGATCTTATATTCTCTTTTTCTGGCTTCTGGCAATTCTTATAGAAATGTTCAATGACCATGACCAGCCAATGTACCAGTAATATATGTTCACTTCTGTAATCTCTATGCCTCTTCTCAATTTGGTCATTTTATTGCATTTAGTCATATGTAAAACAAAAGAAATACAGTCGTATAAATTAAGTTCAATATAAATAGAATTCAATATCAGAGGATACAATCCGATAATATTGTTCAATACTTATTTTGGTTTGACCGGAATTTTTTTTCAATCAATCATCATCGATTATATGCTAAATCTCGCTTTGATAAGTTTCTCTTAAATAAACAGAAATGTGTCGGCACTGCCCATATTGTGACAAGAACTATCCCTGCAATAAAAATTGAGTCAGAGAATTCGCATAGCGGTAAAGCTACGATTTCCTTGCATCTTGATACAAATGGTAAGCTGTCAGGCTGTCCAACACGACATCCTGAATGCAGGGAACCTGATGATGATGCCCAGACCTGCATGTTTCCTGAAGGAAAGATCTCTGGATCTGTATACAGGTCCAGCGATAGTTTTTATGTAAATGGAAGAGATTTAAATTGTCAGAAGCCAATAGAAGCGGGCAAGGTCCTGGCATGTGAGACCAGTGTAAACTTTTCTCCACCAACTACTTTCCAAGATCCCTTTCTATGTGAGGGGCCTCTTGTTGGTGACACTAGAAACAAGAATGAAAGAGTGCGCACTAACACATCTTGCCATGAAGATCCTGAGCAAAACAGTACTCATCTAATGGATGATTGTATTTGTAGAAATCATACTTGGACAATTTCAACAAGAGAATATAATGAAAATGGAGGAATGCAAATGGAAAGTGGTTCAAAGGACGCATTAATTGACTATGGTGCAGAAAGAGAGAAGCCAACTGTAGACATGATGGTCAAGCCTTCTTTATGTAGAGATGAACCAAGAGACATAAAGCATGCATTAAAATTGGACGAAGATGATAGAAATCATACTTCAATTTTAACAAGAGAATATAATGAAAATGGAGGAATGCAAATGGAAAGTGGTTTGAAGGACACTTTAATTGACTATGGTACAGAAAAAGAGAAACCGACTGTGGACATGATGGTCAAGTCTGCTCTATGTAGAGATGAACCAAGAGACAAAATGCATGCATTAAGATTGGACAAAGATCACACGGTGAAAAGCATAGAGACTCGGACTACCTTTCAAAAAGCTCAATCCTCCTTTGCTCCAAATCAGCAACATGAATCTTTTTACAAATTGGAGGAAGAACACAAGAATGATCTCTGCTCAAAACCACAAATACTCAAGAAGTCACTAGCCAATAATACATTCGACAATACTGCAGGAAGTATTGATTAGAAATTTATTATGAGGAGCAAACTAAAGCGAAGCCGTAACCCCAATGTGCATGTTGAAGAAAGCATAGCAGAAACTACCTCCGTAACTCCGAAGGTAAGGTTTTCCCAGCAACAGCTATGTTTTTGGCTTTTGGATGCTTAGTGTTTTTGCATCAGATGCTTGTTGAAGATGGTTTTTTGAAGATTTAAACATACGAGTTGGAAATCTCATGTTTACATATTCTCTCGTGGCTGTTCTCTTGCATCAGGTGGAGAAAAAGACATACCCATCCATTGACACTTTTTCTATAGAAGAAGAAGGATCAGGTAGAGTACCTCTTATTTACATTTAATTACTTTGTCGGGAAACGCATCTGATCTGAATACAACTTTCATTAACATCCCTTGTTTTCTCATCCAGGTGGTTATGGCACTGTTTATTGTGCTCGAAGAAAAAAATGATGGAAACATTGTTGCCATAAAATGTACATAAAAAATACCTTCCTTATTAATTTTGTGTATTGAGTGGTATGATTTATAAAATTTACAAGATGAATGGTGCCTGTCTCATTTCTTTCTTTGTTATGGTGAGTTAAATTATCTTTGGATATTGGTAAGAAAATTGCAACATCAATTAGAATTTCCCCTCAGATATGGAAGTTTCAAGCTCTGATTAAATTTCTAACCATGTGTCAAGAGAAAAAAGATCACGGCTTCTTGAGAGGACATAGATAAAGAGCTTCATGGCTATGATTAGTTGAAAACCATTCCAATAAATTATAGCCGCAACAATACATTTCAGAAAGTTGTTGAGACTGTAATCTGGAAGATACCGAGTTATAATATGAAGTTTCATTTGAACAATCTAGAAAGGGACGTTACTTGTTTTTCATAAAAAATTCAACTTTTTCATGGCGGTGTGTTTCACAATCCCTAATCGAACGAAGTAAAAACTTTTAGTATGTAATTATATTCTAACTCTTGATTTGGAATTGAGCTACAGTATACATATATTTTTCAGGTCCACATGATAATGCTAAAAAAGGCTATGTAAGCAATGAGCGGAATATGCTTGAGCATTTTGGGTGAGCATATGGGATTTGACAAAGACATGATACTATATATGTTATAATTTTATGTTTCAGTGCATGACTCCATTCTCAATTTTCTTACTCTTGATGCAGGGGTAGAAACTTTATAATAAAATTTGAGGGATCTTTTCAAAACGGAAGTACTGACTTCTTTGTTTTGGAACATGTTGAGCATGACAGACCTGAGGTAACCTTCTGGATACATTTATGGATTATAGACTGTTTGGTTCATTTTTGGTCATTGGGAAAACTTTCTTGCTTTATCACCACCCATTCTCAAATTTAAAATGACAAGCTCATAAGTGGATCCAAATCTACTTTGGAGTCAACGTATTGAGGATTGAATTTTGCTCTCCTACTCTGTAGGTTTTAAAAAGAGAAATTGATATATTTCACCTTCAGTGGTTTGGTTATTTCATGTTCAGGGCCCTTGTGTGTTTGCACAAAGAGGTAAAAGTTTGCCTTCGCACATTCAGTATCTCTAGTGTAATTTTGCCCAAAATTGTATGAAAAAAATCTAATACTCTGAAATGCTGGGAGTTGTTCACAGAGATGTTACGCCTGGAAACTTTCTTTTCTCTCGGAAGCTAAACAAAGGCTACCTTATTGATTTCAATCTTGCCATGGTTAGTATGTGACTCTTGCTGCCGCATTTATTTCTTGTAAACCTTAACTGCGATTATATTGTTTGGTGATTTGCCATTTTCTGTGCCCACTTTCCCAGGATTTGAAGCTGAAGTACTCTGGGGGAAGTAAGATTCATATTCACTTGACTCTTGCTTATGTCTTAGCTCACAGGAAGAACTGTCTGAATCTTTGGTGATTTCTCCTTTTTTTAGAGAAAAAAAAATACCTTATTCCATACAACATAGCTGTATGTCTGTTTGCCCTCCTAAACAAAAGAATTATGTTCCTAGCTTGCATAGCCATCATATCTAATTCCTCTTATCATAGCTTAATAACTCATGCTTTGTTTCCAATCATTGATCATCATAGTTTAATCTGTCAAGTCTAATTAATTACTTTGATTGTCATTTTGTACATTTGCTCAGGTAAATCAAAACCAAGCAATTGGGTATCCAATAATTCTCCTCTCCCCGCCAATGACACCCCATCAATCAAGGAAAAAAATCTTGGAGGAATTAAGTCTTTCTCTTTCAATCAAAGGGCCTCAGCAGATTCTAAACCAGATACTGAACTTGATAGGAAAGTGAAGCAAAAGCCTTGCACTCGTCTGAAAAATTGTCCTCATAAGGCTAATGCAAAATTATTTAGAGCACAAAAGACTGATGGCTCAGGATTAACCTCTGCTAAAGATGTAACTGGCACCAGGACTCCCTTCCCCAGAAAGACTTAGAGAACCTTTACCTTTCCTAGGAAGAAAGGAGCTCATCAGCCTTGTGCAGGATTCCATGCAAAGTCCAGAACGTAGTTCAATTAAAGGTCCTGCTTCTCAAAGGAAAAGGGTAGCTGCTCCATCTGGGAAGATAGATAACGAGATTATTTATCTCACACCTATGCCTCTCTATTCATCCCCTGCTGGGTTATTGAGAAGCGAAGGTGTGTTTTACAACCGAAGACTGCTTAGGAATGGGATTGTTGCATTCTTTATACTAACTCCTTCCCTTTCCCAGTAGATAGAAAACAGAAAAGAGAGGGCTCCTGTGTTGGAACCAAGGGATTCCGTGCCCCAGAGGTAAGGTCTTGGTTTGACTTCCATTTACCTATTTTGTCCATGACCTAAGGCAGGAGGATGTATTTTACTGTATTTGACATCTGACATGAGCTTTCTACTGGTAAATATCTATGGAAGAGCAGTACGGAAGGATGACTGCTTCGGGGGACCCAATGGAAATATCAAATATTTCTAATGATACATTTAGTGACCACATACAGAATATATGACATCCTTAATACGGCATCATTGTGGTAAGAATTGGATTATAAAATGTGAAATAGTAACTATGAAGTTATCGTGTATATGATTTTTCACTTAACATGAAAGTCTGAAAAATCAAATCTACGCGTAAAAATAACACATCAAACCTCAGAAACTTGATCTTTGGCAGCTGCAACACCTAAAAAATTGAAATTTATCAGTTATTTGGATATTGCAACAAGCATTCTTTTAATATATATGACTTTCCTATCATGATTTTCATACAAGGGTTTGTCATTTCTCCAGGTTCTGTTCAGGTCTCTTTTTCAGGGGTCCAAGATAGATATTTGGTCGGCTGGAGTCACCCTGCTCTACTTGATGACAGGAAAAGCTCCTTTTACAGGAGATCCAGAACAGTAAAATTCATCATAAGCAGAACTTATTAATACATGGCAGGAACATAAAAGACATTGCTAAATTACGGGGCAGTGAAGATCTATTGGAGCTGGCCAAGCTACATGACCGTGAATTATCATTTCCAGTGGTAATTCCTTGTTATTTATCTAGCTCCCCGTTTGCTGGAGCATTTGGGCTTTTAGGTCCCCAAGTTCTTGGTATTAATACATGTTTTTGGACGTGGTGGCATACTTCCTATATGCAATCAAGGATTGCAATGTTCAGTTTCCTACTATGTATTTCTCTGAGCTAAACTTTCATAAGATGAAACCGGTGCTTATTTTTAAGTGTATGAAGCCAGAAGATGAATGCAGAAGCGGTTCTTGCATTCATTGATAATCAAGGAAGCATGGACACAATAATTGCTGTCGGTCTGCATACACTAGTCCAATTTGTATTTTTTTTTTTTAAATATGGTTCTATTTTTTTTGTTCCTTAATTTATTTCCCTACTTCGTTATGTTTCAGTTTTCTATATATATCTTGTCTGGCTTGTACGTTGTCTCCATATCTGTCTGCGTCTCTCATCTGTTTTCATTCTATTTGGTGGTAACGATTCTTAATGTCATTTTGAATTGCAGGAGTTATATGATGAAAGGTACTTGCAGTCGTTGGACCTAGAAACTTGGTGCAAGATTCACACCAAGAGACCGGAGTTTTTTGAGCACATTCCAAAATCACTGTTTGATTTGCTAGACAAGTGTCTCAAAGTAAATCCTAGACTTAGGATAAGTGCTGAGGAAGCTCTCAAGCATGAATTCTTTGCATCATGCCATGAGAGCCAGCGGAAGCAAAGGATAATCAGGCGCAGTATCAGCTCAGATTCCAGTGTCCAAACAAGCCATCTTGTAGATAGGCTATGCAAAGTATCGGTCAAGTTCTACAAGTTCTCAAAGTGCAGCTGTGCATGTGAAATTGCTCTACCTGGTATAAGAAAATGAGGAAAAACGGGGGCAAGTGGCCTGATTAGATTTTGATTATACCAGTCCTTACAAAGATCATTGTAGACCATGTAGATATCATTTTTTGATGTAATATTCTTTAGTTCAAAAAATTCCTAAGAAACGAAGGATTTAGTTTTTAAGAAAGCAATTTATCTATTGGTGTTTACCAATAAATTGATTAAATTAACAATTGACTGATTGTATTAATATAACCAATTGATAATATTAGTTTTTTATATAAAAATATTTGATAAAATTAATTATTTATATATAAATATATAAAAATATAAATATATTTTATGATTTATTTTAGTAACATTTTAGATTTTATTACACTATTTATTAGATTAAATTTTCTCTCAAATAGATTGTTGTAATTTATTAATAGGCTTTTTTTATAAAGTAAATTATTGTAATTTATTATATTAGCTAAATTTTCTTTTTAGAAATAAGTTATTATAATTTGATTGTTTTATTTATTAGTAGTGGGGATTAATGTAGGCGATGAATTGTGCTTAACTTTTTCAACTCAATTTTCATTGCTCAATTTTTTTTTTCTATTCATATACTTTAGGGAAAGAAAATGAAGAAATGAGGAGATTTTCTTCTGTTCAATTAGTGTTGGCATTTTGACTTGTTGACTCACTGTGGTATATGGAAATTTGCACTTACCATACTTTGTCATTTCCAAAGCTTATTTAGAAGTGTAATTTGATCATTGGCTTAGGGTAGCCCTTCACATTTTAGTAAATATCCTATAGGTAATTAAATTTAAGTAAAAAAAGCTATAATTATCGAAATATATTATTCCTAGATTACTATTTCGTGTCAAGTGAAAACTTACTATTCGTTTGTTCTGATGGCAATTAAATGGTTTTTAACTCTGTAAGGGTAAATATGGTATTTCGTGTGAAATAAAGAAACAAAAGTGTATAATTTTTACATCAAATTTATCTACAAAAAATTGATGATAACTTTTGAAAGAAATTTGGTATAACCTATATTTTTTAGGACCATGGTTTACTAAAAAATTACCAATGACATCTATTTTCTTTTTCTTTCCTTGCTTCCATTGTTGCTATCTTGTTCAAGAACAAGAGGCACCCTGTTCTCGCTCTCAGTAAGCTTCAATATGCCACCGTCACATTTCATTCTTTCCGGATGGCTTAGGCTTATCAGCGCCACCTGAGACGCAAGATGGCTTCTTGACGTTTAATAATTGACAGATGGTGAAACCCACACAGTTGTCGTGTTCCATCGGATGAATCGAATTCAATTAGGGATGTAGGGGTTAGTGGCAATGTCAATTGGTTGATGCTCTGCAACAATGACAAACAGGTGTGCTTGATTATTTTTTATAAGATAATTTTTGTAAAAAAATTTTATTTTATTTTTATATAAATAAAGAAGTATCACATATTTTTATACCTTCTGATTAAAATAAAAATGATCATTAGATAGCATTTAATTCATGGAATCTTTTCCATATTTTTGGAATGTTTTAAAGATATATAAAATTTTCATGTCTAGTTCAACTTAAAAAAAAAATTCCTGAGAAATGAACGTTTGAGAGAACGTTTTTAATCCGATATTCATTTAAAATATTTTCATGAGAGATTCGAATATTTTATATGAATGTTCTAGTAATATAAATAGATTATTTTGCTTATTTTTCTATTAAGAGATATTTTCACTATTAACATTTTATTTTATCCTCACCTATAACAATTGATGTCATGACACATCCCTAAGGCATATGATCGGTGTAGGAAACAATTATGGGTGACAACATACCAGCCTTCTCTAAAATATATATAATGACCTATTTCCTATACAACCATGTTGGGCTTTCAAAGTGTATGCAATTTTCAAAATACAAATATGAAATATATTATTATTTCATTGTGCAAGATTATTCCAATTGTTTCAATCTTTACCTTGATGCCAAGATTTTTAAGTAGACTTACTTTTAACTCATTTGACAGTAGCTAGATACTTGAGGGGAAAAAGTCTCCCAAAGAGAAGGAAAAAAAAAGAAGAATGTGCATTTTTTTGAAATTTAATGAGTAAACATTAAGAATTGAAAATAGTTGAATATATTGTAACATCTAAATTCATAAATACGTATGCATGATCATTACAAATGACCAAGTTCCATTTTAGCTAACATTCACACTTTCATACTTGGAAAAAGGATAATTTCCTTAATAGTCAACCTACCAATGAAAGTTAGCTACAATATACATGATATTAATTTCTAAACAAAGTCATCCTACACATTACAAATCATCATAGTGACATAAGGAATTCAATACATTACATTAATGCCGTCATTTCCATGGTTTCATGATCCATTCATAATGGTGCACTAATACTTGATAGCAAGTATAACTTCAAACAAAATAAAAGAAAGTATGTAAATTTTCTTGCGACTCTCGATCATCTTTATCCATTCGCAAATTGAACTTTGATCCTCTAAGGTCTACCTTATTCTTTTACAGAAAGGGCACATGGATTTGGTGCAACAAATCCCCATGGACTTTTGACTTATGGCTATTTAATAAAGATAGTTTCACATGGGCTTTTGACACTATTTATGCCTAGCAACCTTTCAACATTATGACCATTTAATAAAGATAAGCTCAAGTGGGCTTCCAATTCTATTTATCAAGTTAGCCATTATAGGCTTTCACATATTACACCACTCCCATTATCATTCTTATAATTCCTTACAAATTTTCTCATCAAGTGCACATGTCTCATCTTTATTGTCATACATTACATGATTAAATAAGATAACAAATTAATTTACAACATGGTTTACACAACACTACCATGCCTTGTTTTATGACCCCATATCATATATTCACTTTTTATTTGCCACATCATAACTTAACATTAAAGAATACTAGAATGTACCTTGGGCCCTTGTATATCATGAAATTATAGGTTAAACAGGGTATAATCGACTATATACTCAACCATGTGAGCCCAAAAAACAACTTTGAGAGTCTATATTTGACAATATAGTCGACCACAGACCTTGAGAGCAACTCTGATATTTATAATTGACTATATAATTGACTATCAATATCTAGAGAGTAACTCTTTAACTCATAATCGACTATGCTTGCCCATAATGCATGTTTTGAAGCATAGTTGACTACAACTTGGTTTCTAGTAGATTCCATGTGATTTTTCACTATTCATTCACCCTAAATATCATCCAAATGCATTTATTATACAACCAATCAATATGAAATCATAAGTACACATCAAAGATGCCTATTTATGCCATTTCTAACATCAAAACCAAAGCACATATAACAAATCATCACATTTCATATTATATTCATTTAAAAGCATAAACTTTAATTCTAGCCAAGCTTTAATTCTACCTAAGTAAAATAAATTTAATCTTCTAAGTAGAGTTTAAGTGTTTATTCACCTAATATAGAGGAACATTTGAAAAGCTAGGTTTATTATCTTTTGGCCTTAATCATCTTAAATCTTAAAATTTCCACATTAGGATTCATACTCTTCCTTTTTTGAGTTTAATACTAATATCCCTTCAAATCTTAAGATAACCATAAAAATATAGTTACTAAGAAGATCTTACCTTATTTGTAAGATAGATTTGGTGAGGATTTACTCCTTAATCGCTTAATTAAAGAAGAACTGTGGAGGAGGGGAGGAATAGGGAGAAGAGAGCAAAAGATAGAGGGTTATGGTTTTGAAATAGAATGAAATGGAGATTGAGGGTTGATATTTGGGTCTTAAAGAGGCAAGGGTATTTTTGAAATTTCATTTTAAATCTTTTCCATGATCACATTTTCATGTTTAATCACTTATAATCTTTAATTCTTTTATTCAAAACATTTTTCCTTAACTAATCACTTCAAGTTTTCTATTTTAAGCTCACTTAGATAATTTATTTTAATTTTTAAAAATTTTATTTAAAACTTATTTAATTAATTAATTCTTTTTCCTTAATATCTTATTCACATTTTCTTTATAAGAATTTATTCATTTCACATAAAATTTCTATTTTGAATTTTCTAAATAATAATTAATTAATTAATCATTCCCTTCGCAACATAGAATTCTAAAATTCTAAAGAGGATGTAACACATAAATGAATAATTAAAATTTTAAACTTTGGTGGTGTAACAATACTCCCCCCAAAATATAATTCATCCTCAAATTCTATAGGTACCTTTAGTGGTATTCATTTGAGGCATCCTATTGATTTAATTTGTATGTGAGATTCATGCTTAAAAGTAATCCCCAAAACTTATACATAATTTGCTTACTTTTGATGATTAGGTATTTTCTTAATTTGCTTAGCTTAGGTTTTCTGAATTTCTCTATAATCAACTTGTCCATTGTTTTCCTTACTACTTCTTACTTTACATCCTACTGTTACCTTTTCCTCACATTATTGACATAGAGCTTATGTACTGAGTGATTAACTTCAATATCCATTAATGGTATCAGTAGCTTAAATATGTAAAAAAAATTAATACTAGTTTACTTATGCACTACCATTATATACATAGACATTAAATTTTGCATAGTACTAGCATATGTAGTCTCATGGTAGAATAATCTAGTTTTTAAGGCATAGTACTTGAGAGGATTATCGATTCATATTTTCTTCCAACTTATAACCAAACCCATGTTCCTAGATTAGATTCTTTTAACAAGGTTAAGTATCCTTGTTAATCTTCTTAAATAGTTAAGCCTCATTAAGTAGGTATTTGAAAGAATGTAATTGCCAACACCTTAGCATTTAAATACTAATGATCAGAATTATAATTTGTTCCTAACTTAGTGATGAATATATCGATTTTAGACATCATATAGATAATAGGTAATTTTGTAGTTAGTTGTCACTATGATACAATCTTAATTATCAATCTTCATTATTATTAAGGTTGAAAGGGAGCTTAAAACCCCTTTTTGTTAACTACTTGGTCCTATAGCATAAATTTTGAATACATTTGATTAAAAAAGCTTTCAAGGGTTCTCTTTCAATAGTATTATGCTACATTTTACAAATTTTTTCCATATGATCACAAACTTTATCATGAATCATTTAAGCTTATTTACTATGAAGCATAAAAATACAAGCTCTAGTGTAAACCACAACTTCCCTTAAACAAGTCCATTAAGTTCTAATTCATGTGCAACTTTTCATAGTCTTATGTTATGTCCCAATATGGACATATGCATCAAAATGTGACATTAAGAAAATTCAAACACTATTACCATACATTCTTTCATAGTAATTCAATAACATTTATTAAAAGAACATAAAAAAAGATGATCATAATGTACTCACAATAATTTCATATTAATATGGGTTTTACTTTTAAATGCTATAATACAAGTGCATGGGTAAGTGGGTAATATATAGTCATGATAATTGTAGTTCTAAAATAGAATTATTAGTTTTTACCGTGGATTTATAGCTCCTAATATTACATAAAATTTAAGAATTAGGGTTTTTTCTTTACTATGTCTTGAGTTTAACATAACCTACACTATAAAAATTCTAATCCACATCTAATTGATTTTATCATTTCACATTATTTTAGGGGAATGATTTTGTCTTATTTAAATCCATTAGAATTTTGAACTAGAGGATTATTCATGACACTTACCATCTAACTTATTACGACCAAAATTCATAGGTTGCATAACAAATCCGGTACTATCCCTTTAGTTATGACTTTAAAAGCCAAACCTTTTAACTTTATGCTTATGTTTAAACTATGATATGAATGTGCCTAAATTATCTAGTTTCAAGCATATTCTTGCATCCTTTATCAATTTACATATCCTACCAAGTTCAAACACTAGTTACTCAATTCCTTTTCACCACTTAATTTTATTACCCACTACCCTTGTTATACTTCACTGCATTTTTTTTCGAATGTAAGTAAATTAGTTATTAGAATAATCATTTCATCTTCACCCAATAGACCTCTTGTTACCCTACATACCTATTTCAAAGAAAATAATTTAATCACCTTTATGTCAACTATCCTAAATTCTTTATAAAAGATTAATTCTTATCTTGTTAGCCTATCTTTTCCTCTAACTCTCATGTATCCTTGACATGAACCCTTTAATTCTCATATTACTTGCTTAAGCATTGCCTTACAGCCTTCCTCCTATTTCTACCTACGTTTTCCTAAAATGTAAGATCTTTATCTTTGCATAGAAATATCCCTTAACTGGTATATCGATTCAAACTAAATTGCTTAAGTTTCTATATCATGCAAGTACAACATCCAATGTGATATAACACTTGTGAACTAAACAAGTAAGTCACAATAATAATGATAGCTAATTAAGCACTTTAACTTCAAATTCTATCATACAAGTACTCACACCTTATACTTACAAATATATGCGATGTTATGTGAGGTCCATTTATTCAAATATAAAATAGGAACCTAAAGTTTTAGGTTTTATTCAATATAATAAAATCAAATTATATTTAACCTTCTTCCATATAATCATAAACAAAGGTCATAAGTATTTGTCCTCATGAATAAGGCATAAGATTTGAATCTCGAGGTTCAAATCTTCTTCTTATATAACTCTAAATATGTTCTTATATGTGCTCATAAGTAAAATTATAATACACTTGTTTATTCAAACAAGATTTAAAATAAAAAACTTTAAGGTTCCATAACACATTAAGTCACTTTTCATAACTTTTTCTTTTATGCAAGTATAATCAACTTTGTTAACTTTTTTCATCCTTATTTCTCATATTTATTACTATCCGACTTCATCTTATATTAGTAAGTAAATACAACACCTTTTAGATCTATAAATCCTATAGTATTGTATGGAAATGGGGTTATAATCGACTATAGGTGTTTAAAGGGTAACTTTAGCACCTATAGTTAACTATGTTGTTAACCATATGAACCTATAAAGTGACTCTAGCTAAGCATAGTTAACAATGTAATTAATTATATCTATCCGAGGGTAAAGCCAATGTCTCCCTTTTTTTTATCTCAATACTCTACCCTTAACTATAAGTTTGTTAACCACTTAAGCTTATCTATGCATAACTATTTAGATATAAACTTAGTATTAAGCTATCATAAATCACAAGGTTAATCTAAGTTTTGGCATAATCAAATGTCTAACTAATATAACTATTCAACCAAGACTATATGACTCGTATAATTTTAATAAATAGTATTCTTGCCTAACTATTATCTTATTTTGCCATATTTATGCTCATACTTAAGCATGCTTCACACTCCTTAATATTTCATCTCCTTAGCTAAAGCATTGCATCCCATCATGTTTTGGAATTCTAGTCCTAGCAAGCTAACCTTATACAAATAGGCTCCCTATTTCCATGTAATAATTTATACAAATTTCTATAATAATAGTTATAACTCACGAATCCATGACTACTGTTGAAAGAAGAACCATGCCTAAATCTCACACATAACATATTCCACTAGCTTAATTATGATAACATTAGATGATCAACACACTCAATATATCTCATGAACTCTTAACATCCTTATTAAGATTTACATTTTTACATTTTTTGACTTCTACTCTCTATTACTAAGGTTATAAGTTTACAATTCATAACTTATCAATTCCAATAATCAATCAAAACACCTCATGACACTAGGAAGTTGCAATATGCATCCTTACCTACTCATACATATAGCCCTTAGATTTTCCTATATTCAGAGATACTAGGTTCTTACTCATTTTATGAATAAATTAAAGTAATTTAATGCACTTATAAATAAATCAAAATTCTCACATCATTATTGTCTCTTTCTAGAATTTATAGTTGAAACTAATAATTATTATACATAAAATTCATACAAAATATAGTTTATTCTAATCTTCCATGTCTTAAAATCTTAACATCCTTAGGCTAGTTTAAAGTTTGACCCTCTCTCGACAAGTCATGTTTCCTACAAGGTATTCTAATGATATGAGATTAATTTTTTTTTCGGAATACATTAATAGTAAATTAACTTAATCCACTACTATTTCATCTAAGCAATAACTTATGTTGCCACTCAGAACCAAACCAATTATAAGATGGGGGCATTCCACTGCTAATATGGAATCAAGATTGTCGAATTAGATTCATACACAAACAAGGTACACACATTATATATATATATTCAACAAGCCTTTTCAAGGCATAAACATACAAAACAAGAATGGCCTCTAAAGTCCTTTATTAACATAAACTATTAGTTTATATTCTTTTCTATACTATAATAATTATGATAAATATTTAAAGTAAAGGTTATCAAAAAAATTGAAGAATGAAAATAAACTCAAGGATAGAAAAGCACTCACTCTAATCACCTTGGGCTACCTATAAATGAAAGTCACCTATGGAGATTTCAGTGAATAAAAAGTAAATGACAAGTCTATTTTTGCCTCTCTTTGATAATTAATGGCCTACTATCGAGGCTCTATGTTTTCAAACTATTCATCTAGGCAGTTGCAAATTTCTACTTCATGATTTCAAACAAAATGCACCCTTATGCTTTAAATCATGCCTTGATACCAAATTTATCACAACCATTCCCAAGGTATGTGACAAGTGTAGGGACTCATTATGGGAAACAACCTACTAGCCTTCCTCAACACATATTGTTACATCCTTTAAAAAAATTAAGAATTGATTTAACAATTTTTTTATGTACAAAAAAATTACTTAATGATTATGATTATGTTTAGAAAGAGAATACTATGCTGGAAATGGAATTTTATGATGAGAATAGTAGGAATTGAAGTAAGTAGAGAGTTATGTGAAATTAGAATTAAGAATGTATGTATAAAGGATATTTAGAAGTTATTTTTCTAATTTTAACCTTAAACTAATCCTAAATTATCAAAATGCCCTTCCTTACCTTTTAACTCCCAAAACTCAAACCTTTAGCCTTATTTTTTCTTTTGCCCAATCCCTCTCCTCCTCCTAATTCCTTTTTATTTTCTTCAGTTTAACAAGATTAAACTAGTAACTCAAGGAAATTATTAACAGGTATAATCTAAACCAAGGTAACTTTGTTAAATCAAACTTTTATAGCATATTTTCTTGGTTTTGAGCTATAAATGGAGAAAAGCAAGGATTAAGGACCATTTTTTGATGCTTGCTTAAATTGTTGTTGATAAGGTAACCATAATCTTAAGCTTCCTTTATCTTCTTTATAAGTAGATAAGTAGACAATTTACTTAAACTAACTTATTTTGTATGATTTGTTAAATATTGAAGTTAAAAGGTATAAGTTCAAAATTTTGATGATTAAATGTGTAAATCATGCTTATGATAAATTTTTTTTATCATATTATGGTTAAAGTTTAAGTATTAAGGATGACATTATGCTAAGAATTAGTTATAATATTGTGTATGCATTTGAATTGGTGAAAATAGACCAAATGAATAATAAATTCATATATTTTCTGCATACTTAGAGTTGATACTTGAGTATAAAAGCAAGTATAGCACCAAAGTTGCTTTTTGAATGCCTATACTTAAGTATATACTCAATTATCCTAAAAAAAAGTACTTTCTAGATGCCCATAATTGAGTATATGCCCATAATTGAGTATATGCTCGAATATAAGATCCATAATTGTTCTTGAATTGGCTATAATCACTAGAATTGCTCTTGGGTTGCCCATGATCGAGTATATACTCGAGTATTTCCCTATTTTACCTAGTTTTGTTTATTTTATGGGATTTTTACATAGAGTGTGCATATATGGCTTTAATAATTGTATATTGAGTATATAAAAGCTATTATTTATGATTATGATGTTGAAATTCTTGAATAGATTGTGTTTATGGCTTGAATGTGAAAAAGGGTGATGAAATGATATATGATATGAATAGTGTTGAATTTGAGAAACCATTTATGAAGTGATAAGATTAGCTCTGAAGGAACAAGGTGAGATTTATGAATGGATAAGGCTGAATAGGAGACACAAGAAGATTTAATTACTTTTTATTTTATTTATTTATTAATCTTATATAGTTGGAAACATTAAATAATGTTTATATTATTATGTACAAGCTTACCTTTGCATGAGGAGTAACATATAAGATTATGTTTATGGCTTGAATGTGAAAAAGGGTGATGAAATGATATATGATATGAATAGTGTTGAATTTGAGAAACCATTTATGAAGTGATAAGATTAGCTCTGAAGGAACAAGGTGAGATTTATGAATGGATAAGGCTGAATAGGAGACACAAGAAGATTTAATTACTTTTTATTTTATTTATTTATTAATCTTATATAGTTGGAAACATTAAATAATGTTTATATTGTTATGTACAAGCTTACCTTTACATGAGGAGTAACATATAAGAGAAGGGTGCTATAAATGCCTTAGTTTTTTTTATTTTAAGTGAATTTTTTACTTATTGATTCTTAAATAAACATTAATTTTTTTTTTAGATATTGCAATAGAAGCTCCTTCTCCACCTACACCTTAAGAATAAAATCTCTAGGGATGATTTTTTTGTGAATGACAACTAGAGTTATTTTATTTATAAATACAAACCTTTTTGGGACTTCTAGGGCATAGTTAAATATGAAATTACATAAGTATTGAATTGTAAATATTTTTCTTTGATAATGTTTATGGAATATGTTTGTTTTTTTAGCAATTATCTTATGATGCTAAATTTTAGGAATAAGTTAGGCTAGTAAAAATTGGAAATGAGGTTTCATGCCAATCACTACCTAGGTGGGTTATGATAAAATTAATATTAGAGTATAGTCTAAGGTTTTAGTGGGAAAATAAGGTCCTAAGATAGGTTGATTAAGATACAATTATGGTTGCCTAATTAAGTTTTGGTCGAAACTAAATTAGTGGTATCTGTGCACTTGAGATTACATATTACCAGTACCATTTTGACAGATCCTAGATTATTTGTGAATATGGTGGTGGAACTTCTTTCTTAAGAATTGCCACTGTTGATTTATGTTGTGACTATGTATTGCAAATTCTATGAATTAAGCAATGATAGAAAAATTCAATAATTGTTAAGCTAATGATCACATTGGTAGAGAGTTATCTAGGGTTCTCGAGCATAAAGTAGTTGACATGAAGGAGATGATGATTAAAACATTCCTCTATGGGCTACTGCTTTTAGATAATAGATTATAACAGTTGTAGTATAGGTCTTTTGTTAAGAGAAAGAGCAAAACCAACATAAGGATAAGGAGGATTAAGCCTACAATTATAGAAAGGAGAGAAAGAAAGGGAATCAACCCTTCCTAAAGAAAATGTAAATAAGAAATTACAAATCATTTATGAGTTCAACAAGCTAAAAGCACCTTATGTCACTAGTTTGGATTTAGTGGTTGATCCATATTAGTTCCTTGCTCAGATTTAGAGATATGGGAAGATGCTTTCATATTCCAAATAGATGATAATTGAAATGATGGGATATTGATTGGAAGATATGGCATACTATTAGTTCTCTAATATTACAGAAAATACAGATGCAAGTCTGCCACCTTTAACTTGGACAACATTTCATAAACTTTTCATTAATCATTTTCTATCACCTACTATCAAAGAAAGTAAAATAAGGGAGTTTGAATATCTGAAGTAGGAATTTCTATCCATTAGTGAATATGACGCATAGTTTACTTGCTTGTCTTGTTATGTGAGTTATTTAATTCCAATTGAGTTAGTCTATAGAGATTCATGCATGGATTATAGTACTACTACTTTAATATCGCTTGTGCCACTCGAACCATTATCTATCAAGAAGTGGTTAATCAAGCATTATGAGTAGAATTTAGAATAAAAGAAAGGAAAGAAGAGAAGAACAAATTAGAAGAAAGAAGTGGAATAAATCAGAAGGACTTAGTTTTTTTAGACAATGTTAGGAGAAATGCCTCCTCCTAATGTTTTTTTTAATAAAGAAAGTAAATCCTTCTTAAGCCTATCATATCTTAGAGGTAACTTTAGTAGATCTTTAAGAGAGATAGGTCAGGGAAATCAACAATCCATTCTAATCCTCTTACAAGCTTTAAAAGGGAATAATGTCAAGGCAAAAGTAATTTTTTAAGGAAACCACCTAGATGCATGCAATGAAAGTAAGTGAGGAAGGAATATACCAAGAAACTATGCTAGAGTTTTCACTTTAACTAAACAATAAGAACGAGCATCCAATGTTGTAGTTGCAAGTATTTTTGAAATTGATAAATTGTGAGCCCATGTTTTATTTTATTTAGGAGCTACTCTCTTCTTCATTACAATAAAATTTTCCCTTTTGATAATAAACCCTTAATTAATTGTAAAACCTCTTTTTAATAGCCACACCATTAGATAAAACTTTAATAACTACTTTATTTGGGAGTGCTTACCCCATATGTGTGTATGACTGATTAATGCCAATCAATTTAATTGTATTGGAAATGGTAGGTTATAATATCATTTTAGCAATGGATATCATGAATACAATCTTCAAGTTTTTCTTAGACAAGTTTGTGATTGTGTTTATCGATGATATTTTGATATACTCCAAAAATATAAAAGAACATGTGCATCATCTCATAGTAATTTTGCAAATTTTATAAGGGAATTAGTTATATGCTAAGTTTTCTTAATGTAAATTCTAACTAACCAATGTGAAATTCTTGGGATGTATGATATCATAAGATAGTATTCAAGTTGATCCTCAAAAGATTAAGATAATAGTAACTTGGCCAAGGCCTATAACAATGTCATATATTTGAAGTTTCCTTGAAATGATAGGTTACTACTAGTGGTTCATAACATACATTTCCAAAATAGAGTCTTAACTAGCCAAGCTTATCCAAAAGGGAACCAAGTTCAAGTGGTCTAATAAGTGCAAAAATAGTTGAAAACGTATTTAACTTTAGCTTAAGTTTTGACTTTTCCATCAAGCACTGTAAGGTTCATAGTTTGTTGTGATGCATCTCACATTAGCTTAGAATGTGTGTTAATGCAGAATAAAAAGGTTAGTGCATATAGATCTTGATAATTGAAGAGGCACAAGCCTAACAACCCTACCCATGATCTTGAAATAGCAATTATGGTTTTCGCTTTGAAGATATGAATACATTATTTATATGGGAAGCATGTGAAATCTACACTAACCATAAAAGTTTGAAAAATATCTTCGATAAAAAAGACTTAAATTTAAGGCAATGAAGATAGATGGAACTTGTCAAAAATTATAACTGCACCAATCTCTTTATTCATCTTACACCATGCATCTTGGTATAGCAAAGATGGATCATGACTTGTAGTAGAGTCTTTGTTAGAAAGGTATGAAGAGGGATGTACTTGATTATGTAATGAAGTATCTTATGTGCAAATAGGTGAAAGAAAAACAGCTAGCTAGCTTGTACCAACTTTTTTTATTTTGGAATAGAAGTGTGAAAGTGTAACCATGGATTTCTTAATAGGTTTACCTTGTACCTAAAAAAAGTTTGATTCAATTTGTGTGATTATTGATTAATTGATCAAGATAGCTTATTTCTTATTGGTTAAAGTCACCTATTATAGAGCTTAGTATGTGTAAACTTACTTGGATATAATAGTGTCATTGCACCAAATTCCCTTAACCATCATTTCAAATAGAGGCACATAATTCACAACTTACTTTTGACAATCTTTCTAGCAAGCTTTGGGGACATAATTGTGATTTAGCACAGCTTTTCATCTATAAATAGATAAACAACTAGAGCGTACCATTCTAATCTTAAAGGATATGCTTTGAACTTGTACTCTAGATTTGAAGGCATTTTGGGAAAACTATTTGCTTCAAATTATATTTGCATATAACAATATATGAAGCTTTGTATGGTAAAAAATGAAGATTCCTTATAGAATGATTGAATTAGGAGAGATAAAAACTCTTTAGACTAAATCTAAATACTAATGCATTAGAGAAAGTGTAGATTATCTGAGATTAACTAAAATAGCACAAGATTGTCAAAAGGCATATATATTAAAGAGGAGAAAAGAATTAGAATTCTAAGAGAGAGATATGATCTTCTTGTAGGTTTGCCTTGTTAAAGGAATCATGTGTTTTAGCAATAAAAGAAAGTTAACCCCTCATTTCATTAGCTTTTTTCTAATCCTCAAATGAATTGGGGTTGTTGTATATCAATTAAAACTATTGTATAGTTTGCATGCCATACATCTAGTATTTCAGGTGTCTATTCTCCAAAAATACGTCCCTAATGTAACCCATGTGATCTAGCATGAACCATTGCAATTGGATCTAAAATTGTTCTATGAAAAATAACTAATGAATATCTTAAATTGTCAAATTTGAAAGTTAAGATCCAAGGAACCACCTCTAGTAAATGTTCAATGCAAATGACATGAAATAGAAAAAGTAACTTTGGAATTCAAGCTGGAAATGTGTCAAAATTACCTATACATGTTTAGTAAGCCCTGAAGTTAATAAATTTGTTAATACCATAGTAGGTTTGTTAAGAATTTAGGGACAAATTCTTTGAATAGGGAAGAACTATTACCCTTTTAGAAAAGTGGGAATTTATTTAACTATTTTAGTGTATGCAAAAAATTTAATTATTATGATTGTATTTAGAAAAAGAATACTATGTTGGAAAATGCAATTTTATGATGACAATAGTGAGAATTAAATTAATTAAGGGATTATGTGAAATTAGAATTAAATATGTGTGTATAAAAGATATTTAGGATTTATTTTTTCAAATTTAAACTAAACTTAATTTTAAATTACCAAAATGCCCTTGGCAACATTTTAACTCCCAAAACTCAAACCTTCAACCTTATTTCCTTCTCCTGCCTAATTGTCCTCTTCCTTTGATTCATCATCTTCTTCTTCTTCAATTCAACAAGATCAAGCTAGTAACATATGGAAACTATCAATAGCTACAAGCTAAACTAAGGTAACTTTGTTGAATTAAGCTTTTATAGTATATTTTCTTAGGTTTAAGCCATGGAAAAAAGTAGGAATTTGGGTCTACTTTATGATTTTTGCTTAAATTGATATTAAGTAGGCTAACCAACACCCATCTCAACCTTCCTTTATCTTCTTCATAAAGAGTTGAGTACACAATTTACTTAAACTAACTTGTTTTGTATGATTTGTTGAATATTGAAGTTAAAATGATAAAAGTTCAAAATTATGATGATTAGGTGAGTGAATCATGCTTAGGGTAAATATTTTTGTTATATCATGGTTAGAGTTTATGTATTGAAAATGGCATTATGTTGGGAATTAGTTATAATGTTGTGTTTATGTTTGAATTAGTGAAAATTCATTAAATGAACAGTAAATTCATAATTTTTTTGTAAACATAGAGTTGATACTCAAGTATATAAGTGAGTATAGGCATATTATAGCACTAGAATTGCTTTTTGTATGTCTACTCTTGAGTATGTACTCAAGATCCTAAACAAGGTGCTATTTGGATGCTCATAATTAAGTAAATACTCAAGTATGACATCTAGAATTACTCTTGAATTGGCTAAAATCATGTATATAATTGAGTATTTCCCTATTTTATCCATTTTTGTTTATCTTATGGAACTTCAAAGGAAGTGTGCATATATGGCTCTAAAAATTGTATGTTACGTATATAAAAGCTATTGTTTATGTTTATGATGTTGAAATTCTTGAATGAATTGTATTTTATGACTTGAATATGAAAAAAAGTGATGAAATAATATGTGATATGAATAGTACTAGATTTGAGAAATCATTTATGAAGAAATAAGGTTGACTTTAAAGTGACAAGGTTATATTTGTGAAGGGATAAGGATGATTAAAAGGTACAAGCAGATTTAATTATTTTCTATTTTATTTAATCTCATATGGTTGGAAACACTTCATGATGTTTATATTATTGTGTACAAGCTTAGCCATATATGAGGAGTAACATATAGGAGAAAGGTGCTATAGATACTATCAATTTCTTTATTTTAATTAGATTATTTACTTACTGAGTTTCAGACTCACATTTTTAAAATCTTTTCTCTTTTAGATCTTCCTCTTTCTCCACTTGCACCTTAGGAATAAAATCTTTAGGGACTATTTCTTTATAAATGGTAGTCATAGCTATTTTATTTGTAAATAGAAAAAACCTTTAGGACTCTAAGACATGGTTAAATATGAAATAACATAAATGCTAAATTGTAATTTTTTTGATAATTTTTATAGAATATTTTTTTAGCAACATGTTGTGGCAAAAAAATTTAGGAATAAAATAGGCTACTAGAATTTGGGAATTGAGTTCTATGCTAGTCATGGCCTAGGTAGGTAGTGGCACACATCTAATGATATATTTTATATGCAACTATGTTGTGCTTTCAAAGCGTATGCAATTTTCAATATTCAAATGTGAAATGTATCAATACTTTATCATGCAAGACTATTTTGTTCCAATGCTTACCTAAGTGCCAAGATTTTCAAGTAAGCCCACTTCTAACTTATTTGACAATAACTGAACACCAAAAGGGAAAATGTCTCTTAAAGAAAAGGAAAGAAAAGAAAAACATGAGTTTCTTTGAAACTCATTGAGAAAACATTAAGAATTGGATAATAATAGTTAAACTAAAATATACTATAATGTTTGAATTCATAAATACATATACCTGATCAATAAATGACTAGGTTCCACTTTAACATCCATGCTTTCGTACCTTTACTATGGCAAAAATATGATTTCCTTAATAATTAACTTGCCTAATAAAAGTCAACTACAATATATGCAATATTCAATTCCAAACAAAGTCAACTTACACATTACATATCATTGTAATGACAAGTGGAATTCAATTCATTACATTAATGTTGTCATTTCTATGGGTTTGTGATTCATTCATAATGGTGCACTTATATTCAATAGCAAGCATTACTTAAAATAAAATTAAAAGAAAGCATGAGAATCCCTTTGTAACTCCCGATTATCTTTGTCCTTTTACAAATTTAACTATATT
Organism: Sindora glabra; assembly: GCA_020226215.1. Lineage (NCBI taxonomy): Eukaryota > Viridiplantae > Streptophyta > Magnoliopsida > Fabales > Fabaceae > Sindora > Sindora glabra. Next base: position 22,095,473 of record CM035235.1, read on the forward strand.
TCTCTAGGATTTGCCTTACTTCTTCATAAATAGGGTACATGAATCCATTGCAACAAGTTATAGTTCAATTATAGTGGAGATAGCTTGACAAACTTCCAATACCATGGCCATTTAGTGAAGACAATCTTACATAGGTTTCCAACATTATTTATTATAATAACCCTAGTTTAAATATAAAGTTGTATAAGTTTCAAAGATTATGGATAATTATTTATTTATTCAGTTAATATTAGTTTGAAATTCATTTTCTGTATTAAGGGATTTTGAAATATTGAAAATGATACTTATAATGATATTTAAAATTTATTTATTTTTATATATAGCTATTATTAATTTAAGATTAGTTTAAAATGATTTTTAAAAGGAATTTCCTATAGTTGAAATATTTTAGTGACCATAGGTATAAGAATCTATGAAGTAATTTATGTGTATTTGATACATTATTTTTTAGAATAATTTTAGTTATTGAGAAATAAATTATTTATATTTGATAAATCATTTTTGAAAAGTATGGGAGGTTAGAATATTTATTTTAGAATTTGCAAATTTATCAAGTTATTACAAAAATATTTATATATATTAAAGGAAGTTTGAAAATAATGAAGTTGAAATCATAAAGTTAGTTTTATAAAAATAAGTTTTTAAAATTAAACTTATGGCTAGGATGATATTGATTTTAAAATATAAGGTTAGGATTTATTTGGAAAGGTGAGCTTATATTGGAGTGAGAAGTATTAGAGCAAAACCCCGAACTCCCTCTATTGATTTTTTGGATAGCTTTCTTTCTCGGGTTTTGTGTATTTCCCTTTATTTTGCCTATTGTCCCTTCTATTTTTGCTTTTCTTGTTCTAGATAGTACAACTCAACTTCCTTTTTTTTATATATTTTTCTAAACTTCCATCTCTTTTCCCCATTCCTATCAGCCTTCTCTCTCTTTTCCACTCCTTCCATTACCTCAGTCCCTCTCTCCTCTCTTTTTTTTCTAATGCACGCCACCACTTAGAGCTACCAGACCACTGCTATTTGTTGTCCTTCCCTACATGTGCTATGTTATCTCTCTCTTCTCCTTGCGAACTTCTTCCTTTTTTCCCTGCGGATGTCACTATTGTTCCAACCATAAAGAAAGCCATTGTTAGCATAGGGGGCTATTATCATTATGGCTATTGTTCTGCCTATCTCTGGCCAGCCACATCAAGTGGTCATAGTTTCAGCCACAAATGGCAACATAACCTCGGTTGAATAGGGGATTGGTTCTTCTTCATCTACTGGTGTTCTGGAAAGCTTTTGCCGCTAGTGAACTGCAGGTAAACACTACAAATGGAGGTGAACAATCCTATATCATAAAGTTTTAATTTTTATGATGATTTAATAGTCAATCTAATATATCTATTTTTATACATATTTGTGATATATAATGAAATATGAGAAAAATATAATTTTTATGCGATATGAAGTTAGTGTTATGATTAAAATATTATTAAAGTGATACACTCTCATATTTCGTAGGATTTTCATTGGATTCAAGCAAAGTCCATTTGATGTATATATTATAGATTTTAGTAATACCTTGAAAAATAACATTTTCATGCTATAGAATGATAGAGTAGTGTGACTTGAGATCTTTCTAGAAAATTATATTCTAATATTATGGAGTTAGATACAGAGAATACTTGTTTTATCACCTCATCTTGTATATATTTGATATTTTGTATACTTGATGTAGTATTGTTAAAGTCAAAATAAAATGCTCAAGAATATTAAGTTAGTATATTTAGAATATATTTATATTATCAAAATTTAATAATTTGATTATCTTCTACCTTGAAATTAGAAAAATGGTTATATATGAGAATTTTTTATTTATCAATGTAAAATTTGAAAAGAATAGGATGCACAATGATCTAGGATAAATTAATAGTATCAAATGAGCTTTTCTAAAGCTTTGAATTGTAAAGTTTTCATTTGTGTAGATTTGATTTCAAATTACCATGAAATACTATGTTTCTAGTTTCTAGTGATTAATTGAAAAAGAGATTGTAAAATTGTAATATAGGATACTAAAATATTTTAACTAGATTCCATGATAGTGATTTAAAAAGAACATAAGTGAATTCGGTGTATTTATAAATTGTTCTTGTAAACCATGAAGTAAGAAAAAATGGGAGATCAAAGTAAATAAAGCAAATGCTTAGAGACTTTCAAAGCTAATGAATAACACTAAGTGAGTTTATACCTCACTACCGAACTTTTATTTATATAAAATATGATTTAAATGTTGTGAATTGTATTTTTTTTCTTATGATAGTCCTAATTCTATATTCTTGTATATATATTTATATTCATGCATAAACTCAATTCTGTGGTATATTGAGATAATATTATTATATTAGAGTGCATGGGGAAGCATGACAGTGTTTCTAACTATTAATAAATTATGTTTGAGTACAACGATATTTATATATTATGGTTGTATAAAAGAATATAACGACATTGTTATATACTCATGCATATACTGCTATGCGCTTGGCATTGTCTAGTGGTGAAATTGTGACTTTATATTGAAATATTATAAACAATTATGATGTGAGAGAGTTGAGCTCTTGTGTATGTTATCTACGAATTCTGCCATGTATGGCATGGAAAATTATGAATCATGTTAGAGTATTGACATTGGAAATTGTGAATGGAGATAAAGCTATGAAGTGAAAGCTAAATAGTAAATTCCTAGCAAATAATTGAAGAATATAAAATCGATTTGAGAGCCAAATGGAAAATTTTTGGTAAACAATTGAGAGACATATAATGTTAACTTAGAAGTTAAGAAATGGCTACATAGATGTTTACCATATCTGGATGTGTGATATTGGGAAGTTTTTGTGATTAAATGTTACAATTAATGTAATCGAGATGATTTACTGGTATTTAAACATAAATGGCATTTTGTGATTGTGATGTCTACTCGAAACGGGTAGTGCATGATATGATCATGAGAGTGTATGCTATCAGATAATTGAAATTATTATGGTTTATAATGGGAAGTATAGACTTCAAAATTTTATATAAGTGAAGATGTCATTTGAGGTTCAGCATTATATTTGAAAATTTAGAAAGTTTAGGTTACATTTATCTTTCTTGTTAAATAGTTAAATAGAACTTAATCGAAATAAGAATAAATAATGGCAGATATATGCTCACTGAGTTTCTAAAACTCACTATATTTATCTTTAATGTTTTCAAGTTGTGATTTAAGTCGGGTAATATCTATGGAGAAACAAAGACCACCTAAATTAAAGGATTTGATAGTTAGGATTAGCATTAAAATAGAGATTTTTGATGTGTTAAATTGTTGTATGTGTATAAATTTGAAACTATATTATATTATGTGTATATGTGTTACTATCGTATCTAGAAATAGTACATGTTTTGTATTATAGGGTATGTGGCCCTTTGGAGTGTCCAAAAATAGGGGAAACTTTATCTGTTTTTCTACAAAAATTTAAAAAAAATTTGAAGTTTCCTTGAAAATTTGGGAACTCCCATTGAATAGAAAGAGTGAAAACTAATAAGGTTTGTAGAAATTGAGTACCGAAATCCACATTGGTCATGATCAAGTTAGGTCATGACATTTATGCATTGCGATCTTTTGATATAATGGCTATTTAGTGAAGATCGACTCACGCAAGCTTCTAACTTTATTTATCAAGTTAGCCATTATAAGGTTTCACATATAACGCCATCCTTATCACCATTCTCATAATTCCTCACAATTTCTCTCATTAAGCACAAGTGCGTGCACACACACATTTCATCTTCATTATCATACATTACATGATTAAATAACATAACAAATTAATTTATAATGTGATTTATATATCACAACACTATCATGCCTTCTTGCATGGCCCTTATCATACATTCACTCCTTATTTGCCATATCATAGCTTAACATTAAAATGTACTAGAATATACTTTGACCCCTGGTATATCATAATATTATAAGTTAAACAAGGTGTAATCAACTATGTACTCGGCTATGGATCCTTAAGGTTGCTCTCTAAGCTCTTTAACTGTATAATCATCTACAATGATTTAGAGAGTAACTTTAATGCTTCTAGTCGACTATAAAATCACCTATTAACATGCAAAGCATAGCTTATTGGCATATAGTTAACTGTGTAGTCGGTCGTGCTTGTTTATATTACATGTTTTAGGCCATAATCAAATATATGTTCAACTATGGCTTGGTTTCCAATAAATTTCACACAATTTTTCACTACTCATTTGACATAAATATCATCTAAATGAATTTGTTATGCTACCAATCAATGCTAAATCATAAATGCATATAAAAAAATGCCTTATTTTATACCATTTTTAATATCTAAACCAAACCACATATAAAAAATCATTACATTTCATATTACATTCATTTAAATGCCTAAACTTTGACTCTACCTATGCAAAATCAATTTAATCTTCTAAGTAGAGATTAAATATTTACTCACATAATATGGAGGAAGATTTTAAATACTAGATTTGGTATCTCTTGGGTCTAATCATCCAAAATCCTAAGATTTCCATATCAGGATTCTTACTCTTCCTCGTGTGGGTTAACTACCCATATGTCCTTAAATCTCAAGAAAATTATAAAAATTTAGTTATCAAGAAGATCTTACCTCATTTATGAGAAGGATTTTATGAAAATTTACTCTATAGTTGCTTAATTAAAGAAGAATGATGGAGAAGAAGAAGAAGGATAATAGAATAAAGAGGAGAGGGTTAGGTTTTTTAAATGAGATGAAATAGGGATTAAGGGTTGATATTTAGGTTTTAAAGAGGTAAGGGCATTTTTGGAATCTCATCCTAAAATTTTACCACACTCACATTTTCCTTTCTAATAATTTATAAATTTTAATTCTTTTATTCAAATCATTTTTCCTTAATTAATCCCTTTAAATTCCATTTGAAGCTTATTGAAACAATTTATTTCCATTTTCTAAAATTTTATTCAAAACTCATTTAATTAAGTAATTCTCTTTTTCTTAATATCCTATTCACATTTTCTCTGTCGAAATTTATTCATTTCACATAATTTTTTTTGAAATTTTCCATAATAATTAATTAATTAATTAATTAATTAATCATTACCTCAAAACATAGAATTCTAAAATTCTAAGGAGGATATAATAAATAAATGAATAATTGAAATTTTTAAAACTCTTAGGGTGTAACAATTGACCAATTCTGGTCACCACTTACCGCTGTTGACCATAGCCACTATTATCCATTATTGGTGGTCATTGTTAGCCTTTACTTGCCCTTGATGACCTTCATTAGCCACCACCCACCATGGTTGATCACCATCACTATCACACATCATTGGTAACCTCCGTTAGCCACCACCTACTACCGAAGACTACCATTGACTACTAGCAACCATTACCCATCACTTATGATTATCATTAATCACCTCTAATTACTACCTACTATTTTTAACCACATAATTTTTTATGATGATATTTTTAATAATTTAACAATATATTTAAAAATATACAAATTAGTTAAAATAGAATATTGTAATATTCCTACAAATATTCTTAAATGAGTTAAACATGATAATATCACATTTTTTAGAATTAAATTCCTTGGAATATTAAGATTTTTAAAAATGTATGACTTTACAAACCAAGCGCCACTAAAGCCATGGTAATGGAGCAAAATAACTTCTTTTTTGAAAAAGAGAAAATTATCTTCTACTAAAATAATTACATTTAACATTGAATATATCAACTATTTTCCATCATCTTGATAGTTTATAACTATATTCTTATAGAAAATATTTCCTACCAAAACAAATGGAGCTTTAGTGAAATGTTAGCCTTCAAAAGTTATCTATTTCTCAAAATTAAATAAATCATACTCATGTGAAAGTCTTGGCCTTTATATTATTAAGACTTTAATATTATGTTTGGTACAACAGAATGGAAAGAAAAGTAATGGATTGACTATTTCATAATTATTTTTGGTATGATCATGAATGGAATAAGCTTTATATTCCATAATTATATTTGATATAATAAATATTGTAGGAATGAAATGAAAAAAAAATGTGTTAATCACAATAATACCTTTGAAAATAAGAAAAAAATATAAAATTGAAACCATATTTACATCCTTTAAAATATATGATATGATCAATGATAAAAAATTGCTATATTTTAAATATAATTATCAACATTATAATTAATAAAAAGATTTTCTATAGTAAAAGAATAAAAATTTAATTTACCATAATTTTTATATTTATAATTTTTATAAAGAATACAAAAATATTTTATTTTAAATTTTATTATTAAAAATATAATTACCAAAATATTTGAATTAAAAAATATTAAAAATGATATTATTTTATTATTTTTAATAAAAAAATAATGTTTGAATATATGAAAAGTATAAGGGATAGGGGTGTAAAAAAATTATTCTATAAATGATAGAATGATCATTTCATCACTTTTATTATGGAACAAAGATTCCATCATTAGATAGAATGATCATTCTCATTTCATAATACCTACTAGATAAATATTTTCTATTCTATTTTATTTCATTCCATCATATCAAAGATAACGTAATAATTCAATTACTTTAGAATACTCGCTTTCTAGGGAAATAAAATGTGATTAAGTTTTACAAATTATAGCTCTAATTCTTTAGTTCATAGAATATCAAAGCATTATACCATTTTTTTTAGCTTAGAAACATAAATCCCATTACTAACAAGAAGAATAGTACATCAAAAGGCTAAAAACAAAGAAAATAAAATACTAGCTCAGAAAAAAGGAAAAAAAATCCTAAAACAAAACATAAATATGAGGAATTAGGAGTCGAAAGACCCAATCTAAAGGACATAATTCCTCCTTAAGTAATGAAGTAAACATATTAGCTGCCTTAATTGAGGGAGTAAGAATAAAAGCCATAGAAGATTTTGCAACTACATCGCTTAGATCTTTATTTAAAGCTAACTTTTCTTTGGAACTCAAATTCTTGAAGCATTTTCTTTGGAATAAAAGTTTTGTCAAATAAAACATGTAGTTGCCTCCACAAAAACTTTAAATGTCTTGTTGAAGTTAGAATTAAACTAAAGAATGGGTTATTTGTCAAAAAAAGATGCTAGAAGTTAAGTTCTAAACCAATTCCAGTGTGAACTTTTTTAGTAGGTCAAATTTTAGTATGCACTCATTTTTTTCTTTTGACATTGATGATGAGAAGTTTTAAATCTAAGACCTCTAACATACTACCTAATCCCTACATCACTAATTGATCACCAACAGGTTTTAGTTTGAACTTTTCTTACTCCAATATTCTCCCTTAGTGATGTATCTTATTTATTGAGTTCTATTTTTTGTTTTGCACTTCACAATTGTTCTTAATTCCTCTATATCATACTAACTTAATGTCTATCAAGTGAAATAAATTTCCTCTTGCATAGTTGTCTAGTTTTATGCATTTTGTCCCTAGTAATAAAGAGCCATTTGATTTATATAAAAAGTTATTATTGAAAATTAAACTTCATAAAAAGCAAATTCCCTTATAAACTTTCCATAAAGTGCTTAAAATGATTGACACTTTTTGAGAATTAACTTTTTATATTTTGTTTGGTTCAACTTTGAATTTTTTAAGAAGTATCGTTAAAATTATTAATACACTTTTTAAAATTGTAATATAAAGATTAAAAAATATTAATAGATATTAATTTTCCCTAATCATCTATTTATGAAATTATATTTCTAATCTCCTTTTTTATCCAAATTTTTCTAAATTAGGATGTCTTTTATATATAGATATCTTAAATTTTCTTAATATAATTAAATTGTAATATAATTTAAAAGGAAAAATATTATCTAAATGATTAATTCTATCAAATTTATATAAAATAAATAAGAGTTACTCAAATTTTTTTTAATAATTAAATATTAAAATAATAAATAATAAAGATAATAAATATAAAATAATATAATAAATATATGTAATAAATATAATTATATTAATAATTAAATTTTATGATAAAAATATTTTAATTATATTTACAATTTATATTTATGATATAATATTTGAAATTTTTATATAATTAATAATTATAATTAATTAATTATATTTATATTTTATAATTAATAAAATTATATTTATTATAGTTTTCAGAGATAAAAGGCTAAAATTATCATTACTTAAATTAAGGAATGGTAGTTTTATATTTCTATCTATAAAAGAGATATGAATTTCTTATAAAAAAAGTGTGGGTAAGGAACTTTGCATGATTTGTAAAGAGTTCTAATTTTTTTATTTTGCTAGTTAATAGTTAACTAAATAACTTGAGAATTTCCTACTTTCTAAAAAATTACACTTCTCATATTATTTCTTTGAATCAAATTACCTTTAAAAAATTTCCACTACATAACTTATAGAAATTTAAGAGGTTACATAAATTTAGGAACCTTACTTTGACTTTTTGCATATTTATGTTTAAAACCTAGGCGCTCTCTTTATAAAAGTAAATTGTAACTTTTGTACCATGATATATTTAAGATTTAATTTATTTCACTCCTTGATATTTATTCATTGAGTATCAAAGAAACTCACTTGCTTTCTTTTCTTAAGGAATCTTCCCTTAAGCGCTTAGCTGGTATTTATTAGGTTGGAAGTGGATTTGCTTGAAGATTTTAACATTAAGGTAATGTATGGAATAGTTGGTTTAGATATGCATAAATAATAGACATTGCATTCACATTTGAATATAATTCTCTTGCATTTTTATATGATCATGATATCTCAAAAAGACACACGCTTGCATGTCCAACATTGCATTGAGCATGAATAGGAAAGCTGGTAAGTGGTTGCACTCACAACGTCCCACACCTAGGTTTTATATATGAATTGATATGATCACCCCAAGGAAAAAATAGGAGTATTTTAGGGAAAATAACTAATCTATCAAATGATACATATAGGCGTACCATATTTCGAAATCTAATTGGAGTCATATTGCTTTTTTCTGCATCATTCCATTCATTTAAGAAGTCATATTGTAAGTTAACACATTTCTTTCTTATGGTTTCACAATTTAATCACAACATTATCATACCATTCCTTAGCAAACAATAAAGAAGGCAAGTAAATCCCATTACAACCCCTAATCATCCTTATCCTTTCACACATCCAACCTTGTCCCTCCAAGGCCAACTCTATCTTTTTCATAAATAGGCACACAAATTTGATGCAATAAGTCACATTATACATATCATCACCCTATCATCATTAATTCACATTTAATACATAACTCATCACAATATAAACAAGTTCGTAAATTAGCACTTCATCCTAAACCATAACCTCAATATTATTCCAAAAAAAAAAAAAAACACACACACACACACAAAAACTCGCTTTCTCTCTTTCTCTCTCTCTTATACATATTGAATAAATATATATATATAGGTATATATATAGAGAGAGAGAGAGAGGTAGCATATGTATATAAGCCAATGTTTCAATTAGCGTGTTGACCCAGATTGAATTAAATATTGCATGATAAATGATATGCATGAATGCACATAATAAAGTATCAAATAAATTTATTTGCTACATTCTTGGACCATAATGTAAATTTATATATTCCAATAACACTATGCCACTTTGCATGACCTACATCCAATATTTAACGTTATTTAACATATACAATAGATCTCAATATTATAAAATGTCAAATGTACCTTGATCCCTTATATAATATAGTGTATGTAACTTTATAGGGCATAATTGCCCATGTAATCGACTATGCATTCCCTGATAGCAACTTTGTAAGGAAATAATCAACTATATTATTGACTACAAGGGATTGAAAAGTAAGGCATTAGGCATATATTTAGTTATTTAGTTAACTATATAGTCCTAAAGTGTAACTTTATAAAGACATAGTTGATTATAAGGGCCTTGAGGGCACTTTTTAGTGGCATAGTCTGCTATGCATGCCTAGAAAGCATATTTTTAGGGCATAGTGAATTATAGCCTGCTTTTCTATAGAATTTAATGTGAAATCACTATTTACTTAAAATATTGGATATGCCAAATTAAATTTTTATAAATTTTAATGCTTGCAATTACTTAATTTTATTTAATATTTATTTGGTTAAAATTTAATTTTAAATTTCTTTCATTTTAAAGGAATCTAAAATATTAAAATAATATTAATGATATAGTTGATTATAAGGGCCTTGAGGGCACTTTTTAGTGGCATAGTCTGCTATGCATGCCTAGAAAGCATATTTTTAGGGCATAGTGAATTATAGCCTGCTTTTCTATAGAATTTAATGTGAAATCACTATTTACTTAAAATATTAGATATGCCAAATTAAATTTTTATAAATTTTAATGCTTGCAATTACTTAATTTTATTTAATATTTATTTGGTTAAAATTTAATTTTAAATTTCTTTCATTTTAAAGGAATCTAAAATATTAAAATAATATTAATGATAAAGTTTGAAATATATTTATTTTTATGGTGATTATTGATTCGAGATTTGATTAAAATAATTTTTACAAGGAATGAAATAATTTGTTATATTTAATAAATTATTTTTAAGAATTATGGAGGATTAGAAATATATAAAATAAAATTAGTTTTATGAAAAATGTTTGAGATAAATTAATGGTTGAGATTTTATTTAAAAACAAGCTTATCATGAAGTGAGAAGTATTGAAACAATACCCACAGCTCACCATTTTGCATTTTCTCTTTCTTTGTTTTTTCCACTACCTCTCCTTTCTTCTTTTTTTATTCAACCAGCTCTCCCTTTCTCTATTATTCTAGTCTCTTTTCTCTTTTTTCCTAGCTACTTTCTTTTTGTCACTCTTCTTTCTGTCTCGGTTTTCCCTCCACCTCATTATATTGATAGCATTTTCTACCATCTCATTACCTTGCACACCACCATAAGTTCCTCTTTAGTCCAATAGTTTCTGATGAGAAGAGAGCTATGTTTTTGCCATTGAAAATAGTAGCAAGAAGGATGCCATCTTTAACAATCTCTCTCCCTTCTTTGGTGCCCAACTTGGTGCCATCATGTGTAGCTTCCACTAGGTGCAAAGGAAATTAGGGACATGGCAAGGTAGTGGTTCTTCCTTATACACAAGGCAAATCGGAAGCTCTTTTTCTTGCTAGTGATGGAATGCGATTCTGATGCTGGCGAGCTAGGGATGAATTTTTCAAATTGTGATAAAGTCTCACATGCCATGAACCTTTTTTTATCCTTACTAGTTTGGGTGATCTAAAGAAGGAAAAAATTGAATGCTGGTGTTTCTAAATATATATATATATATATATATATATATATATATATATATATATATATATATATATATATATATATATATATATATATATGATAATAGCTAAAAAAATACCAGCTTTATGACATAGAATGTTATGATGCTATTGATTATAATATTTTTAGAGGAAGTACATTTTAATACTAGAATTGGAATCTTTTATATCATTCACTGTGCTAATGTTAGGTATTTGAAATTAACTCAAAAAACTTATTTTATACATTTTGTGGATTTTGCTAGTACTTTTGAAAAAAATACCATTTTTATGTCATAAGGAGACTATATAATGCAAGTAAAATCATTTTAGAGTATTGCATGATAATATTTTCAAAGGTGATTGTATATTTTAGAAAAAAACTTTGTTACAAGTAGATCCAAATACTTAATGATAACTTGAAGAAAAGAAAATATGATTTTATATTGTGAAATGTTAAAATCGCATAATTAGAATTTTTATACTATTATTATTATTAATCTTCATATTTTTTAATATTGGAAAAGCTTTCGAATATATATAAATTATGATCTCCTAAGTGAAATGTGGGAATATGGAAGAATAAATGTATAGTTTTATGAAATGATAATAATAAAGTGTTCTCATGTCATAAAGCTTTAACATTTTGGTGTTTAGAGGTTGATTTAAGGAAACCCTCATTTATAGAAGCATTTGATTTCTTTATGATAACTTTAAAAAAGAAGTGATTATTTAAGTCGATAGAGTAATATGAATAAAGTTTATTAGGGATGTTACATTTTAATATTTTTTCTTGCATAAATTAATGAAATATATGATCCTAGATTGATTTTATGAGTAAATACTTAGTGACAACTTTGAAAAATAAAAGTTTTATAATATAAATTGCTAGAACACTTTACTTAGAGTAATTACGGAGTGTATATTTTCATATTTTGCAACATTTCCATTTGATTCAAGAAAATCTTGTTTTATAATATTATATAGATGTTGAGTATATTATTGATCAAATAAGGGTTTAATGATAAAAATATCATATTAGTGTATTTAGAATATGATTATATCCTCAAGTTGGTAGTTCTTAATAAAAATGATTTTCTAGTTCTTTCCAAAAAGTTAAACATATAAGAAGATAAGTAAAGTTTTTATAATTATAATTTATTTTTGTAAATGGTGATATTAGGAGGAATATGTGAAAAGATGATTATAGATGCTTTGAAACTTCCAAGGATGATCAACATTACCAGGTGAGTGTATATCTCACCACATATTAGTATTTTAATAAAAGATAGTTTAATTATTGCAAATTATATTCTTCTTAATGATAATATAGATTTCATATTCATGTACATATAATTATGTGTAAACTTAAACTTAGTTCCAAGGTATAAGTGTAAATAGTTGTTTGAGTGAATGTTAATGAATTAGAGTGCGCAATGGAAATATGGTAGTCATATTTCAACCTAATGATGAATTGTGATTAGGTTTCTATGATAACTATATGTCATGGCTATGTAAGTGAACATGATGGTATTATTATCTATTTTATTGCATGCCTGATATTGCTCTATGATGAATTAGTTATCTTGCACTGATAGTCTTACAAATAGTTATGATATGAGAGTTGAGCTCTCTTATGTATATTACTTGTGAATCATGCCAATAGTGACATTGGCATTTGTGAATAGTGATGGAGCTATAATATGAAAATTGAACAAAAAATTCTTGGCAAATAGTTATGAAAGATATAAGATCGATCTTAGAGTCGAATGGAAATATGAGAATGATATAAGAATGGTCAAGAAGCCAAAAAGATAGATACATGCATGGTTATTATAAATGACTGTGACTGTGATGATTTATTTGTGTTTGAGCCTTAATGACTATTTGTGAATGTATTGACTACCTAGAATGGGTTGGGTGTGAGTTGATAATGACATTGTGTATTAGAAAGTAGTTAACATTATTGTAATTTCTAATGTGAGATATGGAATTTAAGTTGTATGCAGGTGAAATTCCAATCTAAGGCTAAATTGTGTATATTACAGAGATCCAAGAAAATAGGTTTGCTAATATTTTCTAATTTAGTATATAATTAACCTATGATTATTATATATATAATTGATCACCTGTGAAATAGTGGTAATATATGCTCACTGAGTTCCCGCAACTCACTTTATTTTATTTCAATGCTTTCAGGAAATAAAGAGTGTTTTCAAGCCTTGTTACATATATAGAGAGACAAAGATCACCTGATTTGAAGATTTGATAGTTGGGGATCTTTTTGGATTAGGATTAGAATTTGAGATGGAAATGCTATTGATACAACAATAGATGCGTTGGTTTGTTTATCTGTGTATAAGTTTGAATTTGTATGATGTTGTGTGTTTGTTTGATGTTATCCTATTTGGAATTAATATAGGTGTTGTATTTTTAGAGCATATAGCCCTTAGGAAGTGTCCAAAAGTAAAAGAGACTTTATTTGTTTTTCTATAAAACTTATACACAGATAAACAAACCAACACATCTATTGCTATATTAATAGCATTTCCATCTCAAATTATTGAAAATTTGAGTTCCCCTGAAAGTTTGGAAACTCCTGTTAGATAGTTATAGTGAAAAGTGTTAAGACTTCTGAAAATTGATATTAGAATCCATGCCGATCATGATCAAATTGAGTTATAACAAAATATAATGACTCTCAATCCAATTTTTCCACATTACTGAAACAAATCACTATATCACTACTATAGAATTATGAAACAATGTCACCAATATTAACATTAATTAAAGTGAAGACTAATATATATAATGGTAAATTGATATTTTTGTAAATACGAATAATTTATAACATTAGCTTTAATTGAAAACTAATGTAAGAAGTTGGCCTAATACATACTATGTCAATTAATATAAAAGACCGTCATTGAAAGTCAAACATTCGTAAGTTAAGACATCAATTTTCTATAATTGTCATCTAAGAGGAATTTGAATCGTATTACCATGAGATATGAAATGCTTATATGTCAATTTTAACTCAATAATTGATGTCTATAGTTTTTTTTATAAACTTCTCTTTGATTCTATTTTTCATTTAGGTGGTACAAGAGGACAGCACACTCATCCTTACTACAGATTTAGAAATGCTTTAAATCATATGATCATGAGTTTTCTATCAAACCACAATTATCCTTTATTAAGATGAGATGTTCATGATTATATGATATTTGTGGTTTGATGGAAATCTCATAATCATAAGATTTAAAAACATTTCTAACTATATAACATCAATGGTATGTTTTGTTATTATATTCCACCTAGTACTACAAGTACTTGGGTAATATATAGAATCTAGTGGAGCACTTCAACATGAGGAGAATATAGCAAATCTTTTTAACATGTGAATTTACAACAAGGATTTTAATCTTTTTGACATAAGAATGAGTGACTATGCTTAAATTGTATTGATGGTGTATTGTAGTTTTTATGTAGATTATTGTTTTATAGAAAACATATAGTGTATAATAATATTATTGTACAATGTTTACATGTTAATGTTAATAATATTATTAACAAAATAACTTATAAGCGGTATCTATTATTAGAAAAATATTAGGATGTAGAAATTGTATTAAAATAAAAAAATAAAAAACTATAATTAATGTCAACTATTTATTAAAAAAATGATGTGATTTAGAATAATTAAGAGGAAAGGATGAAAAGTTAGATTAAAAAATTAAGATTTAGTTACTACATCGATTTTTGGATCTAATCAACATCTAAAGATATTGCACTAGTCAATTTAACTTAAAATAAATAATAAGCATTTACCAAGGATGACAAAAAGATTTATCAAGGATGGCATTTAAAAGGTATCACCACTAAAAATTATGATTTCTACAAATATATCAATAATCAACCTACGAAATAAAGCATATGTAAGAAATTAATTTTTATTAACAATTGCTGTTTAATGTTTTTGGTACATTAATAGTTAATAGTTATGAGGTATTAGCAAACCACCAAAACTTATGACTAAAGGTATATCAATAATCACCTATGAAATAAAGTACATATAAGACATCTATTTTAATTAACAACCAATATCTAATGTTCTACTTGTTGTCTATTTTTACTTTTACCTTTTATTTGAAATATCCAACCAATGACTTAACTTCCATTATCAAGATAGATCACTTTCCATTAAAAAGAGGGTTTCTGATTTCTAGGGTGTAAATCATCATATTGATCAACATTACCAGGGCTATTAAAAGGTTATGAAATTGATCAAAGCTCATTCTAAGAACTTATATTCATACTTCAACCATAAATAGAAAAATTTTGTAAAGCATTTAGAAGGACTTTAGATAAGAATCCTTCCAGGTGCTTTGTAAAATGCTTATGTTCATTCTAAAGTATGGGTATACTTTGAGAGATTCCAGTACCTTCTAAATAGCCCTAGTAATACTATGGTCCATACCTTTTATCTTAGAAGACTTCTCTATTAATGGGTTTTAGAAGTTGTCAATCTACACCTGCTATCTCAATCTTGAAAGCCATCTTTATTAGGTTTGATATGAAGATAGCACATGCTCTATCTTAAGTAACACATTTAAAGATATTGAGAAAATAGTTGATTTGTAAAATTGATGATAAATTATAGTAAAGAAAAGTTGCATATCCATGTTTGCATTAATAGTTTTGTGATGCATGAATGGTGATGCTGCTTTTCTTCTCACTGTAATTTATCATCATTTTGTAACCATCAATACCTTTAAACTTAGAAGCCCTCAAGCAACATAAAAAAATTACTAGAAGAGAAAACCCACTTTTCCTTTCATTTAAAGTTTGTTGTTTATTGGAAATTATAGTTTTATATTGTATATATCAATGTACTAATATAGGAATAAATAAAATGGCAAAACATTTTTTTTGTAATAGATTGTTAATTTCTCATTTGTTTCATTTATATTCAATCTATTGTATTTTATATAAATAATTGTATAAGAAAAACATTAAAATGCAAGAAAGAATTTTAATGTTATCGATTTCACTTAGATTAAGTTGAATTAAAAACAAATTCATTAGTTCATAAAATGATATTAGTATTCCTATAAGATTTATGCTAAAATTATAAAATGGTTGCTTGAAAGATTATGAAAAAGGTTAGCTAAACAAAATATTTTAGTTTAGAGAAATTAAGTGTTTTGAAGTCATTTTTTATTTAATAACTAATGTGTAAAATTCTATAGTAGAATAATGTCATTTTATTTTAAATGTTAGGTCTTTTTAGTAACTGATATGAAAACTTAAAATAATGTGAAAATAGGGTATGAGTTAGAAATAAAAGGTGTAAAGTCATGACACTATTTGTAAATTTCATTCTAAAAATCCTTCAACCTTAAAATCATTCTCTTTTTACCAATATATGCTCACCTTCCAACTTTAAAATGATTTTTCTTCAATTTTGTGTTTATGCTCACTAATTATTTTATAGTACTTAAGATTTGTTGGCCCATAGCTAAATATGTAGGGTTGCACACTTATTGGAAAAGCACAAAATATAAAAGTAAAGATTTGTTTAGTTTTTGTATTTTTTCTTGCAACTTAGGTTCTAGTTTCATAATCAACCATGTTTTTTACCTTTCATTTTGATACTACTTTCATAGGTTTGTATAGATAATAAACTTGATTTCATTCATCCTTTTTAGCATTCAATGATATTATCTACTATATATTTATATGAAATGTGTAATTTTATTCATCAAATTTTAATGAATGTTCATTATATTTGCAGATATTGGACATAATAGTATTTTTTTAAGGAATGTGAACCTCACATATTGAGTAATAAGTATCAAGATATATTAAGCAAATTAGCTATCTCTAATTAAGTTATTGTATATAATTTTTTATTGGTTTTCGGATCAACATGCATCAGCAAAAATTCAAAACTTTTTATTTGAAACTCACTAAAGATCCATGCAAAAGGGCCTAAATCAATGTTAGGATTTTACCTTTTGTGCGCTCGTGTTCTTTTTGAACAGAACTTTAAAAGATCGAGATGAATCATGAATCAAACGCTGATCAGAAAGTACAACGTCCCTATGGTATCCACACGGAGTGAACAAAGACTTCTCACCCTCCACAAATCTACTAGGATACGTCTCTTTTTCTAGGATTAGGTTTAGTGCATTTTTTTGGGTGATTTAGGATTTGATGGCAGCTAATATATATTTTAAAAGTGCTACCTTCAAGTTCCTTTTATAGAAATAACATACCACATTCCTAGTCCTATTAGGATAATGCTTCCAAAATCTTAATTTCATTTAATAACTATCACCTTATCCTTATCATGGAGAGAGTGAGGAGAGATAGGACTTATCCATTATCCAATATTAGGTAATAACATTATCTTATAATATAATTATCTGATATTAATATGGCATATAGTTATCTTATATTAGAAAATAATATTATCTCATAATATAATTATCTAATATCTAATAACATAATTATCTTATATTAATTTAATATCAAATAATATCACATAATATACCATATATTATGTGAAAATATATTATTTTTTTAATAATATATATATGCATGAAAATAAGCTAACTAATTGAATTTTAGTCCAAATAAAACTTAATTAATTATTGTCTCATTCCTAGTCCTTTGTGTGACCCTGTAGGTTCTTACTACGTTAGCAATAGCCCATTTGTGGACCATAAATAGTAAGCGGTATCTAGCAATACATTACTGCCACCTAAGTAATAAGAAATGTCTGTGACTCAATATTTACTTAATGTGTGAACAACACTTTACAACATATTTCCTTTTGTAATGATATCCAAATCGAACTAGAGGCACGGAATGTGTCATCCTCATTGATGTTCAATTTATGTTTCTTGATACCGAGTAGATTAACTTAAACAAATGATTAATATCTCATATTGATCTATTTGAGCATGACTATGCATTTCTTAATCTCACTTAATCGAGGGCCTATGGATATCACTCCTGCTATGTAATAGGAATAAAATTCTCATCTACATCACTCACATCCCTCTATATGATTAATGACACACCCAATCAACATCCTATAATACATCCCAATTAAAGGTGATACAAGACGACATCAAAATGTATGACTCCTTATGTAGGGAATTGTAATGACTTCAGGTCAAAAGACTACATGCATTGTGGTTTCATGAGAATAACTAATGACATATGATAATGCATGTAATTTTCTCATTATGGATTAGTCTAGTACATCTGTTCACTAACAATGGACTCATGTACCGACTTGATATCACATATCCATGATTCATAATCATCAATTACTATACATGCTAGTTTCGATGTATTATTACTATCCCTTTCGTAATAATACTTGACTAGGGGCATTTTAAGAATAATAAAACTATTATAGGGATAATTATTATATTAAGTTATAAATTGTGCATATATATATAACGAAACAAAATATAATAATGCATTGCCTGAAATAAAACATAATACATTGTGCATTATTATAATCATCTTTATGATTAGCTCCTAGGACACACACCAATACTTTTCACTATTTTTAATTTTTTATTATTCGATTTATTCTTTAAAATTTTTGAAATCGGGATTCTATAATGTCATAGGTGATGTTAGTTTCTATTTTTGGTTAGAGTGTTCTTGTAAGCTTGAATACAGGAGGAATAGGGAGGATGAGGGAGTAAGGAGGGGATTAGGTTAGGTTTGGGGTGGTAGACAAATGATGAGGAATAAGGGGATGGGTTTAGGGGAGTGGGATATACCACATTCATTATTAAATTAAACTAATGTGACATTATGGAAACCAAATGTCAGTTGTTTAAATGAAAATAATGTCTAATATTATTTCTCATGGCACTAGAAAAATAAATGATATATTTTTGATCAATAAGAGAACTAATATGAATAAACTATTCTCTAAATATCCAATATGAATAATCTATTCATGGTAATGTATACTACATTTACCTCATTATTCATGCTAGATTCATCAAAAAGTTTAGGATTTAACATGCTTAATCACAACCTTCACTAATAATTAAAATAGAAAAAGAAGGAAAACGTAATGTTTAACCATTTCAAATCATCAAACTACCAATATTTGGTCAGAATGTTCATTTACCTTACATGGAGAAGCTAATATGAAGATGAAATTGAGGTTTACTTGTTCCTAAACATTCAAAAACCAAAGGTTTAATACTAAGGTTTCAAAATCCATTTTTTGCTAAGATCCCTTAATCATTTTAAATCCAATGAGAGAAATAAAGAGAAATTCTACCATAATAAAAGCCAAGAAAATTTATTGAGAGTCTTTAGGTCAAGTGGTATTCGATGTCCTTTAAAAGCTTTATGCCTTCCATTATATTTAGTGTTCGATCCTTGGTCCTTATGTATATGCATCCAGTGATCTAACCAGTCTTCCATTTACTAAGAAAAAAATCCCTAGGAGATCATACCTTGATTGTATGAAAAATTTGATAAAAATTGCATTTCCTCTTTAGTTTGCCTATTAGAGAAAAAAAAGAGAGGATAAAGAAAGGAGAAAGATGAAGATTTGGGGTGTTTTTTTGTTTAAGAAGTGAAGGTTGGCAGAAAAGTTGAGGGAATAGAAAGGAAATGGCTAGGGTTGAATGGGAAAAATATCCTAAAGTTTCTTAATTATTTCTAGCAAAAATCCTCATATTATGTTTCAATTCGATAATTGAACTTTTCACACAAAGTTTTGTTCTCTTTAAATCCAATCATAATGATTAATTAGTTATTTCTCATTCAAAAGCTTTTAAATATAAGGGGCATGACATGTGTTAATACAATATTTTGAGCTTGACTTATAATTGAATAAATAAGTGACTGTAAACTTTAACAAATTAATTAGGCCATGAACTAGTCACAAAAAATTTTAGACTTTAGGTAAGGTAGCATCCTAAAGCTCCTAAGTACAATTTTTTTTCCATCATGCACAATAAAAAAAAATTAGTTACAAAAAATCTAAGCTCATTTTTAATCCCTTGCAAGAGAAGCCTTTGATTACTCCCTATTATATTATATATGTTTTGTTTGATGCAATAAATAAATTAATTTATAACTTATTAATTTAATTAATAAACTATAAGTTTCCTTCTAAAAGTATTTGACATTCTAGAAACTAACAACTTATAATCTCTTTTTGGATAAGCTTCCTAAAGTAGCTTATAACTTACAAGCAAGTAACTTTTCAAAACCTTTCAAATTTGCCCTTCTTCTTGTAATTAAATGACAACCTATACTCTAATTATGTAAAATAATATTTGGCATATCCTTATTAATTCAATATAAATAAATGAAAAATAAGTAAGTAATTAATTCAATATAATTAATTAAATTTTAGGTTATTATATTATTGTTTGAATGATAAATAAATAATAAATAAATAATATGTAATGTCATAAATATAATTAATTAAATTTGACACAATTATATTCTTATTTTGAATATTTTGATTACATTAGAATAAATGTAAATTAATTTAATTGATATATCTATTTATATCAATATATCCTTTTATAATATTTTACTAATTTAATAACTAATTTTGCTAAATACTTCTTATACAATTAGATAGATTAACAATTATTAACTAACTTATTAACTAGTTGCCTCAAACAAAACCTTAGTTTCACAAACAAATAAATTTGTCAATTTTTTTAATTTTTAATATCTTGAAAATTAAAAAACCATATTTTTTTCATGTGGAAATGACATAAAAATATAAACATTAAAATTAACAATTATCTTTTATATATTTATGGAGTGAGACTAAAAGCATATAATCGAGACATTTAATGATTTTTGCCCCTATTGGTTCCTGATTCAAATCCCAAATATGGTAAAAAGTGAAATTTTTAGGCCAAAATCGAATGTCAGTGCACCAATAATAGCATGAATATATATATATTTGTTTGTGATATTTTCTTCTCTTATAGGTGCATGAGTATAACTTTTAATGTTTTGTTTTGACATAACTTAAAAAAAGGTTTTGAGTTTTTATAAATAAGTTACAACTTAAGATTTTTTATATAGATTTTATGATTTTTTTCATAGAAGGTAGCAAATTTTCATATAAAGTTTATAACTTTTTTTAACTTTTTCATTAAGCTACAATTTCATTAGTATTGCAATAAAAAAATTATATAGAAGATTCTAATTAAAAATTGTAATTTTTTTTTATAAAAAAGGCAACTTCTAATAAATATGTTATTGTTACATATTGGTATTGTTATTTCTAGAATAATATCAAAACATGATCTTAATGTAATCCATAAATAATAAATAAGATATATTTGTAAAAGATTGCTAACCACTTCTTAAAAGTGCAAGATGAATTTTAAATGATATACTACAAAATTATTATCTTTAAAGAGAAAATCAATAGAATGAGTAGTGACAAATTCAAAAAATATTTTTTAATTTATTATTATTTATTAAATCTAGAACCTTTGATTTTTTCATTAATAACTATGATTTTATACTTTATTCTTTAAAACACATTTTGTATTTTAGAGGAATCTAATTCATTGACCTTTATATTCGCTAGTTTACAACCCATGATATGTACGTGTATTTGTTATTTTATTACAATTATTATATAAGGAATAAGTATATATAATATGAAAAGATAATTTTTTAATGTGTTCTAAAAGTATAAATATAAAACAAAATTAGAATGTTTCTAATGCCATTCGAAATCAAACTTTAAAATGACTTTTAAAAAATTAAACCTTGAATATTTGTATTCCTTAAACCCTAGGGCAGGTAAATTGATCCTTCAATTGCTTTACATCTTTTCACAACTTCAAATATGATGTGGAGATCATTTATCATTTGAAAAAGCCTTCTCTTATAAATTTCCATTTGAACATAGATAAGAAAACCTCTTAAAAATAATTGAAAATTTAACATTACATAGGTTTATAGCAATATGTCATTTCATCTTAGCTTCCATAAGATTCTTCCAATTCTTTTCTTTAATTTTGGCATAGAGGATAACTTCTCTATATTAAATCTTAAGCAATTTGTTTCAACTAAGTTGTTACTCCTCTTAGATATCAAGTAATTCACTACCTACTATCTTTTGGAAAGGGATTCAATTGTTACTGCTTCATCTGCTTAATTTTAAGGCAATTCTAATTAGTTGTCTGATCATATTTAAAACATAGTAAGAAATGGAAAATTGTTTCACTAGCTTATAAAATCCATCTAGAGCTGAATTGAAACCAATTGGCTTTTTAAGGGTGCTACTAATGTTAGGTCATTATCAAGATTGCTTACCAAGATACGTGTTAGTGGTATGTAATATCCAATATATCACATCAATATACTAACTTTTAAGTTGTAATTAAGTTTTTCAATAATTTTATTGTTTGAATGAAGTTCCACTCCATAGCACAATACTTTCTACAATTTAAGCTAAGTTAGATGAAAATGGCAAAATCTCTCTTTGCTAAAAAATAAGGTGCATTGTTTAGGAGCAAACAAAAGCTTAATGGAGAACTTTCTTCCTTCTCTTTAGATGAAGATGGTTTAGAAAACGTTGCTTCCCTCTAGCTAAAGAAATTGGTATAGAGTTACAAGGACCACCTAGTGGCTATTATACTGGGTGTTTATGAAAGAGTCTTTTTTGGAAAAAAATGAAGTTAATATGGTAGACTCACATCAGATCCTTAATGAAAGTAAGGTTAGTTTTAATTTTCCTAAGAATTTGAAAAATAGAATATATAAGCCTTAGAGTAGCACCCTTATTAGGAAAATCTTTGGGAAAAAAAATAAATTATCAGTACACTAATTTTAAAACTTAGGCTTTATGGTAATCTGAAGGAAACTATTTTAGAGGTTGGTTCTAATTTCCTCATGTTTAAGTTTGATTTACAATCGAATTATTGTAAGTTGTTAAATGGAGGACCTTGGTTTATCTTAGATCATTTTTCTAGCCTTGCAAAAATGAAAGCTTTTCTTTAAACCCTTCATAGCTAGATTATCTTCCATAGCCATTTGGATTTGGTTTCTAGAATTACTAATTGAAATTTATCATTCTCATGTGCTGCCTCAACGTATAGAAAAAATAAGGCCTATGTTGAAAATTGATAGTCATACTTATATAGGAGATAATAATAAATATGCTTAGGTTTGTGTTCAAATTGACCCAAGTAGGCCATTAATCAAAACAATGTATATAGGCAATTTCAAACAAGTCATTTTGTATGAAGGATTAAGTAAAGTTTGCTTTACTTGTGGTAGGATTGGTCATCAAAAATAATTATGCCTATATATGAATGTTTTGAAAAAATAGTGTTCCTAGTCTTGTTTAGTCTAAAACTTCTCTAAGTGAGATGAAAGAAACTACCTAAGAAAGTTTGAAGGAGAGCAAGAAAACAAAGACATATAGAGGATGCCCTATCAAAATAGCAATGATGGAGAAAGAGGTAATGTGGACTTTTATGGTCCGTAGATTTTTGTTGAAAAATGAAAAAATAAACTTGGAAAAAAATGTAAAAGGCCAAAAAAAAGTTACTCCCTGAATTGGGCAAAAAATTTGGTAAGCCAAAGAAAATGAGGCCTGTAACTAAAGCCTTTGTTAGGGTTTCTAGAGATGATACACATAGTTTGCCTTAAAGTTATAAAAGTTAACTAATCCTTAGGACAATTGACATAGTTGTAGATAAGATTTTGAATTCTTTAGAGCCTTCCATATCTATTCACAATTTTAACTTCCTAGCTTTTGATTAGAACCATGTTACCTTTAGTGGTCATAGAGTCTTCACAAAGCAACTTATCATTTTTTTATAATGGAGGAAATTAAGGAAGAGCAAAAGCAACCAAAAGTGATTTAGGAATACCACCTCAAGGCCAAAACAAAGGAAATATCAAAAGATAGTTTTGAATGGATCACGTTAGATCCAACCCATCTTCTAGAAAATTTCAATTGGGATCTTACAATAGCCTCAAAGAATCTAACAATGTTTAAGTGCCACTAAAACAGATTTGCTCTAATTCCCCTTGAAAAGGAGATAGCTAGACTGTTGATTGCTCCTACAATCATCCATATGGATGACACCCTAACTAAACTTCTCTAAGGACTCATTTGAATTTGCCTAAGCCCAATGAAGAGCCCTTACTTCTATCCCCTTCCAATCCATTTCATGTAGTAGCTTAACAAGCATGGTAGGAAGTGATGCAAATAACCTACCAAGGAAGGTAAACTAGGAATGTATTCCATTGCATTGGACCTAATGATGCCAAATTATCTAATAAAGGAGATTAACATGGTAATACTAGATTCAAAGCTTTTTAAGAGGATTCTGGTTTAGGCTACCCTTTAGCTTGAAGGCATGCTTTGACAATTTAATCACATTTATAAATCAAATTTACATTATGTTATGGGAGCCTCTAATTCTAGTGTGGTGTTCTGAAACATGCAAAAGGTTCAACACCCAAATTTTAAGAAGTTATTATCTAAATTGATGAGCCATGAAAAAATTAAGATCTTAATTTTGATATAGACTTGACTAGATGTAATCGTGCAAAAGAGCTATACCTTACTTCCTTTCTCTTATATGGAGTACACTAATGCAATTGCATGTGCTAGAGGTATTTGGTTACTATGGAATCAAAAGCAGTTGCAAATTGGTGTTATTAATAAAATAGAATAAGAAATTCGTGCAATTGTTATAGTAACTCTCAGTTCACTTTTCTAACTTTTAAATGGTATTTATGCCAATCCAAAACTATCAAATCATAAAATTCTATGGAATAATCTCAAAGTAGTAGTTGATAATCACTCTTTCCCTTAGTTGATTTTACGTGATTTTAATGAGGTGCCTTCCCAAATTAAGAATTTTGGTAGTGCACCCATAAACTTATATAGAACTGGTTTATTTGATGATTGTATGCCTTTTGCAACTTAATTGACATGGGTTTTGTAGGACCTTCTTTTACTTAGACTAAAGAAATAGTATACACCTTATTGTGGAAAGACTAAATAGAGTCCCCTATAACTCCTCTTGGAGATTAGCATTTCTTGAAGCTTATCTTGTTCATTTGCCTTGAATTCTATTTGATCATTGTCCTATCCTAATTGATTATAGTAACCGAACCAATTATGTGCTTAATAGACCTCTTCTTTTGAAACATGCTAGTTATCTTATCTAGATTTTCACAATATTGTAACTAATTGCTAAAGTAAAAATTTTCTTTTATTATGCTATTAATGATTTTGTTAATTATATTAAATGGTGGAATATACATGTCTTTGGTAATATTTTTATCAGGAAAAAGAGAGTTTTGGCTAGGTTACAAGATGTTCAAAATAATTTATCATAGGACCAAATCCCTCTTAAGACTAGATAAGTCACTTTAAGTTGAGTTTTTTTACTATTCTTAGGCAAGAGGATAGCTATGAGCCCTAAAATCTCAAATGGATTCGATAGGTGATGGGGATAGAAACATGCATACCTATCATTTATCCACTATTATAAGAAGAAAACAAAATAAAATTGTTGCCCTAAAGAACGATGTTAAGGACTAGCTACATAATCCTGTGAACATTCAAAAACACATTTTTAAATCCTTTAGTGATAGATTTAAGACTTCTCATATTTCTTCAAATTATATTGTTAATAAACGTGTTGCTTAATTAAAGTCTCTTAATTCCTGTCATTATGATATCCTTACTAAATGTTCGAATGAGAATGAAGTTTAGATTACTTTAAAATTTTCATTACTAATTATGTCTAACAAGCTTTTATTTCTCTCTCTATTCCAAGTTAGCTTAACTTTACTCTTATTGTTTTGATTCCTAAAGGAAATTCTCATGAAACTCTAAATGCTTTTAGACATAGTTTATATAATACAATTTAAAAAATTATTTCAAAAATCGTGGTTGATAGAATAAAACCTTTACTTTAACATCTTATCTCTCCTTTTCAAGCTACTTTTATTCTAACTAGGAAGCCAACTAATAATATTATTATATTAAGAAAGCTTGTGCACATAATTGATAGGTCCAAGGCTAATGATGGACAAATGATTTTGAAACTAGACTTGGAAAAAGCTTATGAATCTTTAAAATAAGGCTTTATTAGAGAATTTTTGTCATTCTTTCAATTCCTTGAGAGTCTTATAAAGTTGATCTTGAGTTTGGTGAGTGGCGTTTCATACCAAATTCTGTTTAATGGGGATAAAATTGATACCATGTTTCTAACTAGGGGCTTTAGGCAAGATGACCCATTATCCTTCTATCCTTTCAACTTATGTATAGAGTACCTTCACATTTTGATTGAGGATAAATGCAAACAAAAATAAATATGATCAAATTAAGCAAATGTGGCATTAATTTTTCCCTTCTTTTGTATATTGATAACATAATGCTTTATGCTTTTACAAATTTTAAAAATTGTTAAATTATAAATAACATTTTGAAACATTTTGCCCAAGTCTCAAGTTTATGTGTAAATAGAGCTAAATCTAGAGTTTACTTTTCCAAAAATACTGAGAATTCCTTAAGAGATTGGCTTAGTCAAGAGTTGGGAATCCATCATAGAGATTCTTTAGGCAAATACCTAGGTGTAAAAATTAAAGGAAATTATAAGGCCTTTGATTTTGCTTTTCTTGTAGATAAACTTCATCAAAGAATCAATTGTTGGCAATCCAAGTTTTTTTCCTTTGTTGGGAGGGTGGTTCTTATTAATTTTATTTTGTAATCCTTACTTTTATATCATATGAGTTTCTCAAAAATTCCTAGAGTCATACATGAACAAATTACCTATGTTACAAGTAATTTTCTTTAAGGAGGATCCTTTATCTCTAGAAAAATTCCTCTTGTGAAATGGGATATTGTTACATCACCTAAAAGTGTTAATGGCCTTAGCTTAAAGGATTCTTTAATTATGAATATGGCATTGTGAGCTAAATTAGCATGGAATTTATTTAGAATGATCAAATTTTATGGGTTAAAGTGTTTAAATAAAATACTTGTCTTTAAATTCTCAAGGTTAACCAATCATTACAAAATATTGTTCCCATAATTTGAAGGCCTTAAAATCCATAAATGAGATTATCTAGATGGGGATTAAATGGATAATTGGTAATGGGGAAAAAATTAAAATCTAAATTGACAAACGGTTGGATCTAAGAATATTTAGGAGTTTTATCTTTGCTCCCCTTCCTAGAAATGTTGATAACTAATGTGTTAAAGATTTAATTAATCAAGGGTATTGGAATCTTAGGAATTTATCCATAGATTTACCCTCTAAGATATCCTCTGTGATTTTGGGAACCCCTTCTTGTATTTCAAATAAAAATGATTGTTTGGTCTGGAGCTTAACTAAATCGAGGCTCTATACTGTTAAAAGTGTGTATACTTTTTTAAAAAAATCTACCCTTCATTGTTCTAGCTAAAATTTTTCTTTGATATGGAAAGTGTCTTGTTGTCCAAAAATCCAATTTTTTATATGGTTGATTGTTTGGAATAGGCTCCCTATATGAGAATTGCTAATTAAAAAAGTCATGATCATTTCAATTTGTGTTTTATGTGACAATGGGTTAAATAGTATTGCTTATATATTTAGAGAATGCATAGTAGCCATGTCCTTCTACAACTCACTTCTTGTTCCTAATTCTAGGCAAATTACTCTTCATACTAATTTCTTATTCTGGTTCCAAAGGAATTTAACTACTAGTGAATTAAGTTGCAATAGTTCAATCCTCTAGGCAACTATATTTGCTTCTGCTATTTGGAACTTATGGATATTTAGAAATAAGAAGATATTCAAAAATAACTTAAGAAATTTTAATTTAAAATCTACTATTCTAAGTAAAGCTTTAGAATACTAGGTTGTTACGGGTGGCCAAAAAAAGCCTTTTTATAAACAGGCGGTGAATATTAATGGGATCCCTTTATTATTTTTTTACAAACTTAACACAACTAAAGCAACTAAAGGAAACACATGTCAAGCTAGTTGCACTACTATTTTGAGGGATTGGACAAGAAAATGGATTATAAGGTGTTTTAGGGGAACTAAGAGTGTACTCCAATTTTATTGATGAAGTAATAGCTTTAAAAGATGGCTTATTACTTGCATGAAATTAGGGTTTACTCCTAGTTATAGTAGAATTAGATGTTACATCTATTATTACTACTTTTGCTAATTATAACCTTCTATTTCTTGTCCTACTACTAGCTTATTTGAGGAATGTAGAGAATTACTTGAAGAGTTAGGAAGGTTAACTTTAAAGCATGTATATAAGGAAGCTAATAAGCTTGCTGATTTTATGGCAAAAGTGCTATAAAGACAAGTAATAGGCTGAATATTTTGTTGTATCCTTGTGAAAGAGCTACCTTGTACCTAATTTTTGATATTATGGGCTCATATTTGCCCAAACTTGTTTAAACTTCCTTATTAACATTTCCATTTTCTACAAAAAAAAAGGTCATATTATCCAAATTATTGAAATATTTTGCAATAGGGCAAAATTATGAATTACAATGATGTATAATAAGCTAATATTTGAAATAACATTTTAATTGAGTAATTTATGTCAATAGCACTATGTCCTTAAAAGTTAGTTTGTAATAATTGTACTATATATACTTATTCCTTATATAATAATTTACTATTAGTCATTATTTTGTATGGTTATTATTTTATGGCCTATCGAGGCCATAATACTTGGACAAGAAACTTTTTGTGACAAATGAAGTATTTCATGGGACAAACTTGAGTTTGAAAACAAGGTACTGGGAATTAATTTGCAAAGTTGTGGAACTTTTTTTATTAAAACCTCTTATTTTGAAACCTGTTGATCATACCTTGAAAGTTTTAACAATTTTATGCAACACTTATTTATAAAAGAATATTTTAAGATAAAAAATCAAAACTAAGTTTTTATACCAAATTTTTTGTTTCAACAAGTAGCGCAATTTTTGACATAATTCAATTTTAAAACTATTTTCTCCAATTTATGATTTTAACTTTTAAACATAATTTCTTCTTTTATGATTGAACCTAAAAGAAAGGGGGAAAACCTAACTAAAGTCTTCAAAGCTCTTCAATTTGATGCTTGAAGGCCAAAACACTAAGTGATCTTGAATCACCTTCAAACATTTCAAAACATATTATTATCATCAAAATTAACATTAAAATAGGATTAAGGCTAACAATAGAATGCAAATCGAAAAGGGAATACTCAAAAAGTTTGTTTGATATATACTATAGAACAGGAATGCATTTCTTAAATAACAATTATCATATCAAATGATAGAATCCTTATTTCATAGCAAATATGATGGAAGTGATGGAATGAGGTCATTCCATCATTTACAAAATGATCTTTTTACACATATTCTTTATATTTTTCATATATCTCAACATTACTCTTTGTTAATATACAAATAAAAAATTAATAATTTTTTTAATATTTCTCTATTAAAATATCTTAATAATTAAATTTAGAAAATGCTATTTTTATATTCTTCAGAAAATATTTAATATAAAATTTTAGTAAATTAAAATTTTTATAATTTTATTAAAGAGCTTTTTAATTATAGTTTTAATGATAAAATTTAAATTATGATAATTTTTATTATTGATCATATCATAGTAATAAAATTAAATAATTAAAAAATATATTTATTATTTTTGTAATAAGGATATTATTATCATTATATACACTTTTTTTAATTCAATTTTTATGTTATTTTGTTATACCAAATATAAAAATAGAATGAAATACACATTCTATACCCTACCTCGTTGTATCAAAGAATTATTGTTCTATTCTATTTTCATTTCCACTTTCATTCTTATTCTATTCTATCATACGCAACGTAAGTATTTTCATTATTAAATCACTAATTTCACTTGAATAAAATCTTCCTATTTTTATGAGAACTTCCCTTTTTTTTTTACAGTTTATGGTGTCAACACTATTTGCATGTTAAAAGTATGGGACCACGGTGCACCAGTAAAACAATGAAAAATTAGTGCGCGCGCCGCGCGCATCTAGAAAGTAGCAACTCCATCTAGGGGTCTTAGGCTCTAGGACCCAACCATTGGAAACAAACAATTTCGCCCTACGAAGTTTTAACTTCTTAATACCAATTCATACATAATCGCCAAAAATTACCTTTTTGCGTAGATGCTCAATATATTGTATTTCATCCCTTTCAAAGAATTTCTCCTAACCTCTCCCCTTGCTTTTTATCAACTGAAGTTCCAACAGTTTTTTTATTAAAAAAATTTACTAGTTATGATAATGTTGCCAAAAATATATTAAAAAAAAATGCCCATAAAAGCTACATACATTTATCAACGAGAAAACCAAGAAAATTAAATAATTAAAAAAAGCACAAGCTTTAACATACAGATAATTTATTAAAAACATCACATTAGTTTGCCCACTGTATTTCTCAGACTAAAACATGTACATGCTACCAATCTTCAGAAAAACAAAATCATAGGCCTGAGAATCTATACAGCAGGTGGATTAAGCCACCTCCTGTTTACCTCTGATTTATATCTCACATCCTTGAGTTTCCCATCCACACCGTAATCTCTCTCCATCACAAGGTTGATTCCTTCATCAGAGTACCACCCAACTCCAATGCAAAGAATGCCGTCCTTATTAACATCTACATAGCATGTCACGCCACCCGGAAGCCATAGCATGGTGACATCCTGCACGTCTAGCATCTCATCCTCACCAAAGTAGTTGGCACTTTCAGGGAAGCTCCTCTTCTTTAGGGTTTCTGTACAAAGGTAGACGTATGGCATCCCGTTGCTTTCTTCGATCATATCTTTGTCTCCAAACACTGGAGTAGCACTGACCTCAAAGACTTTCCATGATCCAAGCAGCTCTGACGGTTTGGTTCGTTTTCTCTGAGAAAATGGCTTTGCATCAAACTCCAGACCACTGTTATGGATGGAAGAGGCATTAGTTATTACAAGGGAAAGATGAAAATAAGGAGGAAGACAGCAAGATTATAGAATTTAATGCAGCAAGTTGACAGAAAATGTGAGGACAAAGGCTTAGTTGCACTTCTGATCCTATTAGTTTTAAAATTGTAATTCAATTGTAGCACTTGATGCTCATTGTTTATGTCAATTCGGTTCTTGGTCTGTCTTTGGATGGAAAGAAAGAAAATGCTGAAATTTAATCTTTTTCTCTTGTTTGGATGAAGAGAAAAGTAGGAAGAAAGAAAACCTTACAGGTAAAACTTGTGATTATAATTTCCTAGTCACTTCAAAATTAATTTATTTATTTTTACTTTCCCATTTTCTCTCCGATTCAATTTCAAGAATCTCTCCTTTTTTTTTCTCTATCCAAACAAAGGGTTTATCTAACAACTAATGTATCATAAGCATTGCATGTTTTGTAGCCAATCATCACAAACTGAAACTGAGGATGGAACTTTTACAATTAAATTTGTTATTCAGTATTCTATCCAAGATGGTGGGTGAATCGGGCTTAAAAAACTTTTTCACAGTAATAACAATGTAGGTTAATAAATGATTTAAGAATAAAACTAATGAACAAGTATATGCACACTTATCACAGCAGCAAATATGATTCAGTAAAAGAGAGTATAAAACAAGTAAATAGAGATATAGAGAAGAGGAGATTCAAACACTGCCATTTATAGCAGTGTTAACTTTAAAGATCTAACACTCCAAGATATACATTCACTATCAAGCCTCTCTTACTTAAACTTGGACTTGAACTCCAATTCACTATCTCTTCAAGTTTGAGGACACTTGAAGAAACCTCAATATAAGTCTCTGCTTTTCTTCTAAAATTTTTTTGAGAATCCTCTCTCAAAGCTTTAGTTTATCAAGAGATCCAACGCTTTTGATATTCCTAGGAATATGTTAGTAAACCCCCAATCAGAAAGGTCTATGTTAGAAGAAATAGAAGGGAAAGGGAATAACAGAATAACAAATAACAGACTAACAGAATAAAAGGGTGAGAGGAAAACAGAATAACAGACTAACAGAATAAAAGGGTGAGAGAGAAACGGAAAACAGAATAACAAAATTCTGTTAGGAAACAGAATGTTAGAAAACAGAATCAAGGATCATTATAAAAAGGGGAGGGGCAGCGAGAGAAGGGGAGACTAGAGATTTAGAGGAAAGATAGAAAGGGAGAGAACCAGGTCACTCAAATCACCTGGGTTGTAAACACTTTCCATTATCCTTGATCAGTAAATCTGTTACTGACAAGATCCAATTCTTGATAATAAAGATTCATTCTTTCTTAGTTCTCTACTATTTTCTGAGTTAGCCTATCAACTGGTATCAAAGCTCCCACGATCTTGGGAGCCAAAGATAGATTCTTGAAGATTTTTCATGGTCCGATCAAGGATGGAAGCTAGACTGGAATCTCTAGAGAAGACATTTGAAGAATGGAGGCGAAATCTTGCAGAAGAACAAGAAGTAAGGACAACCAGACAAGAATTGAGCGATGCAAGGCTGAAAAGAGCGGAAGAGTTGTTGGAAGCCTTAGTGAACCAGTCGAACAGAGGACCAACCCCAGAATCATCCGCAAATGTTGGAGAAAGAAGGGGAAACGGCCCAAAAACAGAAGCGGCAGAGACGAGAATGGGAAGAGCAATAGAAGACAGTTGGAGGAAACTGGAGATTCCATTGTTTGCAGGAGAAGATGCCTATGGATGGGTAAGCCGATTGGAAAGATACTTCCAGATTAAAGGGGTGAATGAGATGGAAAGGTTCCAAGCAATCTTGGTAACCATGGAAGGCAAGGCCCTTAACTGGTACCAGTGTAGGAAGCTAGCTCTCCAAACCCCACATGGGAAGGATTGAAGACAGCGGTAATTCGACTTTTCCAGCCTTCTATGATGCAAAATCCTTATGAGCTGCTACTAGGCTTGAAACAGATCAACACAGTAGAAGAATTTAGAGAGAAATTTGAATTGTATGCAGGCCCTTTAAGGGGAACAAATCCAAAATACCTTAAAGGCATTTTTCTAAATGGATTGAGAGAAGAGATCAAGACTGAGCTCAAGTTACATCCAACAACCACATTGGCTGACATGATGAATCTGGCCCAAATGATTGATGAAAAGAATCAAGCTTTACTCAGAGGAAGGATAGTGAGGCGTAGTTATGACAAACCCGAATTCAAGGGGTTCTTACCAACAAAAACAGTTTCGTATGAAAGAGGAAACAGAGGAGACTCTCAAGTAGGATCCTCAATTGGAAATAAAGTAGCTGACTCCAGTAGCAATAGTAACAGGCCGACTGGGACAGCAAGAAGCAAGGTAGGAGGATTTAAGAGGTTAACAGATGCAGAACTACAAGAAAAGATTAAAAAGCGATTATGTTTCAGATGGGATGAAAAATATGGACCGGAGCATGTATGCAAGAACAAACAGTATAAAGTGATGCTCATAGAGGAACAACCTGAGATTGAAGAGGTAGAAAGAACAGAGGAAAAGGAATCTCCAGAGCAGCAAGAGGGTAATTACAAAGCCTTGCAGCTCTCCCTGTATTCAATGGCAGGCTTCACTTCAAAAAAGTCCTGGAAATTATGGGGCACAGTAAAAGGAAAAGAAGTAATTGTTTTAATTGATTGCGGAGCCTCTCACAATTTTATATCTAAAGAGTTGGTGGAAGAACTCCAACTACTTGTGGAGGAAATGGCCACTTATGCAGTGGAAGTAGGAGATGGACGTAAGGTGAAATGTCAAGGTAAATGCAAGGGCCTAACCATACAATTACAAGACATGATAGTCCAACATGATTTCTAACTATTCAACCTAAGAGGTGCTGATTTAGTGTTAGGACTAGAATGGTTAGCTGGATTAGGAAAAATAAGGGCTAACTTTGGCAAATTGCTACTAAAGGTCAAGGTAGGGGAAGAAATACAAGTGGTAAAAGAAGATCCAGCACTATCAAAAACCCAAGTTTCCTTCAAATCACTAGAAAAAACCTTGAAGGATGATGGACAAGGGTTCTTGTTGGAGTATAAAGTATTGACAGATGTTGAAGTAGAAATAAAACCTATCCCAATAGCAGTGGAGGTCATTCTACACGACTTCAAAGATATATTTCAAGAACCCCAAGGGCTGCCACCTTACCGGAGACATGATCATGCCATACACTTGAAGGGAGGAGCAACTATTCCTAACCTCCGACCTTATAGATACCCTCATTACTAGAAATCTGAAATAGAAAGGCTAGTAAACGAGATGCTAAAAGTAGGCATCATTAGGCCCAACAGTAGTCCCTATTCCAGCCCAATCATATTAGTCAGAAAGAAGGATGGTGAATGGAGATTTTGTGTGGATTATAAAGCCCTAAATAAGATCACAGTACCTGACAAATTTCCTATCCCAGTCATAGATAAACTGCTGGATGAACTAGGAGGGGCCACGATCTTTTCCAAAATAGACCTAAAGTCTGGATACCACCAAATCCGCATGAGGGAAGGGGATATTGAAAAGACAGCATTTCGTACTCATGAAGGACACTATGAGTTTCTGGTAAAGCCCTTTGGTTTGACTAATGCACCCTTTACATTTCAGTCATTGATGAATGAAATACTAAAACCTTACTTAAGGAAGTTTGCTTTAGTCTTTTTTGATGACATCTTAGTTTATAGTCCAAATGAAGAAGTTTATTTGTCACATTTAAAGACTGTTTTGCAAACACTCAGGGAACACACCCTGTTTATTAATAAAAAAAAGTGTGCATTTGGCCAACCTAGTTTAGAATACTTAGGGCATATCATTTCAGCAGAGGGAGTGGCTGCTGATCCTAAGAAGATAGAAGCTATGTGGTTATGGCCAGTTCCAAAAGATATCAAAAGGTTAAGAGGATTTTTGGGAATCACAGGATATTATAGGCGCTTTGTCAAAGATTATGAAAAAATTGCCAAATCCCTGACTCAACTGTTAAAAAAAAAAAGACAACTTTAAATGGAGTGAAGAAGCACAAACAGCATTTGACAAGTTGAGAACAACCATGACACTACTCCCAGTGTTAATAGTCCCAGACTTCTCTAAACCATTTGTGGTAGAGACTGATGCTTCCAGTACAGGAATAGGTGCTATTTTATTAGAGGACGTTAGACCAGTAGCTTTTTTAAGCCAGGGATTATCTGAAAAAGGTCAAACCAAATCTGTCTATGAAAGAAAGTTAATGGCTATAGTGATGGCAGTCCAGAAATGGAGACATTACTCAATGGGGAGACATTTTATTACACGCACTAATCAAAGAAGTCAGAAATATTTCAATGAACAACGTTTACTCAGTAAGGAACACTTCAAATAGGCTTCCAAACTAATTGGGTTTGATTTTAAAATTCAATACAAACCAAGAAAGGACAACTCAGCAGCAGATGCTCTCTCTAGAAAAATGATCTTTGCAGCTGTGACAGTACTAAAATGCCCAGAATTAGAGAAATCGATAGACGAAATACGCAAAGATGACAAGTTAAGTAATATCACCAGAGATTTGTTAATCAACTCTAACTCTCATCTGGGATATCACTTTCAAGGGAACAGACTTTTTTTCAAAGGGAAATTGGTGCTGCCTAAGAACTTTCCTCACATTCCAACTCTTCTAGCTGAGTTTCATAACTCTCCAATGGGGGGCCATTCAGGTTTTTTCAGAACTTACAAAAGAGTAGAAGCAATGCTATATTGCGAAGGCATGACGCAAGATATTCAAGAGTTTGTAACAGCTTGCGATATATGCCAACGCAACAAATATGAAACATTAGCACTGGCGGAACTCCTACAACCTTTGCTTATCCCACAACACATTTGGACTGAGATTTCAATGGACTTAATTGGTAGATTACCTAGAGCCAAAGGTAAAGACACTATAATGGTGGTAATTGACAGATTTACCAAATATGCCCATTTTTTAGCCCTTAGCCATCCTTTTAGAGCAAAGGATGTTGTCAATGTATTTTTAAAGGAAGTAGTACGGCTTCATGGGTTCCCTACATCAATTATTTCTGACAGAGATCAAATCTTAGCAAATTTTGGAAAGAATTATTCAGATTGGCAGGAACTCACCTAAAGTTTAGCTCAACATATCATCCCCAAACAGATAGCTAAACAGAAGTGGTTAATCGTTGTTTAGAAACATACTTACGGTGTCTAACAGGAACAAGGCCAAAACATTGGCCAGATTGGCTAAGTTGGGCAGAATTTTGGTTCAACACTAACTATAGTAGTTCAACCAAATGACTCCCTTCAAAGCTCTCCATGGATGTGACCCTCCTATCCTTCTAAAAGGAATCACGGTCCCTTCTGCAATAGAGGAAGTTAATCAACTAACTGTTGACAGAGATAATATGCTAGCAGAACTAAGGGCTAACCTTCTCAACCCCCAAGACCGGATAAGGGCCCAAGCTAATCAGCATCGCCAAGAGGTAGAATTCCAAGTGGGAGACTAGGTTTACCTCAAACTGCAGCCTTATCGTCTTAAGTCCCTCCCCAGACGCCCAAATGAAAAGCTCCACCCACGGTTTTATGGTCCTTTCAAGTAATGGCTCGAATAGGACAAGTTGCCTATCACCTACAACTTCCAGACACCAGCCTTATACATCCTGTCTTCCATGTATCTCTATTGAAGAAGGCCTTACCTCCTCAAACCAGTCCTCAACCTTTGCCCCTTTTGCTCTCAGATGAATGGGAACTACAAGTCATACTAGAACAAGTGCTAAGCACTCGGGAGGGATCTAATGGAGAGCTGGAAGTCCTCATCAAGTGGCTCCACTTACCACAGTGTGACAGTAGCTGGGAATCCGCAGCCACCATATAAGACACTTTTCTTGATTTCCACCTTAAGGACAAGGTGGCACTTTTGGGGGGGGGGAGTATTGTTAGCAAACTCCCAATCAGAAAGGTCTATGTTAGAAGAAATAGAAGGGAAAGGGAATAACAGACTAACATAATAAAAGGGTGAGAAGGAAACAGAATAACAGACTAACAGAATAAAAGGGTGAGAGAGAAGCTGAAAACAGAATAACAAAATTCTGTTAGGAAACATAATGTTAGAAAACAAAATTAGGGATCATTATAAAAAGGGGAGGGGCAGCGAGAGAAGGGGAGACTAGAGATTTAGAGGAAAGACAGAAAGGGAGAGAACCAAGTCTCTCAAATCACCTGGGTTGTAAACACTTTCCATTATCCTTGATCAGTAAATCTGTTACTGACAGGATCCAATTCTTGGTAATAAAGATTCATTCTTTCTTAGTTCTCTACTATTTTTCGAGCTAGCCTATCAGAATACCTCACCCTAATATATAGCAAATATATGTTTTGAATACAAGAATGTAGCTCACAAACTGTAAGAGTTGGATTATACAGTGAAGCACTTTCAATCTAATGAGTTCAAAGGATTTTCAGGTTTTAGATAAAGGAAGAAGTTTTTTGTGTCTATGTAACAATGAAAGCACTCTCTTATATTTTTAAATTGAAATGAAGCCTTCATATAAAGCTGGAAAGGTAAAAAATCTGTTATAAACAAAATACAACCGTTATAGGGTAGTTGGTGCCTTTTAAATCGATTGATCAATCAATTTAAGCTACTTACGAATTTTTGAAAAGTCTGTAATGAATTGATTGGTCAATCAATTCAACTGGTGATATAATTTAAATTTAATACATGGTAAATTGATTAGTCAATTGATTCATTAGATCCTAGTTCGGCTCTGAATGTTCAAAATCAATTGGTCAAATCGATTCTGTCCTTTGAAAAACTTGATTTTGAATGAAAACATAGAGCAATAAATAGGTATATCAATTGATTCGTAAAACTTGATTTTTGAATGATTTCAACACTGAATTAATTGGTCTATCGATTCATTTTGCCCTACTTTTTCTCTAGATCTCTAAAATCAATTGGTCAATCAATTCAAAACATCTACTATACTTTTTGGATACTTGGAATCGATTTCTTTTCTTGAAAAACAGTCCAATCTCATTTTTAAAGCTTTTTGACATAAGATTAATTTTAGTATTTTCAAGAAAAACTTGAACCCCTTATTGATTAATTCCTCTTGTACAATTTCATCCTATGATTCTAACTAAAATCCTAGCTAAACTAAGCATGATTTTCGATCTTCAATCTTCACTTTTTGCATTATGATTCCAATTGATCAAATGCCAAATTTAAGAGTATCAAAATATTTTGTTATCATCAAAACCACTTTAATGGGGCCAAGGTTAACAAAATTGACCTTGTTTACTTTACATATCCCAAATGCATGGTTTCTAAATTGTAGAGAATTCACTAACTCAGAGATCCCTGCTGTGTCACATTTACGTCATGTAAAATCATTATTTTATGGATTATAGAAATAAGCAGAAATACCTTTTGTCATCGAGATTAACCAGACTGACCCATTCTTCTTCATATATAGCAACTCTCAGTATCCGGATGTCCGCACCACCACTTGCAAATTCTATGGTATGGACAATGCGGATTCTTTTGTGGCAGCCTTTGACCAAGCACTAAGAAAAGAGAATTTGAAAACAAATTAAAATGCAAATTTTACTAGAGAATATCTCTTGCAGTTTTCAAAGCACCAGATACAGGCAAGAAGCTAGTATGCATATTCATACTGAAGACGATCAAGATAACTGAGTTTATTGAAGTCCATAGTGATATGGATTTCTTTATAAGGATACTTACCTACCAGCAGCTTAAGGATATTATTCCAACTTTAAGATGATCAATGATGCTATCATAATGCATCACTCTTTCAATCTAAACAATGGATATTGATATGGCCTACAGAACCAGCATGATAACATATTTACAATTTTGTCATCTACAGCTCCAAATTATCTCCATCCATGTTAAAATTGTGTTCAAATATGACTCGTCTACCATCATCACCACACCACAGCACAGTGTATGGCTTCTCCATAATTCATCATATATGTGCTTATTCTGATGATGATTTTTCCTCCTCCTCTCTAGTTTACCCTCGTGATGATGTATGTGCTTATTCTGATGATGACTTTTTATTTTCTGAATAACTGTGACTTTTGTAACTTCTATCTCAATAGATGTGGTGGTCATGCATGGAGTGTAGTTCCATACCAATGCAACAATTTCTAAACAAAGCTATGTTTGGCAGAAAAAGTAACAAAGGAAGACTAGGTTCTATATTCATAATGTAAGATTTGTGTCAATCATAAATTCATAACTGATACCAGAGAGGTTTTAATGAATATAACTGGTTAGCAAGTAGCACACTGAACTTACTTGCTCAAACTTGAAAGTTGGATTGACGTAGTACTTTGTATCATCAACATCTCCTACTGGAATATCAATAGGACCTCTAGAGTAAGAACCATCCTGCAATATATATGATCATACTTACAGGAGGATGACGAAGAGATACAAAGAAACTGCAAATGATAGGTTACATACAATATATGCAATGGAAGTTCTACTGCTTATGATTATGATTACAAAAAATTTTCTCTGCTTTCAATGAGAAGTGGCATAAACACATAAGTTGAATTCCTACCAAAAGTTATTAGCTACTACACTAGTTTACTTTCTAATATTGTTCATCTCATTCAGAACTATTCCATTCATTAGATATTATCCTAAATCTGAAAAAAATTAAAAGCAGAGGAACTCAGTAAAAGATATAGAGAAGAAAAAATGTAGCCATCATTTTTCTTAAATTTGTTTTTTGAGATTACTAAGTTAACAGTCATTAAAAATAAATGAAAATAGAGACAGAGGATACACAGTCAGTATGCCTCTAGCCTCTTAAATATCAAGCTGAAAAGTCAATATACCAAAGAATAGAAAACAAAAGATGTGAGAAAAAGCAAAACCATCGTAACTTCGACTAAAGTTATATGACATCTCATTTTAGAAGATTTGAATCCTTGACGATCAAGCAAACCTACATTTTACTTAACTACACTTATAATTCGAAGGTCACTAACAATTTTACAACAATATAACATTCCTACTGTGTTCTACATGAAGCATCTTGCCATAATTTGTCCTTCATTTATAAGAATGCGCATTGTCTACAGTCAACCAGCCTTCAGTCTGAAGGCACTACCATGACTATCCCTTTGCAAAGAGGGCCATGGTGAACCACAATTACTAAGCAGAAAGAAAGAATATCCCAAAGAAAATGAGACTTCATAAGCACTTCTACCCTCCATATTGCTTTCCTAGAGTAAGCTGATATATGGCATAAATATTGCATGCAGAAGAAAGCTCTAGTAATAGTGATTTTCAAGTCAGGAATTTTTTTTGCTTCTAAACACAGTACCTACTAAGTAGATAATATCTGAGTGAGTTTGTGTGCTTTTTAGAAGTTAGGGATAAAAGGACAAGAATAAGATTACTGTGAAAGTTAGGAGACCAAATTTGCATCTTGGCCTACCCAATTTTAATTATAAAAGGGATTAAATACCCAGTTTGTATCTATGGAGTACACAAGCATACTAGTACCTGGCACATATCAACGTATCAGGTATGAATAGGCCTGAAAATTCGGAGTACCTGTACTTCATACTCATGGATCTGACAACTGTTGGTGAGAAATGCACAGCATGTGTGACTCAATTAACATTATCTAGAAGACTAGAACTCTATGAAGTCAAGCAGGGTCACAGTGCAGCGACTCTGAGACTGACAAAAATGTTATTCAGAAGAGTCTAGCTCTGCTCAGGTCCAACATCAATCAATAGAGAAGCCAAAAAAAGAAAGAAAAACTATGAACAAGAAAAAGGACAGCGAGCTCATCTTTATAAGCATTCATACAATGTAAAATTTAAAACACAAAATATTTGTAAGCAGCCAACAATAAAAGAAACATGGAAATAACTCACATCGAACCGGTAATATGTTTTGACTACCATAAATAAAACTTAGAAGACACAAACTATGTTTTGATTACTATAACAGAATATATCCAGGCGATTAATTTATTACCACCCAAAACTTCAAACAGCTGCATCAAACCAGCAGCAGGTTAATCATTACTACATTCAAGTCAAACGGATGATACCAACTCATAACTAGGCAACAATATTGTCAAGAATTCAGCTTGTGTTAGACAATGTTGTAAAATATATATCTTACTAGGTAGTCCCACATCGGTTGTATCTAATAAGTAGTCCCATTACTACTTGTATATATATACACACACACATATATCTTTGATCAATTTTATATAAGAAATACTTTTTCTTTCATGTGTTCTATCTAGTTTCACATGGTATCAAAAATGGGTTAAAAAAACCCTAGACTCTCAGTTTTTCTTTTCTTTCTTCTCCGACTCCTGTCACCTGCCAGTCCATCTCCAGCCACCGTCGCTCATCCGTCTCAGCCTCTCTTCTCCGGCATCTCACCAGAGTTTGATCACCAGCGACCATTGCATGCATCGTCACATGCCCAATCTCCATTCTGCAATCCAGTCTCTGTTTAGCTTTGATTTGCCTTCTTCAATAGCCATTTTATCACACTGCCGGTGCCATCTTGCCCAGCATCATCTCCTCTATCAAACCTAGGTGTTCAACCGCCACTCCAACCACCACACACTGCCTCAACCACTACACTCTGCTTGTTTGTGGCTCCCATTGCTATTGGAAAAAATCATCCCAAGTGTCCTTACTATCAACAATGGGGCCACACTAGGGATCAATGTTTTAAATTGCATGGTGACCTCTTCATGCTAATCTTGCCCATATTGATGATTCTCTATCTAAACAATCTAATAGACAGCACCACCATTCTATGACACTCATTGGCCCCGATAATGATGATTATCTTAGGTATCAGGCATCTAAGCAGTCATTCTCTTTTGTTACTGGTAATTCCAATGCCTATGTTGCTCAGTCTCCTCTAGGATGATGGGTTCTTGATTCAAGTGCCTCTAATCATATGTTTGGTAACCATCTCTTTCTTCCTTTCATGCATCTAATTCTTTGCCCTCTATGACTCTAGCTGATGGATCAAAAATGGTTAAAACAGCAATAGGCCGTGCCAAATCTTTACCTACTATGCCTCTAGACTCTATCCTTTATACACCTCATTATTCTTATAATCTCATATATTTGTTAGTAGACTTACCCATGATCTCAGTTGTTCGATCACATTTACTAATGATACTACTCTTATCTAGAATCAAGGTACGAGCTAGATAATTGGCACAAGATATGAGTTAGTAAATCTCTATCATCTCTACCTTCCTACCTCTCATGTGGCTTGCACTGCTGTTGAGTCTCCCATTCTTCGCCACAATCATTTAAGCCATCCTAATTTATCAAAACTTCAAAAGATGGTCCTTAATTTTTCTACCTTGACTTCTTTTCATTGCAAGTCTCGTTAACTTGGTAAACAATCTTGAACTTCCTTACCAAAAAGAGTCATTAATTGTGCTGCATCTTTATTTGCTTTAGTTCATTCCAATATTTCAGGTCCTTGTCCTTTTGTGTTTGTCCTTGGTTTTCAATACTTTGTTACTTTTATTAATGATTATTGTTAGTAAATAGGTTCCACATCTATTATATTCTACTATATGTACCCTGTATTATAATATATATAGTGACTGCCTGACTCAGTTGAGAATATGGCAATACAAATTTCTCTCTTAATTAACATGGTATCTAGAGCCTTCTAATAATCCTTCTCCTATCTCAATCAACAACCCAACTCTCTCTCTCTTCTTCCTCCTTTTCTTTTCTTTTTTATTCTTTTATGCGTGACTAAGGTCACGGTGGGACCAGCGGCACTCTAAGCCGCTTGTTGGTGGAAGCCCAGACCTCAGGGTTGCTGTTTGGCGGCGGCGTACGGAAGTGGAGACTAGAACAGCACTGTTCAAGGCCGTGGAAGCAGAACCGGCACCGGTACGGAAGGTCTGGGTACACCGGACAACAGATCGGGCCGAGAAGATCCCAACTAGGTGGCGCGTGGTACCACACGCGCGTGTGTACGGAAGCGCGTGAAGTCCACGCGCAGAGGCAAGCGGCGGCGCGTGGAGGCGCGTGGAGCATCTTCAGGCGGCGATCTTCCGTCTGGCACTGTTTCGGAGGACTCTAAGGGTTCTATAAGGTTGGTTTTGCAGTTTTGTGTCTTCAGGTGGCATTTTCTATTTTCTGGATAATTTTCTTCTGGTGTTTTTTTGCTGTGCTGGCTGGATATGGATACTAGTTCTGATTTCATGAACGATTCTGGGGGTCCCAATGGTTTTGGAAATTCAAGGAGAGAATTTAGATCTAATTTTTCAGAATTATTACCAGTTGGTGGAAAAATATTATCTGATAGCGAATATGCTGAGTACTTGCAATTAAAGGCCTCTGTACAGCTGCCACCCACCCAACCTACTGCCACCATAGTTCACACAGGTAATCCTACTGCATGTTTATCCCATTCCAATTCTAGATGGGTCATTGACTCTGGGGCTACTGATCATATGACGGGTCAAACAGGTATACTATCTCCCTTTACTAATTCTCATCCTTCACATGTTACCTTAGCTAATGGGTCTACTGCTTCTGTTGTTGGAAGTGGCATGGTCAATCTCACCTCTGATATCTCTTTATCCAATGTTTTGTGCCTCCCAAATTTTCCATTTAATTTACTTTCAGTTAGCCAAATTATTCGTGCTTATAATTGTGGTGTTTTCTTCTTTCCTGATTATTGTGTATTTCAGGATCTGTTGAGGAAGAAGATTTTTGGTAGGGGATATGAATCTGGGGGATTATACGTGTTGGATGACAAAGTTTCTCAACCAATTGCTGCTGCTGCTACCCCCACTCTACATCAATTACATTGTCGCCTTGGCCATCCCTCGTTGCTCTCTTTACGAAAATTATGTCCTAACTTAGCATCTGTGTCTCATTTAGATTGTGAGTCTTGTCAATTTGCTAAACAGCATCGCCAATCTTATGTTTCTAGAGTTAATAAGCGGGTTTCATCCCCCTTTGAGTTAGTACATTCAGATATTTGGGGGCCTTGCCCAGTTATTTCAAAGTCTGGTTTTCGTTATTTTGTGACTTTTGTGGATGATTATTCGAGAATGACTTGGCTCTATTTAATAAAGAATCGTTCAAAGTTGTTTAATGTTTTTTGTACTTTTCATGCTGAGGTTACAAATCAATTCCAAACAACTATTCGTAATTTTCGCAGTGATAATGCTAAAGAGTATTTCTCTTCACAGTTTTCAGCTTATTTGTCTCAGCATAGTATAATTCATCAGTCTTCCTGTGCTGTTACTCCACAACAAAATGGAATAG
Organism: Sindora glabra; assembly: GCA_020226215.1. NCBI lineage: Eukaryota > Viridiplantae > Streptophyta > Magnoliopsida > Fabales > Fabaceae > Sindora > Sindora glabra. Next base: position 22,140,165 of record CM035235.1, read on the forward strand.
CTGAACGAAAAAATCGACATTTATTGGAAGTTTCTCGGGCACTTTTATTTGAAATGAAAGTTCCTAAAATTTTTTGGGCAAATGCAGTTTCTACAGCCTGTTTTCTCATCAATCGCATGCCTTCTTCTATTCTTGGTGGTCAGGTACCTTTTTCTATTCTGTTTCCTTCTAAGCCTTTTTTTCCTATTTCCCCTCGTATTTTTGGGTGCACCTGTTTTGTTCATGATCACCGTCCCCAGGTATCGAAATTGGATCATCGGTCTTTGAAGTGTGTTTTTCTTGGCTATTCTCGTACTCAAAAAGGGTATCGATGTTTTTCTCCTGAGTTAAATCGTTATATTATTTCTTCTGATGTTTCATTTTTTGAGTCTACCCCATTCTTTGGGTCGTCTCCCTCTTCCTCCCCCTTGCCAGCACCAGATCATATTGATGAATACTTCCTTGTCCCTCCTCCTTCACTGGACTCACAAGTTCATCCACCACAAAATTTGGTTCGACCTCCAATTCAGTTTGTTTATTCTCGTAGAGTGCAGGTACCACCAGCAGCTCCTCCACCAGTCATGCAACAGCCATCTGATCCAGACTTGCTTTCCCACGGTCCGTCAGCTTCATCTCCTCTACCGGCTTCTTCCTCAGCAGATCCTCCCCTTGTGTCTTCTGATTTGGATCTTCCGATTGCTCACCGAAAAGGTATCCGTACTTGCACTCAGAAAGGTAACCCTCACCACCCTTATTCCATCTCCACCTATGTCTCTTATTCTTCTTTACCTGCTTCTTCTCGAGCCTTCATTGCTTCTTTAGATTCTATTACTGTTCCTAAGTCCTATTTTGAAGCTCTTTCTCATAATGGGTGGCGTGCTGCTATGGAGGAAGAAATGTCAGCTCTTGAAGCTAATCAGACATGGGATCTTGTGCCTTTACCTGATGGTAAACAATCCATTGGTTGCAAATGGGTCTTTACCGTCAAAGTGAATCCAGATGGTTCTATTGCTCGTTTGAAAGCACGTCTAGTTGCTAAAGGTTATGCTCAAACCTATGGTGTTGATTATTCAGAGACTTTTTCCCCTGTGGCCAAGATTACCTCTGTTCGTTTACTCATCTCTCTTGCTGCTACTCATGATTGGTCTCTTCATCAATTAGATGTTAAAAATGCCTTTTTACATGGCGATTTGAATGAGGAAGTGTACATGGAGCAACCACCTGGATTTATTGCTCAGGGGGAGTGTGGCAAGGTGTTACGTTTAAAAAAATCATTATATGGGTTGAAACAATCTCCTCGAGCTTGGTTTGGGAGATTCAGTGAAGTAGTGACAGAATTCGGAATGAAGAAATGTGATCATGACCACTCTGTGTTTTATAGACAGTCTAATTCAGGATGTATTCTTTTAGCTGTATATGTTGATGATATTGTGATTACAGGGAGTGATAAGTTGGGGATCTCACAATTGAAAGCCTTTCTTCAGGCTAACTTCCAGACTAAGGACTTGGGAGCGCTTCGGTATTTTTTAGGCATTGAAATTGCTCGAGGGCGAAAAGGGATTTTCTTATCTCAAAGGAAATATGTGCTTGATCTCTTGAATGAAACAGGAATGATTGGAGCTAAACCATGTGAGAACCCTATGATTCCAAATATTAAGCTTAATCCACAAGATGGGGAATTACTTGAAAATCCTGAACAGTACAGGAGATTGGTGGGAAAATTAAACTATCTTACTATAACTAGGCCTGATATTGCCTTTCCAGTAAGTGTGGTTAGTCAGTTTATGAACTCCCCAAGGACTTCTCATTGGGATGCTCTTACACATATTTTGAAGTACTTGAAGAAAGCACCTGGTCGAGGAGTCTTATATAAAAATCATGATCATTGCAGAGTGGAGGCTTTTTCTGATGCAGACTGGGCCGGATGTCCTATAGATCGGAGATCAACTTCTGGGTATTGTGTATTTGTTGAAGGAAATCTTGTATCATGGAAAAGTAAGAAGCAAGCAGTTGTATCTCGCTCCAGTGCAGAATCTGAATATCGTGCTATGGCTCATGCTATATCTGAACTTGTATGGATTAATTATCTTCTTCAGCAACTTGGCATCAAGACTCATGGGATTATGCAATTGTGGTGTGACAATCGAGCTGCTACTCACATTGCCTCAAATCCAGTTTTTCATGAACGAACTAAACATGTAGAAGTTGACTGTCATTTTATTCGACAGAAGTTACAAGAAGGAATTATTAGTCTTAGACATATTAGAACAGGGGAACAATTAGCTGATTTATTTACTAAAGCTCTTCCTGGAAAACGGGTTGATGAAATTTGTAACAAGCTGGGCATGATTGACATCTATAGCCCACCTTGAGGGGGAGTGTTAGTAAATAGGTTCCACATCTATTATATTCTGCTATATGTACCCTGTATTATAATATATATAGTGACTGCCTGACTCAGTTGAGAATATGGCAATACAAATTTCTCTCTTAATTAACAATTATTAATGTTGCACTTAATTATATTTAATGAAAAGTTGTTCTGAATTATTTTCTATTTTTAAATCTTTATGTGCTAAAGTAAAAACTCAATTTAACATATCTATTCAAATCTTGTGCAATGATAATGCCCCTTAATACTTCTCTACTAATTTTACTAATTTTTTATCTTCTCAAGGAATTGTACATCAATCCTCTTATGCTTATAATCCTCAACAAAATTGGATTGTTGAACATAAAAATAGACATTTGATTGAGACTGCTCACCCTTCTTTTACATAATAATGTTCCCTTTCATTTCTCAGCTAATGCTATTGTTGCTTGCTACCTCACTAATAAAATGCCTTTTTTTGTTGTTCAGCACCAAGTTCCTTATTATATCTTATTTCCTGATCAAACTTTGTAAGATCTTTCTCCTCAAGTATTTGGTTGCACATGGTTTGTCCATAAGATGACTCCTAGTTAGGATAAATTTGCAAATAAATCTATCAAGTGCATCTTTCTTGGTTATTCTTGTACTTAAAAAGGTTACAAGTGTTATTTCCATGAAACCCACATATATTATTTGTCCATTAATGTTACATTATTTGAGTCCTCTCCTTTTTACTCCACCTCTTCCCAACACCCATCTATATCTGAAATGTTACTTATTGCTTATAATTCTCCTATTTTTGCTTCAATTGTATCTATGCGCCACATCTTTTATGCCTTTGTAGGTTTATCATAGACCACTACACTAGAAAATCCTCTTGCTCCTACAACTACTTCAGAGACTCTTGCTAAGATCGAACTTGTTGACTCACCTCCTGCTCCAACATCTCCACTTGCCTCAGGCCTACCTTCTAAAAATCAATTTCCTATTGCCATTCACAAAGGTACACGTTCTACTCGGAATCCCCATCCCTTTTATAATTTTCTCAATTACCATTGTTTATATCCCCCATATTATACTTTTCTTTCATCATTATCCTCTATGTCCATTCTTAAAACAACTAGTGAGGAACTTTCCATCCAAGATGGCAATAGGTTATGATAGAAGAAATGACTACTTTGCATAGTATTCATACCTAAGACTTGGTTCCATTGCCCCCAAGTCAATCTCTTGTTATAATGGATGGATTTACACTATTAAAGTTGGCCCCAGTGGACAAGTTGATCGACTTAAGGCTCATTTAGTTGCCAAAGGGTACATATAAGTTTATGGATTGGACTATGGTGATACTTTCCTTCCTGTGGCTAAGATGTCCTCTATTCAATTTTTTCTATCTATGGCAACTATGCATAATTGGTTGTTGTATCAATTTGACATTAAAAACACCTTCCTTCTTGGTTAGATTCAAGAGAATATTTATATGAAGCAACCTTCTAGCTTTGTTGCTCAAAGGGAGTCTGCTTTGGTTTGCAAACTTCGTCGCCCATTGTATGGCTTGAAACAATCTTCACATGCTTGGTTTGGACGTTTGAGCACAATTATTCAGGAATTTGGCATGATTCAATGATCACTTTATTTTCTACATACATACATCCTTAGGGAGGTCCATTTACTTAGTTGTATATGTTGATGATATTATTATTATTGGGGATGATCAAAATGGGATCAATCAACTGAAGAGACATTTGTTTAGTCATTTTCAACCTAAAGTTTTGGGACCTCTAAAATACTTTCTTAGCAATAAGGTCACACAATCCAAGTCGGGAGTTGTCATTTCTCAAAGGAAATATGCCTTAGACATTTTGGAGAAAATTGGTATGTTGGATTGTCGGTTGATAGATTCTCCTATGCATCCTAATATGAAACTTCTTCCAGGACAAAAGGAGTCTTCATTTGATCCTGGAAGACACTAAAGATTGGTTGGTAAATTAAATTATCTTACTATTACTCAACCAAATATCTCTTTTGTTGTTAGTGTTGTCAGCCAGTTCCTTTAGTCTCCATATAACAATCAAGATGCAGTAGTTCAAATGTTGAGATATACTAAGGGGTACCCCATCAAGGATTATTATATGAGATCAAGGGACACACTAAGGTGACCAAATATTTTAATATTGATTGGGTAGGATCTCCATCTAATAGACAATCCACTACAGGATACTGTATCCTTATTGGTAGTAATCTTGTATCATGGAAAAGTAAAAAACAAAAAGTTGTAATCAAATCAAGTGCTGAGGATGAATATCATGCTATGGCCCTGGCAACTTGTGAACTTATGTAAATAAAACAATTGACTCAAGAATTGAAATTTATAAAAGTGTCTCAGATGGAATTACTATGTGATAATCAAGTTGCGATTCATATTATGTCTAATCCGTTTTTTCATGAGAGGATCAAATACAAAAAAAATGATTGTCATTTTATTCGAGAGGAGTTATCTAGTTATATTGTCACCAGCCATGTTAATTCAAATGACCAACTTATTGATATTCTTACTAAATCCCCTAGAGGTCCTTGCATTGAATTCATTTGTAACAAACTTGGCGCATATAATCTATATGCTCCAACTTGAGAGGGAATGTTTGATAATATCGTAATTTGTAAATCTATATGTTACTAGGTAGTCTCACATTAGTTGTATTTGATAGGTAATTACATTAATACTTGTATAAATAAATATGTACATATGTATATATACATGTATCTTTGATTAGTTATACATAAGAAATATTTTTTCCCCATGTGTTCTATCTAATTATATATTATGTATATCTACACAATGCTTACGACGAAACTTGTATCAATATGTAAAAGGAAGGAATCTCACCTCAAAGTAAACAAGACCCGACTCACAGTCCATGACATCTTCTTCCATCACATCACTTTTTCCAAAGTCAAAGGACTCAAAGCTTGGCAAAACATTGTTTGATACATTTTCACTGATTTTCTCCTTTATGTTGACAAGACCATCACCTTTTATGGATCCTTCTTTAGCGGTGGCACTGCCATCAATCTGCTGAGGGATTTCACCACAAGGGTTCAGAGTCACCCAGTTAATCTTTCTCTTGATTTTAGATGTCATTCCACTAGAAGGAGGTGGCACTTGCTCTATGCGAGAAAGAGTATAGCAGTCATACAGGTTTTCATTACTTTTACCTATTTCAATTGGCTCCATTTCAGCAGTGAGAGGAGAAAACACAGCACCCACGCCCTTCCATATCCCAGTGATACTGCTAGCAAATGTGTTCCAAGCTGGTCGTATCACTGGTTCCTGAAAGAGAGTCCACTCATTGTATGTTAAATTCCTTTATAGTAATATGAATTATTAGTTACTAGTTATTCTACAGAGTAACATAGATGCCCAAGATTCCTAGCCACAAAAAAGAAAAAAAGGATGCTGGAGATATCAACTTCTTCAAAATTCCAAACATCAAGATGAATTCTGGGGATGCCATTTTTGAATTTTGGCCACAAATGAAGGAAAAGGAAAAGTGAAAAGTTAAGTTATATGATATAGTTTTATATTCAAATTCAAAACTACCCAATGATGAAAATTAAAATCCAAGCCCAAAGTATATATACTATCCTCCCACATATTGCCACAGAGAACTACAACCACTTCTATCCTCCAGAAAACAATAACAACAACCAAGCCTTTTCCTCTTGTTCGCCAGAAAACTAAACAAAATTTGAATGAACCAGAGTTTTAAGAACAGTTTGAGCTTCCACTAAATTATACAAATCGTAGGTACTAAAATAATTAATATTAGTTTTAATATTAGTTTATTTTCTTTTAGTTCTGCCCATCTCTGCAACCAAAAGAGTATCTAAATTCATATTCCATAAAGAAAAGAAACAAATTAGAAATAAAAAATAAAATCAAATACAACTATAATCACCCATTGACCCCTTAATTTTTAGCAGCATAAATTCCATACCAGAAAGCATATCATATATTCAATTGTCCCAAAGAAGGGGATGGAGACAAAGGAGCAAGAACGAGAAAAGAGTGCAGAACTGGTCATCAGGATTGTATAGTTCAAATTCTCTTGTTCCTTATCAGAATTAACTTATTTATAACCACTAGTGCCATAAATTATATAGGATGACTTGGTTAGATCAACTAGAGTGGATCTAAGTCTAACTGTATAGTGGCCATGATGTCATTCTTTACAAAAAGGATCAAATAGGACCTTCGACTTGTAATCTTTCAGTTTTTCTTATAAATGTAAGGAAGAACTATGTGATTATCTTGTCTCTGTTAGCTATTCCCCATACACATGTTAGTCCTACATTTTGAGTTCCCCCCTTCAGTACAATTTTAGTGTCCTGACCCTCCAAGGACTTATTTGTCAGTTTCCTACTTGATTTGAAGTTGACTGTTAGCATCATCAATAAAAGTCATGAGAAAGATATGACTACAAAGAGAGAGCAGAGAATGCAGCACACAATAAGAAATGACAAACAACGTCTCACTTGTATGGAAAAGACATTTAATACCAAGATTAACCATGTTACTATCCGCATAACTATTAACCATTTTCTTAGTTCCTCTGTTTCCAAAATTTCTTAACCTTCAAAATTTCAACTACATCCCAGCATTAAAAGAATTCATCATGAACGCACTAATTCAAATATAATTCCAGCAATGGTTCCAGAAACCAAAAACCCCTTGACTCCAATTACCTATATCCATTCTCTTTCTCCAACATATTCACCGATCAAAACACAATATAAAATTTGGTATCCTCGATATCATTGTGAAGTCACTAATTCAAATATAATTCCCATCTATAAACTACTTAGCCCCAATTACCTAAATCCATTTACTTTCTCCACATACTATAACCAAATTTGCAAATTCCAAAGAAACCCAATTCAGGAAAAATGTACCTGAGTTTGAAGAACAGTCTCAACCTCCATCAACATAGCCCCTGAGACCAAAACTCTGCCACCTCCATTTTTCTTCCTTTTCACCATTCTTCTCCTTTTCCACTTCCTCCTATTCTCTTTCTCCGCCTTGGTCTTGGCGAGGTCATTGTCAACACTCCAAACATTATCCTTCTTACCCTTTACTCTCACACCGTCTTTGGGACCAGAGTTCTGACGGCGTTTCCGAGTTTGAGCGAAGACTAAGAGCCTTTTGGAATTTCGTTTCGGGAAGCTAGGAGAGAGGGAGATTGAAGGAAAAAAGTTGCGAGGGGAAGAAGGGAGGGTATGATTGAAGCTTGAAAGGTTGCGTTCGAAGGTTTTGGTGAGGCTGAGAGATGGGGATTGCATGTTTCGCGAGTGAGGAAAGTAAGAGGATGGAATGTCCTGAATGTTGTATGTGAAGCAGCCATTTGCGTGGGATCAAATGACCGGAGAAATGAATAAAAGGAAAAATATCTGTATTTTATCTCTGGGTGACGTTTGTTTCATAAAATCTTAGTTCACAAGAAGGTATATATTTTTAAGATTATAATTTCTAGAAATTTAATCAATAAAAATATAACCTTCCTCTATTTTGTTCACTATAAATTTTTTTAGGAATATTTTAATATTGCATTCCTATTACATGAGAATCTGAGATACCCAACTCCCCCGATGAAAATATTTTGAAGAATGTTGGATTAAAAAAATTCTAAAAAATGTGACATTTTCATGCATTTGTTTTTAAACTTTGAACCATGGGAATATGATATTCTCTTAAAATATTTCTCGGAATGTTAAATAAATGAATAAAATTTAATAATTTAAACTAATTTGATCATTTGATTTTAATCATATTGTATAATATTATATAAATAAATAGAATTTAATAATTTAAACTATGCACCATAATTGTCACCATTATTTTTCTCTAAAATTTTTTCATTTCTAAATTTTTCCTTCAAAAACAATTTTTCTCTCAAAATAAGTTCCAAAAAAAATTATGTCAAAAAGCATTTAATGTCTATCATTTTTATATTTTATTATGTTAATTTAATTTCTTTTTAAATTTAATATATCACAATTATTTAATTTTATATCCTCTTTTAAATAATAGAAAAAATTTCATAACTTACTAATAAATCATATTTAATATTTATCTTAAAAATTTTATAATTATTTTCAAATACATTTTAATGTTTATCTTAAAATCTACAAAAAGAAAGATATAGACAGAAAATCTATCTATATATATTCCTTTAAAATTATTCCACGTGCAAATTTCCCTTTCAAAATAAAAAAAATTCCCTATCAAAATAACCTCTAAAAAATTTATGTCAAATAGCATTTAATATAATGTCCACTATTTTCATATTTTATTATACTAATTTACTTTTTTTAAATTTAATTTATTATAATTATTTATTTTTATCATGTTTTAAATAATAGAAAAAATTACACAATCTATTTGATGGACACGGGTGATTCACATCACCATATTTTTTATTTAAACAAAAAAAGGGAAAAGATAGTTTTTATAATTGATTATGTGTGGGAGATAAAAGAGATAACTACCACTTTTAAAAGTTAAAATTGTTTTTTGAGTTTATCAATCTTTTTTTAGAAGACAAAAGTAATAGTCTATTTCTTTTTGTAAATTTAGTGTAATTGTTGTGGACAAAAAGTAAAAACTCCCTAGTGATTTTTGTTGACATTGCATGGAACACAGCATCAAAGTATAATTTAAAATCAGGTACGTATAAATTTTCACAAATTGTAATTAATTATATAGAAAAAAAATTTCTTCATTAGCATTAGTGCTTAGTTGCTTTGTTGTCTGTGTTTTCCAATATTAAATTATGTGCAAAGCATATATTGCACCTTTTTTTAGTGTGCTTTATATATTTAATTTTTTATATATGCTACATGCTAGTTCTCGATTTCATATACATATATGTGAACAAATTTTTTTTAGAAAGCATGATACAGAAACTGTGAGTTTAAGAAGCATGATATACAAATTGAGAGTTTGAGAATTGCATGTATGTCTTTTATCTTGTTGTGTGTGTGTGTATCTGTTAGCATTTGCGGCATATGATGCATGATTGTGTTACATAGTATGTCTTTTGTAGTCTTTATGGCTAGATTTTAAATATGACCTGTGAGTCGTGCCTTTCTCTATTTTCTAATATATATTCTCTTCTCATCTCACTCCCATTAAATGTAACTTGAGGTTTCTGCTTTAAAATTATATTCACAATAAAGCGTCTTAGGGTGGCACAAGAAAAATCTAAGGATAACTGTTTAGGAATATTATTAAAAAATAGGATTTGAGGGCCATACTATGTGACATTTTAATTTCTTTATTATTTTTGGGGTCATACTATGTGATATTTTAATTTCTTTATTATGCGATAATATTGACATGTATGTGTTTACTATGTGATAGCATATGCTTTAACTATATGATAGTTTTATCCATTATATAATATATGATATATATGTATATATGCAATGTTGTATTTTGTTTGCCTTATATAATGTATAAGACACGTTAAATATAATGTATGAAAAAGTAGACTATCTATATGTTTCCCGTCATTTTAAAATAGTTAGACCCTTTAGATAATACTATTGTGTTTATGATATTTTTGGATATGGATATCGTATATTTTTTTAAATGTTTTTAAGGTTTTATATAAGGTATGGTTCACTCTGGAAGCCAATTACCACATGTGATATACCAATGGAAAGAGGAGAGAGAGTACTTCCTCCCTGGCTAGTTACCATAACTAGAAAAGCCTTCTATGGGCATATATCTCACGTGCCACCAGTGAGAATGGGAGAGTTTCTATTTTTCCATTTTTTTGGAATCTAAGCCCTTCTTGGGGCACATGAAGGCATGTAAGGCCTCATTTTGAAACATGGTTTGATCTAAAAAAATTTGAGATCTTCACATTGATATATAATTTGCATGTTTTTGGAGCATATTTGACATGTTCTTGTTTTAAAAAGTGACAATACTAGTGTGTTTGACTATAAGTTAAATTTATTTTCTTGTCTACAATCATAGAATAGTGGTTCTTAGAGGAAGATGATCCATATGGCTTCTTGGAATGGCTATATGAAAACCCAAAAAAATTAGATTGGATAGAAACCTCTAAGGACCTTGAGAAAATGATGAAATAATTGCAAAAAAGAAATGCACTAAAAATATATCCCATGGAATCATTTTTGAAAGAAGTAAAAGCTCTTAAAGCAAACCTCAACAATAGGGGAAAAGTGTTCCCTAACTTCTTTTAGGTGTATACACTATTGAACATAGTTCCAGATGATGTTTTTAGGGCCCAATCAAAAATAAACTATGGCTGTACAAAGATAGAAAGCTAGGAGTTGTGAAATTCATTGAATTGGAAAAATGCATGTAGAATTAAGACTACAAGAAATTTGCTATGTCAAAATAAATTGGAGTAAGACAATTCTAATGTCCCAATTCCTAAATATGAAAAATGTTGTGCTTTAGGCATAGTGCATTAGAAAAAGTAAAATATTTGAAGGATCCAATTAAAGTTATGAATAAATATAAGTTTGGACCAGTTCACTCCAACAGTCCACACAAATTCTTCAAATCTTTCATAGAAATGAAGACTTTAAATTCGGATTAAGAAGCTGGATAAGAAAACTAGTTGTTTAGTTTATGAAGCTTTCCACATGTAATTTTTTGCTTATGTTAAGGTTGTTTTCTTTTTGCACATGGTTTTTTTTTTGTTAATTGAACTTATTTATTTGATGAATGTATGATTTATTTATATATATTTATCTTATGAAATACTTTATTTGAGTGGGAACTCTTAAATTATGAGTCTTTTGAGAGTTATAAGGAACTAATATTTGCATGAAAAATGCTTGATAGAAAATGATGATATTATTTAGAAAACATGTGATAAGAGTATGACAAATGTAAACTCTTGATCATAAACCTAATAATGTCATCATTATTCTGTACCAGAATTATGCAAATGAGTGACATTATATACTCATAGGAAATGTTCATATGTTATGTTTTAGCATACTAGCTAGTAAGAATATTATTATTGAACTTAACAAAGGTAACAAGTTAAATAAGGACAACTGGGATATATGGCATAAAAAAATATCTTATATTTTGGAAGAGTAATATGCTTTTGAATCATTAACCAATGTCATGATGGAACCTAAGTATAGGAACACAGCTCAACATAGAAGAGATGCTGAGGCATATGCTATTTGGGAGAGAGAATAGCATTGCTCGCATTACTCTTTTGAATGCAATAGTGGATGACATCATGTGTGAGTATGAGAAATATCCAACTACCTAGGGTATGTGGATTGCCTTTAAAGAAAAATATGGTGGTACTTTTGCCATAATATTAAAGAGAGTCACAATCAAGTTTGACACTTATAAGCTCCAACCCAATACACTAATGAAACAACATTTACGTAAAATGTCAAACATGATTCGTGAGCTAAGAACTGTTAGGCATGAACTTTCTGATAAGCAGCAAATGTAGGCTATGATGAGGTCACTTCCTATAAGTTGGGAATACATAAAGGTTAATCTAACTAACAACAAAAATGTTGTTGCTTTTGATAACATGACAAGACATCTGAAACTTAAGGATAACCATTTAGAGGCTTATAGGTATTTTGAACAAGCATATGTAATGGAAAGAGTTGGACCTTCTAATTCTAAGCCCGAATCTAAAAAAAACAAGAAGTTTCAAAAGCAAAATAAGAAGCTTGGCCTAAATTTCCAAAAAAGCAAGAAAAGCTTCAAAAAGAGGAAAAGAAAGGTTGGTATAAAGAATTTTGACCTCAGAAAGGTTAAGTGTTATGTCTACCAAAAAATGGGTCATTTGCTTAAGATTACACTTAGCAAAATGAGCAAATTGAATGCTTCATTTACACATTTTTCACATGTTTCTAGTACTATCTTTCTAACAAAATCTTTTTAGTTATGGATTTTGGATTCAAGCACCATATATCATGTGGATAAGGATTAAGGACCTTATATTGAATATCATCAGCTATCAAATCAAAGCAGATGGCTATATGTTAGGAATAATGCAATGATTAAGGTTAAAGGTAACATAACTTGCAAATTAGACTTATGTGGTGGAGGAACCTTGATCCTTCATGATATACTTTATGCACCTAACATCTAGTAGAATTTATTTTCTATTTGTTCTTTACTAGAGTTTGGATTTTGCATTAGTTTTCATGACAATATTACTAAAATTTCAAAAAGACAATGTGTATTATGGTTTTAGATTTATTTCTAATGGACTTATCATCTTTGATATTGTTAATGATAGTTTATGCTTACAATTGTGATATGGATATTTGTAGACTAGGATATAAAAATCAAAATAGAATGATTAAACTAGCAAAGGAATGATTGTTAGGTCTAATTTCAAAATTAAAAATGTCATTATATGAACATTATATAGTTGGTAAAGCAACTAGAAAATTATTTAGAAAAGAGAGTAAGGTAGAGACTCAATTGCAATTAATTCATTTTAATATATACGGTTCCATAAGTGTGAGGGAAAAACATAAAGCTTGGTATTTCATCACTTTCATTGATAATTACTCATAATACGATTACATCTATTTGATCTCACATGAATCAAAAGCATTAGAATGCTTCAAACATTACACAAATAAAGTTGAAAATCAAATAGATAAGAAAATTAAAGCACTTAGGATCGATCGTGGGCATGAATATTTACCTAACTAATTTAAATAACTTTATGAAAAAAATGGACAATTATACAATTAACAATCCCTAGCACTCCATAACAAAATGGAGTAGCCAAAATGAGAAATAGAACATTATTAGACATGATTAGGTTAATGATAGTATAGGCTAATCTACTATTTTTATATTAGGGAGATACTTTATTAACAACCATCTTTATACTTGATGTGCACATCACAATGCACCAAAATTAGTTAAAAATACTGGTTGCTACAATAATAATGCAGAATAATGGCACAACTAGGTCATACCCCTAGTGATCCTTTGATTTTATCCTTCCTAAATGAATTCCTAATAATATCTGCACAATTATTGGCTTATTGATGCAATGAAAAAGAAGGAAACTAATGAAAACAAGATGCAAATGCACTAACACAAAATGTGGTGCAGAAATAGAACCAATATAATGTTTATTGTATGAGAGATTATGCAATAACAGAATGCAGAATTGAGGGAGTTAGTTGCATGAAATTAAAATGATAACAATGAAATAAACAAGCATAAAATAGAAGTAAAATAGTAAGTAAACTGAAAGAATTCAATATACGAAAGTAGCTAATTCAAGGATATGATAGCTCTTAATGTAGATTAATCCTAGATCACGAAATACTTGATTATTCTAATTGATTTTTCAACCATGGATTAATTGGAACCCCTGCAATAATCCATGAATCCTACACTTAGATAATTGCCTAGAGTTTGGTCAATTAAGATTAGTAGATGAATTAAGCAACCACCATAATCCAGAAACTAGATTGAAATTGAGCTAAAGATAGAATTCAGTTAATTTAGGAAATTAAATCAGATACCACTAAAGTAATCCCCTAATCCTCTATCCTAACATGTAAAATCATGATTAACTAACCATAATTTCACATTCAAATGACAAAAGAATAAAAATCACAAGATTGAGTACCAATTATACCAAATAAGCATTTAACATAAGCAATCTCAATAATTCAGCATAAACAATTGGAGAAAGAGGAAAATCAATAAGAGGAAAATCAATAAGAAGAAATTAACATTACTAATCAAGATCTTATAATCCTTGAAGGGAAGAGCTTCATAATCCTTGAATTAACTAAGACTCTTTAGCCTTCCATGGCTTGAAAACAAGAAAACTGATGCTGCTAAACTTTTTTATGTAAATTTTGAAGTGTAATGTGTCTCTCTCCTATTTATTTAACCTAATTCAACTAAAACCCTATTGGACTAGGATTGTATGACTCTTACGATTACAATAATGAGGCCTTTCTAATTTTTAGAAGCTCAAACCTATTTGTTACAAGTTAATTAAATCCAACAGATAAATCAATAAATTCCCATAAGTCTGACTTCTAACAAGATTTTGACTACGAAATTAATGTAATTTGAAAAATCCCTAAACATCAAACTTGTAGGCTTGTGTTTTATGAGAATTTGGGCACTAGTTTTAGGTTAATCAAACCATTATAGCTCTAGATATGGCCCAAATACAAAAATGGGTTTAGTTGGGATAAAGACACAACCTCAACTTTTCAGCCACATATGACCTTCAAAATGCCTGAACTAGGTTTAGACCAAAACATAAAATAGTTCTCTCTTTTAGCTTTCTAACAATATAAAATTTGCCTCAATCCGACATCTGAAGCTTAAGATATGATTGAAAAATAGAAATATTGTCAAAATCTAATATTTACCAAATAAATTCACAATATTGTAAATTCAACTCAAAATTATAAAACAAGGTCTATTTTGTAAAATTAAGCACATGCAATGCCTAAGAGACATAAAATAGGGAAAAGTAAAATAATAAATATTTTTCTTATCAATACTTAACTATGTGCCCTCAAAGTCAACACATCCATACCTTGTGAACTATGGATAAAACACAAACTAGATTTAAGCATTCTCAAACCATAAGGGTTTGCTGCGTATGTCCATGATACTTCCTATAGATATGGAAAGTTAGGTCCAAGGGGGAAGAAATGTATCTTCATAAGATACTCAAAATATTTAAAGAGTTATGTTTTTATTAGTGAAAATGAGGATGGAACAGTAACTAAAATTGAATCAAAGGATACCACATTTATGGAAATTGAGTTTCCTAATAAAGGAAAGATTGATTGTAATGTATCTTTTTATAAGATACAAGATTAAAAAGATAATGTAAGAACTTATCCAATGCATCTGAGTGGGAGCTCTCAAAGAGTACTTGTTAATCCATGTAGAAGGTTTGAGAGATTGAATGAAAATCCTATACTTAGGAATAATTCAGTATAAGGAACCCTACATCGAAAGAGCAAAAGAGGAAGTGCACCTAAAAAGCATTTCCTAATTCAAGGATCAACTCTTATGGTTACTCTTCAAGATGATAAAGAGCCTAGAATATAGTAAAAGGCTCTATCTTACCTTGCTAAGGAATATTAGAAGAAATTAATAGAGGAAGAAATGGAATTAATGAAAATTAATCATGTTTGAGAGTTAATTAACCTACCATCTGGCCAAAAGGCAATTAGGAATAAGTGAGTTCTCAAAAATTAAAAGAAAAGTAGATGGGTCAATTGAGAGATACAAAACTCAATTAGTTACAAAAAGTATATGCAATAGGAAGAGATAGATTATGAGGATACATTCTTACTTATTGTGCATTTTAACTTAATTAGGTTGATCCTAGTAATAATGGCAAATTTAGATTTAGAATTATATCAAATGGATGTCAAAATTGCATTTCTAAATAATGAACTGGATTAAAAAACCTACATAGAACAACTAATAGGTTTCATATAAAAGGGAAAGGAGAAGAAAGTTTATAAACTTCAAAAGTCTATTTATGGACATAAGCAATCATCCAAATAATGGTATTTGAGGTTTCATGGAGCGATAATATCATATAATTTCTAAATGATTAGGGAAGACTATTATGTTTACATTAAGCAATTTGAAGATAATCTTATGATATTATCCTTTTATGCGGATGATATACTATTAGCTAGGAATAATCTAAATTCAATTAAGATTATTAAAGAATGACTATCCTTGAATTTTAAGATAAAAAACATAAGTGACGTAGATTATATTCTTAGAGTTAAGATCTTTAAGGATCACTCCAAGAAACTTATTTCTCTTTCACAAGAGAACTATATAAGAAGAATTTTTAAGAAATTCAATATGAAAGATTGTAAACCTATGGAAAACCTTATAAATAAGAGTGAACCATTGAGTTAAGAGATGTGTTCTCAAGATGAATCTGAAAAAAAATGATGAAAAAAGTCCCTTCTTCTAGTGCAGTTGGTAGTTTGATGTATGCAATAATATGTACTAGACCGAATATCTATCATTAATTGGACTTGTAAGTAGATACTAGTCAAACCCTAGATAGAAACATTGGAAAGCTATCAAGACAATCTTAAGATATTTGAAAGGTACAATTGATTATATGCTATGCTATTAAGGAAGTGATTCACACTTAGTGGGATACTCTGACATGAATTGGGTAGGAGATCTAGGTGAATGAAAATCCACTTCAAGTTACTAGTTCTTGGTAAATAATGGTACCATATCATGGTATAGCAAGAAGCAAACATGCATTGTATTGTTAACGATGGAAGCAGAGTTTGTAGCATGTTTTGCAGTAGTATAAGAGGCTATATGGCTAAAAAGGTTTATTGAACATTTGGAGATTTATGATAAAAATCTAAACCCTATCTTGATACACTATGATAGTTAGGTAGCTATTGCCTACATGAAGGATCCAAAGTACTATAGTAAGACTAAGCACATCAACATAAAGTACTACTTTGTAAAAGATGTCATAGCACAGAAAAAGGTCACTATTCAATACATTTTTGTGAAAAAGATGATAACAAATCCTTTTACTAAGCCAATACCTACAAATGTGTATACTGAGCGTGTAAAATCTCTTGATATGCATAGAATGTAATCAAATATTTCCAATCAAATAAATAAAGTATGTTTATTCCATTACAATTATTGTAATATGAGTATGAGTATACAGTGCCTAGAATGTTGTACAGATTGATAAGATTGGTTTTCTCACATAAATAACCACTTCTGATGCTCATGAGGAATGGGCAAAGACAAGACATTTATGTCTACCAATAAAATAACAAAGGATATTGTTTTAGTAGAGAAGAAACACAAAATGAAACATATTGCCTTAACAAAAGGAAAGATAGAGTCAAAATGAGATCCAAAATATATATAGATCGAATTGTGGATTCTTTACTTTCTACAATACTTGTAGCCAAACAGCAGATTCTTTAAATAGTGACGTCTAAAGGGGTTAAGTAATTTGGAAGAATTCAGGTTAGGTACTGTGTATGACTAAATTGAAGTCTATATGGTGTTAATAATAAAATTGACATATGCTCTTGTGATATAAAGGAAATACCATTACATGCGATTCATACTACATGTATAAAATACTACAAACAAGAAGCAAATGAAAGACCCTTAGTTCATTGTTATGTGAGTCCCAGAAAAGAAGATTCTTTTTCATGGATATCCTTTGATTTTGATGGTATCATGTAGAAATGATGCAATGTTAGCTACCTTAGTATGCATCATATTATTATAATATATACAATCTAAAAGGTGCAATGCTAGGAAAGCAATATATGCAGACGAAGGGAAGATTTCCTAATATATACATAATTATTCTAGTATTTGAGATATGTATGTTATGAAGTTATTTTTAGTAACATCATAAGCATGGACACTATGCATACGTGAATGGCAGTTTGAGCTTGCAATGAAGCTCACGAGGGATTAAATTTGCTAATAGAAAGTGTATATGGGTGAACATAGGGAATCCAAGGCATAATATGAATACAAAGGATAGGGTTGTTCTTATATTGATCCTGTGAAAGGGTTTCTAGTATAATAACACCCAAGATGATGACATCATGCCCCATGTGATCACAACAATACATTGAGTATAAAAACCTAAAGAGAGATGAAGGATTATACATGACGTGTTCCATTATACACAAGTGAGAGATGATAGACATGACTCATTTTTTGAGTTTATCAATCTTTTTTTTGAAAGACAAAAAAATAATCTTTTTCTTTTCTTTGTGAGTTTGGTGTAATTACCATAGACAAAAAGCAAAAACTCTCCAGCAGTTTTTGTTGATACTGCATGGAACACAGCATCAAAGCATGATCTAAAATTAGGTACATATAAATTTTTACTAATTGTACTTAATTATATAGAAAAAAAATTTCTTCATTATTAATAAACTATATTTAATATTTATCTTAAAATTTTATAATTATTTTCAAACTAATTTCAATTTTTATCTTAAAAATATGAAAATTGAAAATTTATATTTTCCTCTAAAATTCTTCCACTTGTAAATTTTCCTTCCAAAAAAAAAATCCCTCCCAGAATAACCTCTAAGAAAATCCATATCAAAGAGTATTTAATGCAATATCTATCATTTTTCATATTTTATTATATTAATTTACTTTGTTTCTAAATTTAATGTATTATAATTATTTAATTTTCTATCCTCTCCTAAATAATAGAAAAATTAACAAACCATATTTAATATTTATCTTAAAAATTTTATAATTATTTTTAAACAAATTCACATATTTAACTTAAAAATGTGAAAGAAAAAGATAGATAGAAAATGAAATAAGAAGGAAATTAATGATATATCACTTTATATTTTTTAGACTAACCTATGATCTATATCGATATTTATATATATCTATATCTTCCTCTAATACTCTTCCATTTACAAATTTTTCTCCAAAAAATTCATGTCAAAGAGTATTTAATAAAATATTTGTCATTTCTATATTTTATTATATTAATTTACTTTCTTTCTAAATTTAATACTTTGTAATTATTTAACTTTTTATTGCTTTTTAAATAAATGAAAAAAATTGAAAATCCACTAATAGATCACATTTAATATTTATTTTAAAATATTTACAATTATTTATTTTTATTCAGATATATTTTACATTTATAATAAATTATTTATATTTGCCTATTTTGTAAACTGTTATAGTATTCTCGTATATTTACCTAATATTAGTATAATTATAATACTCATATAAGCGTATTTTTTATATTTATTACTACTTTGTTTTACTGAAACTAATTTAATTTATAGCAAATATAATTTTAATTTTTATATTATAAATATATTTTAAAAAATTTTATTTACAATATTATTCTTTCATACTATTAATTAAATTTAATAATTATTACAATAGATTTTCATTACATTTTAAATTATATTTAACTTTAAATTGTAAATTTTATAATTTTACTGATATTCTTATTAGTTGACATTTCAAACACATTAAATTTAAAATTATTTCTAAGTAGAATATTCGTGTAAAGTTAGATAATTATTTTTATTTAAATATATTTTGTATTATTTATATATGTTTATATTATAAATCATTATGGTGCTTATATATAATGAGCCTTAATGCATTTATTAATTAAAAAATGTAACTATTATACTCTTAAATTAATTTTGAAATATGCAAGTTTAACGAAATTGAGTATTTAATCTCTTTTGACTTCAATTTTTTTATTTAATCACTAATTTTAATATTTTATATTAATTTACTATAAAATAGAAGATTTTTATAAAAAATTTAAAGAATGAGGATAATGTGTCTATATACATATGTTACATAACTAAATTTAAAATATTTTATTGGTAGAATATTCATGTATAGTAACATAATTATTTTTATTTAAATATATTTAATATTGTTAATGAATTATTTATATATGCTCATATTATAAATCATTATAGTCTATATACATAATAAGTTACAATATATTTATTGATAAAAAAAAGTTACTATTATACTTTTAAACTAATTTTGAAATATGTACACTTAATGGAATTAAGCACCTTATCTCTTAGATTTTATTTTTTTAATTTGACTATTAATTTAGTAACTTACATTAAATTTCTCATAAAATAGAAGATTTTTATAAAAAAATTTAGAGAATAAGAGTCATGTGTATATTTACACATATGTATATATTTATATTTCTAATTATAATTTTTAACTGTATAAATTATATTAATTTTATAATATTTTTTCATAATATTTTTTCATGAAGCATAAAATGTATATATATATATATATATATATATATATATATATATATATATATATATATATATATATATTCAACTAAGAAAAGAATTATGTGCATCCCATAAAAGCTGAACTTGTTATAATGAGAAATTGGAGAAAACTTTTGGGAGTTAATTAGCTTAGCATATGCACAATTACTTGAATGTATTTCACAATTACCTTCTTTTTTTTTTAAATCAAAAGAGTTAGGACCCAAAATAAAAAAAAAGAAAAAATAGTGCATCACACTTTTGTGGAATAATAACTAAAGTGACATTTGATTCGTAGAATCTTATATTCCCAAGAAAGTGTATATTTCTGAAAATATGATTCCTAGAAATTTAATTAATAAAAATGAGAAAAAATATTATTTTATTATGTATAAATATGCCTTTTTTAAAAGAAACTCTAAGCTTGTCGTATTATTTTTAATGAGAAAAATCATATGTATATATAATTATGTTAAAATAATTTTCCAAACATTAGAAATAATAGAAAAGAAATTATAGTTAAAAAATTAATATTATTATATTTCTTAATAATAAAAAATATTTTAAAAATAAAGTGATAATTCTTCTTCAGTCTAAATTAAAAATTATTTGATAAAATGATAAATATAAAAAAGAATTAAATGTAAGAATAAGTTTGTTCTTTTATTTTAGCATAAGCATTTTCATTTCATGAGAATTTGAAATTCTTACCTCCCTTCATAAGAACATTTTGAAGGAAAATTAAGCTAGAAATACTCTGGGGAATGTAACATTTTTATGTATTTTTTTTTCAAACCTTGAATCAAACATGAAAATGTAATATTCCTTTTAAACATTCTGTGAACCAAATAGCACCTAAAAGTATTTGAAAAGATATCTTGAGCTCTAATAAAAACATGAATGCCCAAACTAAATTGGAGACTATAATTAGTTACCTAATTCGTACTAGTGTTCCCTTCCTTGAAAGTATGAACAACTTTAACACTTTAATTCCTTTTAATTCATCTTTTGATGGTATTAACAAGCAATGGACCCTATTTTTCCTTTTTAGATAACACCAAAGTTAAAGCCTGTTAATCATACTCTTCTATAACCCTTTTCCCAAGCAAGTTGAAGACCTAAAGTGACCCCCTAGCACTTAATTACAATAGCTAAGCAGGTTCCCAAGTATTTAGGAAATCCATAGGGCCAAGTTCCATTGTAGTCTCTTAACAAACCACCACACCTCACAACAATATTGTCTACTTTCGCACACCCATCAGCATTTAGTTTAATCTAATTAGGTGAGGGAGGGCATCAAATCACATCTACAAAACCCATGACATAACAATAATCCTAGCTATTCTTCAAGTTTAATTATTGCAACTCTTTAATTTTTTTCAATATTATGCTCTACAAATTACTTAGGTAATAGAAAGCTACTGTGTGTCATGCTTTATTTCTCCATTGCCATATGAACCAGTAGCCTGTTACCTATAATTCAGGCCATCTCACCCCTTCTATACTGAAGACAGAGCTTTTGGGGTTTTTCTTGATTAATGTAACTTTTACTATTGATTTTTTAGCTTTGTAATATCTTATTTAAATATGTTAAAGTTAGTTTAGATTTAAGTTTGCTTAGATTTAATTTTTGAATAAGTCAAAGTTAGTTTTAAGTTTGTTCAAATTTAGATTGAAGTTTATTTAGATTTTATTAGCAAAGATTATGTAATTTCTATTGGACATGGCTGTATAAATTCAAAACTTAAGAATAAACAAAGCAATTTTCATTCAGCACCTAATTTTTTACTTTTGCAATCTTTCTTTTATAAAAACAATAAATTGGCATCGGAGCTCTTTTCATTCTTAAGGGACCTGTATTGTGTGTGAGTGAATTTATGAGGAACCTTTTGCTAATATTCAAACATTAAACCTACAAAAATGGTTGGAAACAACTTCATAGTAGCACCTCTTATTTTCATAGGTGAAAATTATCAAATTTGGGCTATTAAGATGAAAGCTCACTTGAGAGGTCTTGGTTTGTGGCAATAGGTTGAAGAGAAAAGGAAAATTCCACCTTTACGAAACAATTTGATGCTCAATCAAATCAAGGCTCATGAAGAAGAAGAAGCTAAAGCTCTAAAAGCTTTATCTTTAGTTAATGCTACTATCTCTAAATCAATTTTCACAAGAATTATGGCTTATGAAACAACCAAGTAAGCTTAACATATGCTGAAGGAATTGTATCAAGGCAATGATAGAACAAAATGAATGCAAGTGTTAAATCTCAAAAGAGAGTTTGAAATCTAAGCATCAAAGAAAAGGAGACCATAAAAGAGTATACTAACAGATTGATGGATGTGGTAAACAAAATCAAGCTAATGGGAGAAGAGTTACCTAATAGTGGGATTATAGAGAAAGTGCTTGTGAGTTTACCTAAAAGATTTAAGGCAAAATTTTCATCTCTTGAAGATTCAAGGGACATTAGTCAAATAACTTTGCCAGAATTGATCAATGCTTTGCAAGCTCAAGAGCAAAGAAGAATCATGAAAAAGAAGGGGAGATCAAAGGAGCCTTTCAAGCTAGAGATAAGGAGCAAACACAACCTAGCAATAAAAACAGGAAGCTGCCTTAGAATAAAAAGAAGAAAGATGGTGACAACAAAAAAGATGGACAAAGGAAAGGTAAGTATCAACCTTGTCAACATTGCTAAAAGATAACATATCAACATTGGCATTATTGGTTCAGACCTAATGTTAGATGTAATGGTTGTAATCAGATAGGACATGTGGAAAAAAGTTTGCAAGAACAAGTAACAAGCTTAAGTAACTGATCAATTGCTGGAGGAGAAATTATTTACAATAACTTGTTTTACAAGCAATACTTCTAGTGAAGCTTAGCTTATTGATAATAGTTACCCTAATCATATGACTTATGATAAATCAATGTTCAAGGAGCTTGATTAAACATATATTTTCAAAGTTAAAATTGGAAATGTAGACTACATTGAAGTTAGTGGTAAAGGAAATGTTGCCATTAACTTTAATTCAGGCATAAAACTCATTAATGACATTTGTTTATACTTGAAATTGATCAAAATTAGTTGAATATTAGGCAGCTCCTAGAAAAATATTTTTCTTTAATTTTTTAAAATAAAGCTTGTATGGTTTTGTATCTTACTAAAAGTGAATTATTCTCAATCAAAATGAAGGAAAAATGCTTCCCATTAGATATGGTATAGGCTAATTCTTGTGCATGTCTTAGCTTTGTTGAACAATCTTAGCTTTGGCATAGGAGGTTAGGGCATTTTCATTACTTTGGTCTTATATTTATGGATAAGATGAAGCTAGTGAAGGATCTCCCTACTATTGAAGAAGGATATGGAGTTTGTGAAGTTTGTTGCTTATGAAAGCAATCAAGAATGTCATTTCTACATAACAAAGTCTAGAAACAAAAAATCTTTAGCTTTTCATACACATGTCTATGGTCCAATAAGAACCCAATTCTTAAATAACAGCAAGAATTATATTGTATTTATTAATGATTTTAGCAGGATATGTTAGGTTTATTTTTTGAAATAGAAGTCAGATGTCCTTGAGGTGTTTTAGAAATTTAAATATTGGATTGAGAATCAAAATGGTTTCAAAATAAAGATACTCAAATATGATAATGGAATTAAGTATACTTTTAACATGTTCAATAAGTTTTGTGAAGATGCAAGTATTAAACATCAGTTGATAGCAGCATACACCCTATAACAAAATGAGGTGAGTGAAAGGAAAAATAGGATGATAAATGGAGATGGCTAGGTGCTTGCTACTGGAGAAGAAACTACTTAAAAAGTTGCAGGCCAAAGTTATCAATACTACAGTTTATTTGCTCAATAGGTTACTAACAAAGACCTTGAAGAGCAAAACTTCATTTGAAATGTAGTATGGATACAAACCTTCTGTTTAGAATTTAAAGGTGTTTGGATGCATATGCTACACACATGTTCCTGATGTGAAAAGGGACAAGTAGGACTAGAAAGTTGATGCTGGCATTTTCATTAGGTACAATAACATCACCAAAGGTTATGGAGAGTATTAACCTTTAACTAATAAAGTTATTATAAGCAGAGATATCAAGTTTGATGAATATGTAGCATGGAATTGGGATATGTCAAAAGTAGAGAATGGTGAAAATAAACAAGCAATTCCCTAAGCAATTCAAGATGAAGTTATCGATGAATCAGTTGATGATGCTTTAATTAAAGGTACCAAATCATTAATTAAAATTTATCAAAAATGCAGTGTTGCTTTGATTAAGCTTACAGGTTATGATGAAGCTGCAAAAGATTTGAAGTGGATTACAGTAATGGAAGAAGAGTTAAGAATGATTGAAAAAAATCAGACTTGGACACTTGTGAATAGGCCAAGTTATAAAAAACCTATTAGTGTGAAATGGGTGTTCAAAATTAAGCTAAATGTTGATGGCTCCATCAACAAGCATAAAGCTAGATTGTGATCAAGGGCTATGCTCAACAATTTGGAGTAGACTTCTTAGAGACATTTGCATTTGTGGCTAAATTAAACACTATCAGAATACTCATGGCAGTTGCAGCCTAGGAGAAGTGGAAAGTTCACCAACTTGATATAAAGTTAACATTCTTAAATGGCTACTTGGAGGAGGAGATCTTTATTGAGGAACCTAAATGATTTATGGTAAAAGGTGAAGAAGAAAAAGTCTACTTACTGAAGAAGGCTTTGTATGGCTTGAAACAGGCACCAAGAGATTAGTATAGTAGGATTAATGATCATGTACTAAAGATTAGGTTTGAAAGAAGCTTAAGTGAGACAACTCTATATGTGAAGATTTTTATAGCTAATATTATAATCATTTCTTTATTTGTTGATGATTTATTGGTGACAGGAAGTAATTCAGTTATAATGTAGTAGTTCAAAGATTAAATGATAGAGGTCTTTGAGATGACAGATTTAGGAGTAATGTCTTATTTCCTTGGCATGGAGATTTTGCAATTTTAATAAGGAATTTTTATTGGGTAGCAAAAATAGGCAAATGAAGTTTTGAAGAAATTTAACATGGAGAATTGCAAGCCAATTAGGACTCCTCTAATGTAGAATGTGAAGCTAAGAAAGAATCAAAGTGGTGAAAAAGTTAATAAGGGGCTGTGCAGAAGTCTTATGGGATGTTTAATATATCTCATAGCAACAAGACCTGATATCATATTTGCTGTAAGTTTACTTTTAAGGTTTATACATTGTACAAATAAGTCACATTTTAAAGCTAAAAAAAAATGTACTAAGATATGTTAAAGGTATTACTGATCATGGAGTTTGGTTTACAAAATCAAAGAAATCAATTTTATATAGCTTTATTGATAGTGATTGGGCTGGATCATATGATAATATAAGGAACACTTCCACATATTTGTTTAATCTTGGATTAGGTTACTTTTCATGGAGTTCGAAGAAGTAAGATGTAATGGCACAATCTACAATAGAGGCAGAATATGTAGCTGTTGCAACTGCAATGAATCAAGCCTTATAGTTGAGAAAAATTTTAGCAGATTTGAAACATGTTCAAAGTGAGGTAACTAAGCTGTTTATTGATAATTAAGCTACTATTTCTATTTCCAATAATCCTATGTTCCATAAGAAGACTAAACATTTTAAGATCAAGTATTATTTTACTAGAGAAGTTTAAAAGGACAATGAAATTCTTCTAGTTTATTGCAACATAAAGGAACAACTTGCAGACATTATGACAAAGGCTTTGTCAAAAGCTAAATTTGAATATTTGAAAATGAAGATAGGAATTTGCAGCAAAAATAGCAAGGAAGAGTGTTAATTTGTATAACTTTTACTACTGATTTTTTGGCTTTACAATATCTTGTTTGAATAAGTCAAAGTTAGTTTAGATTTAAGTTTGTTTAGATTTAATTTTTGAATAAGTCAAAGTTAATTTTAGGTTTGTTTAGATTTAGATTGAAATTTGTTTTGATTTATTGACAAAGATTATGTAATTTCTATTGAACATGACTGTATAAATTCAAAACTTGAGAATGAACAAAGCAATTTTCATTCAGCACCCAATTTTCTACTTTTACAATCTTTTTTTTACAAAAACAATAGGTTTCCTTAGATCTAATCTTCTTAATCTATTACATGAAATCAAGAAAAAAAATCCCTTGGAATTAGAAACTTCCAAATCTACAAGGCATGATTATAATCCCATAAATCATGCATCATTGATTCAATACTAGTAGGGTAGTATGTGCAATAAGGTGAATCATTGCTCTAATGAGAAGTTAGTTCGTTAACCAACAACTCCCTATAATAGATCTTCCCTATAAATATCCTAATCTTTCGAGGAACACCTAATTTACATATAGTAGCCTAGCAACCCTTGCTCTTATTCCTAGAATTCATAAGTGCCTCGTATGCACTAAATTTTGTAAAATATCTAGCATTATTAGACCAAATCAAGGTATTAGGACTTGCATTAATTCTTAGAGGAAAGATTGACAATAGTTTAAAGATAACATCTTAAAGGATTATTAGTTGCAATAGGTTCCAATCCCATTCATTATTATTGATCAAGAAATCACCAATAATTGCTCCCATATGATCTTCCTTTACTAAAATCAAAGCATTATGCTAAAGAAGAACTTTAAGCCCTAAGTAATCATTCTTTTAGAATTGAATAGCATTTCCATCTCCTATCTTCCATCTCATATTCTCCAATGCAACTTTCCAGAGAGAAGTTAAATATTTCCAAAGCAAAAAGTCATTATTTTTTGTTTGAATTGAACAAGGCCAAATTCCTCTTTTACCATATTTCCTTTTCAAGACATGAATCCATAACCCTTTGGAACCAAAAATTAACTTATATGATAGTTTTATCAAGCAATCATAATTTTTTCTCAAATTTCCTTAAACTGAGCCCACTATACTCTTTTAGTTGACAAAAGGTAGATCGATTCATAGCATGATACCTTCTTATGTTAGCTTCATGACCTCATATGAAGTTTTTTTGTAATCACTCAATTGTATTACAAATTCCTTTAGGAATTATGGCAACTTGTATTTAATAAATTAGCATGGTAGTAGTCATAAAGTTAGCTAGAGTCACTTTCTCAATTGTAGATAAACTTTTAACTCTTGTCATCTAGTTAATTTCCCCCTTATTTTACCAAGCAAGTTAGAAAAATGCCTTCTAACATGAACTTAAGAAACAAGATGAATGCTAAGATACATACCCAAGTTTAGAGTGGGAGTAAAGCTGCAATTATTTGAAATGCTCTCTGCCAATTCTTGATTACATTCTTAGAAAAATGAATTTTTAATTTTAGACATTTAACCTTTTGACTAGAAGTAAGAACTTGTTAAGACATTATATTTGATCAATTGATGCTTCTGTAAATAAAAGCAGGTCCTTTGCAAACATTAGATAAGATATTTAGGTTATAATTTCCCCTACCTTTCTAGGCTTCTAAATCCCTTTCTAAATATGATGATATGGGATAGTTAATTCATATATAGAATAAATATATAAGGAGATACAAGGTCCTCTTGACAAATTCCTTTAGTTGGTATAAAATTCTTAGACTTAAACTCATTCTAAAGGATATTCAAAGTGAGAGAAGTGATACATTTCATAATTACTAACTTAAGAGTGAGTGACACACTAAGCTTATCAAGCATTTTAACAATAAATTCCCACTTTAATCTATCATAAGCATTTTTTAGATCAATCTTAATTGATATTAAAACCTTTTTACCTTTTTTCATTTTCATAAATTGGATTTATTTCATCAACAATAATGATGTTGTTTTGAATAAAATGACTAGATAGAAAACTAGATTAGAAAGGTGAAATAAATAAATATGAAAATAGTTTGAATTTATTTATAATAATCTTCATTACACATTTGTAGTTAATGTTATAGAAAGAAATAAGACAAAATTGGTTAATAAACTCTGATTGCTCCTGCTTTAGAATTGAAGCAAGGTATTGTTAACCTGCATGTTATTCAAGGTATAATTGAAAACCTCATCCATAAAATGAAAAAGGCTACCGTGCACTTTTCCCTAATTGGCTTGATAAAACAAAGTTAGAAAAGCATCCATAGCTTTAGTAGCTCTAATATTAAAAATAGCCTTTAGTACCTTAACAAAAGACACTGGGTAAGCAAGAGTCTCTAGCCCTATGATTAAGAGGAGTGAATTTGATTTTTCCATCAATAAGAGAGTGTATTTTTCTCGTATCTTTGAAATAATTTTATTAAAGAACTCCATAACTAAAGAGAGAAGTTACTATTGATCATTTACCTAATTTCCATTATGATTTCAAAGTATAAAGATGCCATTCCTTTTTCTATGCACCATTATTTTAGCATGATAGAATTTACTATTTCTATCTCCATCTTGAAGCCATTTAACCCTTAATTTCTGGTACTAGATTATTTTTTCTTGGAATAACATTTTTCTAAGCTTTTTTTGTAAATTAGCTTCCAACTTATCCAAGTATGGATACCATTTTCATTCCATTGCATATTAAATACCTTTAATCCTAACCAAAATCTCTCTTTTTCGCTTTCAAATGTCTCTTAACACCTTCATATTCCCTTTTAAAGAGAGTTAGTAAAAAGAGCAAGGTTCTCATTTATATCATCCACATATTCCATTGGTTATGCAAGAAATCTTTGGAATCAAAATGGGATAACCAAGCAACTTCAAAATGAAGAGACCTTTATTTTTCTTTCCCTTACCCGCATTCGAATCAATCAATAAAGGATAATAATCAGAGCACACCCTAAGAATAACATGAGCCATAGTTTCTCTAAACTTTAATCTTTATCCTATATTATTAAAAGACCTATCAAGTCTTTCAAAAACTAATATTGTTTTGGTCCTTTCTAAGTAAAATATGATCTTTGCCATCCCAAATCAATTAGACTACACTTATCTATCCATTCAACAAAAAACTCTCACAGCAACTGTTAGTTATTGGAGCACTCATTTTCTTCTCACTAGCAATAGCAATTTTGTTAATATTTCCCACCATAATTTTTTGTCCTGTAATATTCAAATAAATATTTTGCAACTTATTTCACCCTTCTTCCTTTATGTTCAAGTTTGGGTTCAAGTATACTACATTTAGAAACCATTCATCCTAATAAATAAACTCTATACTGAAATGTATAAATTGAAAGTCACATTTAATCAATGATAAAATTAAAATCTCA
The DNA here is from genome assembly GCA_020226215.1 of Sindora glabra. Taxonomy (NCBI): domain Eukaryota; kingdom Viridiplantae; phylum Streptophyta; class Magnoliopsida; order Fabales; family Fabaceae; genus Sindora; species Sindora glabra. The sequence continues at coordinate 22,169,630 of CM035235.1, forward strand.
CCTCTCCAAGCCACCCAAATCCTACTTAAGCTCCCAATTCCTTCATTAACCTAGTAATTATTAAAATTTAAATCCTTGAAAACTTGTTTAGTTTTGATAGATGAAGCTCTGGTCTCTACTAAAGCTATGATGTTTGATTTGTAATTATCCATAATTTGCTTAGCATGAATAAAAAATTCCTAATTTTCGGCCATACTAGAATCTTGTTCATCATGGTGAAATAAGATAAAATAAGAGTAGAAAATAACTACAACCTTAGAGGTTTATCTTCTCTCTTGTATTTTCTAAACATGCTACAGCCTGAATTTCTTTAACAATGGAGTGAATATCCTTTGACTCTTCGTGAATTGCTTCAACAAACTTGTCAAGTGGCTCAGGCAGTTACCATATCATAAAATTAGGCCCTGACATGGCTGTGCTATTGGACTTCACATTAACCCTGCCAGGTACATATTATTCTATTATTTCTACATGCTGGAATTGAATTTTCATGGCAGCAACTTCTTAATTAATTATGTTAACTTCCCAAACACATTCGACATAAGGCCCGCTTAAGTCCTTGGTGCTTCGACTAGTTAGGTTCTTCATCACCATCTAAAGTAGGTTTGCTATATTATATTGGGTACTTCTAACATTCTTGTTGATCAGGCTCTTTGATGAACCATTAATTAGGCTTGGAGTGCTCACTATTGTAGCTTCCTTATTTGGCACCATAATATTTAAATTTTTGCTATCAATGGAATTTTTCTTGTCTAGAAAGTTACTACATTAGTCTTTTTCATGCTTAAAAATAGGATTTGCTAGAGATGCAAATCTAAAGCCTTTAATTAAGTCATTGCCTTTATTCTTAGTAATTTCCCCTTTGTCAACTCTTGAATTTTCTTAATTTTTTCCTTATCAAGAATGTTTACTTTTCTATACTAACATCCAATCTCCAAACTCCATTAAAGGTAGTTTTGAACCTTACTTAACATTCATGGGCTATAGAGGAGCCTCCCTCCTATCCTTAAAACTAATAATAGTAACTTTCTTATCAGGGACTTTTTTCTTGGACAATCATTAAAGAAATAACCATAGATTTCATAAGTAAAATAGATCAAATGCAAGCCTTCGTATTCCATTTTGATGTCCTTATTTCCTAGTCAAAAGTAAGGAACCAAAGGTTGATGGATATCAATCATAACATGCACATGCATATTTTCCTTTTAATCACTCCTCATTGTGAAATCCACATTAATTTTTTTCCACTTCTATTACCTCAGCTTTATGGCCTTTTTTTATCATAATAGTCCATTACTAGCTCCGAGAATCTAAACCAAACATTCAATGAATCAATCAAAGCTTTGGATAGATTAAAATTTGGCATCTATTCTCTTATATTTAAATAATGATTGAAAATCATCCAAAGACATCTAGTCAAAACAAAATCCCAATCTTTCATACATGAAAACTTGATAAGGAAGAAATCATACCATAAATCAATCAATTCAACTACTTTAATTAATGAAAAATGTGGTCAAGGATCACAAAGACCATACAATTAGCCTATGGCCCAATAATTTAATATCATATTCTATTTTTAGCCTTTGATGACATTTTGGGCTTATTTTATATTATTTTGTGTATTGAATTATTTTAGAGTATTTTAAGCTTTAATTTAAGTTGAATGTATCTTGACTCATTTTACTTTAAATATTTATAATGTTACTTTGTGTCATTTACAAGCTCTTTTATTAGGTTTAGATTAGAGTTTAGTCTTAGATCTATTTGAACCCATTAAGGGTTTTTTAGTCTTGTTGCTTATAAAAATAATTAAGATTTGACACTTTGAGTAGATGACTATGGTTGTCTTTTTTTTAGAGTATAATTTACTTTTTAGTTTTTGAATGAATTTCTAAACTTATCAAAGGTATTCAACCTTCATAGCATCGATCTTCATTTATTAAAGAAAATTCTTCCTTTATGGCATTTTTTTCATCACTTATTATTTCTTATTCTTACTTTTTTGAAATGTGGCATGACTATCATTATATTTTCATTTGATTTACTAAATTTTGGGATGATCCATTATAGATTTTTATCATTTCGTATTCAAAGCGAGGGTTCTCGTTATTCAGGTGTTATTTTCTTCAATTTCCTGTTGCAATTTCCTTGAATTTTATTTTTATTCTTCTACTGTTTAGTTGATCAATGTTACCCTGTTCACATTCTTACGTGCACTAGTGTTTTTCTATTGAATTTAATTTTGTTGTGTCCATTCTATTGCATTTATCTGCTTCTTTAGTAATTCAATTATGCCATATCTTTGCATCATTTCTGTCCAAATTAACTATCATCATTTGCTATTTGAGTCATGTTTAATTGCATGTTGTCTTTAATTGCGTTACTACTATGTTTTTGTCAATATTTAATTTGCAATCAAATTTAATTTTCATTGTGTGATCGCATTGCGTTTTGTCCAAGTACGCCTGAATTTCATCATTTAGTTATCTTGTATTTCCATTTCAACCAATGCATTGCTACAAGTCTTGTGTGTCCAAGTTCCATTTTGGCTATGTATTCTTGTACCTTAGTGTTCAAGGCTGTTCAAGTCAATTGCTTCATTATGTTTTTATCTAAGTTAAATTTGTCTTATTTTGTCAAGTTAAAGTTTGAGTAATTACGTCAATCCATGTGTTATGTCATTTTACGTCTCATTACATTTGAGTTATTGGACCGGGATCCTCTAAAGTGCTTTTATCACTTTAGAGGCATCTCAGCCACTGATTTCAAAATTAGTGACTGATAATTTTTTAAATATAAAAAAATTGCTAGCCATTGATTTTGAAATTATTGGCTGAGATAAAGCAGGATCTCAGTCTTGAGTCATTTACTTCCATTTAGTTTTGTCTGTCAATATCTTTAATTAGCGTCTTGTCAAAATTATGTCCATTGGTCTCGTGTCATGTCCTTACTTTTTATCCAAAGTCATTTTTATCTTGTGTCATTTAGTTAATTCTATCCAATTTGAGTCAAGTTATTTATCTTATGTCTAAGTGTATTAATTCATTAGTGTCTTGTCTCATAATTGATGACTTGTTAATTGCTTAATTCTATCCAAGGGTTTGTTAAATCAAGCCTTCATTTGCTTTTATGGGTCCATTTCTTCAAATCATTGCAATGTTTAATTAGTGTTAATGTGTCATTTTTTAAGGTCATGTCATTTTATCAGTTTGTATGATGTCCATTTTATATCAATTAAGTTTTATTTATTTAATAAAATAAATGCTATACATTAAGTACTATTTCAAAAGATTAAGTCCCATGCTGGGTGAGTTAAGACTCAAAAGAAGATTTATATATGAAACTTCTTTTTATATAAAATGATAAAGAAAGAAAATGCCTAATAAAATGTGAGGCTAAGACTAAGCCCGATTTTTGCAAAATTAGATTTTAGCTCTAATAAAATTTGAAAATTAATGTATTTATTTGAACATTTATTTTCTAACGATTATTTAAATATTTATTTCCAATAGTTATTGGAACATTTAATTCTCAATGGCTATTTCCCAATGGCTATTTAAACATTTATTACTAATGATTATTTTAACATTTATTATCCAATGATTATATTTTCAATAGCTATTTTTCAACAGCTAGATTTTTTAGCCGATAAAAAGAATAACATTTCTCTCATTTTACATAACACATTCATGTACAATTATTTTTCTACAAACACTCTTCTTCCACTTGATGGATTTCGTTTTCTTGCTGTTTGCTTCCTATTTTAGTCGTATAATTTCAGGATAAAAGAGTTCGTTGAATCTAAGGTTTCATTTTTCATGCTGTCTACTACCTACTTTGGTTGTACAATTTTAGGATAGAAGAGTTTGTTGAATCCAAGGGGAATTATCGATTAAAGCTCTACATAAGAGGATTAAATTATTCCTTGAGGACAATGATTTATATCACATCTCATACTACACATCCACATTTTTTTAACAATCTCAAGGAATTATCTCACAAGTGCAATCTTAAGGATAATGTCTTTACAAATAAGTTTTCAAAAATAATTTTTGATTCATTATATTTACAATTTATATGATGTAATTTCTCTCACCAATATATATATATATATATATATATTTATGTTTGTTATTTGAGATGTAGATCATTATGATCCGTTATGGGGTAGCTGTGATTTAATTTCTTTAACTATTTATAAATGAGTTCACCTAGATATATTGAAAGCTTATGGACTTAGGTAAGTAGGTACTTTACTAAATTTTTACTCCAATATTAAGATTTTTGTTGCTACTACCAATTAGTATGTTGGTGTTTTATCTGTGCTATGCTATTGAACCTTGAATCACAATTTAAAGGAAATAATAATTTAATTGTTCATTTATTTATATTTTAATTTCTCTTTTGGAAGTTACATTGTTTAAGAATTTATTTTCATTAGGAAATATTTTACTATATATGTGAACATCATTATCTAGTAACTTGCTTCACAACTTCTTGCATGACTTAACAAGTTTGGTTTTTTTTAAATAATACACTATACAGGCGTGGAAGAAAAAAAATAATAAAAGTAGTATTTTAATAGTTCTTAATTTTATGTTTAACTCAAATCCTTTGTAAAAATTTATATTAATCCTTTGTGAGAGTTTATATGATACTTTTGAAATTTGAAATAAATTTAAATTCCTTTTATCAAATATTTGTGGATTACTAGAGAAGCTTTTATTGAGATCCTAACGGCATATTTGTGGCGTTATAAACATTAACCAATTAGCATTTTAGATTTAATACACCTTATTTTTCTAATTTTGAAGGTAAAGATATTTATGCGTGACAAACAAGCTTATGTAAGCTTGTGTAAACATATTTACTCATTATTTGTTCACTTAATGTATTTAAATGAGCTTTATCTCAATTTGATATGTATTGTTAATAAATATGTTAGCCAATATTACTGGTATTTATAAATTTCTTTTGCATGTCACTTACAAATAGGATACCCTATAAGAAAATAGGGAAAACATCTTATGAATTGTGAAAAAGTTATGTACCTAATTTATAATATTTGAAAATGTGAGAGTGTCTAGCTAAAGTTTTATAGCCTAGACCCAAGAAAAGAGAAATAGGATCGAAAACCTCTGGTTATATATTTATGGGATATGCAATAATAGTTCTATATATAGAAGTGATATGCTTAACTGTAATACATTAATGAAGATAAAGAATGTCAAGTTCTTTGAACACATTTATCCACTATGTGATAAAATTTCTCATGCAACAAAGATTTTAAATGCACCTCTGATTAATTTAGAATTTATTAATAAAGTCTTGAGAATAAGCAAAATACAAAGAAAATAAAATTCTTTTGAAAATGATTTTTACATTTATTATTGATAATAATCCCTAAACATACTTTAAAGCAAAGCTTTGAGAAAGTAATCAAAACAGAACTTGAAACTAAATTAAACTTGAGAACTAGTGGACTTACCTCTTAGAGCAAAGCCAATAGGTTATAAATAGATTTTTTTAAATATATATATATATATATATATATATATATATATATATATATATATATATATATATATATATATATATATATTCCTAATGGTTCAATTGAAAAATATAAAACTTAATTAATTACAAAAGGTTCTACATAAAAACAAAATATTGATTATTCCAATATTTTACACAGTAGCAAGGATTTCTTCAATTCATATTTTGTTTGCTTTGGCTTTTATTTTTAAATTAATTGTACAATAAAATGTGAAAAATGTTTTGGAATGGAGATTTAGTAGAAGAAATTTATATGCTACAATCTAAGGCCTATAAGGCCTTAAGATAGGAACCAAAAAAAGTTTTCAAAATAAGAAAGTTTTTATATAGTCTAAAGTGGCCCCTTAAATGGTGGCATAAGAAATTTGATCAAATATTAATGGTTTTTCATGTGTTAAAGTGGATAAATGTATATATATAAAATGTAAACATAATAAATATATGATCATTAACTTATATATAGATAATATTCTTATTTTGGCATTAATTTTAGTATAATGGGTGAGACTAAACTTTTTTTTAGCTCGAATTTTGATATGAAAGATATAGGTGAAGCTAATGTTATCTTGAAGGTTATAATCATAAGGATAGATCGTGGCAATTTGTTAGCTCAACAACATGGTGTAAGAAAAAAACTTATTAAGAAATTTGGGTATCTAAAGGAAAAGCCTATTAGTACTCTTTATGATCCTAATACTCGTCTAAAAAAATTTTAGAAAACTATTATGTTTATGGTAAGCCAAAACATCATAAACCCTAATATGGGAAAATGGTGAGAAATGACAATCCTCCAAAACCTAAAGCAAATTTAGTTGAAGATGATAAATATGACATAATTATGGTGGTCATTTCTCAAGCAAATATTGTGGCTAATGTGAAAGATTGAGTTGTGGACTATAGTGCTGCAAGCCACATTTGTGCCAATAGAGAAGCCTTCATCTCTTACTCATTAGTAGGAGATGGAGAAAATCTAGTTTAACTTGGAAATTCAAGAATAGCAAAGGTTCTTGGAAAAGATAAAGTATTTTTTAAACTCACATTTAGCAAGACCCTGGTTTTAGGTGATGTTTTGCATGTGCCCAATATTAAAGCAAATTTAATCTATATATCTTTACTAAAAAAATTAGGATTAAAATATCTTTTGAATATGACTAGAATAATGAAATACTTAATGAATTATGATATTTTGTATAAGTGGATTGCCCACTGTATTAAAAGGATATAATGATGCTAATTAGATCTCTAATTCAAACAAAACAAAATTCAATAGTGGCTATATGTTTACCCCTAGTGGTGGTGCAGTGGCTTGGAAATCATCTAAGCAAACAATTATAACTAGATCCACTACGGAGTTAAAGTTTGTAGCTCTTGAGATGGTTAAAAGTGAAGCTGAGTGGATAAGAAATTTCTTATCTAATATACCATTAGGTATGAAACCAAAACCTTCTATATTTATACATTGTGATTGTCAATCAGTAATAGCCATTGCAAAGAATAAAGCTTTCAATGGGAAATTTTGAAATATTAAATTGAAACACAATATCGTAAAGTAATTGTTTAAAGATGGAATGATTTCTATAGATCATGTGAAGTTAGAAAGGAATTTAGTTGATCTTTTGACGAAACCCTTAAGTAGAAAACAAACAATTGAAATATCGAGGAGAATAGGACTAATGTCATTTTAAGAAATTAACATTGATGGTAACCTAACCTATGCGATTAGCAATCCTATGAAGTAGGTTTATATGGGTAATAACAAATCAATGTTAGTTTTGAAAGCATTAAAATTAGTTTTATGTGTCCTTCCTATAGTGCATATGAATAGTGCTTTAAAACTACAAATTATATGTGAGGATGAGCTTGACTCTTAATGAATTCCATAGCCCTTATAGGTGGTGTATATAATTGTAGTGTATACCTAATGGATTCACTTTTATAAGTGTGGAGTGGGGTCACTCCTATGAGATTCTAACAAGATCTCTAGAGCACTCATGAACTATCAGGCACATGTATGGCTTATTAGCGCAAAAGCACATTACATTGGAAAATGATTTACAAATATGGATTAATTGGTGAGACCTTTATTTTATAACAAGAGATTATCAATTCTTAGAAACTAAATGTTTCACTAGTAGCTCTATAAATTAAGTCTCTCTCCTTCTAGATTTGGTTCATAGTTTGTAAAGACACTAAACTGATGATTTACATTTATTTGAGAATCTAGTAAAGATTCTTTATCTATTTCTTTATTTTTTTATAAGCCTTTTAAAATATGTAGGGGATTGTTGTATATTGAGTAGTATTTCAAAAGACTAAGTCCCATATTGGATAAGTTAGAACTAAAGAGAAAGTTTATATATGAAATTTCTTTTTTATATAAAGTGACAAGGAAAGAAAGTGGCCCCCTACATGCGAATAAAATATGAGGCAAAAACCAAGCCCAATTTTTGTAAAACCAGATTTTAGCTCTGGTAAAATTTGAAATGTCAACATATTTATTTGAACATTTATTTCCCAATGGTTATTTAAACATTTATTTCTAATGATTATTTGAACATTTAATTCTCAACGGCTATTTCCTAATGGCCATTTAAATATTTATCACAATAATTATTTTAACATTTATTATCCAATGATTATATTTTTAACAGTCATATTTCAATAGCGATATTTTTAATAGTTATATTTCAACGACTATATTTTCGATGGCTTTTTTCAACAGATAGATTTTTGAGCCTATAAAAATAATACTATTCCTCTCATTTTACATAATACACTCGTCTGCAATCACTTTTCTACAAACATTCTTCTTCCACTTGCTGGGTTTTATTTTCCTACTGCCTACTTCTTATTCTGGTCATGCAATTTCAAGACAAAAGAGTTTGTTAAATCCTAAGAGAATTACCAGAGTTTGTTAAATCTTAAGAGAATTATTGGTTCAAGCTTCATATGAAAAGCTCGAATAATTCCTTGAGGATAATGATCTATATCATGCCTCAAATTGCATATCTATATTTTTTTAACAATAAGTTATTATCCATTTCATCCAAGCATTTGGTTAGTGATATGAAATTATGTTGGATCTATCCTAAATCAGATACAATTAAAGAAAAAAAAGGAATAATATTTTTGCCATGCTTCAAAAAAGGAGAAGAAATTAGAAGTAATAAGAGATATATTTAATGCCTCAAAGGTTGAATACCCTTTAATAAGTCTTTAAGTTCATATAAGGACTTAAAGAGGAAATCCTCATAAGTAATTAGATTGCATTCATTTCAAAAAATCAAAATCTACCCTAGTATAAGGAACAAGCCTCCTTATATGACTCTCTAAAACCCTGATTGAAAAATAGGCTCAAATGACACCAATTAGGCCCAAAATGTTCTAAAATGATGCAACACAAAATAAACACAAATTAAAAGCCTAAATGCTTTATTAAAGTTCAAAACACCAAATAATATAAAAATAGGATAAGGTAGCACCAATTAGGACTATGACTGATGTGGCATTTATATGGCACCATCTCTTTGATGATGTGGTGGTGACATGGATTATGCTTGATGTAGCACTAATATGGCTCCACTTCTTTGATGATGTAGCAGTGATGTGGCATCGAATTAGTGATGATGTGGCATAACTCAAATGTTCTTGAATAGTCTCCTCCAAGCTTACTTTCTTATGATTGACCCCCTCAAATTCACATCAATTAGTGTCCAAAGACTAATTGCTCCTCATTTTTCTATGTCCATCATATGCTTAAATTTATTTGTCCTTGTTAAAGTTAATTATATTAGTATGTTTCATTTATCGATTCAAATTAGTTTGAGTCTAAATTATGTCAATTATTGACTTGTTTTTATGACAAATCACATCAATTGTGGCTGTCCATTTATATCTTCATCGATGCTTTGTAATTGTTGTCAGTAAGTTAAAGAGTCAAGTCCATTTTATATTTAATTTGTTAACTATTGTAATTTTATCTTATGTTTTGGATGTGATTTCAAGTTAAATTAAAAAAATAGAAAAGTAGTATTGTGATAAAAAGCAAAGAGTCAAAAAGAAGAAAAAATATTAATTGATCTTGAAAAATTACAAAAGAATAAAAAAATGAAAAAAATATAGAAGTGAATAAAAAAATATGATTCAAAAGTGAATTAAAGTAAAAAAAAATTATTGTTAAAAAAAGAGTAGATTGAAGTGTTAAAAAAATAGAAGGAATTGTTGCTACTCATTGATTGCTCATAGAAAATATAATTAACACTATTCATTGACTTTTTAAGTCATTTAAAAAATTTGTATTTTATGTCATTCTCCATTGTTTTTTAGTCTTAATGTTCAAGTCTTTTAGTTTTAATCCTTGATTTAAGTCATGCGAGCGTGTCCTTTTTTTTGTCAATTTAGTCTTTTTTTTAGTTCATTTTATTTTAATCTTTAAGTTTTGAGTCCATCTTGATCACAAAGTTCTCGAGTCTTTGTATATTAAGTCTTGCTTTTTTTTTCTTTAATTGTTTGGTTTTTAATGTTGAGTCCTAGTTAGTACCCTTCCTTTAAGGTTTTCCTACTAAGTTTTAACTAGTTTCCCTTTTTGAATTTCCATTTACTATTTTTCTAGTTATCTTGTTTGATTCCTTAAATTGTGTGAACATTGATTGGTGATATTGATTGTTACAATTGTTAAATCTTATTGATTAAGACTTACTAGTTCCAAATGAACCATGAGAAGGAAAAAGTAAAAAGCAGAAAAAGATAGAAGTATGAAAGATTATTTGAAGGTAAAAGCTTCAATTAGAGTATAAATATGAATATGAGTGTCTCTAACTTAAATGAAAAATGTGCTCTTATGAGGTCCATTGTTTTATCTAAATCTTTCTTGTAGGCATATCTTTTACTCTTTATTTAGTTGCAAAGAAAATATAAAGGGAAGAAATTAGGTAGGAGAAATTTAAGTAAAAATTCTAGTTTCCTTCTATTTGGAAGCAAAAAGAAAATGGGAATGATAGAAAATTGAGTGGAAACTTTTTGGAGGCCTTACTTAAATTTTTTATTCCCCCATTAGAGAAGAAATTAGGAGAAAAGCAAATGTTTTGGCCTATTTCCCATGTATGCTTTCATCTTCAAACTTCACCTCTCTTGTATATCTCTTCTAACCTCCGATCGCCTATTCCCATTTGTGCACAACTCTTTCGCTAAGTATTTTTTTCCTTCTTTTTCTCTATCAAATTTGTAAATGTGTTTATGTTTTTTTATTACCATGATAGCAGCTTCCATTAGTTTGTGTTCTTTCTGAGATAGTTGTCGAAGAGCTTATCCATCGTTAATACTATAACTACGTAATCGATAACATCCTAGGTGCCAATCTATTGCATTGGCTATTATTGGGAGATAATATGTTGTGAAAGCCCTGTACATCCATAGCAATGAGTTTGGTGGCCCTCTAGCCAAGTCGTATAGATCCAACCCAAATTCTGGTTGCGACTTAGTTTGGAGACACACCAGATTCAATTCTTTTTTTTTAAACTACAAATTGATTTTTTTTTCAATTAGAAAAACATTTTTTCTTTTACTTTCAAATTATAGAACTTTTTTTCTTAATTTTCATAATCAATTTTTTTTCACATTTCATAACTTTTTTATTTTCAATTTATAGAAACTTTTATTTTCAAATCACATAACCATTTTTTTTAAAATTTCAAATTACAAAACCTCTTTTCTAATAAAATTTTTCCCTGACCCACATTCAAAAAATTCTTCTTCTCCTTGTGTTGTAATTAAAATTTATATGATATTATATAATATAGTAAATTTGTATTTAATCTATATGAATTAAGTAATTTAAAAGTCCATATTTAATCTACATGAATTAGGTTTTTTAATTTTTTATTGTCATATTTTTAAAATGCTAGTTTGTTTACCTTTGTAATTTTACTTCCTTATTGCAGATTGGTTTATGAGAAGAAAGAATAATTTTTTGTTCTTAGAGTGAAATTCTTAAGAGCAAGACTTGATCATTAAGTTGCAAAGTATTTAACTCTACATTATTATTGTATTATACTTTATTGAAAAAAATCTTGTTGTTTTGTATGTTGTGTATATCATTAAAATAATCATTGTTCAATTATTAATGAAAGGTTCTATTTAATAATGGTTTTACTATTTTCTTAACCAAAATTTCTTAACAAGTAGATGATAATATGAATCTTTGAAATAACTATGTCATAATTATGTTAGAGAGTAATTCTTATTTAAATATAATAATGATAATGGGTTTGTTGATTAGCAAGTTTGTGAATAGTATAGAGCTCGTAAAATTCCCCTTTATGTTAAAAATGATAATTTTCTTACTGTTTATAATTTTTTTAAAAAGCCAACTAGATCATATTAAGATGACTCTTCTCTGTTTACCATAAGATTGATAATGGAAAATGAAAAAGAAGATATATTTGGAATGCAATTTGAATTAAAATATTTGATTAATGTTAACATGTTAGAAAAAAGGGAAATACGTTGGTGAATGTGCATTGTGTAACTTATATGCTTCATTATGCATGCGATGCATTTGTTGACTTTGCAAGCAACATTTATTTGTGCATCTAGTGATGGTGAAGTTTCCAAAAAAGATCAAATGTGACAACAACTAATGCAAAATTCATTAAAAATTGATAAATATCAAATGTGATACATATGAGTCCTTATACTTTCCTTCACTTATGCGATAAATTGAAAAAAGCTAGTAAGGTGAGGGATTTTGCATATACTATAGTAGAAGAGTACTTAGCTAAATTTTTGCATATTTTAGCACATAATATAAAAAAACTTATGTCCTTCTTCTTTCGCCTATTAGAGGAAACAATTAGTCATTATTTCTGCAATATTTTATGACCATTATTTCACTAAAGGATGGGTATCTTGTGCAATCTTCTAGATTAGATGTTCTTCCATAAATATTTAATAGTAGAAGATTCTATCCTTATTTCAAGGTAAAATAACAGTGCATATGTAATTCAAATAATCAAATTTAAAATAATTAAAATATAAGATTATGTCTGAGTTACAAATAGGATACATATATAGGTGAAAGTACCAATACAGGAAAAGCTTGAAGCATAAAAGTGGAAAGAAACCTAATATATAACTATGATAAACTATTGGATCTTTTTGCTAAGGATAAAGCAATTGGTGCTCATGTTGAAAGTGCAAAAGATAGTCTAACAATGGGAAAGGGAAAACATTGACTTGACTAATTATTTTGATGTTATATTTGATTTTGATTTTCATTGGGGAAATGAAGGCATAAATTTTGTAGGTAATATGGATGCACATAGTCCTATATGTGGCAATTCTAATCAATCTCATGGAAATTAATCCTAAGGAACATCATCTTCAAAAGGCAACAAACACAAAGTAGAAATGATTGATTTAGTTCAAAATGGATATGAAAAAATGAATCTAGAAATTAACAACTTAAGAGAAGTTATGCAAGAAGGAATTGTATTACCTAGCAAATAAGTTGAAATAGCTAAAAGAGGCTTTGTAATTATTGAAAGAAGCAGACCTCAACATTACAATCCTGCATATATATAGAATAAGTTAAACAATAGAAGAGTGATGTAAAATTCTAATTTCAATGCTATTATTTCTTGTGTGAAAATGAGAATGTCAAAAATTATTTTTTTGGTGTGCTACAAGATATGTGTTGAAATGTCCTATATCACTTTATGAAGGATGCAAACATCATTTGAAAAGCATTTAGAAATGTTATGGGACTTTCCAAGGATGTGTGTCACTAATCTATATGGATTTTACATGATTATGGTAGTTAATAAGATACATGTAAAATAAATAATGTGGATGATGTGCTTCATTTATATTTTGTTAGATAATATGTCTTTCCTCACCAATGTATGCTAAGATAGGAGTTGTGACTTAATATTATGTGAGGTTTAATATTCAATTTTTACATGTTATGTGTGGATGCTTGTGACTTTATCTCTACATGAATACTTCAAATGGGAATTAAAAATTGGAAAGGCTTGGTCTTAAGTGAACAACCTAACTATGTTGTACAGAGTTGTTGCAATCTTTTTTAGTTTTTCATATATACTTGCAATTGAAAGAAAATTTGACATAGGAACTTGATCAAATATTCTATGAAAATAGGATTAAAATACGGGATAAAATACATAAAACTTCTATATTAACTTTTTAATTTGATAAATTAATGGTAGTGTTTATGTAATTATTTAATAAAATTTATAAAAATTATGATTAATTATTGTAATTTAAATAATTAATTATTATTTTTTGGAAATATTCAATTACATTTCTAAAAATTACCAATAATTACTTATATATAATAATTTTCATTTAATGAGTTTGATAAATTAATAGTATAAATATTTTTATATTATTAGTAAATAAAAAAATAGCACCTCATTAAGAACTAAATATTACTTGAAAATTTTTAATGACGAGAACAGAGTTTTAATAATTATTTAATAATATAATATCATATAGGGGGTGACACTATAGAATTAATTATACTGATAATCGACTAACCATATTTTATGTACTGAGGGCATTGTGGCTATTTTATTTTACTAAGTTTTCTTTCTTCCTAATTTTTTATTCATCTAAACAAAAGAAAACAACTTCTTTCCCATTTTCTTTTCAACCAAACACAAGAAAAAAAATATCTTCTCTCTTCCTTTTTTTTTCTCTCATTTTCTTTCTTCTCCTATTTCTCCTATAACTAAAAAATGCTTTAAGGATAATAGGAGATAATGGTGATATAAAGGAAAGAGAAAATGATAAGCAAAGAAAAGATCATATAGATTCTTATCTTAATAATATCAAAAAGAAGATTCCATCATTTCAAAGAAGGAATGAGCCAGAAGTCTACTTAGAATGGTAAATGAAGATAAAACTAATTTTTAATTTTCATCACTATTTTGAAGAAAAGAAAGTAAGGCTTGTCACTTTTGAGTTCATTAATTAGGCTAATTCTTAGTGTGATCAACTTATTACAAATCTTTCAGAAAAATTATGGAAGTCCTATTAGAATTTGGGATAATTTCATGAGGAAAAGATTCATTTCCAGCCACTATTATAATGAATTATAGAGAAGTTTGCAAAGCCTTACTTAAGGATAAAAAATGTTGAAGACTACCGTAAAGAGATGAAAAATACTTTAAGAAGAGCCAATATGAAGGAAGATTAAGAAACTATAAGGGTTAAATTTCTTCATAAGCTAAATAATGACATTGCTAAGATAGTAAAGCTACAATGTTATGTGGAGTTAAGGGACATGGTATATATGGCTAAGAGGTTGAAAGGTTACTTAAAAAGGAGCATTCTTCTAGATATAACAATAATTTTAATTCTTCATAAGAGCCTTGGGAGAAGAAAGTTAAGAAGAAATATGACAAGATAAATGACAAATGTAAAGATAAGCCTACAAATGGTTCCAATAGCCAAAGATCAATGCCTCATATAGAAGAAAAGAGTAAAGGAAAAGTTAATAAATATAAAAAATATACTCATGATAGGTGCTTTAAGTGATTGGAAAATGTCATCATATTATTGATTATCCAATAAAAAAAGCTTTGAAAATTCAAAAAGTTATGGGAGATCAAGTTAAAGAAGAAAGTGAAAAGTAAAAGGAGAATTTCTTCCATGCAAGGTATAAGGTAAATGAAAGGTTTGCATTATCATTATTGATAGTACTAGTTATACAAATGTTGCTAGTACTTATATGGTAGGGAAATTAAAATTGCCGACATTGAAACACCTTATCCTATACAAGTTGCAATGGTTGAATGATAGTAGTGAAAAGGTAACAAAGTAAGTATTGGTTTTATTTTCTATTGGTAAATACAAAATGAGGTGGTCTATGATGTTGCATTTATGAATGCTTATTATTTATTACTTAGAAAATCATGACAATTTGATAAAAAAATGTGACACATAATGGAGTACTTAACAAATATAACTTTAAAATGAATAAGAGAAAAATAACTCTCACCCCTTTGTCACCATAACAAGTGTACAAGGATTAATTGATAATGCTAAAGAGAAGAGAAGAAGAAGAAAAGAAAAAGAGAAAGGAAGAAGAGAAAATAAAGGAGAAAAAAGTAAACAAGAGTGAGAATTATGAAAAGAAGTAGAGTACTTGTAAAGAAAAAGAGAGAAAATTAGAGTTGAGTGAAAAGAATAAGAACTTTAATAAAACAAAGAGTTGTTGTGGAGAAAAAAAAGAAAGAAATAGAGATGAGAGAAAAGCCACAACAAGGAATAGAAAAATTGAATATGTTGAAAAAACAAGTGTTTTGAGGAATACTTTTTGTGTTTTTAGGCTAATTGTCTTATATAAGGAAACATATGAAATACTAACAAAGTTAAATTTGTTTTGCCAAATGATTTTAATTTTGTTTTATAAAAATTTCAATAGGTGCTTCTAAAATAATTTTCAAGAGAATTACCACTTTTTGGAGAGAAAGAACATCAAGGAAAGTAAAGTAAAAATATAGTAAGGATTGATGGATTGGTTCGAAGGTATACTCTTAACCTTGCTTTGCATAATTAGTTATTGGGTTTTAAATATAATAAAGATACTTTGCATGTAAAATATTTAGGTTTTGGGTGTATTGAAAATTTGTATGTATTCACTATCCCTTCACTTAACTTTGATATTCCTTTACATACTGATTTGGTTTCTAATGTTGATATTTGTAAAGAAATGGTCTTTGGAAACATTTTTAGGCGTGATAACTTTTTGTTTAGTGGAAATAAATCATGTGTGCCTAAAATTTTTCTATATAACTTTCTTATTATAAAAGCTTATGATAGTAAATTGATACAACATTTTAGTACTAGAAAATCTCTTAAGGATTTGCTTAAAAATTTGCCTAGTTTTTATGTGTTTTCTAAAAGTTCTTTAATGGGAAAAAGTGATTTGACAAAAACATTTTGACATTAAGGAAATTGTAGAAAATATGCTTAGTGAATGGCATGATCCTTATATGTTTTCTAAAATTAACATCCATTTTACATAAGAAATGAAATACACAGAAAAATATTTTTAAAATAAAGCATGGGTTTTATGAATGGATAGTTTTGATACTTGGTTTTTCAAATGCACTAACTACTTCCATGAACCTAATGAATCATGTTTTGCATGCTTTCAATAATAAATTTGTTATTGTTTGCTTCTATTGTTTTCATGAGCTTAAAAAATGGATCTTCTTGTTGTTTAAGAATTTAAGGACTTCAAAAGATTGCTTGCCATATCTTGTTAATATTCATGTGCATAGCAAAAGTGTAGATAAGCATGTCTATCCTTTGAAATATGTGCTATAAGTTTTGAGAAATGAAAAGTGGAGTGCTAATTTTGAGACATGTTCTCTTTGCATAGAAAGAATTGTATTCTTAAGTACTAATATATGTGGCTTAAGCATGATATGTGCTTTTATTGATAAGCCTACTATTATTGTTAAGTTTATCTTCTTTCATGAAATTGTTAATTCTTGACCTTGATATTTAGTTTTGGTTACACATAAGAGAATAAAGGTTCTAAAGCAAGTCAAAGCTGCATCTAATAGGATATGAACCATTCCAAAGTGCTAGCAAAAATCCATGGTATTGCTTCCAAGTTGAATTTTAATGGTGAGTATAGCATGAATGCTTCTTTTAATGTTTCTAATATTTCTCCTTTTGATGTAGGTTTTGAAGATTAAAGGACAAATCCTTTAAAGAGATAGGAAATGATGGAAGCATGGTCAAGGATCACAAAAACCATACAATTAGCCCATGGCCCAATAATTTAATGTTATATTCTATTTTTAGCCTTTTATGACATTTTGGGCTTATTTTGTGTTATTTTATGTATTAGGTTATTTTAAAGCATTTTGGGCTTTAATTTAGGTTAAATATATCTTGGCCGATTTACTTTAAATATTTACAAGGTTACTCTATGTCATTTAAAAGCTTTTTTATTAGATTTAGGTTAGAGTTTAGTTTTTTACCTATTTGAACCCATTTGAGCTCATTTCTCTTAGGGTTTTTTAATAAGTTATATAAGAAGGCTTGTTTCTTATGAAGACAATTAAGATTTGATACTTTGAGTGGACGACTATGGTTGCCTTTTCTTGTGAAATTATAATTCTCTCTTTGATTCTTGAATGAACTTCTAGAGTTATTAAAAGGATTCAGCCTTTATAGTGTCAATCTTTACTTATCAAAGGAAATTCTTCCTTTGTGGCTTTTTTTTCATCACTTATCACTTCTTATTCTTCCTTTTTCGGAGCTTGGCATGACTATCATTTTGTTTTCATTTGATTTACTAAATTTTGAAATGATTCATCATATATTCTTATCATTTCCTCTCCATATCTATTATAACTTTCTTTCTAAAAAATGATACCAATGTGTTTTCCTAGTAGTTCAATGATTAAAAATTTTACCAAAGGTTTTATAATCTTTTTTGTTCTTTCTTAGAAAGTTTCAGAATTGGGATCATAGTTGTGTTATTGATAACCTCATCCACCACTTGTACTCCTTTAGAACTATTATCATCCATCTTATTATCGCATTTATCTACATATGTATAAAAATCATCATCTAAATCTTCCATGTTCTAATCACTAAATTCTTCTTCGATTTTATCCTCCCCAGTTATCATCATCCTATAAGATATAGTTTGAGGATCCTTAGAAGTTTCTAGATAAGGGCTTTCAATAACATTACCATAAGTCCTTAATCTTATGGATTCCCTTACAAACTCCATTTGTCCCTTTTTTACTTTCTCTGTGCTTCTTCTAAGAAGATAAGCCTTCTTTTTGGAAGACTTTTAAGCAAAAGTAGCCATAGAATTACACAACTCCTTTTATTTTAATGATATTTTACTACACAAATAACAAAATAATTAAAATAATCTTTTTTCAAATAAATTTTTTAAAATTATAATAAAATTATAAATAAAATTTTAATATTTTATGATAAAAATTTTAAACTATTAGTTAAATTCAAAGCCTACTTTAAGAACTAAATTTAAATTTTAATAAATGTAACATGTATATTTATGCTGCGATTAGTATGATAATATAGAATGGACATTTTATAATTATATCTAGTAAGATTAGAAATGCAATAGATATTTCATTCTATTTTTATTTAGAACATTAAAATCATATAGAAATGAAATGGAGAAATAGTAGTTAATAATAATAATATCCTTATCATAAAAGTAATACATATCTTATTAAATAATTTAATATAATAAAAATCAACAATAGAATTAAGAGGGCTTAGTTGGCCCCATGCCCCAAGCTCCATGCTCTTTCTTATATATCTCTTTTATTATACACTCTAGCCTCCTTTGAATAAGAATGAAAGGAAGGGAATTAAATAACTTATTCATTGTTTGAGAGTTATAACAAATGAGGAAAATAGAATAGGGTAATATAATTTCTCCAAAACCTTCCAACATACTTAAATTCTAGTGTTTTTGTTCTCCTCCAATTTAAAGGCTTTTAGAAGATTTTCTAAATATTTATATAAAAGAAGGAAAAGTAATGACTTAACGATTCATTCTCCTCATTTCCCTCCCCCTCCATTCTTTTTATCCTCTTTTCATTTCCTTCTTGACTTCTAAACTTAACATTAGTGATCAATTTTTTTGAGTGGATAAAATGGTAGTTGAGTATGGTAACCATTCCAGATATTAGAGTATTAAGAGACCTTTTTCCTTATAACAAGGGGTTTCAAGAATCCAACTCCATTCAAAACTAGAAGTTTTAAGGTTGTGTAACACATTTTTAAGGCTAAACCTATCACGCTAAGGCTAAAAGTGTAATTATTGATACCTAAAGCACTTATCCCATGTAATAAGTGTTGGAATAAAATGTTACTTAAATCTATGATTAAGGAAGGTAATTAGAAGAAAAGGTTAACCTATTTAAAAATAATTGTGGCTTTTTTTATTCTACCCTCATATTTTGTTCTATTTTCATATCTAATAATGGCTTTGTTACGCCCGTAAGAATTTTAAATTTTCTTTATTCAAGTATTTGACTACTTATTTATTGAACAAATTGTTTTGTTCAAATGATATAACTTAGGTCCTAGAAGCTTAGGAAAGCAAGAAGAGTATATTGCTAGAAAGATTAAAATGAGGAACAATTTAAATTAATGAGTAAGTTAGAAGAATTTTGATAACAGAAAAACTTAAAGTAAGGAATAATTTAAATTAATGAGTAGAAAAACTTAATGAAATATTAAGACTTAATGATGATTTAAAGTGGGAAGGATTTATAAGGTATTTATTGTATTGTGAATAAGGCAAATAAGAATGGATAATCGATAAAGAGAATTTTCAAACTTTTATTTTCCCAAAATATCCTTAAGCCTTTACCCTCAATTTCTTTTAAAGTACACATGCCCATTTCATTTCTTCATTTCTACTTATCATCTTCAACCCCATCAAGCAAAAGCCTTAGAACTCACAAGAAGAATTCCTTAAATTTCATCTCTTCAAGGTAAACAACCCTTCAATCAACAATCTATTATGAATTAACTTCTCTTATTCATCTATACTTCTTTTTACATTTGAGTTTTTAAGTTAGTTTTGTTAGGAGAAGCTAAGAAATAGATCCAAACCTATAAATCCTTATTTATTTAGTGTATATAGTCTCCATTCATCTTATTCCACACCTTAAGCCTTTTACTTAAGCCTTATAAGTAGTATTCTACCTAAATTCCAATTTAAATTCATTATATTATTTAAGATTTGGAATTTATAGTTTGTTTAATGATTATATATTAAAAGTGGTTTTATACCTCAAAGTGGATGATAAATTAATAGGTTTTGTTATTGGAAAGTGGCATCTAGTGTTTTGGAAGGATTGAATGTGGTTTGATGTGATATAAATGTGATTTAAAGGTTATTAATAATGAATAAACAATATTTTCAAAAAAATATATATAGATCACACTTGATAATTGACTATGCATATTTAAGCTGTTCTTTGGGCTACCATAATTAACTAGACAAACTAGAATTACCTACTTGATAGTGGTAGTTAACTATATAATTAACTATAAGTGCCCAAATTCATCTGTAAATACCTAAAATGGAGTATATAATTAACTACTACTCTATTTCTTTATAGTAATACAAGGTGTTAGACTTTCTTAAACATGTAAGATAAGAATAAATGATCTTTAATACAAACAATGAAGGATAGTATAAGTGAGAAGTCAAGTAATATGCTTTTAAAATAATCAAATCATGTAAATTTTGGTATTGTGATCCCACATGACTTAAAACAGTTAGTTTCTTTGATTATTTTTTAAAGAGATTAGACCGTGTAAGGTTTTAATTATGTGTGTGTGTGTGTGTGTCTGCAAACATGATTTCATTATGATTTTGATGCCATGAGCACGAGTTTAATTTGATTATTGAGTTATCTAATTGTGATATGAATTGTGACATGGACGAGAATAATGAGTTGGGGGTGATCAATACTACAATGTATCATTCTGCACTGGATTCATATGCTTATTTGTAAAGAGATAATAATAACCTTGGAGGAACAAGGTTGGGATCATGAGAGTCACAACGAGGATATTTGTTTGATATTTATGTTTTGTTTACAATTGCTACCTTATTCTTTAGTATTCTTATTCTTATTCTATGTTAATATGTGATACCCTTATGGGTGGATAGTCATATGAATAAGTGAATAGAGATTACACTGTTGGTAATGTTCTACACCTAAAGACCTCATCCTTTAGAGATGTACATGGAATCCTAAATGTTCCTTATTATATTTACTTATTATTTATACTTTTGCTTTTAAGCTATTTGTTTAGGTAGAATATTTCTCAATACATCCCATACTTACTTTCAATTGGGTTAACTTATTAGATGCTCAATAGGATCAATAGCCTCCTTAACCATAATAAGTACGATGCTTCCTTTAAAGGTTCTTTATCCATTTTTCGGCAAATTTGGTAGCAAATGTGATGGTACTCTTGTAAATTTGAACCACTCAAATTAAGTAAAATTAGTTGTCCCAGTTTCTTTTGTTTAATATAGGGGTTAAGCACTTCGATTTGTATTAAGTAGTTAGGAAAACTTATGCCTATGCACTATAAGGCTTATAATTGACCTAACTATTCTTTAGATTACACTTCAAACTACAATGAATATTTTTGAAAAGTAATATAGGTTGATTTCCCCAATGATTGAGCATATATATATTGTGAATTACTTCCTTATTATGATAACTAAATAGTGTGGAGAAAGCTAATAAGATTATTTAAAGAATAATCCTATATCAATCATGTCCATAATGGATCATAATAAGCTTAAAGAGGATTTTCATTAAGGATGTTTATATTTAGCCAACATTATGAATTGCGAGCCATCTATATAATATAATAGGCTACAAAATACAATCAATAACCAAGCAACCAATATATATAGTTCAAAAATGGGATATTTCTATTAAAATTTATAAATAACAAACCATTTTTTTAATATTTTAGTTTAGAAAATACAATCAATAACTAAGTAACCAATATATTTAGTTAAAAAATAAGCAATGTGCATGTCACACCCCTTAATAATTTAAAATATTTTGTGTGAGAATAATAAATCATTATAAAGATATATGAGATACAGTCTTATGAGGAAAAATAATTAATTATTTTAATAAAATTTGAAATAAGAATTTCATATGGAATAGATGAGAATAAGGGATTAAAGTAAAATGTTCAAAAGCCAAGTGTATTTATGGTTAAGTATATAGGTATGGATTAGATTTAAGGCATATTTTCTAGTTTTTGCCCCTGGTCACATATCCTTTTAAATTCCCTTAATTTAAGCCATCACTCTTTATTTCCTTTAAAACATACTCAACCTCTAAAGTTAAATATATGAGTGTAGATAAGACTTAGGGCATATTTCTAATTTTGCCTCTGGTCACATATCCCTTTAAATTCCTAAATTTTCTAACATCTTTCTTTATTTCCCTTAAAACATACTTAACTTACATCCTCTTTTCTTTTTCTTCTCTCTATCTTCCTCTCAACTAAGAAAGGACTTTAATCTCCATTCAATCATTTACAATCCTTAATCCAAACAAAGTAAGCCTTCCTAAACTTCTATTCTTGTGAAATTTCTTCTTTATTTTCTTAACTTTGTGAGGATTAGGAACCTTAGTTCAAAAAAAAGGTTTTGGAGCCCTAACTTTATGAATGATTATGGAAAAACAAACCATAACTTTATCTTCTTGTCATGTACACCATATAAGATGAGCAAGTATTCTAACTAGATTTGAGTGGTTCATACATGTTTGAGTTGCTTAAAGTTAGGTTTCCATTTTTATATAAATCTTGAGAGATAGTGCAATTTGGGTGTTTTTTATTTGATTTTCTTAATGAATGTTATGTATATAATGATATAACTACAATACATAATAGTTTGATTATGCATAGTGGCTTATGGTATGAGATCTTGTGAAGAGATCTCAAATGAACAACTTCATGTGAAAAATTTTGCAAGTATTTATGCTGTAATAAATTACATAATCAACTATGCTTTGAGACAAGCTTTTTGGGTAGGCATAATTGATTACATTTTTTATTACATTCCTTTGGTTTTGTTTTCCAGACCCCTATAGTTGATTACATAATTGATTATGCTTTGTAGAGGCCATTTAGGATTGCATAATCATTATATAATTGATTATTACCCTAGTATGTTTTCTAAAATTAACCAATTTTAATGTGTTATGGTTTGTAATTGGTCTTTTAATGATAATCGAAAATTATTGTACACTAAATGATGATGAATGGGAAATATGAGGCCATGTAAAAAAGCATGATGTCTTTATGAATTCTAAAGCATATTATGAATTATTTCTATATAACAATTGATATTGAATTATGTTGTTATTTATGAAAATTGAGATAGGGGTGGATTGATATCATTTGTGAATTATACACCAAATCCAATAATAACTTATGAGAGATAAGGATGACTTGAAGGGACAAGGTTGGGCTTGTGAAGAATAAAGATGGATGGAAGTTACAAAAAGATTTACTTGCTTTCCATTTTAATTGCTCTTGAATTATTATTGAATTGATATCCTTGAATTAAATGAGTTATAATATGTTGCTGTCATTATATATATGAGAATATTATTTAAATCTTACCATCAAATCATGAAATTTTAGATATGAATGTAATAGCCTAATGATTTAATTGCCTCGGTGTGTGAAATGAAGTGAAAAAAGAGTTATAATTATGATTGGATCTTTATATTGTGTGTATCTATATTTACCTCCTTAAAAGATAAAATATTTCTTAGAATACCTTTTTTTTCTCCCTTAGCAAAGGTATAAGAGCTCATTAACTCCTTTGAATGAAACTCATATGTTATATATAAAAGAATTAATTGTAAAACTTATGTTACATTATAATTAAGTTATAATTACTTTTCAATACCATTGTTTGGTCATTAAGTTTCCAAGAAAACTTTTTCTCTCTCTTTCTTTTCTTTTCTTTACTATAGGGAATTTTCTCCTTAGGCGCTCAATTGCTATCTGTTGGGATAGAAATAGGCCTATTTATCTATATTATGCTACAGGACAATTTGAGTAGATAATTATGCATACAATTTAATGCATGATGAGTTTATATTCGTATATATTTGCTTTTTATGTCACTTATACAAGTTTGAAAGTAGAATATTATAAGTGTTTCAAATTTACATTATTCACATAGGTAAGGCTAATAAGTGGTTACTTATAGCAACTCCTTACTTTGGTTATATGTTGTATCTGAAAATTAGGGTTAAGATTTTCTTTTTTTGTACTTGTCACTAACTTTATTACATTTCTTCTCAAGATAAATTATTACCAAGTTATTTTTTGTGATAGCCAAAGTACTCCTTATATGCAAGCATCCTTTTCTATACTAATGACTACCAAAAAACATTAGATAACAATGAAGCAAGTAATCATAAGTAAGACTTCATATAAATTATCCTAGAATTTTATATGTCTTGAATCTTTTCTTTCCATTTTCATGTGTTGTTAAGTGTACTTTTGTTACTATGGTACTTTCGTTTTCTCCATGTCTTTTTGAACAACATTTTTTTCTTTCTTATATGTTTGTTTTTACATTTATAAGTATTATAAGACTTGATAGCTTTTATTGCTAAGCATAAGGCATAGGTTACCTTATGTATTTCCATATCATCCATAATTTTAACAAGAAGATGACATATTTTTTTTTGTTTTATAGATAATGTGATCATCGATCACACTTACTACATAGCCATATACCATGCATTTCTATTTCATAATGATATGTATACATTATATATCCTAATTTCAATTCTTTAACATACAATGCTTCAACATATATAGCTATATCTTGATTGTACATGCCTTATGTTATAATTGCATGTCAAGCACTTACTTTATTGCATGTACTCATTCCCATATCTTAAGGATATATTATGCACATTTTTCCATGTATAGTCACATTCACATCTTAAATGCATTAAATGCATATCATGCACACACTTTAATGTATATAGTTATGTATGAGGTATAAAAGTACATTAATGTAAACAATTTAATCAAGTAAACATATATCCATAAGTCACTTGCAATATGCTTTATGGATACCAATTTTTTCTTATATCTTCAATCCAGCCTTATCTATCTCACCCCACTATCTTCCTCCAATCTAGTTTTATCCATCTCACTATTAAATTATATAATGTATGCTCCCTACTCCCATAGGGAATCACAATATCATATATGTTAGCTTATCTTGCACAATTTTGCCATCTTAAATGGCTCACATTTCATGTCATATAAGGCCTTTTTGAAATTTCACATTTCTCATGGTATTTCACATATTTCACAATAGGTATCATAAATGGCTAAACTTTCACAATTCACACGTATTTCATAAGGGATATCATAAGTGACCAATATTTCACAACATTTATCCATGATTCATGATGAATATTATAAGTGGCCACGATTCAATATTTCACACATATTCCATAATAAATACCATAAGTGATCCAAATGTCATAATTTCACACATAAATGGCTGAGATTCATAACATCACTTATATTTCATAATTTCAACCTAGATCTATAATCAGTACATAATAAACATTCCTATTCACAAATTAATAATTTATATTTTTGTAATTTATAATTATAATCAATGCTTCACATTCACAACTTAAAACCACACTATTCATCCTACTTATATATTCCCAACATGCACACACATGTGTAAGTGTATCCATTTTTCAATTCTAATTTATTTTGACAACTTAATCATTAATACTCCACAATTACTACTAGTAGTATTTATGTTCACAATAAATCATACTTTTATTTTATGTTTGTATTTATAATTTATATTCAACATATACTTATCTGTATACATAATTTTATGTCCACATATTTATTTCACTTCCACCCTTTATATATATACATATATATAATTTATAATAAAACTATACAATTTTATCATCAAAATTATTTACCACAATTATCACAACTTTATAATTTACATCTCATTATTGTCATCATCATCATCATCATCATTATATCTTGTAATACAAATATCATCTCTAAGTAAGACAAAGGATGCCAAAATTCCTTTGCTAAAAATTTCTTCTTCTCCATCTTCTTTTTATCATTTTTACCACATCACCTATGTGCTTAAATGTACCTATTATAGCTTTTTTAATACATCAAACCCACATAAAATGTATGTGCTTATTTTCCTAAAACCTATTTAAATTTAATCTATTAACTTCTTAATAATTAATGCCCAATACCCCTCCTTACTCCTTGTGGCCAATCCATACCTATACAAGGCTTAAATTCTTGTGTCATGACCTAAATCCAATAGTAACTAGCATGGATCCTAGTATCGTTTTTCACAAACCTTAACACATTTCACTCTTTTTATTTAACAAAAGTTTCTAAATTTCTAGGGGGACTTGAAATTTACTTTAAATTTTTGTAAAAAAATGGATAGAGTCTTTCTATTTTTTGGACACTTCTCAAGGGCTACACACCTCAAAATACAACACTTATATATATATAGATATGACAATATCAAACATACATATAATACCATACAAATTCAAAATTATACATAAATGAATAATTTAGCATATCTAACACTAAATCAATAACATTTTTATCTTGAATTCCGATCCTAATTCAAAATAATCCCCAATTGTCAAATCTTCAAATCAAGCGATCTTGGTCTCTTTATAGATTTAACAAGGCTCGAAAGCACTCTTTATTACCTAAAAACATTGAAATAAAGCAAAATGAGTTCTAAGAACTCAATAAGTATATACCTACCACTACCTTGTAGGAGATTAATCTTATGATATATTAGTTATGTACTAATTTAGAAAATATTAACAAACCCATTTTTTGGATTTCTGAAATATAAACAACCTCATATTGGAGTTCCACCTTTATACAACTTAAATTCCATATCTTGCATCAGAAAATATAATAATCTCAACTAATACCACTCACTACCTATTCCGCACAAATAGCCTTTAAGGCTTAATCATAATTAACTCAAGTTCTCACAATCATATCAATAGTAATAATCAATCACAAACAAGTTCCAATATTTCATCACATCACACATCCATTTATAGTAAGCATACATATAGTTGCTTTTAGCTATTTTTTTGTTTCAAGTCAAATTTTACATTTTTCTTAACTGAACGCCGAGAGTTTCCTATCCAGCTCTCAGAATAATTTTATATCCTTCATAATTATTTGTTTAAAATTTTTCATTTGATTCTTAGAGCATCGCTCCATTATAGCTTCAATTTCCAATGTCACTGCTCTATTATGAATCACACTTTCCAATATCATCCATAGTAGATTTCATAAATAATATAAATATGAGAATTTAACTCTCATATCACAATAGTTTATAAAACTTCAATACGAAGTAGCTAATTCATCACTTGATAGTATGAAGCACATAGCAATATAGGCATTACTATACAAATATCATTGAATTCAATCACAATCCATCAATAGTTATCACCACTATTACGCTTTCACTATGCACTTTAATTAATTACCATTCCTTCAAATAGTTATTTGTTCTTATACTATGAAAATGAATTTATGCATAAGTGCAAATATATATGCATGAATATAAAATTCAAACTATTAATAAAAAGATACATTTCATAATATTTAAATCATCTTTTATTAAGATAAAAATCTGTGATAAGATATATACTCACTTGATAACGCTAACCTAAACTTGGAAGTTTCGATGAATCCATAATAATCTTTTCATATTTTTCTCCTAATATCACCATTTAGAAAGATAAATTATAATCACATGAACACTAATTATTTTCTTTTCTCATATTACAAATCCATAATCCGATTATAATAGTATTTTGTATTACTTGTTTCTTATATTTCCCAATATTAACTAGTAATCCAAGTAATTCACTGAATTATCCTAAATCCTCACTTTCTTTATTTTCTTTTAAACTTTTCATCAAAATATCAAAAAAAAATTTATATAATGGCTTTTCCAAATCAAAGTACAAAACTATTAAAACATTACTATTTACATCGCTATATAAAATTATATACTTATCTCTTTATATCTTTAACTTTCTATAAAGATCCAAAAATCATTTTTATGAATTCTCATCTTAATGATATAATTATATTCTAAATATACTAATCTAATACTTTTGATTATAAAATTCTTATTTAATCAATAATATACTAAGTATCCAAATAATATTATAAAACAAGGTTTTCTTAGATCAATTTAAAATCATGCCAAATAATCGAATCCAACCCTCCGTAGATGTTCTATTTGTAGTATTTTAGTATTATATAGCATAAACTTTATATTTTTTAAAAGATCTTCATATATTTTGGTGGGCATTTAGAGGTTTTCTAGAATAAATTTCCAAATTATTTGAAATCATAGAGTAATGGCTCAGAAATATCATGATACTTTAACTCTCTATAACATAAAAATCCTATTTTTTATTTTTTTCATACATATTATCATGTATCATAAAATACTGAAATGGGTTTTTCTTGGATTTTAGCTTACACACCTAAGAAAAATTACCATCCAAATTCAGAAGTTATTCACCTTGCCATAAAGAGGATGCTAGCAACTCACCAGCGACAGGTCGTTAGAAAATGTAGCAACAAAACTCTAGCGCCCTATTACCTCTAACACCATAGATCGTGTTCTCTTTTACATCTAAGCACCACTATAGTTAGAAAATGGCAAAAATGCTCCCACTAGTGCACAGTGGCTAGATTTCACACATCTAAGGCTTATGGTTTCTCCAGCTCCACTCAATTCACTTGAAGCTCCTCAAGTATGGAGGAGCTATAGTGAAATAATGGAGACCAGCCATGGTGCTAATGACACTAGTGGCAAAGGCAATTAGCATTAGGCCGGACATATGGCAGATCCTGAGCAAAGACATAACGCAAAGGAAGAGAGGAAGAAGAGAGTTACTGAGTAAAGGTCTATGCGTGTAGGAAGAGAGTCAACAGCCAAAAACAAAAATAAAAATAAGCAATAAAGAAGGAAGTTAGTTTTAAGAGAGAGAGAGAGAGAAAGCAAAAAAATAATGCTAGAGAGAGATGGACTAGAAAATAGAATTAAAGGGGAGAGAGGATTTGCTGGTAAAGAAAAAAGGGACCTAATTGTGAAATAGAAAAAATAGGAGAGTTTTTAAAAATTAAAAATAAAATAATAAAGGTGGCAAATTGGTACAATCCCACGTTTCTTGCATTTAATGAGCTTGGCAACAAGTTCAATATAAGCCATCAGAGTTATACTTTATAATACTTCTTCTTTCTAAATCACTTTAAAATTCAATTCAAGTATTTTTAATATTACCTATGATAAATAAAATTTTCATACTCTTATTTTTTTTATAAAATTTACTTTATTTAGAATCTCAATTCAACTAAAATATTTAAACAAGCATCAAATTAATGATGACTTTTTAAAACTAAATCTATTTCAAACTTCCATAATTCTTAAAAAATAATTTATTAAATATAAGAAATTATTTCATTCATTGTAAAAAATATTTTAATCAAATCTTGAATTAACAATAGCCATATAAAATAAATTTAGTTCAAATATTATTATTGATAAAAGAAATTCTAATGTAACATAGTAGCTAAATAAATAAAAGGAATATTTACATGCTTTGAAATTTATAAGGCTTTAGTTATTAATCCAAGATATTACATCTTGTTAGTATTGCTCGAGTTTTAAAACATCACTTTTTCTTAATTCCTCAAATAAATAAATTTTACCCAATCTTTTAAATTTTCATCACGGGTTAATTGAAATATTTACCTTAAAAATCCATCATTTAGTAAAAAAAAATCACATATTCACATTTTTTTCCTTTGAAAACATGTAGATTTGAATTTTGTAGACCTTTATTTAAATCATGCAACCATTGATGTTTCAAGGAAAACTCTATATTTTATTATTGTTATAATTACTATTATTGCCATTATTATTATGAAACTTGAACATATTAAGAATTTTTCCCAAAAATATTTTATTTTAATTTATTTATATAACCCACAAAATACTTTACAATATTCATGCATATTTATTATTTAATATATATATATATGATTTTTATAATTAATATCTTTCCTTCTCATTTCTAAAATGCTGCATACCTATATCATTCCTTATGCCTCATGGACTTTCACACTTATAGTCTTTCTTTATAACTCACAATTTATTTTAGTTCCAAATTTTCTAACACATATACACGTTAAAGATCATAACAAGCTTAGCACTATAAGAATTAGCGAGAACATAATCAATATCGTTCACATAAGCATATAATGTCACTTTAATAATTTAAAGAGATTTTTTACCCATGTAACCTAGGGTTGGTTGAAACATGCAAGCACTTTTTAGAGAATATAATAAACTTAGCACCATGAAAAATTAACAATAATATAGCCATTTCATTTGCACATTCAAACAAATCACTTCAATAATTTTAAAGGTACTTTAATTCATAACTTTTAGGGGTGGTTGAAATATGCCCTTCATATTTTCTTATCCTTTTTCTCTTTCTCATATCACATCTTTTCTTTTTAAGTCATGTATTTCCATATTTAAAAAGGAACACACACACTTTCCCCTAAAAATCAAATCAATTTTATTTCCAATCCAAATAACTACTTTACAAATATCAACATACATAACCATAGTTTGTAAGATTTTACTATGCAAGTTAATTTAAGTTAAGTGCACTTAAAATTAAAATTTCTCATATTTTTCCTTTAGTACTCCAACCACTAAGGCCTTTTTGAAGAGATTTTTATTCTCTTCTCTTCATAAAATTATCTTCTAATTACTTAAGGAAAGTTTAACATATTTTATTAAACATACACATAATTTTATCATAATCTTTTCTTTTTTTTTGTTTATCTTTGATTATCCATTATCACTTACATGCATCTATTAATGGATGAAGTAGAAAACTTTGGAATCAGAGTGTAGGGATAATATTCACCTTCGAATGCTTCCTTTAAATCTAAAGAGCACAAACCTTAAAGAATCATAAGAAAATTTTTAAATCATTATTCTAATCTAATATAAATACTTTCATTAGACATGTTATCTATTGTTAGGTTTAAAACTCTACCATCCCTTCATTTTATTAAAAACATGTAAACACCAAATCCATACTTTTCTTGTACATTAAACCATAAATTTAGACTTGTCCAAAAGGCCCAACACAAAAAAATTATTAGATTTGAGCTTTTTTTATGGCTTAAATATTTATTGGACTTTTTTCTTATTGTTCGATTAATATCTAAGTCAACCACAAGCTATAATAATAGGAAATAGGTTAGCTTGACTCGTTTTAATTATATAAATTTAATTTTTATAATATAATTATATATTATAAAAATAGTTATATCTAAATATTTTTAATGCAAAAATATTTAATTTGATATAAATAAATATTTTATATGTTTAAATATTCTATTATTTATTTAAATGTGTATTTTTATATAAAAATTATTTTTTACTTAAAATAATAATAAAAATAAAAATAATCAAAATTTTAAGCTAGGCCTTAGGCTAAGCCAAATTTTTTAAAAATTAAACGGGTTAAGGTCAATCTTGGGCCATTGTATTTCATGCAATTATGCATGAAAAGCTTGGCCTAAAGCTTGATGACCTAACCTATATACATAAGTCCTTTTATTTATACAAGATACTTGTGATTGGTGAGGTGACCAAAATAGGTTAGAGAAGAAAGATCAGCCGACTTAATGGATTTTGCTTTTTGAATAAAGGAGAAATCTTTATCACAACTAAAAGAGTCCATAGTCATTACTATTTATTCCTTAAGGATCTTAAAGGAAACCATGGAGAGGATGTGTTCTTACTTAAGAAAATGAAGCCCAAAGGTGATCCTTCACCATATAAAGCTTTAGTTAAGGAAGGAGAAAAGAAGGTTTGTGCTTTACATATAGATGGGTGGCATGTGAGAAATGAGAGAGGAAAAGATAACAGCTTAAGTTTTGAGACTAGTTTTAGCTTATGGGAATAATCAATACTCTATTCTCTTCCCATTAGCTTATCTTATATGCATTGCCTAGAAATCCTCTAACCCTTCCTTATTGGCTTTTGAGTGATGATATGGGAGAAGATTAAAATAATCTAAAAATTATTTCATAATGCATTAGTCATATAGGCTTTTAATGTCATGTTGATGTTTATCTTAAGCTTCTTTCTTAAGTTTACATTATTTTGAAAGGAAGTTTGATTTCAATTTTTAGGGGATCCAAGAAGGAATCTCGTCCTTCCCTTTGCTTAGGGAAGATTAGGCAATTGAGCGCTTCTCTTGGCCCTTATAATTCAATTTTATTCACAACTCTTACCATTTTTAGATATCTAGGTCCCATGCTGCTCTATGTAATTATAGGTTCTTATATAACTCATTGGTGACTCAAACTAAAGTATTTTCTAATAAAATGATTTAGAATTTCTTAGACCATGATTTAAACACATTCTCGTGAATTTTCCTACTTAATTAAATTACTTCCTTATGGATAACTATATTTCTATCTAAAACAATCACCTTTTTTAATCCATATGATGCAATCCTATAGTAAAATTTGCATATCTCCTCATGTACTATGACCTACACCATAAAATTTTTACATAATAGAATCTTATGCATTCTCTAACCATTAGAATTAAAGTTATATCAATGAAGACTAATCAAGGTTGTAATGCCCAAAGTTTACCTTTAATTAAAAAAAATCAGGATTAATAATTAGTTAAGAATTAAATTATGAAATTTATATGAATCAAAGCCTTGGATATCTTTCCTAACCTATTGATGATTTACAAATTAAACACTTTCACTCTAAGTTATGGCCAAAATGCTATTGGGTGCACTAAATTTCTACAAAAATGAGGTTACCTACAAATTTTACTTAATAATGAACTTAATTCTTGTTTGGTAATTTTCTTGGTAATTTAAATTCATCATTCGTATTCAAGTGTATCCTATATTTTTTAAAAACTTAAACCCTCAGCATTGGAGTCTATTTTTGATGATTTCCATATAAATCTTCCTTCTTACTTTTCTATACAAAATTAGTTCCTACTCTAAAATTCTAAAAATCATAATAATCAATACTTATGGGATTCCTTTTCTCATAATTTTTCAATTTCCTCCTATTTTAACTTAGATTAAGCATCCATTATACCTTTCATGCCTATACCATCTCATCCATGTAACCTTTTCCATGTTTAAAACTATAATCACCACTTTTATAATAATTTTCTCATAAAATGTGCAATGATTTATTCATAAATACCTTAATGGATTTTTGGGTTATTACATGTGACCTGTAATAATTCATGATAAGGGTGGTATTAAAATATTATCTAGGGTATAAGAATGTATTTTGTTTAAAATCATAGTCTAAGGGTCGCTAACTATCCATATGAATAATTTTTTAGAGTCCAAAACTCTAACACTAAACTAACAACTATTAAAAGGGGGCGTAGTCAAACTAGCCATTATCTTCTCATGGACCAGGTCTTTATTGGTTTATACTATAGTAACCAATCATAGGATAATTGTATTTACATACATTGTATTGCATTTTCTTTAATGAGGCATTTTAATTATTATGTTTAATGTTATATCTGCATAATATAAGTAAATATAATAATTCTTCCTAAAATAGTTTATATTATTCTTAAAACATACCTGCCAAGTACTATTATAAACTTGGATAACAATAATACAACAAGACCTGTATATATGTTGGATGATGACTATGGTCATAGATATGTGATATCAAGTTAACTTGCAGGTACATGTTAGAAAACAAATATACCACACTGACCCATCATGAGAATGTTACATCAATCATTATGTAAGTATCATAAGCAATTCTTATAATGACAATAAGTAAGTGATGTTTTGACTTAAAATCATCACAATTCCTTACATGAAAAGTTGCTTGCTTTATTGCCATCTAATGTTACTTGTAATAAAGTTAACCTAAAAGGTGGTGATTAAGTATACTATGAATCATATGGAACGATGTGAGTATCTAGATGGGATTTTGTCCCTCTTATGTAGGAGGAATGATATTTGTAGGCTTTTTAATTGAGTAAGACTACAAAATACATGGTTATGCTTAAATGAATTGATATATAATATTGGTTCATTCATTTTTGTTAGCTTACTTAAGAATCAAGAAATACATAGATTGAATTATGAAAAAAATGATACATTCCATGGCTTAAGTTATGTAGGATATTAGTTACAAAAAGATAATGTCAAGTCATTGATATTCTCATTACTTAGGTAGCAGGGATGTATTGCTTATACAAGTCACTATTTATAATACTAAAATAGGATTTTAGGATCATCACCAATGTAATAAGAACCTAAACCTATAAGGTCAAAGATACAAAGTGCAAATCAAATATTTAGGTTATAGTGTAATTAGACTAAGGCTCCTAGTTGTGATAAGCTCAATATAAATAAGCTTCAATAAGTAATAGCACAATATGATTGGATTATACTTAATAAACACTAAATATGAGTAGATTATTAACTAAAGTTATATTTAGGCCTAGTTAATAATCAAATCCTAATTATATCCTTTCTTAATGTAATTCTAGTTAAAGATTAAAAAAAGAATTCTATCTATAAGATAAAATAAATTAGTCAAATAATAATATATGGCTGATATTGATTAAATCTTTTAAAAAAAATATCTAGCTAAGATATTAATATTTTAAAAAGAAAATATTTAATCGAGATATTGATCACATGATTTGATAAATATTTAGCCAAGATTAGAAAAAAACCTATAGTTATCATTTATGAGAAAGAAAAAGTGTCATTGAGGTTTTTTATATAGTGATCTAAAACCAAAAAAGTCCTATGGCTAGTATTGCATTAAGAAAGAAAGATCACATTCAATTAAATTAGAGTATTTGACTTCTTATATGGATACCATAGATACATTGCCCATTCAGATGATGTTCGTTATTTATGACAATCCTATTCAAGTATTCTTAATCATCCAGTTCATACATTTAGGATGAGATCTAATCATAATTATACATTGTTCGAGTATCCAAGTGCAAACTATTTATGAATTTATAATCAGATTATTCGAATCTGAATGATTAGATTATTTGAATGTTGTTGATCAAATTGTTCATCAAGAATCAAAAGTGTGTGTATATATATGTATTTTACAACAAGAGTGTTTCATGCAATAAAGGTATAAACACTAATACTTGTTTATGCTTCTTTCACTTAGATGCTTGGTGGGTTTTAAAATAAATTTTTGAATTTTCATTATACTATTTAATTTGAAATCCAATAGTGGTACCAGAGCCACTTATGAAATCATAAGCTAAATTATATGTTTTATTTGATTTGATATATATTTGATATAGAAGTGAATCACTTTTTCCTTTATCATAAATTAAAAAAAAATGAAATAATGGAATCATGTTTTATGTGAAATTATGTTTTTGAAAAACTTAATGTTTTCTTTATGTGATTTAAATTCTTCATAAGTGAATGAATGGTTAAATAGATTTCAAATTTTGTGTTTTAATTTAAAATGTGAAATCAATTTCCATGTTAAATCAATTTTTGTATTAATTGATTTCTTTTGAAAAACATGAAGTCATTTCATTTTACATGAAATCAAAATGTGAAATCATTTCATTTTTATATGAAATCAATTTGAAAACTTTAAAGAAAATATTTTTTCCATGTTGAAAAACCACATTTCACAATTTTCAAATATGGATTGTAAATAAAGGTGTAAATGAATTGAGTCAAGCCGAACATTTATATGCTTAATTTTGAACTTATTAAAAATAAATGAGCTCAAACTTGAATAATTAAAACTCAAACTCGAACTCAGTTAAATAAGCTTATACAAGGTTATTTAAGTAATATATTATTAGGCCTTAATTTCTAATCAAACTTGAAATATTTAAATTCTAATTTGAATTTATACAATCTTACTTGAGAATCTATTATTTTACATAAATTTAAGATTTTATTTTTCATAAATAAATTAGATATTATAATTATTTTATTTCATTTTACTTATCAATATAAATTTTTCTTTAATTGTTAAATGTATTAAAAACATCAACATAATTGTCACATAATAATAATTACATTTAATAAAAAGTAACATGCACTAGAAAGCTAATTAATTTAACTAAAATATCATACTTCTTCATAGAATCTCAACAGTTACTAGTGTGATTAAATTTTTCTTTGCATTATATTATTTATATGTAGTATAAAAATAAAAATATATTTTTTATTATTAAGCTTACTTAAGCTTGTGAACAATTTGAGTTGAGTAGTATGAAGTTCAAGCTTGGTTTCTATATTGATTGTGTTGAGCTTATCTAGGCTCAACTCATTTAAAGTTAAACTCGAATCAAGCTTTTTACAAGTCAACCACGAACTACTCATAAATAGCTTGATTTATTTACATCCTTATTTGTAAAAGAAATTATTTTTGTATTAATTGAATGGGGGAGATCCTTCTATATTAAAATAATGGTTCTTAAAGATAATATAAATATATATAATTTTAATTCTAGAATTATGATTGGTAATGAGACACCAAAAGTTAGTGTGTTTTTGAAATATAAAATATATTTTTAAGATAATTCATAATAAGCTATAATTCAATACTAGAACCCAAACTTATTTTAAAATCAAAGAGATTAATAATAAAGATTTTAAATTTTATAATTTAAAATAATTAGTATTATCTTTTGTGATGTTTGCATGCCTTTACATGTTGTATGATGTATGGTATATGTATAGTATGGTCTTATCAGACTAATGTAATTGAAATTTATTTTTTAATTAAAATATTATAATTTGTGTGTCATGTTTTTTTCTATTATTGCTAATTTACATATTCTTTTCTCATCTGACTACTACCAAATGTAACTTGAGATTTCTTCTATCTAATGCAATGCAAATTCTACATGGCATCATTTAGAAGAGTTGGAACTGTGAGAAGGTCATTTGAAGACAATTAACGAAGGAGCTTGGAGAAGCTATTTTACCCTAAGTTGTTTAGTTGATCTTAGCTTGAAAGAATTTATGTAGTTAATAGGTCATATTAAGTCACATTTTTTTATTTTATGTATAAGATATATTAGATAGTATGCGTGAAAGGCTAGTAATGATGGGATCTAAAAATAATTAAGTTAATTAAATCCATTAATATAAATATTAAGTCAATAATACTTTATGATATCTTCCAATGCTTGGCACTCATCAAGGCCTTGATTAACATAAGGTAAGTTTGCAAAAGTAAAGTACCTTGTTTATCTTGGTAAGACATAATAGGATGATAGTGATATCTACTTGCTTATTATTGGGTTTAATTTAATTGGTTTATCTCAATAGAATTGGGACTTAAAGGCATAGAGTTAGGCTTTAGTCCATAAGATAGACTAGAATAAATGTTCTTTGCCTAACTATCCAAGAGTTTTATATGATGTA
The DNA here is from genome assembly GCA_020226215.1 of Sindora glabra. Lineage (NCBI taxonomy): Eukaryota > Viridiplantae > Streptophyta > Magnoliopsida > Fabales > Fabaceae > Sindora > Sindora glabra. Next base: position 22,207,372 of record CM035235.1, read on the forward strand.
ATTAGTAAATGTTGCCCCTTTAAATAGCCAAATCTTAAGTGATTAACCAAAGCTTACTTGAAACAAGGTGAAATATAGATCTTAGCCTACTAGAAAATTTTAACAATGTAATTTTCCAAATTAATAGTGAAAGATATTAGTTTGAATAACTTATTGGGAGGAATATTTAATAATAAACCTTATTAAATGATTAAAACCAATACTTATTTTGCACACATGCATTGTAGATATAAATGGCAAACACATCAAACAATTTATTACTATGATTGATCCTTAAGAAGGACAAATTGATTAGGATAAACTTCTTGAATTGACACAAGAATTTAAGGCAATGCTTAAACATAAGTAAAAGTTATATGTTTAAAAATGACCCATTCCTTAGGCACATGAAGTTAGTGTTCTTTATGCTAAAAGATACTTATGAAAAGCATTATGATGACACTTTGGATGTTAATTACCTCATGTTGGCTACAATGAACTCTAAGCCTCGAAAGAAACATAAGAATATGGATGCTTATGACATGCTCAAGCACCTTAAGAAACTTCAAAAAGGTAATAAAAAGAAGAATTTTAAATTTAAGGATAAGCCCAAGCCCGAGTCCTCTGCATTAAAACCCAAAGGTGATGTGGCCAATGAAGGAAAATGCTTCCATTATAGTGAGATTGGATATTGTAAAAGGAATTGTAAAGTCTACTTAAAGGATCTAGAAATGAAAAAAGGAAGTAAAATTTCTACTTCAAGATTTTTTATTATGGAAATTAACATATCTACTCTATCTCTTGGGCATTAAATATTAGATGTGGTTTTTACATTTGTACAAATATGCATGAACTTAAAGGAGTGGGACTCTGACTAAAGGTGAAGTGGGCCTATGAGATAGTAATGGAACAAGAATTACTACCTTAGCTATAAGAACATATTATTTTTCTTTACCTATTAGTTTAATTATTGAATTAGAGGATTGTTACTTTATGCTAGCTATTAGTAAGAATAATATTATTTCTATTTTTTGTTTAAACAAGAAAGTTTTTCATTTTTAATAAAGGATAAGAGTTGTTCTATGTATTTAAATGAAATGTTTTATTGCATTACACAAATTTTTAATGAACTCTACATTCTAGATCTTGAAATGTCAATCCATAACAAAAATACTAAACAAATTAAATCTAGCAATTTGAACCTAACCTATCTCTGACATTGTCACTTAGGCTATATAAACATTTAGCATGTAAAACATTTAAAATAGCATGCAAATGCTTAATATGCTTATCTAATATTTTGCCATACGCAAGGATATCATCAAAATACATTGCTAAAAATTTCCTAATGAAAGCACATAAAACATGATTTATTATACCTATAAATATTTTAGGTACATTAATAAGGCCAGATAGTGTAACACCCTCACTTATTAACTCCTTATTCCTCAATTACTAGATGATTAATACGCACTCATTCGCCATCTACCTCAAGCTAATACGGAAAATCTCAAATTTACTGTATTTCATACAACATGAACAAGCGTAATATAATTATACATAAGTTCAACTTTACAATATATCTACATCCATCACTTACAATATTACTAACTATACAAACATTTTTAATATACAACTTCAAAATATCACTGTCCTCTGTCATGAGAGCCTTTGGAAGCATCACCTGGAACAGTTAGTCACGATACAGAAAGACATGAGAAACAAAGTTTCCCAATAGCTAGCTATTGCCATAAAAACATATTAAGTCATTCCAGATCCTTAAGCAATTAAAACATACATTTCGAAAATAATTAATCATTTATCATTTCTTTATCATTTCATTACGTACCATTGTAAGAAACATACACTGTACACAACAATCATCAAACTCATTCAAGGACTTATCTCAATCAATATTTAGATGGCCATCACAGATACTCGTACCTAGGCCTCATATACAGCATCACGCTGTCTTCCCGGGGTCCCGAGCCACAAAGGCCTAACACAGTATCACACTATCTTCCCGAGGTCCCTGGCCATAGATACCACACACAACAAATGCACTATTATCCCCGGGGATCCCGAGCCTTAGGCCAAACACAGATTCTACTGTCTGCCCGGGTTGTGCCACAACAATTGCATTAACATTCCGAGGACCCGAGCCATAGGCCAAACACACACAGTATCACACTGTCTTCCCGAAATGCGTGCACAATAATTTCATACACATTCCATAACAATCTCATACACATTCCATAACAATCTCATACACATTCCATAACAATCTCATAAAATACAGAAAGTCATGTAATAGAAAACAGCTTAAGGAATAAGCTAGCTACCTTTACAAGCTTCCAATGTGATGTTCCCTTTGCTCTCACCAAAAACTCCTTTACACTTCCTCTTGCCTTTGCAAGTTGTCACTCTTTAGTCTATACAAATACACATCATAATTTCTTATTAGAACATCATCACTTTCTCTAAACCTTATGTATTCTTTACTTTCCCCACTTAATTAAATGCATACTTAGATGCTCTACACTTTGCTTCCAAGCCTTAAAATGACATATATGAACATTAGAAAAGGATCCAAAGGTAAAGCCATGCAAATCCTAAAGAATCAAAGCCAAAATGTTAACTCAGCAAAGAACACGGGGGTGAACATGGGCCGTGTTCTACCTCGTGTTCAGAACATGGGGTACAACATGGGCCATGTTCTGCCCCATGTACATTACTGATCAGCCTTCGCAGAAGAACACGGGGTTCAACATGGGCCGTGTTCTACCCCGTGTTCAGAACATGGGGTACAACATGGGCCGTGTTCTACCCCGTGTACATTACTGATCTTCCAAAAACACAATTTTACATGGCTAAACCTCCTTCTCCCCTTGGCTTCTCAAAAGGGAAGTTCCATACACACTTTCATAACTCAAAATTCATCTTCCATAGGCTTCATAAATTCATAGAATCCAATTTAACTTCATCAATTTAGCCAAGATCTAAACATATCATGCCAACACTACACATGCACCATTATGCCTCTAAAACCCAAGTGTGTACATCATGGTTTCTTGCTATTTCTACACCAAACCAAAGCCATAAATCAACACAACAACATCTAAAACACCATTAGACATGTTCAAATCATCCTAAACTCCATGTTTAACCACCTTTGACCACACCAACATTAAGATTTCAAGAAAACTAAGAAGAGCACAATAAAGAGCTTTTAGAGGAGAACAACTTTACCTCTTGGTACAACTTGAAAATCCTCACTTGGAGCTCCCCAAACTTAATCAAACTTCAGCTTTTCTTCACTCTAGGCACATCAATGGATAGAGCTTGATGAGAGGAGCAACTTTCCCTTCTACCACTAAGCTTAAAACTCACTATTTTTGGGTGAAAAACTCAAAAGAAACTTTCTCTCTCTCTCCTGCACGTTTTGGAGCTTCTTTGATGGAGTTGCTGCAGCTTTTTGGAGAAATGGAGAAGAAAGAAGACTTTTCAAGAAGCTTCTAAGGGCATTTTGATCATTTTTGAGATTTCCAAGGGTATTTTAGTCCTTTTTCACCAAAAGTAAGGCTATTCTTGCCATTATTTTTCTAACAATGACACTTGTCATAAATCCATTGGTCACACTAATAAAAATCATATATTGCACCCCAAAACTCTTGATTATTCATATTAGATCCCAATTCCTTAGTTATTTCACTTTAACCACACTCGATTCTGCACTTTTGCAATTTAGTCCATAGGGTCTCTATCCATTTAAAATTCCTTGCACTATTAAACTTAGACAACCTCCCCTTTTAGGGTTTTCCAACCTCCTCTGATCATTCATACTATTTAGGGAAATTAATTCTTTCCCTACTATCCTTTTCCTTCAAAATTTCATTTACCCTTACACTTAATTCCTTTCAACTTGAGATTCACCCACCAGGCTAATTCAAACATGCTCTTCGTTTCTACAGCCTCAGAATTTAGAAATTCAAATAATAGAATTGAAAATTTGGGATATTACAGATAGCATAACTAACCACCATATAAACTATATTTAGTTTTGAAAGTAGGTTTCCACTCATCTCCCTTTATTATCTTAATTTGATGGCACCTACTTTTCAAATCAAAATTGGAAAACATGAAAATTCATGCAACTTATCCAATACATAATCTAGATGAGGTATAGGATAGCAATACTTTACTATGATTTTATTAACAACATAACAATCAATACACATTCATCAAGTTTCATCCTTCTTAGGTGCTAAAAGAACTAACCTCACACATGAATTCATGCTTTCCTTTACATATCCCTTAGCCAATAACTTCTTAACTTCCCTCTGTAGCTTCTTTATCTCCTTAGGATTGCTTTTATAGATTAGTTTATTTGAAATTAGTTCTCCCTAAATGAAATTGTTCTGATGTTTAATCCTTCTAATTAGTAGTAATCCACTTAGCTCTTCAAGAAACACATCAATGAACCCCTACAATAAAGAAATAGAAACACTTAATAAAGAAAGGTTATGCTCGTTAGTATTACAGTATTCCTTTTATTCAAAAGTACAAATATTGGCTATCTCACAAAGAAAGCTTTGCTCACATCACTCACTTTTGCACTCTCATGTTTTTGGCACTTTCTTTTCATTCTTCCCAGCTTTACCTCCATTTTTTCATGCTTTTTTTAATTTTGGAACTCTTTTTCTCTTTTCTTTTTCTTCCTTACCTCTCTTGAATTTTCTTTCATTTTTTCCCTCAAGCTCTCTTTTTGTTTGAATTTGATCCTCAAAAGCTTGATGTGGTAATAATGGTATAAGCGTAATAGGTCTATTGTTAATTACAAAGGAATATCTATTTTGAAACCTATGATATGTAACCTTTCTATTAAATTGCATAGTTAACTTAACAAGATATGTTTTGCATGCATAGGAACTACATCATGTAACATATCATCATAATATCCACCTATTGTAAATAACACCAACATCTACTTGGTCATTTTCACTCCATTTCCTTCATTTAACTATTGAAATCAATAAAGGTGTAGATGTTTTTAAGTTTGTGATTACAACTTTTTAACTAAAATGGTGCTAATTACATTTGTGTAACTACCCTCATCAATTACCATACTACAAATCTTCTAATTAACATGACAACATGTTTGGAAAATATTGTCTCTCTACTTATTATGCTCTTTAAATTGGAAGTTTAAAGCCCTCATAGCAACTAGAAGTTCACTATTAGTAGGGTACTCTTTTCCATCATTCACATCTTCCAAAAAAGGCATTAAATCATAATCTAACTCACTTTCAATCTTCACTTAACCATTATCCCTCAAAATCATGTTATGTCTATTTGGACACTTTGATGCAATATACTTTTCTTTAATATTTATAAAAAAAGACATCCTTATTCCTACTAGAATTAACTTGAGAAATACTTTCTTTTTTTTAGGAAGAATTAGTCTCCTTGCCTTTGAAGGATGTAGTCTTAGGTTTGGAATCATCTTTCTCCACCTTTTTTTCTCTAATTTAATTTCCATGATATAGTAGAACTTGAATTTTGCCCAAGTCAATTAGAACCCTTCCTTCTAAGTTACTTGTCCACCTTCATGGCTATGTGCACTATATCTTCCAACTTCACATAATGCTACAACTCCACCATATTAGTAAAACACGCAAGAATTAAGCCATCATGACCTTTCTATCTTCCTTAACATTAGCTCAAATCATAGTAACCTCTATTTTTTTTATGAAACTTCTTTATAGATTTGGTACCTTGAGTAAGTCTTTACAATCTCTAGTATGAGTTTTTATAATAATGACTCGAAAAAAAAAATCTCTTTCTTAAATAACCTTCATCTACTCCTAAGAATTAATATGCCTTTCCTAATTTATTTTCCTAATTAAAATAAATTGATCCTACTAAATAACAATATAATAAATAAATTTAACAGCAGGAAGTTTTACATTCTTCTCCTCAGAGTAGCTATAGTAATAAAAAAAACCAGCTTGGCCCTTTCCTTCTAATCTAAATAAGCTTTTGGATCATTTTTACCTTGGAATGAAGGAACTTTTCACTTTGATACTACCCAAGTCATGATTATAGTTTTCTTTCCTTCCAAAATCTTTCCTTTCTCCTTGGTTTTTACCATACCTGATCATGGAAACCTAGTCATCAACTCATTGTTATAGTCATTGTCCCGTCTTTCTTACCTTCATTCATAAAAAACCTCACAACAACCATGTGCCTTTTGTAATTCAACTAGAAAATTGGCTTGCTTATCCATTTGATCATGTATGTTGTCTAATTTGGTGTCAAAGTGCTTGAACTATTGTCACATGGCTTTAAATATGAATGCAACATCTATGTTCTCACTCTTAAATTATTCTTTGTCTTTTATTAATGCCATTTATAAAATTTGTTAAAGTATACTAGGAAAACAAGAAATCCTCAAAAAACACTCCCTCACATGTTTTTCTTAATTAGATATCACTTAACCTTTGCATTTACTCTCTTTACGGTTTTTTTTTAAATATGCTCACATTCTTGCATTTTACCACTTAATTCCCCTATTTTAGTTTTCTTGCTTTTAAACTAAACAAATTCATTCAAGAACAAGAATATAAAATGAGATGAAAACTAATTCAAATAGCTCAAACAAGAAAATGAGGTAGCTTGGATATTAACAACATATATTTGATGTGAAAAATGTGAAAACAAGGTATAGCACAAGCCAAAGAACAAATGATCGAAAAAACTCAAGAATTGAATTTATTGGACTCAAAATGACTTAATATGAAAACAAAAGGCAAAATGTAAACAAGAATTAGAAAAGGATGATTTTGAGTTTTCAAGAAGTAATCTAGTTAAATTTCACAAAACTACAATGAACAACTTAACTACTTTTTTTATTTTTATGATTGAATTTTTTTCATGTTTTTATCACTTTTTTAATTGCTCGATGGAAAACACAAATAAACAATACACAAAACACTTTTTAGGTGATTATGCACTGAAATTGAGAAATAGATATTAAAAATGGTGAATGAAAAAATAAGATGAAAATAAGACAAAATTGAAACTAAAAATTCCAAACTTTCCAAACTCAGTGAAATAAACAAAAAAAATTATAAGCCAACCTAATTTAAAGCCGGAGTTCTTATGCTAACTGATATGAACCTTAATGGTAATTATCACATAATCTAAGAATAAGTTAAATCATAATCCAAGAAAGCTAAATTAAATTAAACCCCACCCCCAAACTAACTTGTTGTTTGTAATTGCATGTATGAAGAAAATGGCACCATACTTACCAAAAGAAAGAAATGGGAGTGATAAACTAATTAAATGTCATGAGGTTTGCAACCTTAATAAGTAAAATTAGTTCTTAAAAGAACTTAAGGAGGAAGAGCTCATTTTTCATTCATAAAATTCAAACATGAGTTTCAATATACACCATAGCTTTTAAATATGTAGATCCTAAAACAAGTTAATCCAATCCCTAAAACAACAATTCAATCAGGTCTTGGATGTGATTTATTTTCACTAATTAAAACTTGGACATAATGTAATCCAAAATAGGAAAAACTCTTATTTTTTAGTGAAGTTGACTAGCCATTAATCCTATTTATGCATTTAACGAAAAACACTCCAAAATAAGTCAAATAAGGCCTAAATTACATATAATTAAACTTAAAGAACTTAGAATTAAGCTCTAAGATGCAAAAAGGCTAAAAAAACATAAGATAGCTTCCATTTGCACAACATTACTTCAATTCAATAAAAACACTTCAAATAAACTTGAATAAGTAAAACCCACTATTTGGACTATTTTAAGGTGTGAATTCCATCCTTTACTTCAGATTTAGCCTATAATCCTCTAAGAGCATTATACATTTTCTTAAAGCATTTGCAATTAGCCGATCATAAATATGCAAATGATCATTTAAAGTTTTGTTGGTGGCCATACCTTAGATCCTATCATTAGGTATGTCTATTATAAGATTGATGGTTACCCATGTTTTCCCATGCATATGACTTAAGAAAGTTAATTAAAAGTATGCTAATATGTGTACATAAGTTATTTGAGGTGACTTTAATCACACATTGATAATGTAATACTTAAGTCTTCTATTGTTTAAAATGGCATGATAATAACTTAAATCATAATTTATATTGAATATCAAAGAAGAAAGTTTAGTGAGTTAGTCGATTAAGAGGCAAGTAACTTCCTAATTCATTTTTCACAAACTAGGTTAGAGTAAGAATGGATCATCTTAAATTATACAAGGTAGTGTTTAAAGGCTGGTTTTAGAGGATTGGGCACCAAAATAAAGGGTAATAAAGGTTAGAAAGTCCTAACTACCTTACAAAGACATATATTGAATCCAAAGGGTAGTGTTAACACATGGTATGCTTTGCGTAGGTGTGTGTGAAATAAGATCCAAAAATTTCATGATTCCACTAATGCATATATGGCAGTGTCATATACTATGCACCTTATTTACTTACTTTAGCTTTCTAAACAAAAAGATAACAAATATGTAAGTCACAATTTAAGGAACTATTAACTAGTGGGTAATGAAAATTTCATGATTCCACTAATGCATTAATGCAGTGTCATATACTATGCACCTTATTTACTTTAGCTTTCTAAACAAAAAGATAACAAATATGTAAGTCACAATTTAGGGAAATATTAACTAGTGGGCAATGAAAATTTCAAGCATGAATTCAATAACCCTTAAACTTAAAGGTGATACATGTATGCCTAAGATTGTGAATGTGTAAGTAAAAGTGATTAAACTAACTTTTAAGAGTTGCCCTATAGTACATAAAAATATTAATGTAGCAAGATATGGTTAGTACTATAGATTTAAGGATTTCATCCCCAAGCTTATACTGGTAGATAACTAGGTTGAAGGATTTGACAACATAAGTATAAAATTCATAAACTTTTACTATCATAACTATAAAATGAACTTATTAAGGGAGAATAGTAAGTGTGCATATGAAGATAAAAAGATAAAAATTCTGATTCAATTATGGTTATCTAAGTAGATATGTATGTTGGTGTGTGTCCTAGAACCAATCATATAGATGATTGAAGTAATACACAATGTATTATATTTTATTTTAGGTAATTTAATTATTATATTTTATTTTTATAATTTTATTATTATTATGCGTAATTTATAACTTAATATAATAATTATCCTTGGAATAGTTTCGCTAGTCCTAAAATGCTCCTAGTCAAGTATTATTACAAAAAGGATAGTAATAATACATCGAGACTAGCATGTTTAGTGATTGATGATTACGAATCATGGATATATGATATCAAGTCAATACATGAGTACATTGCTAGTGAACAATGTACTGGACTGACCCATTATGAGAATATTGCATGGATAGACGTGTCATAAGTTATTCTCATATGATCACAAATACACATAAACCTTTGACCTGAAGTCACTACGGTTCCTTACATGAGGAATTACTTACTTTAATATTGTCCTATGTCACCTTTAATCAGGATGACAAGTAGGGCATTGATTGGGTGTGTCATAAATCGTGCAGAGGGAAGTGAGTGATGTAGATGAGATTTTGTTACTTTTGTATAAAAGAGAAATATCCTTGGGCCCCTTGATTGAGTGAGACTTAGAAATGCATGGCCCTGCTCAATTGAATTAATATGTGATATTAATCATTTATTTTAAGTCTACTCAGTATCAAGAAATATAAATTGAACATTGACGAGAATGACACATTCTATGCCTTCAGTTCAATTTGGACATTATTACAAAAGAGTTATGATGCAAAATGTTGATCATGTATTAGGTGGATGTCGAATCACAGACATTCTTACTACTTGAGTGGCAGTGATGTATTGCTAGATACCGCTCACTGTTTATGGCTCAATAATGAGTCATTGTCAACGTAGTAAGAACCTACAAGGTCACACAAAAGGAGTAGGAATAAGACAGTAATTAATTGAACTTTAATTATATTAATATCCAATTAATTAGACTTATTTTCATGCATATATATATATTATTAAGAATAATAAATTCACATAATATATATATTATGTGATATTATTTGATATTAAAGTAATATTAAATAATTACGTTATAAGATATTAGATAAATATATTATGAGATAATATTATTTTGATATTTGATAACTATATGCAATTATCTAATATTAAGATATTTATATTATGAGATAATATTATCTAATGTTAGATAATTAATAAATAAGTCCTATCTCTCCTCATTATCTCTAGGATAAGGATAAAATGAGTTGTTAAGTGTGATTAGGATTTTGGAAGCATTATCCTAGCAGGATTAGGATTGTGGCTTGCCTAAGTTCTATAAAAAGGGCTTGAGGGCAGCACATTAGAGACACGTTCATAAGCTTCCTAAAATCCTAAATCACTCAGAAAACATCGAATCCTAATTCCTAGAGAGAGAAACGCATCCTAGCATATTCGTGGAGGGCGAGAGGTCGTTGTTTACTCTATGTGGATACCGCAAAGACGCTGTACCTTCCGGCTGGCATTTTATTCATCCGCTCTCAAGTTTTGATCAATAGAAACACGAGTGCCCAATAGGTAAAACCCTAATCATTGATTTATGCTTTTTGCATGGATCCTAGGTAGAATTCGGATCAAAATTTTGAAATTTCACTGCATGTAATAATCCAAATTCCTAACAATGTATTTAGTCTATCAACTTAGTGTATTAGATAAGTTAAGGGTGTAAGTGATTAATTAGAAGTGTACATAAGTATAAAGAAGCAAGTATAAAGTTACGAATTGGATCATAAGATGAGTTTGAGGACCTTATAAGAATTATAAATAAAGGGAAAAGAAAATATAAGGAGTCATTGATGTACTATCAAAATTTGATAGAGATCTATAGGACAGAAACTAAATAGGAACAATAAAAAATGAATAGAGACATTAATTGATCAGTATAACTATAATTTTATATATAGACTTATTATAAGATTTAAACATAAGGCTTATCTTTATGTGATTAATACATAAAGAAGGGTTTATGGTAGTTTGGACTGAGTCAATGAAGATGCATATTTAAGATCATTATGGTGCAAATCACTAAAGAATAAAACAACCTTTTGATATTGTAATGTAGACATAGTTGTTAAGAGTACAATTCGTATAAGTCAGTGTAAGTTAAGAAAGTCAAATGCTTTATAGTTATAGAAATGAACATTTAGTAAAAAAAGTTATAAGACTTAAGGAATGAAGAACTAACATTTTACGAGATCAAAGGATAATATATATGCAAAGGATAGGCCTTGAGGTACTTTAGATTGCAATGCTACTAGCAGGATAGTTAGCATAGAGGAAATAAAATTATATCCTCCAAATTAAAGTGTATAAAGGATATGCAATGTAGATGGACTCATGTGGATTGAAGATTATACTGTGATAATTCTATGAGAAGAATAGGGATAAAAAATTGACAAGGAGATTGCTACCATTTAAAGGACAATGATTAGGTGTGGTTTGAAGAATAGTATATATCAAAGGATTGGCCTTAAGGTAGTTTAGATTGCAATGCTATTAGTACGATAATTAGCATGGAGGAAATAAAATTATACCCTCTAAATTAAAGTGTATAAGGGACATGCAATGTAAATGAACTCATGTGGATTGAAGATTATACTATGATAATTCCATGAGAAGGATAAGGATAAGAAATTAACAAGTAGATTGCTACCATTTAAAGGACAATGATTAAGTGTGGTTTGAAGAAATTGAAGATGCATATGAGCAAATAAAATTATAAAGGTTAAAAATGAATTTATATGAACCTAGAATATTATTTTAGTACAATTTGGTGAAGTGATGAATTTTGATGTGTTAGTAGTTTGGGATTTAGGGAAAATACTCTTATCCTAAATTAAGAATTTATATATTAAAGGAAAATAGATAGCACGTTTCTCAATTTCAAATTTTCATATGCTAAAAAAATATAATTTATTTGAAAAATCTATATTGTTTAGAGATTTATATTGATAGAATCTCTAGTGGTGTTTTAAAACTATAGTGAAAGTCTTCCTAAAAGTTAGATAATTTTAAGATGACTCTATAAGTGTATAGTGTTACATTTAAGCAATACCATATGATAATTAACTTGGAAATGGGAATGTTGACTTTGAAATTAGTTATTACTTTTGCAATATAGAACATTTAAAGGTTCAGTTCTTCTTTTCACTTGTAAAATAACTATCAATTAATTGATCAAATAACCTGTTAAGGAATGATTCATGTTTTGAAAAATAATACTATCTAAAAGTTGTACGATTGGAACTTATAAAGAAATGTATTTTAGGGAATGACCTTCGAGAGCAGTTGGTTTGATGTTTTCTATAATATCATGGTCCTAACTGTGTCTTAATTTGACCAAAATGCAAGATATTTATATCCCTACATTAGTTTATTGCGTAGGTGGCATAATCATTTCCTTATACAAATGCTACCCTACCAGTCATGTAACTTTCGCATCATGTAGTGTAGTATTGTGACCATATTAGTTAGTAATATGTTTATTAATATCATCATTATCATCATCATCATCATCATTACTCCTCCTCGTCCTCGTCCTCCTTCTACTTTTATTATTATTGTCATTAACACTAGTATAAAAATATTATTATTGTTGTTATTGTTAATATTACTAGGATTGATACTATTATAGCTAGGATTAACATTAATATTGATGTTATTATATGATGTAAAATTTGTTGGATCGTCCTAATATTCAGCAAATGCAAAAATAAAAATAGAAGGGTATTCACGCCACACTCTAGAAGATAAAGAATGGGAGCAATAAGTGATGATAAACATGCCATGAAAGATGTAAATCTTTCGATGAGTGAAGAGGAAAACACACCACAAGGATGACTCCTTAATTAGTGATGATCAATGCCACAAAGGGTAAATCCCCTAAGTCACAAGTTCATTCAAGAACCTAAGAGAGAACATACTCTCCCAAAAAGGTACTTAGCCAAATTCTCTAATTTTTAAAACTCCCAAATCCAAAATCTAATTTGTATAAGGAATAAGTATAGCTTTCTAAAACCCTAATTGAAAATAGGCTTAAATGACACCATATTAGCCCAAAACTATTTCCCTAACCTAAACCAAATAAAGGGCCTTTAATAACTCTTAGTAACATAGTAATATTTAAAATAAAATAGGCCTAAACATATTCAGCCTAAATTGAAGCCTAAAATATTTTAAAATGACATGACACAAAATAAATGCAAACTAAAAGTTCAAATGCTTAATTAAAGCCTAAAACATTAAATGATTGTAAAAATGGCTGAAGTGGTGTCAATTAGGATAATGGCTGATGTGGCACCATCTCCTTGATGATGTGGCACTAACTTGGTGATGATATGGTATAATTTTAATCCACTTGATTAAGATCTCCTCTTATCTTACTTTCTTATAATTGACTCCCCTTAGATTCACATCATTCCCCCTTTCTTCAAAAAGATTCATCCTCGAATTTTCAAAACTTGTAAAACGAGGAAGATTAGAAATACCAAAAAAAGCACTCACATCAAACTCATCATGAGAATTCAAATTATGAAAACAATTATCATCTCTTCAAGATTTGGAATGAACCATTTCCACTTGGATGCAACTATTTGGAACACTTCTTTTTCTATTTTCACCATTAACAAGCAACTATCCGAATCAAATACAAAATAAAAGTCAATAATCTCATGTAAGCATATAATTATCAACAATATCAAGTTTGTCATTAAAACCACATAGAACATGATTTCTTGTAAGCTTCCTAGAAAAATTAATCAAATCATGAAAGCTCTTAATTTCATTAACAAACTTAGGTAGATTTTTAAAGGTTTTTCCTTATCCATTTTTTTTTGTTTTGCCATATAAAACTTGTATTAAAACTATAACACTTTTCAAACAAAATAAGCATCTCTTATGAATAGCATTCAACCCTTCTTTTTTTGAAAACTTGCAATACACATTTCATTTGCTCAACATGCTCATTCAAGATTTTATCATGTATGAGAACATCATAAAGATGTGGCAACTCTTTCTAACCCTTTAAGTTTTCAAACAACAAGAAGATATCCTTTAGATTCATGAAAATAATAAAAATCAATAACAACAAATTTATTCTTAAAAACACTTAAAACATGAAAGCAATATGCACTCACAAAAAACTTGCAAATAAAAACATGCAAACTCATCACAAGAATTTCATCTAAATGAATCCTAACAATTTTATTAAAAAAGTATGGAAAACATGATTCATCAAGCTCACAAAAATACTTAGTGCATTAGATAAACCAAGTAGCAAAGACAAACGTTCATACAAATCATGTTTTATTTTTAAACTATTTTTCTTTTCAAAATCTTTCCTCAAGGACATTTGATGATATCTCCATTTCAAACCATGTTTAAAGAACACAAAAAGGTCATGCAACATATTAAGCACAATATCAAGGGGATCTTTAATACCAAAATATTTTATCAAATCATATCCATGAGCCTCTCTACTGAATAGTTTTTTCTGAGAACTCTTAGGCACACACATATTATTCTTTCCATACAAAAATCTATCATACATAAAAATGTCTCTAAAAATCATTTCCTCACAAGCATTAACATTTAAAACATCATCACTAAATATAAGAGTAGCAAAATTAATTAAAAGAATAACAACATTGAGTGAAGAACTAGAAGACAATAATCATTTACATGTAAAATTTTAGTGTTTTCAACACCTAATAGATTTTTATGCAAAGTAGAGACAAGAGTATACCTCCAAGATAATATATTAACCATCACAATATTATTACCTTACTCCAATTAAGGCATTTTCCTTCTCAAACATGGTAACTCTTTTGAAGATTCTCTTGGAAGCACTTCTTGATATTCTTTCAAAATAACATCACAAGTATTTGGCAAAATAATTTCAAGATGGTTAGTATTTTCAAAGGCTTTCTTGTACAAGATAATTGGCCTAGAAATATAGAAAATACACTTTATCCCACTTATTTTCCTAACAACTTTCAAATTTTATTTTCTCTCTTTTCTCACATAATCAGTCTTTCTTTCTCTCAATATAATTTTTCTCTCACTCTTCTTTTCATAATCATTCTTTTTTTTCTCACGAGTCTCACTCTTTCCTACTCTCTTCACCTTTATATTATTTTCTTCTTTTTTTTCTTTCATTTTCTTCTCCTTTTTTCATTTCTGCTCTTTTCTTATCTTCTTTTGTCTTTTTCTTTTCTTCTTCCTCTCTTTTCTTTTGCATCCTCAATTGATCTTTATACATTTGTTTTGTGATTAAAGGATTAAGTTTTATTTTTCTCTCATTTATTTCAAAGCTATATGTGTTGAAGACTCCATCATGTGTAACCTTCCTATCAAATTAGCATGGTCTTCCAAGCAATAAATGGCAAGTATTCATATGAGCAACATCATATAGCAACTTATCTTAGTATTTACTAAGGATAAAAGAAATCAACACTTGCTTTGTCACCTTTATTCCATCATTATCATTCAATTATTGCAACTTGTATAGAGTAGGATGTGGCAAAATAGGCAAATTCAACTTCTCTACCATATAGTTACTAGCAATATTAGCACAACTTCTACTATCTATGATCATATTACACATCTTACCTATAATGTTGAATCTAGTATGGAATATGTTCTCCCTTTGATTTTTACTTTCTTCCTTCGCTTATTCTCCTAAGGCTTTTTGAATCTTTAATGCTCTCTTGAGTAGACAATCAATGGCATGATAACTATGCTTCAAGCAATTGAAGCACTTGTCCTTGGAATGCTTTTGAAGCTTTTAAACTTTGACTTTTCTCTTGGATAATTTTTCTTTAGGCTTTGATGATGATTCTATTTTAATTTTTGCAGAAGATTCCGACTTGTATAGAATTAGATTGTCTTCATTCTTTTCAACATTCCCTTCATAAGAATAATAGTCATGAATGAATTTTCTTCTTATAATAGCCTTCATCTCTTCCTAAGTAGTAATAGGCTTTGCACTATTTCTTCTTCTAGCTAAATCAAATTGATCCCACCAAATGTTAGCATAATCATTAAATTGATAAGTAGTAAGCCTCACTTTTATCTCTTCAAAATAATGGTGACAAGTATAGATTGATTCTATCTTCTTTTCCCACTCTAAGTAGGATTTAGGATCACTCTTTCCTTGAAATAAAGGAAATTTCTTTTTAACACTTTGAAGATATAAAACCATTCCACCATTACTTTGCCTATCTCCTTCACTCTTATTATCTCTTCTTTCATCTCTTTTTACATCATCATGATATACTTTTTGTTCTTTACTTTTTTCATTTTTATTTTTAACACATTCTTCTTCAATATATCTCTCAATTTTTCTTCTATCTTCTTTTTCTTTTTCACACCTCTCACCACGTTGGCTTTTTTGAGATTGTTTACTTTCAAGCCATTTAAGCATTTGATCAAATTTTTTATAGCTTGTAACAAATCCTCGCATGTGCACCTATCATTATTTTTCACATTACCTCCTAACATCATTGAATGACAAGCCTGCAAGAAATGTTATATAAAAGAAAAGACCTCATAAGTGCTCACAACTCACTTGTTTTAGAACACTCACACTCATGTTTGCACTCTACTTTTAGCTTTTACTCTTAAATGAGCTCACATACACTCTTGCTTTTTTCTACTCTTTCACTCTTTCCCTCTTGTTATTCTTTGAGGATTAGGAGACATAACCAAATAAGATTCAACAAATGTGGTAATCAATATCACCAATCAAAGTTCACACATTTTGAAAAATCAAACAAAGATTGAAAATTCTAAGAATAGACTAATTAGGACTTAAAGATATAGAATCAGACAGTTAAAGAAAAGAGGTAAACAAAACTTAAAACAAAGACTCAATAATGAAAATTTCAAAGAGAGAGTTAATTGCAACTCAAAATAATGGGTAGGAGAAATACAAGGTAATACGAGGTGCTGAGTAAAGTACTCAAAGTAATTGAAAGAGACAATGAACATTAATGTCAAAATGAAAAGTTCAAATGTGATTACAACATATCAAGGACCAACAATAACTAAAAGCAAACAACTTCTTCTCTTGATTTTGTTTTATTTTGTTTTCAATAATAATTCAGCACTTTGTTTTTCTTGCATCTTCTTTGTAAGTTACCTTTTGATTCACTAACTCAGCTTTTCTCCTTTGTTTCTTGCTATTTTTTATCTTGTCACTTGTTTTTGCTTTCTAACTCACAACTACTCAGTACCATTCTTCATTTTGTTCTTACATTTTTTCTCAAACATAAATTTACCATGCAACATTATATATGCTGATTACAAGAGTTTTCAAACAATTCAAACTTAGTGCTCTTTGCCTTACTTTAATCAATTACTATATTCAGTTATAGCACTTTGAAGGTGTGCTAATAGAATATGGCAATTGGTTATTGCAAGCTGAACTTTAGACTAAATTCTAAGCTAAATAACAAGAAATAACACAAAAATAAAGAAGGTGACCAAGTATCAAAGCAAATTCATACTTACAATTAACTTAGACTACTTATCAAACATATAGAGGACAGAATTGAAAAACATTTCAATTTGACACAAAGATGAATCAAAACACATGAATTTACCACAAATTAAATTAGAAATGAATTGGATACAAAGACAAAATTAAAACAAGATAGAAATGAAGAATTATGATATGAATTGCATGAATAGTAGCATAAATAGTGAAATAAATAGTAATGTGAAAAGTAACAGAAACTAAAATAAAAGTGAAACTTGAATTTAGGAAACCTTACTCTGATACCAAATAATGTGAAATTATGTTGGATCATCCTAATATTCAACAAATGCAAAAATAAAAATAAAAAAGTATTCATGCCACACTTCAAAAAATAAAGAATATGAGTGATAAGTGATGATGAACATGCCATAAAGGATGTAAATCCTTCGATGAGTGAAGAGGAAAGCACACCATAAGGATGAATCCTTGATTAGTGATGATCAATGCCACAAAGGGCAAATCCCTTTTAATAAGTCATAAGTTCATTTAAGAACCTAAGAGGGAGCACACTTTCCCAAAAAGGCACTTAGCTAAATTCTCTAATTTTTAAAACTCCCAAATCTCAAATCTGATTTGTAAAAAGAACAAGCCTCCTTATATAACTCTCTAAAACCTTAATTGAAAATAGGCTTAAATGATACCATAGTAGCCCAAAACTATTTCACTAACCTAAATCCAATAAAGGACCTCTAAATAACTCTTAGTAACATACAATGTTTTAAAGTAAAATAGGCCTCAATACATTCAGCCTAAATTGAAGCCTAAAATGGTTTAAAATGACATGACACAAAATAAATGCAAACTAAAAGTCCAAATGCTAAATTAAAGCCCAAAATATCAAATGATTGTAAAAATAGCTGAAGTGGTGTCAATTAGGATAATAACTGATATGGCATTATTTCTTTGATGATGTGACAGTAATGTGGATTATGGATGATGTGGCACCATCTCCTTGATGATGTGGCAATAATATGGCACTAACTTGGTCATGATATGACACAATTTTAATCTACTTGATTAAGATCTCCTCTTATCTCACTTCCTTATAATTAGCTCCCCTTAGATTTACATCATTATATTTATTAATATTATTGTTATTAATCTTAACATAATTATCTTATATTCCACGAGAATCATGGTGAAAATGTAAGCTTGTAATAATTTGAAAATAAGAGATAAAGTTATGATAAATTATTGAGGACCCAACAAATTAGTTGCACAAGATAATAAGATAATTGCCCCTAAATTGCATCTTATTTGTGTATAGAATATAACTAAGTATAGGTGCTTTATATGTTCATTAATGCTTATGACTTATGCTTATGGTGCAGATCTATGGTAGTAGGATGACAAATGGTGGCATTTAGTAACATAAGGCATGACCAAATTAAGAGTTATGTTAACTTTGGAAACACTAATAACACCTAGTAGGTAGAACTTTCTAGTGAGTTGGATTCAAAATGTGATTATTTTTCTTGGGACATGTTCATTAGGGCAAGATGAATGAAATTTTATGGCCCTTAAAGAGAAAGGTTTTCATAGTGAATAACTTGTTGAAGGGATCAAGAATATTTATATGGAACCTTGGCAATACAAGAAATTAAATGCTAGCAATTCATGGAAGCTCGTAAAGTAAAATAATTATGAGAAAGTGTAGTATGGTTATAATTCAAATAAGTGAATGAAAGTATAAATATAAGTTCTACAAGTTATCAAGTTAGGCTGTTACATATCAATTTATCTTTAAAATTCCAATTAAACCTTACTAGAAAAATGAACAAAGAATAAATAATTTCCCTAGCTAGGAATTATTCTAAATTCTTATATAAACTTAGGGTGTAGACATAAAATTGTTAGTGTCATGCAAAGTTTAAAAATAGATAATGGTAATATAATGACTAATCCAAGAAAGGTTTACATATGAGCATAGTGGAAAGCATTACCAGAGCTATTCATATATGATCCTTAATCAAAATAATCTCCAATGGATGATAAAGTTAATTGCTTAGTATGTGAGAGTTAAGCCTATAAGCAATAATAGGTGTAAAGGAATTTAGGATTAAGTGGAAGGTGATAGATGTGTTGACTACCTAAGAATCCTAAAATTTTATACTAAAAGGAATTCAAAGAAAGATGACCCTGATCATTAGAAGTGAGCAAATCATGTAAAGTCTCAAGACTTAAGAGTTTAAGCATAACCTAACATACAAACTTGTTAAGTTAATAGGTTGTTTCAAGTAAATACTAGAGTATAGTGTCAATGTGTTTCCATAGAAATTATAAAATTATAAATGTTACAAGAATTCAATGATGAATTCTTTTATAGGAGAAGTATTATTACATTTCTAAAGAATTTAAAACATTTTGTATGAGAATAATAAATCATTATAAAGAAATATGAAATAAAGTCTTGTGAGGAAAAATAGTTAATTATTTTAATAAAATTTGAAATAAGAATTTCATGTGGAATAGATAAGAAAAAAAAGAATAAAGTAAAAGGTTCAAAAGGCCAAATATTTTTAGAGTTAAGCATGTAAGTACGGGTGAGATTTAGGATATATTCTTAATTTTGCCCCTAGTAATATATCCTTTTAAATTCCCCTAATTTCATCTTTATTTCCCCCAAAACAGACTCAACCTTCATCCTTCTTTCTCTTTCTTCTCTTTCCTCTTAACTAAGATAGGACACTAATCCTTATAAGGCTTCCTAAACTTTTATTCTCATAAGATTTCTTTTTCATTTTCTTAGCTTTGAGAAGACTTGGAACCCTAGTTCAAGAAGGGGGTTTTTAAGCTCTAACTTTAAATTGTTGCTTTTAAATGATTATGGATAAATAAACCATAAATTCATCTTTCTATCATCTCTTTTATACAAGATAAGTGAGCATTCTAACTAGATTTGAGTGTTTCTAGCATATTTGAGTTATTTATAGCTAGGTTTTCATGTTTTTCCCAAATCTTAAGAGATTGTGCATTTTGAGTGTTTTTTTATTTAATTTTCTTGAAGAATCTAGTGTGTATGATGAAATAACTACAATACATGATGGCTTGATTATGTATGGAGGTTTATGGATGAGATCTTAGTAAAAATATCTTGAATGAACAAAAAATTTGCATGAAAATTTTGCAAGTGTCCTAGTTATAATCAACTATATAATTAACTATTCCCCCAAGAAACACTTTTTAGGCAAGTATTATTAACTATATAGTCGACTATGCTCCTATGGCTTACTTTCTAAGCTACTATAATCTATTATATAATTGATTATGATTCATAAATTTTCCTTGGATTGTATAATTAAGTATATAGTCAATTATTACCCTTGCATTTTTTTTATATTGACCATTTTTAGTATGTTATGGCATATGATTGATCCTTTGATGATAATTGGAAGTTGTTACACATTAAATGATAATAAATAGGAAATGTGAGGCCATTTAAAAGGTATGATGTTGTTATGATAATTCCAAAGCATATTACAAATGATTTCTCTATAACTATTGATATTGAACTATGTTATTCTTTATGGAAATTGAGATGGATGCAAATTAATATTGTTTGTGAATTGAACATCAAATATGATAATTACTTGTAAGCAATAAGGATGATTTTAAGGGACAAAGTGGGTTTATTAGGGATAAGGATAGATAAAAACAATAAGAAAATTTTCTTACTTTCCATTTTAATTGCTTTTGAATTATTATTGAATTCATATCCTTGAATTAAATTAGTTGTGGTATGTTACTATCCTTATACATATGAGAATATTATTGAAATGTTATTGAAACATGAAATTTCATATATGAATGTAGTAACATTATGATTTAATTACATCAACAAGTGTAATGATGTAGAAAGAAAGGTATAATTATGATTGGTCTTTATATTGCAAGTATCTGTATTTGCTTTCTTGAAAGGTAGGAAACCTTTCAAAATACCCCTCCTTTTCCCCTTTAGTTAAGGTATAAAAACTCATTAACTCTTCTTGATTGAGACTCAGATATCACTCATAAAAGAATGATTGTAAAACTTATGTTATATTATAATTTATTTATAATTATTTTCTAATACCATTACTTACTGATTGAGTGTCCAAGGAAAACTCATTTTGTTCTTTTCTAAAGAGAATCTTCCCTTTAGGTACTCAATTACTATCTGTTAGGATAGAAGGGTGCCTATTTGCATATTTTGGTGTTAGGTTAAGTTACAGGATAGTTGAAGTAAAAGTTGTGCATACAAATTTGATGCATGATAAATTTATAATCATTTATTTTTACTCTTTGTTTCATTTATGCATGTTCAAGAATATAGCATTATTACATGTATCAAATTTGTAATATTCACATAGATAAGGCTAGTAAGTGGGTTACCTATAGCAATGTCTTACATCGATCACATGCCCTATGATGAGTCATGATAGTGTGTTGGATCAAAATTATAAATAATAAACCATCTATATAATATATTAGGCCATAGGAAAAACTTTTACAAAAAAAATTGTATTTAATATTGAGAAAAGGCCAAATAAACTTTATATTATACATGTTTATACATTTTCAAGCAAATCTAATAACAAGACTAACAATTCACATTATTAAAATAAAAATGTATTTTAATAATTTTTTACTTAAATACAATTTTGGTTGTTCTCATATATGTTCTAATCATATTTATTCCCTTAAAATAAAAAATATTATTTTGATCTCCCTAGTTAATAAAATCAAACAAAGCATATCCGCCTTTAAGTATCCAAATATGTTACTTTATTTAACTATGTGATAATTTTAGTAATTTAACACATGAAAGTTTGATAATTTTAAGGATTAGCATATTTATTAATTTATGCAATGTTTAAATAGTCAAATAAGTTGAAAACCTTTAATTCAAGTAACATTAAATGACTTTTCAATATATTTGTCTTTTTTCATGAATTGGGTTGAATTTTAACCTTTTGTGTATGTGAATTAAGTGACTTTGGCACTCTTACCTTAAAAAAATAGTGAAATTAATTTTAGGGTAAGGGTAATATATTACTCTATTTAAAAATAAATGATTGACCTAAAATCTTATTTAAAACAAGTAATTCATTAGTTTAATAATTTGTTAGTCAAAGTATCAATAGTCATAATTATAAAATGGGTATGGAAGAAATATCTAATTTTAATTAGTTTTGCATCTATTGCATCTAATCCAACATTA
The DNA here is from genome assembly GCA_020226215.1 of Sindora glabra. NCBI lineage: Eukaryota > Viridiplantae > Streptophyta > Magnoliopsida > Fabales > Fabaceae > Sindora > Sindora glabra. Next base: position 22,230,187 of record CM035235.1, read on the forward strand.
TATGATCCTTCTTCTATCTATAAACATCAGAGCATAAAGTTTACAAAATGTCTTCATTTATTGAAGATTCCTAGATTAAAATTGGGGTTTGTTTGAAATGGTTTAAGTGGATATTGGTAAAAAAAATTCTTAATTGAATAAGAAATTTTAAACTAAACACTTAATTTAGTCCTTAAAAGATGAGGATTGTATTGATTTAGTCCCTAAAATTGTTTTCTCAATATCATCCCTTATAGATTTAATTACATCTAATGTGCTCTTTGAGTCCCTTTGTTATTAGTATTCTTTAATGAAACATTGGTAAGGGTTTGATGAAGTCTAGCATAATTAATGAAGTTGCTGACATGGCTAAGACTACATGGCATTAAGCCATGCAAGAAGTACATAACCATGGCATTAAGGATATACTACTATCCTCTTACCCTAACTCCGACTTTTCCAAAACAAAGCCATATAAGTGGCAATGAAACCTTTTGATTTGGCCATGAATCCACTTGTGCAATTGCTATTGAAACTTTAAGTGCTTCTATTTATTTAAAGAATGAGCAAAATTATCATTATCAAGGTCACAAAATGCAACAAAAGTTACTTTGTTAGAAACAAGGAATTTTTTACCACCTAATTCAACCCTTATTTGGCTATACAACATTGTTTTGTAACCATGAAAAAGTTAGAATCCACATAAGCAAAGTATTGGCCAAGTTAAACTCCATTAAGTCATGTCTGCAATCCATTAAAGCCTACTAATAATAGATAGGCTTAAGAAGCATATTAAATCTTGTTAAGGATGAAATCGAGAAACTAATCTAAATAAGGACTAAATTGATAAAATCTTCATTTTTAAAGATGAAAATGAGTATTTAATATAAATTTTAAAATGTTTATTGATAAACCTAATTTAATAGAATTATATATGATTATTGACTAAATCAAACTACTAATTAATTGTTTGACTCCTCTAAAGTATAAGATATACTTTAAATGGTAAAGTAAATGATGACAATCACTAATGAAAGAAAAAATAAAAAATGTGATAATTTCAAATTAAAAAAATTACTTCTTTGGTGGCTTATTATTTATCAAATTCCTAGCTTTTGATGTTTTTTATTAATAACTATGATTATCTATTTTACTTTCTAAAATGTATTACACACACTTTAAACGAGTCCAATTCATTAATTGTTAAATGCATTTAAATTGCTTTAACCATTATAAACTATTTATTTTGCATGCAATTTAATGGATATATTATGATTCATTAGGTTTATACATATTTATGCATACAAAACAAATTTTGAATCAAGAATTTAAAAAAATATATTTTGAAATATTATTTTATTTGATTAGAAGTAATTAAGAAATTTGTACCTGCTCGAATAGATATTGTTAAGAAATTCATATCCATTTCTAATTGCCAAACATATTTTTATTTAAAAAAATTCAATCACTTTTAACTATTAAAAAATTTAATCAAAATAATAAACTTATCAATTTTCAGTAACTATTGTAAGATTATTTCAAATTTTGTTTTTTTTCTTTTTTTGCTTTCTCCTAACTAACATGTACCACTTTTATTATGTTTTAACTTAAAATTTTAAAAAAATAATGCAAAAGATTATTTATTCTAGCATTTAGCCAAAATTATTAGGAATAGTTTAGAAATGTTGCATTTTTTATGCTATGTGAATGATTTAGTTATATAAAAAGATTATTTTGCTAACTATTTTACTAACCCTAATTATATTAAAAATTAACAAAATTATGGTAAATAGTACAAAAGTTAAACTAAATAAAATATTTGTAGAAATTTCATTAAGTGAAATAAACATAATAATACAATGTATTTACTACTTAAAATCTTCAAAATCAATTTCTAATCATATTTAGATAGTGATAAGTAAAGATTAAGTAAAACAAATGCTCTATTTGTAATGTTTCATTTCAAGATTTTTTTTTTATAAATCAAAGAGGCTAATGTCAAAAGGAACAAAATTACAACCTAACTACACAAGAGGTAGAAATCTTAATATATAACATCATGAATAATCATTTCTAAATCAAAAGAAGGACCTTCTAGAATAAGAGCCCTAACTTTTGGTTTAAGCTTAAAGAGGTAAGTTAATTAGGATATCTATTACCTTCTATAAAGGTATAAACTACTAATACTTGCTAATTTTAGCCTAAAAGGTTGTCACATTAAGCTAATAAAGCCTTAAAAGATGTTTGCCTTTGAGTTCTACCATTCAATGTCTTAACTAAAACTTTAGAATCTAATTCTAAAATTACCTACTAGTAACCTATTTGCCAAACTAACTTCAAACCATGTATTACACCCCAGATTTCTACATTCATTGTAGAACATATACTAAGTTTGCATGAGAAATCCATCAACCAATGAACTTTATAATCTTTTAAAATCCCTCCATAACCCGTAAAACTAGGGGTTTTCTTAGAAGCACCATCAATATTGAATTTCACCTAACCTAAAGGAGACCCACCCATGAAATATCCATCAGTGTGGTAAGAGATAGGTGCTGTAGCAAGGCATGAGTAAATGACTTTATTATGGATGTCAACAAGGAAGAAATTTTTGTTTATTGTGCCAACACAATAAGTGTCACATAATGATTCTCTATAAGAATGGCTAGTTCATATTGTACTCCTTCCTTATATTACTGTCTAGAATTTTTTTCAAATCAAACATATATTTCCAACCCAAAGAACATTGCCTTGTATTTATGGTTCAACAGATAGATACAACTAAAGGATAATCTTTCAACACATGATAGACATCTTCTCAGCAGAGGCTATAAATGCTAGCTTTAAGCCCTCTATGATATTTTTCCATTATAGTAAGTAACCTATTGTTCTCGGCTTTCTAAAGAAAGAATCTAATCCTCTCAAGAACTTTTCAAGCCTATATTTTCTACCATATATATTATGTGTGAGCTTCGTCATACTTTAGCCTTAAGTAGTAAACTTGCTTAATGGTGAATTCCTTATTAGTGGCATTCCTCCATCTTCATGAATCAAGGTCTGAATGTAAGATAGGAGGATCCATTACAACAACAATTCTAAATACTATCTCCTCATATAAATATTGAGATAATAGCTTATGGTTCCATTCTTCAATAATAATAGTATACTTTGTTACTAAATAAGTGAATATACTAGGCTATAATTCATTAGTTACATGGTGATGAGAAAAATATTTACTATTTTATTTTTTCCAATTTTATATCTTTTAGGTGTTGCATTTGCTTAATTTCATTTATTAGGTTTTGTTTTATAATTTTGGATTGATTTTACAACATTGTGAATATATTCGGTAAATATTGGATTTTGATATTATTTCTATTTTTCAATCATATCTTAAGCTCTGGATGTTAGATTGAGATAAACTTTATATTGATGGAAATCTAAAAGAGACAATTACAATTTTTATATTTTGGTCCAAGCTCAGTTCATGCATTTTGAAAGTCATATATAGCTAAGAAGTTGAGGTTGTGTCTTTATCCTAACTAAACCTATTTCTGTATTTGGGCTATATCTAGAGCTATAATAGTTTGATTAACCTAAAACTAGCATTTAAATTCTTCCAAGACATAGGCCTATAAGTTTTATGTTTATGGGTTTTCCAAATTACATTGATTTCATGGTCAAAATCTATTTGGAAGTTAGACCTATAGAAATTTATTAATTTATCTATTAGATTTAATTGACTTATAACAAATAGGTTTAGGGTTCTAAAAATTAGAAATGCCTTATTATTGTAATCTTAAGAGCCATACAATGCTATTCCAATAGGGTTTTAGCTTAATTAGATCAAATAAATAGGAAAGAGACTCGTTAGACTTCAAACTTTATACATTATTCAGTAGCATAGCTTTTCTTTCTTTTCTTGTTTTCAAGCCATGGAAGGCTAAAGACTTTTGGCTGATTTAAGGATTGTGAAGCTCTTCTCTTCAAGGATTATGAGATCTTAATTAGTAATATTGATTTCCTTCTATCGATTTTCCTCTTTCTTGAATTGTTTATGCTGAATTATTGAGATTACTTATGTTAAGTGCTAATTTGGTATAATTGGTACTCAATCTTGTGATTTCCATTCTTTTGCTATTTGAATGTGAAATTATGGCTAGTTAATCATGGTTTTACTTGTTAGGATAGAGGGTTAGGGGATTACTTTAGTGGTACCTGATTTAATTTTCTAAATCAACTGAATTCCATCTTTAAGTCAATTTCAATCTAGTTTAAAGGTTATAGTGATTGCTTAGTTTAACTAATCTTAATTGATCAAACTCTAAATGTTAATTTAATGTAGGTTTTATGGATTATTGTAGGAGTTTTAGGTAATCCAAAGTTGAAAAATCAATTAGAATAATCAAATATTTTGTAATCTAAGATTAGTCCATATTAAAAGCTATCATATCCTTGAATCGGCTGCATTCATATATTGAATTCTTTTTGTTTACTTATTGTTTTGCTTCTACTTTATGCTTGCTTATTTTGTTGTTATCATTTTAATTTCATGCAATCAAACCCCCCTAATTCTACATTCTATGTTTTGCATAATCTCTCATATAACATACAATATATTATTTCTATTTTTGTTACAATATTCTGTTTCATTCTATTTGTATTAGTTTCCTTCATTCTCTTTGCATCAATAAGTCACAATTGTGTAGATATTTTTAGGAACTCATTTAGAAAAGATAAAATTAAAGGATCACTAGGGGTACGACCTGGTTTTGCTACTATATAACATTATATTTTTAGCATACCAGTTTTAATATAATTTTAGTGCATTATGACGTGCATATCAAAATTTCAGCACTATTGCCAGAGATCCTCTTGAATTTATCTTTTTCTACATATTTCTAGTAGTATATTACACAATTATTCAAGCATTTTAGTTAGTCATTGCATCCATTAATTATGTTTCTTGAATTTTATAGTAACTTTCATTTTTCTATATTTCCTTACATTCTTTTATATTCTTTGATTTTTGCATGTTACTCCACCTCAATTCATCATATTTTATCATAACCAATAACATCAGACATTGAAATAGAGGTTTTTGGCCCAAGAAGCCTAATTTTACACAATTTTGCACCTATACCCCCTTGGTTCAGCACCTAAGTCTCATTAGCTTTGATTGAGCTGAAAATTTTACAAGAGTTAGATTTTAATTTTCTCATAAAAAATTACAAGCCTTTGGCTTGTGAAGTGCCCTATTTTTTGGCAAAATTTTATTTTTTTTACTACTTTTCTAATTTTTTTTAAAGATTTTTTATTGTATTTTTAGGCTCTGCATGGTTAAAGAAAACTTTTTGTGGTGATCCCATAATTTTTAAAAATGTATAGATAGGTTAATTGGATGTGTTTAGGCTGATTTTTCATAATGCATTGTCATTTTTATGTTTTTATATTCCTATAGCTTTCCTAGTGTTATGTTATGTACTTGTAGTGTGTGACAAGGAAGAGTGCTACTAAATTACTTAAGTTTGATTCTAAAATTGCTAGAACTACTTTTATTTTTATTCCTACATAGAGAATGACATGGTTGCATAGGTGAAGCTTTTAAAGCTAGCAATGCTTCCACAAATAAAAGTTCTACACATTATTTAAATTATATTAGGAATATTTAACCTAAATTATAATAGTTGCTAATTTATGATTATTTTCGATTTTAAATTATTCTTCAATTCAAATTAAAATTTCTATCAATTTGTGCTTATTTTCCTATTAAGAGTTTTCATCGTACTCAAGTTAGATTTTTGTGTTAGAGTTAGATTAGGATTCCTTGCAAACAAGTATTATTGGATTATAAATAATTATGTTGGCTAAAGGTTTGAGGCATGAAAGAAACTTGGTGTAAGAGTTTTTTGAGAAAGAATTAGGTGTAATCAGGATTTGGAATTGTAAAAAAGTTAGAGTTTGTAATTTCTATGGTTTAATAGGGAAAATTTTGTTAATTCTCTTATTGTTTTTCCCTTTAAGTTTGAGGGATTTTCCACATAAAATAATGTATTTATTTTATTGTTATTTTTATTCATCTATACTTTTCCAACAACTGGTATTAAAGCTTGGTTTATTCCTATGTAGAGTTAAGATTTAATATGGTGAAACTTCAAGATGGAGTGAGCAACAGATTTGGGATGGAATTATTTGATGAGAAAAATAATTTCAACTTATGGTAAAGTATAATGAAAGATATTCTAGTATAGTAAAGGCTTATTAAAGCACTGAATGGGAAGAAAAAAAAGCTTATGAATATAATAGATAAAGCTTAGGAAGAAATCGAGATAAAGGCAATTAGTACCATCTGACTATGCTTGGCACCTAAGGTAAAATATAATATTTTAAATGAAGATTATATTATTGATCTATAGAAGAAACTAGAAAACTCTATATGTCAAAATCAATCAAAAATCGATTTTATTTAAAGAAAAATTATACTAATTGAGAATAGAAGAAGGCACTAATATGATAGATCATTTGAATTATTTGAATAAATTGTTATCTTAGTTAATAAGTAATAAAGGATAAAGATAAAGCTTTATTGTTATTAATATTTTTTCTACATTTTTATCATAGTTTGAGGATTACTTTGTTAATTGGAAATGATACACTTATGATGGAAGATACAATTTCTACCATATTGGAGGATAAAAAGTTAAGAAAGCTTACCATTAGATCTAAGGAAACTACTTGTATAGCTAGCAATGGTTAAGGCTAGAGCATATATCATAGGGATAGCTTAAATAAAAATATTTATAGATCTAATTCAAAAAGGCTAATAAGAGATTAAAGTGATAAGGAGTATTTTTATTGTCATAAGAAAGGGCATATTAAATAGATGTGAAAAAAGTTAAATGATGATATAGAGAAGTTTAAGAGAATTAAAGAGAAAAAGGAAGATGAATCCAATACTGTTAGTATTGTAACTGAATAAGATAATGAAGATTTTGTAATTTTAATGAATGATGAATATCAAAGTGATCTTGATGATTATTAGCAATCTGATTCTACTTGCTCTAGTCATGCTTGTGTTAATAAGAAAATGTCTTGACATGAACCAATTTTTGGATACTGTGACTAGCGTAAAGATATTTAACTAATATCAAAATATTATCTAACTATCCTTACAAACCATAAATTACACATATCAACTATTATTTATACTAGAGTGTAAAATTTTGAAAACCTAATTATATATATATTACTATCAGAAGATAAGATTTCTAGTTAGGACACCCCAAAATGCTATATGAAAGGTCCCCGAACTGAAAATGAAGATTCACGCACAGATGTCAGTCATCCTTATGATCCATGATTTATATTTGTAAATAAAAATTTTATAGAGAAATGTAAGTATTAAAATACTTAGTGAATGGTTACTCTTTCCTCTTTTTTTTATAGAGTTTTCACCATAATAGATTAAGTTTAGAATAATGAAAAATAATAGATTAAAACTCTTAGGCACTATCTATAATATTTATGCATAATTGTAATTATGGTGTATTAACAAAAATTCTTATGTACTAAACAAATCTCATATATTAATAATCACTTTGATGCACTCATAATAGTTCTTACTTGCATTATTTATAGAATCTGTCAAGAGAATGTTTATAATAGTTATTTGTGAAATCCATTGAATGGTTATAGTTGATATTCAAGTTTCTCCTTATATCCTTAATCCAACCTTGATCTCCTCCTCTGCAAAGGATGTATATCTCCCCCTTACACATTACATACAATATGAGCAATCATACTTATAATGAGCAATGATAAGATGCCGTAAGCATACCTAGACATCAATCATGTATTTCATTATCACATATCATTAGGTATGATCAAAATACTAATTATATCATAGGGCATTTTGTTAACAAAATTTGTCATTCTCATACATAATCACAATCCACCATCATATGACATATATCTAAGGTTGTTATTTAGCCCTTCCATTCAAATGTATGATAGTAATTAATCCTTTTAAATGGCTTGCAATTTATAATTTAGCATCATCTATGATCACATAGTGTTATGTTCAAAGTTGATATATACAATTTTATCATCTATAATCAGAGAAAAACATAATCATATAAGTAGTTATCAATATGATTTTAACATCATCCACTATTTTGTAAATTCAAATTCCTTTCAACATTTCTTAAAGGAATTTTAAACAATTACATGGCTAATTACCATGTATATGTCATGGTTTAGTGCCCTTTTAATGCTCCTATATTAACTCAAAGTTTTACTAAAAATAATCTTAATATTCCCAACACAATATTGCACATCAAACATTAATTATTTTGCATGTTTTAATCCCATAGTTACTATTCACACAGAACCAAAAATAGGAATATAAAATAAGATAGCATGTAAGCTTTCTCAACAAAAGTCCCATTTCAACATTCAAATCATCTCTGATTATCACCAAATTTTGATATAACGTCCTAAACATGTTAATTAGTGAAAACCTTAATTACTTCAAAAAAATTTCACAGTGGCACAATTCATACAAAACCAAAATCGTAAAATTGTCAAAATTGGATAGATTTGAAGCTGTTGTGATAAATGACCCTTTCTAGCATCTAAATCAACTCTAATTGCAATCAAATTTTTATATGATGTTATTAATATGCTAATAACCAAAGAGCATTAATTATTTTAATTTTTCTCAATCAAAATATGGCCCAAACAATAGCAAAACAAAACTAACAAAATCTAAAATTTTATTTTAATTTCTCACAATTATAGTCCATAAAAAATTGCATTTCATATCTATAATTTTTTCCAAAAATTTTCAAATTTCTCCACATCTATCCTAACATTATTTGTAACATTTAACATAAATAATTAAAATTTTAACAATTTTTAATCCATTATTACAAAAAGAAATAGACATATATCATTGAACTATCCTAACATAATCTTGATCCTAGAATTTTTCCAATGATTTTTTCTTGAGGAAAAACTTCATATATCATCTCTAACTCATTTCAACACTATAATACTAACATAATATGATCATATTAACATTTATACAACCTTAAAATTAAATCATTCAGTATTACCACTCAAATTACATTTATAATGATAAACTTATCAAATTTTTACATTTATCTTAAGAAAACTTAATTCATCAAAGGGTAGTTGTCATTCACCTTAATTCCTTAATTCTTTAACTTTCAAAAACCTCTTGGAATAACAATATAACAACCTTTCTAAAAGGAATCAAATTTTAGAAGTTTTAGGAAGAAGATCATCATGAAAACTTGAAAAGAATGGAGAAAAATTCTAATTACCTTTAAGAACTTGATGAAACTAACGGAAGAACTTCTTAGGATTTGTTAGAAATTGAAAACCCTAGGACCCTTGGAAGAGACTCATAGCTATAACTGAGAAAATGAGGAAAAACTTGTCCCAGAATGATACCATTCACCTTATATAAAAATCCTATTGCAAATTGCCACCAAAAGCTTTTTTATTCATTAAGTTTTTTGTAAAAAATTTATATGATTATTCATCACTTAAGGCATGGTTTTACTGGCCATTTTTCAAAAGTAAATGCTTCAAACTAATCAAATCTTGCCAAATAAGATGCTTAAAAAAGTATTAACAATTACCATTGGTTTTCTACTTATTTACCAACTTACCAATAGATTTTTCTACAAAAATTGGGCCTTATTTAGGCCTTAATTTTTTTATTTCAAAATTATATTTAGGTAAAAAATGGTTGGGTTGAGTCAATCTAAGTAATCTAAAATGGTTTATTTCAATTTCAGCACTAATCTCTCAAATTTAGGGTTACCTAAGCTAATTTCGAGCTATCTGAACCCCTAATTTTGTATCAAGCTTTCATAAAAAAATTTTCAAAATTAGTGTTAGGATTTTTAATAATATTTGACACATATTAATCTTTAATACCATTTTTACAAAAATTTTAGCTAAATAAACCCCATACTAATTTTACAATTCACTCAAATTTTATCTAATTATATTACCAAGGTTCTATTAGAGTGATTTCTATCCAAAATTTCTTCTTGGAACTTTTTTGCTCTTTTGGTGTTTTATATATTTGATATGTATAATTATTGTTAATCTAAAGTTATGAAGATAGTTAATGGTGACACTATGAATATGCAAGGTATTAGTAATGTAGAACTTAAGCTACACGAAGGTAATATAAAGACTTTAAAGGACATAAGAAATCTGTTGATGTTGAAAAAGAATTTAATTTCTTTAGGTAAATTAAATGCTTTAAGATATGGATATTCTACTAGAGATTGAATCTTGAAAATCATTAAAGGAATATTGATCATTATAAGAGGTAAGAAAACTAATATGGATTTGTATAAGTTAATAGGAAATATAATTGTGAGAAATATAAATGGTGATGCATATAATGGAGTGAAGAAGGTGAAGCATGCAATGGTTCCCATAAAGAAATTGACCTTTATTGAGGTTTTAACAAGATTAGTTCCTATTAGAATTCTTAAGTGAAGAGATATAATTTATGTCAAACTAGAGATTGTTAACATTTAATCCAAATTTTAATAATTGCTAAATTATTATTTTTTTTATCTTAAATTAATCACCTTAAATTAGGATTATTATTAATTTATGAATTTTTTTTTGTTAAAAGTTTTCTTCCCACTCAAGTTAGATTTTTATGTTAGAGTTGAATTAGGATTCCTTACAAAAAAGTACTATTGAGTTATATATATGTGTGTGTGTGTGTGTTGACTAAGGGTTTGAGGCATTAGAAAAACTTAATGTGAGAATTATTTAAGAGAAAATTATGTGTAACTAAGATTTGGGTTTGTGAGAAAGTTAGAACTTGGAATTTTTGCAATTTAATAGTGAAAATTTTATTAATTCTCCCATAATTTTTTTCCATTTGAGTTTAAGGAGTTTTCAACAAAAAATTACATATTCATTGATATTTTTCCTAACAAATTCCTACCTAGTCCTTCCTTTACACAATTTCAAACCTTACCTAAAGTTTTACAAAAGGACTAATCAAAGTTCTAAAATATTACTTGCCCAGGCTAATCACAATTATGCAAATATTTCTTTCATATAACTTACTACCAAATAGAGTCTTCATGAGAAATAAGCTTCCATATTAACTTCTTTTCAAGAATTTTGATATTTATAAAATAAAAATTCCAAACCAAGCATTTGCATCATATGTGAACCACACACTTAGTATGGAAGTGCTTGGTATATATTAGGCCACGCAGAAGAAGAAATCAAAGTTAATACAAATCCAATGTTTAAGTATGTAATAAGACCTAAAGCATCTTAATAGGCCAACTTATACCACATGTCTTTGCTGAGACTAAGATATTAACAAGACTAGAAGACAAATTATGTAATACTAGTCATATCCCATGCATAGGATTAAAGTTAAAATTTGAAATTAAATTATATGATTATAATAAAATATAATCAAGATAATTTAATATATGTATCAATTATAATTTTATTTTATTAAAATAGTATTACAAATTTAAAAAATATAAATATATTTTTCATATTATTAAAATTTGTAAATGTATTATTAAATTTCTATTTAAATTTATGTTTATAATTTTATAAAAATATAGGCACATATTTTATTAATTTAATTGAATCATACTATTACACCCCTTGAAATTCAAAATATTTTATAAAAAAATAAATAGTTAATCATTATGATTAAATTTAAAATAAAAATTTTGTGTGAAAAGGGTTGAGAAATTAAAGTTTATGATGACAACATATAGGAATAGGAATTGATAAGAAATAGATGGGAAAAGAAAGAAACAAAATGTTTGAATGTTAAGTATGAATAGAGTTAAATAATTAACTGTGGAGAAAATTTATTATGCATATTCAAAAATGCCTTTAGCCACATTTCCCTTTTTATTTCCTAATTTTCAACCCTTTTCCACTTTTCCTAACTAAAAATACTCTTTAACCTTCATCCTTTCCTTCTTTCTCTCCTCTCCTCATCAATCTTGAGCAAATATTCAGCAATTCTGCACATTTTCCTCAAATTCACTTAAGGTAAGACTTCATAACATCCAATCTTTGTTTTCTTATTTTCTTTCGGGTATGGTAAGATTGAAAGCATTTTAGTTTAGAAGGAAAATTTTGAGCCTTAACTTAAACATTTTGGCTTTTGGATGATTAGAAGTTGTCAAATTACAATTTCTCTTAACTAGAATCTCCTCCATACTATATGAGTGAATATTCTAGCTTAACTCTAAGGAAATTGATTGAAATTGTGTAGCTAAGAACTAGGTTTCTCAAGTTTTCTAATTTCTTGAGAAATGTGTTAGATTGTGAATTTTGATTTGAGATTTTTATTGAATTTGATAAAAATGTATTATGATGCTTTGGTAAAGTTTGGTGGCATCATAAATGAGTTTAAAATAAATTTATACCAAATGAATAGTAAAATCACATGGAAATCTATAGAGAACAAAGCAATAATCAATTATATTTATCATATGGTTTGGTTGTGGTGCACATAGATTTGAGGAATTATGTGCATAAGTATATATGATTATGTAAATGCTATAATGATACTAATAGATGACCTTGTGGCTTGTATGATGAAAATATTTAGGTTTAAAGAGGGTAAATATGATAAATAAGAATTTAAATAAATATTCTTATGTCTTGTTTTTCTTTAGAATGTTTATTAACCAAGTTCTGAACTTATCCTTCCGTATTTTATGTTACATATTCATAAGTTAAGGTACCTCTTCCACCACCACCATTTCAAAAATAGACACCTCAAGATCTCTCTGGTATGGCTATTGGGCATTAGTAGATATTTTATTATAAATAAATGTTTTTGGGCCTTGAATTATAGAGAAAGAGTAAAGAATTAGAAACTCTTCATAGTTAAAGCTAATTAAGGTGGCTTATTCTTAAACTAGAATGAATTATAATCAGGCATGAGTTTTCCATATTGTAAAATTATTTTGATGAATATAATTCCTATATCTTTGAATATTGTCTTCCTTGATATTTCTCTTTATTATTTATGCATGTATGTACATTAACGAAGGATTTGAGCTAGGATAGTGGAATCCAACTGCTTGGGATTTCATATTAGTCATAATTAGAGCTAACTCGTGATACTTTCATATTGTAAAATTAATTAATTATATATTTTATTTTTAGATAAAATAATTTAAATTAATGCCTTTTACTAAAAAAATTATTATATAAGTTTTTATATTATTTAATTTAATTAGGTTAAATACAAATAAAACTAAAATATATATTATATTTATAATTTGGACTTCATATATATTTTTTTGATAAAATACATCAAAATTAAATAAATTAATTTATTTCAAATTTTAAAAAATTATTTAATATTCACATTTATTTCTTTAATTAATATTAAATTAAATTCAAATAAATAGATTATATATGGTTCAAAGCATCATAATTTCCTCACAAATTTAAAAGGGTAATGTACCTTAATCAAATAATGTTATTTTTGATAAAAAAAATTAAAATTTTTTATAGAAAGATATAAGTATGTGTATAGTTTTATTTAAAAAAATAAATATATTAAAATTAATTTGTAAATTTTATATATAAAATGATTAACAAAAATAGAATATGAATTAAATAATTCAATTAATTAAATCATTAATTTATTTAAAATATTTTTATAATGAAAAATAAACTACATGTATTATATTATATGATTTAGTGCTGCTTATATCTAAGTTATTAAAAAAAAGAATTATATGTATTGGTATAGATAAAAGGAAACAAAACACTGCAAAAGTTACAAAACCTTGACAAAATTTTCAATTGGTGAACATTTTATTTAAAATATAATCCTTAAAGATTAATATCATGATAATATTAACAAAATTCAAATAAGTAAATTTGGTTTTAATTTTTAAATAATTTTTATTAAAAAAAGATGACAAATTAATTTAATTGATATTTTTATATTAAAATTTATATTATCTAAAATATTATCTATAAAAATAAAATACATCGTAATAGACGTAAGAGTGATGTTTTTATGTAAGTAATGAAAAGAATAATCACAACAATCAATCTTAAATTTGAAAGTTCAAATATAATTAAAAATTATATAATCACTTAAAAATATTATATGATCACTTTAAAAAAGTCACATAACTTTATATTTTAATTTTAATTATTAAAATCAATATTTGAGAGCCATGATTCACATATTTTACTATCACATGAAAACATTGATCTCACCTAATATGTTTCGGACTATAATATATCTATATTACTTAATAATATTAGTAGTTGAACTGCAAATAATATGAATAGACATAAAAAATAAATAGAAAAAATAAAAAGAAAAAAATAGTACATAAATCATAAAATAATAAGGATTAAAAATTAAATATATTTTATGCAATCCAATTAAATTATTTAGAATATTTTTATAATAAAATAAAATACATTATATTAGATATATATACTATTTAATGACCATTGATTAATTTGAGTTGAAAACAATAAAAATGGAAGTAAAAAAAAAGGAAATGGATCAGATAAATAAAAGAAAATTAATATTTTAAAAAATGTTTATATATAAATAAATAGATGAGTACAAATTGCAATGGATCAAAACTTTAAAATGGAGTAAAAAAATAGAAAGACAATAATAATCACAATACTTATCTTACAACTTAACAGATAAATTTAAGAAGATTTTTAAAAAAATCAAAATTAAAAATTAATTTGGAATAAGAAATAAAAAGGAAAATATAAGGAACAAAAGATAATAAAGTAAAACTATAAACATAAATCTATTTAAATTATCTTGATTTCATATATAAATATATATATATAACATTAATAAACTATATACAATATTGCATACAAAATATATAATATAAAATAACTTTACATTATTGTTATGATTTATATTTAATATATAATTATATAATTTGTATTAGATATAATAATAATTTTATTGAAAATGAAAAACATGTGTCCCGTTGGCAAATGACATTTTTATTAATTTTTAATTAATTTATCTACTTTGGCTGATTGATTTAATCAATCAACTATTTTTATATTTGAGAATCAATTAATTTAAATATTTGATTATTTTCAATCAATTAATTCTAAAATATTGAGATCTCCAACATTATCAATCAGTAGACTCAGAAAAAATTTATTAAAAAGACTACTTACCCTTAATTAATATAAATATTTCCTAAATCTAACCTCGGTTTATCACCGTTGTCATTCATCCTCGATTTTTTTAATTATTATTTCCCTTTTCTTTTTAATTTCTTACAACACGGTGAGCCATACGTTTTCTTTCATCGTTAACTTCTATTGGATATCTTTTTTTTGGTAACAACTTCTGTTGGACATCTTTAAACGCAAATTGAAGTCAATTTGCGTTAATAATAAAAAAATTATGTAATTTCCAAAAAAAATCTTATATTTGAAATATTTATATTTCTATCATGAAAAAAATAACTAATTTCTATCTTGGAGAATCTTTAAAACACTCTATTTCATATTGATTTCATACATTTAATTTTTATTTTTGAAATACTTTTTAGAGAGCCCTTTAAAGTGTTATAAAGTAGGGCAAAAAGGCACGCCCATGTTGGTGAGGTGACCATATGATTTTATCTTACAAATCCGATTGGAGGAAAAAAAAAAAAGAGAGAAAAATTTTAAATTTTAAAGTAAATAAAAATTAGAACCATAACTTTTACTTTTAAAATTTCATTCCTTTCTCTTCTATAATCAATAATAATATAATTATAACTATAATTTTGAGTTATAATTGAATGTCAAACAATAAAAAACTCCTCGAGTTAATTATTTTAATTTTTCCGACCAACAATGAATATAATTTTTTAGATTTCTAATCTATTGAAAATTAATTAAAATAATTACTTTAATAATAATTATTTAATAATTTCTTAATTTTATGCAAACAGTTATACATATAATTATTTAAAACTGAAATCTTGATCAATTAAAAATTCATTAACATAATCACTTTAATCATAATTATTTTAAATAAATATAACAAATTATAATTATTTATTTATCAAAGATAAATTTTAATAATTATAACAAATTATATTAATTTAATTTTTAAAAATTTAACAAATATTAAATTATATTGAAATATTATTTTGAGGAAAATTTAATTTATTAACTAATATATAGAATCCAAAATATAAAAATATTATTACAGTAAGACAAGATTTAAATAAATTATAAAATATAGTTATGTCTTTATATGTTATTTTATATATAAATAGTTAATTATGAATAATTGATTTTAACAGACATCTTTATTCAATATAATTAATTGATTAAATTAATTAATATAATTAATAATTAATTAAATTAATTAATTGTTATTTTAATAAATTGATTGTCAAACAAGGTTGCAAACAAGCAGGAAAAGCGTCAACTTATTGAAGTCACCTCTCGAAATGTTTTTTGAAATAAATGGTCCAACGACAGTTTTAATATATAACTTTTAATATGCATTGATGGATGATTGATAAAGGGAAAAAAATGCAAATTACTCTTTCAATTGAAGTAATTAAATTTTAATCCCTTCAATTTTAAAAAAATTAAAAATTATCTCATTAAATTATATAAAATTTAAAATTAACATCTATCTTCAACTTAATTTATTGTTTTTATCAAATTACATGGCTTTTTATAAATTTTAAAAAAATTATAATATGATAATATATTTGTTTATCTTAACACTTTTTACAAAAAAATTTTATATTGTATAATTAATGGAAATTAAATTAAATATATAAAATTTTAATTAAATACTTCAAAATAAATTGTGAAATTATGTAAAAAAATTATGAAATGACTCAAAGCCAATATATATTATAATAAGGTGATTCTTATTTAAAAATTTATAAGAAAAATATGTAATTTAATAAAATGATTAATTAAGTTAATGATGTATGTTAATTTCAAATTTTATATAGTTTAAGAAAATAAATTTCAAAATTTTAAAATAGAAAGATGAAAAATTCAACCACCTTAAAATTTAAAATTGAAGAGGATATTTTATACTTTTCTTATTTATATATATAAGAAACCTCCCGATCTTAGACAAAAATGACAAATTGTAAAATGATAGATATTGACTTAAAGATAAATCTAGTATTAAATCATTAGTTGATGGATTAACATAGAGAACTCAAATACTATGTGGGAACAGTAGGTGGAGAAAAAATTTTGGAGAGCCGAGTATTAAAAATTTTCTAAAACATGTATAATTGTAAATTTTTTAAGGGATCAATTTAAAATTTTTATATATAAAAATAAAAAATCGAAATTTTTGGAAGAGTCGCAGCTTCTGCTGGCCTCCGTTCCTCTGCCACTGCGTGGGAGTATGGATGCTTTTCCAACATGGAGAGTTGAGTGTCTTGCCGTACGGCGAGCTTTAATTTTGGGACGTAAATTATGGCTTCTGAGAGTTAATCATTCAATCTGACTCCTTAGATACTATTAACATGTGTGCTGTTGGGGTTGCTGAGCATCACCATTTGTGGGGATGTGGTTTAGGACTTTTTTAAGCTGAAGTAGGCCGCTGGTGTTGTTACTTTCAAGCATATTATTAGAGAAGCAAATCACCCCGCTGATTATCTTGCAAAATGGGGAGCTATGCATTAGGATAACAGCAGAACACGGGATAGTTTCCCTGCTGGAGTTCTTACGTTTGGCTCCTGATGAGTTTTGTTTTCCATGTAGCATTGTTCTGTTTCGTTTTCTCTTTTCTTTTTGGTGCTTCCTTTTTGTACCCAAAAAAAAATTCGTGGCAGATTCCATATTCGAAATCTCCCTCCCGTTATTACACCCAAGAAAATAAAATTAATTGTACCTATACGGAATTTGCAAAATAGCTGTTGCCCCAAAATGACAATCAACAAAGAAATGTGGTAATCAGCCGCAGCTTCAAAAGTAATACATTAATTGGGTTAAAGGGGAAAAAAAAACGAAACATTGGATTAAAAAGGTCTAAGAACAGGCTCAAGGCCCAACATGTTTTTGGGCTGAGAATATTTTCCACACAAAAACAGGATAATATTTTGATAATTAATATTTTTTAAAAAAAATTGATAAAAGAGTGGGACCAGCAGTGAGACAAATTGCCATGTATTAGGAGCTAGATGAAAATAAATCAAGCCGTCTATTAGAGACGGATCTACTTCCTTTAAAGTTTAAAATATATTTTAGAAGGTGCAGTAAATTATTATGATCATTAATGAAGAAATCAAAGCACTAAATAATTATAAATTGAAAAATTACATTTTCAATAATTTATCATTTATCAAATCTTGAATTATTGATTTTTTTTTTCATAAACAATTGTTGTTAACTATTTTAGAGAAGCCATATTTATTAAAAACCTACAATCTATGCTATTCTTGTCCCAATTTTGTCGGTTACCATTTAGAGACACAATTCTAAACACTAGTTTGATTAGAGAATGAGTTTTAAAAAATTTAGTCTTTTAAAACTTCTAACCTAATTTTTTAAAATATAATGCAACAAAATAAATAGAATCAAATGCTTATGATCACACACACACACACACACACACATATATATATATATAAACATTATGTTAAGAAGATTACTAAATATTCTTGTAAAATACATTAATACAAGATCTTCAAGTTATCATTCACAAGATCTTCTAGATTATGTGTCTCAAGAATGAAGACAAAGGGTGTGACCCATTGGGTACTATATAGGAAGAACAAAGAATAATTAGAACTAATAAAACTTAAGTACTAAGAGCTTTTTGAATTTCACTTTGAAACCTAACAAAATTTTGATAGGTTTGAAATTCATTTCATATTCTCTTCATTGAAAATTAGAACCCTAGTGATGAGATCATGGGTTTTAATCAAGAGGTGCAAGACCAACCTAATACTCCAATTAGCCTAATAACATGTACAAGAGCTAAAAGGATGGAGTTTTAATTTCTATGAAGGAGAACACAAATGTGGGTTAGATTACATTGCTGATCTATGAGGAAACTTGAAGAAAAGGGGTTTAAGTGTTCATACATGGGTCCAATAGCTATTTTAAAGCTAAAATTGAAGCATTTTGAAGGATTCTAAAACGCAGATGAGGAGACCTATCTTCTACAGGTTTTTATTAATTAGTCATGTTATTTTAGTAATTATTTATGATTAGAGATAGTACAGCACTTTGTTTTTAATGTTATTTATGTTTTGAAGTTTCTTAAACCCATTAGTCTTCCAACTAGAAAGTGAAAATTTATGACTGCTTAGTGGGCATTTATGAGCTATAAAAGAGGCCATGTGTTCAAATTCCAAATCAATTGAGTTAGGTAAAGTTTATTCAGATTGCCTTTTGCAATTCTATTATTATCTAAGTAAGATCTCTTGCTTGATGGTGAATTAATCGAATTCTTATTACTCTCATTCTCTTCTCTTTTCTAGAGTATGGCAAATTCAATTGCTTCTCTTTAGGTTGTGGTATGTCAAATTTATCAATTTAAAGTTTCCCAAATTTCTTTCTTTCTCTTTTCAATTCTTAGGCGCATCAGTTGGTATAGAGGCTAATTCATCTTCCAACCAATGTCACTTATCTATCATCATATCTTGAAATCTACTTATTGTTTTTAAATGATTTTTGAGCCAAAATTGAAGCTTAGAATTTCTTGTTTCTTCTTATTTTAGAAATGCTAGAATTTGAGTTTTATGGCGAGAGATATAGCAATTTCTTAACTCAAGTGTAAACACTTAGAGAGTGACCTACTTTTTGTGAGAGAATGAAACCATAACCTTAAACACCATGTCTAGAGATCATTCAATTCCCAGATGCCTTAGTTTGGAGCAAGCTCAAATCATAGGGCTTCAATAAAGCTAAGAACAACTACAACGTAGCCAAGAGGAGATGATGTGATCACTTGACTGATTGATCAAAGCAATTGAAAAGCTGAACCTAAATAGACATCATAAGTCAAAAGCAAGTAATGGAGAAGGATATTCTAGTGCTGAAGAAGAGGATAGGCAACCAAGGTAAAGGAGACAACAAATAGAATCAGTAAGCAATATTAAGATGAGGATTCCACCATTCAAAGGCACTAGTTTACTGGAGGAATATTTGAAGTAAGTGTAGAGAGTAAAAAAAGTATTTCAATGTCATGAGTACTCAAAGACAAGAAAATGTCAACTTGCTATCTTTGAGTTCACTGACCGTGGTCCCGCAAGTGCACAGGTTAAGTCGAGTTATAGTATAAAAGATATCGTCTCCACAGGGATTGAACGTTGAATACTAACTGAATTTCAAGGAAAATTATCTAGGCATATCGATTGATATTGGGAATTAAGGATAAAAGGTAAAATAGAGCTTAGCTATAAAGAAAAGATTTAATTCAATGAAATGAAAGCGTACTCAGCTTAAGGTTCCCTTATACATTTCATTATGGAATGAATATAATCCTCTAACTTGGTTTACTGTTAATTTAGATCGCTGGATTACTAAAAATAAGCTATACCTCATTGCAAGGCTACTAGCTACTAACCAAAAGATTAAGTGCCCAGAATTTCTCTAGTAATCACTCATCTAGGTTGCATTAACATTGCTTTAGAATCCATTTTCAGGCATTTCATCCTGTGCAAAAGAATCCAATTAGCTTAATTCCTAAGTCTAATTGATATTCTCAATGATCATGCAAGGTCCGATTAATTAATTGATCATTTCAACCTAGAATCAATTAATCCATAACATAAATCCAATATTTCGGAAGTACTGGTTTGTTCAAGTACAAAACAGCATAATCAAATCATAAATCAACAGTAAATTAAGCTAGATTATATAAAATTCAATTCCATAAATCCATGAACAAGTTCACCCAAGCTGAGCACAAGGGTTTAGTGTGAAGACATTACAAAACTAGAAGAAAACTAGAAAACAGAGAGGGAATTCAAACAATTCATGAAGCTCTACAAATTCCTTGCTTGAATATTCAATCCTTTGCTTGAATCCACGTTAGAAGTTGCCCTTGGTGAGTTTGGGTCTCCCCTAGGGTTTCTCCCAGCAGCTCCTCTTTTAATTTTTGATTTCTCCTCTGTTCCTTTCTAATTTTTTGCATAAAACTTATATGGGTAATGTACACGGGGTATGACATGGCCCATGTTATACCCCGTGTTCTTCACACGGGGTATGACACGGCTCATGTTGTACCCCATGTTCTTTTGCGAAGGCTGGTCAGTATGATACACGGTGTATGATACGGCCTATGTTGTACCCTGTGTTCTTCTGCGAGCAGCTAGTGAAGGGCAGTATGGTACACGGGGTATGACACAGCCCGTGTTTAACCCCGTGTTATTCTTTGAGCAGTTCAGTGAAGCTTCAAAGCAATCCAGAAAGATACACGGCCTTCCACACGGGGTTCCCATACCCCGTGTTCTTTGTCAAGTGAGCAACTTTGCTTCGATTCTCCACAATTTGCACGGTTTTGATGCCGGATCCTTTTCTAATGCTCAAATGTGTCACTTCAAAGCCTGAAAACAAAATATCGAGCATCTAAGTATCCTTTTTCAATTAATTTGCACAAGATACTAAGTAAATGAGTGATGAAACACATAAAATTTAAGTACAATTGTGCATTTATCAATTCCCCCACACTTGAATCTTACTCATCCTCGATTAAGGAAGTAAGAGAACAAGGAATTTACTCCAATTTTTCTTCTTCTCTTTTCTTTTTTTTTTTATAACATCAAGCAATCATTCAACAAATCAGAAATTAGGATCAAGTCATGCCAAGCAACTAAATGAAAATAAAGCAACTAAATAAGTCAATCCTCAACATAAAAGCAAAAGAGAATAGCCTCACAGGTAAAGTGTTTACTCACACTCTCAAGATTAGGCTTGTGTATACTCTCAAATCAATCAGCTCATGACTTAATTCTACCATATGCTTGCAAAAACTCTAATCTCCACTACTATATTGTAAAATGCATGCAAATCAGAGGACTTTATTAGGAAAAATGGTGAGGATAGGGGAAAGGAAAATCAAGGGATGAAAAATGATAGAGTTAGAGAAGGGAAAAGACACATTGGTCATGAGTTTGACTATTGTCGAGTTCCATTACTCAGCTTAACATATTATCTTGCTTCAACCCTTGCTCCAACTTCTATTCTTCCTATTTCTTTTCTTTATATATATATATATATATATATATATATATATATATATATATATATATATATATACATAAATCAACAAACAAAACCTTTTCTTCTTCTTCTTTTTTTATTAATTTTTTTCCCAACAAGCTTTTCTTCCTCTTCTTCTTCCCAAATTATTTATTTAACACCCCTTTTTTATTTTTTATTTATTTATTTGTTTGTTTTATTTTTTTTTAACAGTCGAAGCTATTAATCAACTTATCCAACTAGCAGCACTAAGTAAAGACCTCTAAGTGATAGCTAAACTCATATAATATGTCTAAGTTCCCTCAAACTCTAAGGTTCAAGTTTACTTGGGCAGTGACTTTAGATGTACATAGTATGGCTAGGCTAGAAATGAGGGTCCAAGGCTCAAAGTGGCTAACTAGAGGCAAAGCTGAAAATAGTTTAGGGTAAATCAAAGAAAAGAATTCAATTAAGCAAAACAAATAAAAAGGGTGAAGAAACATGGCCTCGTCATTTTTGACATGCAAAATACATAAAATGTAGCCTCAAAAAGAGCAAATGCAAGTTCTAGAGCAAAAAGTCAAGAGTGATGACATAATCCCTCAAGAAAATAAAAATGAGCTTCAAATTCTAATGTGAAAATTGCTCAAAAGGCTCAAATCTCACGAGGATCAATTATGCTCATTACTCTTAGCTTCAAGCTTTAGATTTTTCTTATTAAGTTGCTAGATAATCATTAAAGGAGCAAGGCATGAACCAATCACTTTAATCAAAAGATTGCCTTAAAAATTTAAATTAAATTTTTTTTAAATAAATCATAAATTTGGAGTAAATTTCAGTACTCTAAATCAATCAAGCAGATTCAGGTGCAAAACATTCTAAACGCTGCTCCCCCACACTTAAAATTGGACATTGTCCTCAATGTACAAAAAAGTAAATGGAAAAGAGACAGAGAATAGATGGGGGACTGAAACTTCCCTGACAAGTGGAGCATTGTTGTCCATTATAGATCATGACTTCAGGGGGATCCACGAGCAAAAACAGATTAGGAGAGGAAGAAGAGACTACTAATCGAAAAGAAAGAAGATGCAATACTGATAAAAAAATATGCTGTTAGTTATTACAAACATTAATATTAAGAGTGCAAGAAAATGAACAATAGACATGCATATATGCCTAATTTACCCCAGAGACAGAGACTAAGTGCAAAAATGAACATCTCAAATCAACAACTAATGAATTATATGCCTCAAACTACTCAAAAACTCAGAATGAAAATGAGAAAACTAAGATTTAAAAGCAATAAAAATAAAAAAATAAGCTTGGGTTGCCTCCCAAGAAGCGCTTGTTTAAGGTCATAAGCTCGACCCCTATTTCTACCAGTCTGGAGCTGCCATTATTGGTGGCCCAGCAACATACTGTTTCAATCTTTGGCCATTAAGTGGTGGGCTTGCCTCCAAAAATTTTGCATATGCAGCAACCTCCTCATTTTCAGCAATTTCATCTGTTACTAAACATGCTTCAAGTGGATCTTGAAGGCACCCCATTAGAAGGGTTTCTTTCACAACTTTGTCTACCACATCAATCCTGCATATTGAATCTTCATAAATAGGTAATTTAATTGATTCATTCAAATTAAACTCAATTTTTTCATCCCCAATAGATAATGAAAGTGTTCCATTTTTGACATTAATTAAAGCACCCGCAGTGGCTAAAAAGGGTCTACCCAAAATGATAGGGATTTGTGAATCCTCTTCCATTTCAAGCACAACAAAATTAATAGGAATAAAGAACTTATCAACCTTGATAGGTATATCCTCAAGAATACCTATTGGATATTTCACTGAACGGTCGGCTAGTTGAAGAGAAACTGTGGTGGGCTTCATCTCTTCTATATTCAGCCTCTTTGCAACCGACAATGGCATGAGGCTCACACTTGCTCCCAAATCACACAATGCTCGGTCAATTGGAATATTTCCAATCACACAAGGAATGGAGAAGCCGCCTGGGTCCTTTAGCTTAGGAGGTAGTTTGTTCTGGATGATGGCACTACACTCCTCCGTTAGGGCTACAGTTTCATGCTCCTTTAGCTTCCTTTTGTTTGAGAGAATGTCCTTCAAGAATTTTGCATATGACGGCATTTGTGAAAGAGCATCAGTGAAGGGAATATTGATATACAGCTTCTTCAATACTTCCAAGAACTTTCTAAACTACTTATCAAGTTTAGCCTTTGGTAATCTTTGAGGATAAGGGATAGGTGGTTTGTATGGTTCCGGAGGGACATAATTTGACTTTTCAAGTAATTCCCTTTCTTTCACTTCAGCATCATTAGAAATTGAGGCCTTTTTGCCTTCTTTCTGCACTTCCCCCACACTTATCTCTTCTTCACTTTCTTGAGTGGCATTTGGATCCTTCAATAGCCTTCCACTTCTAAGAGTTATTGCCTTACAATGCTCCATAGGATTTGATTCAAGTTGAGCAGAGAGTTGACCAAAAGCTCCAGAAGAAGAAGCAGAAGCTTGTTGAGCTATTTGGGTTTCCAACATCTTTCCATGTGTGGCCAATGAGTCAACCTTGGAGGACATTTATCTAAGGGAATCCTCCATGGCTCTACCATGCTGTCTAAACTCTTCATTAGTTTTCTCTTGGGAAATGAGAAATTTCTCCAAGAGGCCTTCTAATTTAGCAGTGGAAGAGGGTTGAGCTGGTGGGTTATAGGGTCTTTGGTTTTGAAAACTGGGTGATGGTGGTCTATTGGGAGTGATTTGAGTGTTGTATGGCTGGGTGGGCTTGTAAGAAAAATTTGGGTGGTTCCTCCATGATGGATTGTAGGTATTTCCAAATGGTTCATTTGTATTTTTATGTCCAAACCCACTGTTATGCACATAGTTCACTTGTTCAGTGAAATCTTACCCCAATGTACACTCAATTGCCATATGACCTGTAATACCACAAATCTCACAAGGAAGGTCAGTAGCACCTGTTGCATTTACACTGTTAACTTGAAATTTATCAAACTTAGCCATAAGTGCATCTACTTTGCTACCTAGACTTCCTAGTGCATCTACTTTAGTTGACAAATGGTTAAAAGCATCCAATTCATACTTACCTAGAGCTTTCCTTGAAGGTCCCCTCTCATTTGACCATTGGTAATGGTTCAAAGCCATATCCTCAATCAACTCATATGCTTCATCTAACCTTTTGTTCATCAAAGCACCTCCAATAGCAGCATCCACAGTAAGCTTAGTATTGTAGTTCAAACCATTGTAAAAGGTATGAAGAACTAGTCATTTTTCTAACCCATGATGTGGACACAGCCTCAACAGTTCCTTGTATATATCATAAGCATCAAATAGAGATTCCTCTTCTCTCTGAGAAAATGTATTGATTTCATTCCTTAATTGGGCAGTCTTGCTAGGAGGAAAATATCTTGATAAAAAAGCCCTCAGTAGCTCTTCCCATGTTGTGATAGATCCTGCTGGTAAAGAATGTAGCCAAGCTCTTGCTCTATCCCTCAAGGAGAATGGGAAGAGTCTAAGCTTGATAGCATCCGCTGCTACACCATTAATCTTGATTGTATCACAGTATTCTAAGAAAATCTGGATATGGAGGTTGGGATCCTCCATTGGTAGTCCACCAAACTGGTTTTGCTGCACCATAGACAAAAGAGCTGGCTTCAATTCGAAATTATGAGCCTCAACTGCAGGCCTTCTTATACTGGATTAAAGCCCAGTGGCATCGGGTGCTGCAAATTCTCTAAGTGATCTGTTGTCCATGTCTTCAATTACTGGTTCAGTGTCAATTGTTTCTTGGATATGTACTGATTTTTGCTCTCTCCTTCTCCTAAGCAGAGTTCTTTCAATCTCCGGGTCTAAGTCAAAAATTCCTTCAAGACTTCTCCTTCGCATATACAAGATTTTTCTGCAAAATGAATAGGTAATACTCGAACAGAACAAAGTAAGAAAGAAATACTATATATAAAAATAAGAAAATCAGAACAAGATGAATTAAGAGCTAAAAGAAAATGAATTGCCTAGTCTAATTCACTCAAAACTTCCTATTAATATCAACTGGTTGCAATCCTCGACAACGGCGCCAAAAACTTGACCGTGGTCTCGCAAGTGCACGGGTTAAGTCGAGTTATAGTATAAAAGATATCGTCTCCACAGGGATTGAACGTTGAATACTAACTGAATTTCAAGGAAAATTATCTAGGCATATCGATTGATATTGGGAATTAAGGATAAAAGGTAAAATAGAGCTTAGCTATAAAGAAAAGATTTAATTCAATGAAATGAAAGCGTACTCAGCTTAAGGTTCCCTTATACATTTCATTATGGAATGAATATAATCCTCTAACTTGGTTTACTGTTAATTTAGATCGCTGGATTACTAAAAATAAGCTATACCTCATTGCAAGGCTACTAGCTACTAACCAAAAGATTAAGTGCCCAGAATTTCTCTAGTAATCACTCATCTAGGTTGCATTAACATTGCTTTAGAATCCATTTTCAGGCATTTCATCCTGTGCAAAAGAATCCAATTAGCTTAATTCCTAAGTCTAATTGATATTCTCAATGATCATGCAAGGTCCGATTAATTAATTGATCATTTCAACCTAGAATCAATTAATCCATAACATAAATCCAATATTTCGGAAGTACTGGTTTGTTCAAGTACAAAACAGCATAATCAAATCATAAATCAACAGTAAATTAAGCTAGATTATATAAAATTCAATTCCATAAATCCATGAACAAGTTCACCCAAGCTGAGCACAAGGGTTTAGTGTGAAGACATTACAAAACTAGAAGAAAACTAGAAAACAGAGAGGGAATTCAAACAATTCATGAAGCTCTACAAATTCCTTGCTTGAATATTCAATCCTTTGCTTGAATCCACGTTAGAAGTTGCCCTTGGTGAGTTTGGGTCTCCCCTAGGGTTTCTCCCAGCAGCTCCTCTTTTAATTTTTGATTTCTCCTCTGTTCCTTTCTAATTTTTTGCATAAAACTTATATGGGTAATGTACACGGGGTATGACATGGCCCATGTTATACCCCGTGTTCTTCACACGGGGTATGACACGGCTCATGTTGTACCCCATGTTCTTTTGCGAAGGCTGGTCAGTATGATACACGGTGTATGATACGGCCTATGTTGTACCCTGTGTTCTTCTGCGAGCAGCTAGTGAAGGGCAGTATGGTACACGGGGTATGACACAGCCCGTGTTTAACCCCGTGTTATTCTTTGAGCAGTTCAGTGAAGCTTCAAAGCAATCCAGAAAGATACACGGCCTTCCACACGGGGTTCCCATACCCCGTGTTCTTTGTCAAGTGAGCAACTTTGCTTCGATTCTCCACAATTTGCACGGTTTTGATGCCGGATCCTTTTCTAATGCTCAAATGTGTCACTTCAAAGCCTGAAAACAAAATATCGAGCATCTAAGTATCCTTTTTCAATTAATTTGCACAAGATACTAAGTAAATGAGTGATGAAACACATAAAATTTAAGTACAATTGTGCATTTATCAATTCCCCCACACTTGAATCTTACTCATCCTCGATTAAGGAAGTAAGAGAACAAGGAATTTACTCCAATTTTTCTTCTTCTCTTTTCTTTTTTTTTTTATAACATCAAGCAATCATTCAACAAATCAGAAATTAGGATCAAGTCATGCCAAGCAACTAAATGAAAATAAAGCAACTAAATAAGTCAATCCTCAACATAAAAGCAAAAGAGAATAGCCTCACAGGTAAAGTGTTTACTCACACTCTCAAGATTAGGCTTGTGTATACTCTCAAATCAATCAGCTCATGACTTAATTCTACCATATGCTTGCAAAAACTCTAATCTCCACTACTATATTGTAAAATGCATGCAAATCAGAGGACTTTATTAGGAAAAATGGTGAGGATAGGGGAAAGGAAAATCAAGGGATGAAAAATGATAGAGTTAGAGAAGGGAAAAGACACATTGGTCATGAGTTTGACTATTGTCGAGTTCCATTACTCAGCTTAACATATTATCTTGCTTCAACCCTTGCTCCAACTTCTATTCTTCCTATTTCTTTTCTTTATATATATATATATATATATATATATATATATATATATATATATATATACATAAATCAACAAACAAAACCTTTTCTTCTTCTTCTTTTTTTATTAATTTTTTTCCCAACAAGCTTTTCTTCCTCTTCTTCTTCCCAAATTATTTATTTAACACCCCTTTTTTATTTTTTATTTATTTATTTGTTTGTTTTATTTTTTTTTAACAGTCGAAGCTATTAATCAACTTATCCAACTAGCAGCACTAAGTAAAGACCTCTAAGTGATAGCTAAACTCATATAATATGTCTAAGTTCCCTCAAACTCTAAGGTTCAAGTTTACTTGGGCAGTGACTTTAGATGTACATAGTATGGCTAGGCTAGAAATGAGGGTCCAAGGCTCAAAGTGGCTAACTAGAGGCAAAGCTGAAAATAGTTTAGGGTAAATCAAAGAAAAGAATTCAATTAAGCAAAACAAATAAAAAGGGTGAAGAAACATGGCCTCGTCATTTTTGACATGCAAAATACATAAAATGTAGCCTCAAAAAGAGCAAATGCAAGTTCTAGAGCAAAAAGTCAAGAGTGATGACATAATCCCTCAAGAAAATAAAAATGAGCTTCAAATTCTAATGTGAAAATTGCTCAAAAGGCTCAAATCTCACGAGGATCAATTATGCTCATTACTCTTAGCTTCAAGCTTTAGATTTTTCTTATTAAGTTGCTAGATAATCATTAAAGGAGCAAGGCATGAACCAATCACTTTAATCAAAAGATTGCCTTAAAAATTTAAATTAAATTTTTTTTAAATAAATCATAAATTTGGAGTAAATTTCAGTACTCTAAATCAATCAAGCAGATTCAGGTGCAAAACATTCTAAACGCTGCTCCCCCACACTTAAAATTGGACATTGTCCTCAATGTACAAAAAAGTAAATGGAAAAGAGACAGAGAATAGATGGGGGACTGAAACTTCCCTGACAAGTGGAGCATTGTTGTCCATTATAGATCATGACTTCAGGGGGATCCACGAGCAAAAACAGATTAGGAGAGGAAGAAGAGACTACTAATCGAAAAGAAAGAAGATGCAATACTGATAAAAAAATATGCTGTTAGTTATTACAAACATTAATATTAAGAGTGCAAGAAAATGAACAATAGACATGCATATATGCCTAATTTACCCCAGAGACAGAGACTAAGTGCAAAAATGAACATCTCAAATCAACAACTAATGAATTATATGCCTCAAACTACTCAAAAACTCAGAATGAAAATGAGAAAACTAAGATTTAAAAGCAATAAAAATAAAAAAATAAGCTTGGGTTGCCTCCCAAGAAGCGCTTGTTTAAGGTCATAAGCTCGACCCCTATTTCTACCAGTCTGGAGCTGCCATTATTGGTGGCCCAGCAACATACTGTTTCAATCTTTGGCCATTAAGTGGTGGGCTTGCCTCCAAAAATTTTGCATATGCAGCAACCTCCTCATTTTCAGCAATTTCATCTGTTACTAAACATGCTTCAAGTGGATCTTGAAGGCACCCCATTAGAAGGGTTTCTTTCACAACTTTGTCTACCACATCAATCCTGCATATTGAATCTTCATAAATAGGTAATTTAATTGATTCATTCAAATTAAACTCAATTTTTTCATCCCCAATAGATAATGAAAGTGTTCCATTTTTGACATTAATTAAAGCACCCGCAGTGGCTAAAAAGGGTCTACCCAAAATGATAGGGATTTGTGAATCCTCTTCCATTTCAAGCACAACAAAATTAATAGGAATAAAGAACTTATCAACCTTGATAGGTATATCCTCAAGAATACCTATTGGATATTTCACTGAACGGTCGGCTAGTTGAAGAGAAACTGTGGTGGGCTTCATCTCTTCTATATTCAGCCTCTTTGCAACCGACAATGGCATGAGGCTCACACTTGCTCCCAAATCACACAATGCTCGGTCAATTGGAATATTTCCAATCACACAAGGAATGGAGAAGCCGCCTGGGTCCTTTAGCTTAGGAGGTAGTTTGTTCTGGATGATGGCACTACACTCCTCCGTTAGGGCTACAGTTTCATGCTCCTTTAGCTTCCTTTTGTTTGAGAGAATGTCCTTCAAGAATTTTGCATATGACGGCATTTGTGAAAGAGCATCAGTGAAGGGAATATTGATATACAGCTTCTTCAATACTTCCAAGAACTTTCTAAACTACTTATCAAGTTTAGCCTTTGGTAATCTTTGAGGATAAGGGATAGGTGGTTTGTATGGTTCCGGAGGGACATAATTTGACTTTTCAAGTAATTCCCTTTCTTTCACTTCAGCATCATTAGAAATTGAGGCCTTTTTGCCTTCTTTCTGCACTTCCCCCACACTTATCTCTTCTTCACTTTCTTGAGTGGCATTTGGATCCTTCAATAGCCTTCCACTTCTAAGAGTTATTGCCTTACAATGCTCCATAGGATTTGATTCAAGTTGAGCAGAGAGTTGACCAAAAGCTCCAGAAGAAGAAGCAGAAGCTTGTTGAGCTATTTGGGTTTCCAACATCTTTCCATGTGTGGCCAATGAGTCAACCTTGGAGGACATTTATCTAAGGGAATCCTCCATGGCTCTACCATGCTGTCTAAACTCTTCATTAGTTTTCTCTTGGGAAATGAGAAATTTCTCCAAGAGGCCTTCTAATTTAGCAGTGGAAGAGGGTTGAGCTGGTGGGTTATAGGGTCTTTGGTTTTGAAAACTGGGTGATGGTGGTCTATTGGGAGTGATTTGAGTGTTGTATGGCTGGGTGGGCTTGTAAGAAAAATTTGGGTGGTTCCTCCATGATGGATTGTAGGTATTTCCAAATGGTTCATTTGTATTTTTATGTCCAAACCCACTGTTATGCACATAGTTCACTTGTTCAGTGAAATCTTACCCCAATGTACACTCAATTGCCATATGACCTGTAATACCACAAATCTCACAAGGAAGGTCAGTAGCACCTGTTGCATTTACACTGTTAACTTGAAATTTATCAAACTTAGCCATAAGTGCATCTACTTTGCTACCTAGACTTCCTAGTGCATCTACTTTAGTTGACAAATGGTTAAAAGCATCCAATTCATACTTACCTAGAGCTTTCCTTGAAGGTCCCCTCTCATTTGACCATTGGTAATGGTTCAAAGCCATATCCTCAATCAACTCATATGCTTCATCTAACCTTTTGTTCATCAAAGCACCTCCAATAGCAGCATCCACAGTAAGCTTAGTATTGTAGTTCAAACCATTGTAAAAGGTATGAAGAACTAGTCATTTTTCTAACCCATGATGTGGACACAGCCTCAACA
Source organism: Sindora glabra (assembly GCA_020226215.1). Taxonomy (NCBI): domain Eukaryota; kingdom Viridiplantae; phylum Streptophyta; class Magnoliopsida; order Fabales; family Fabaceae; genus Sindora; species Sindora glabra. The sequence goes on from CM035235.1 coordinate 22,261,779, forward strand.
GTTCCTTGTATATATCATAAGCATCAAATAGAGATTCCTCTTCTCTCTGAGAAAATGTATTGATTTCATTCCTTAATTGGGCAGTCTTGCTAGGAGGAAAATATCTTGATAAAAAAGCCCTCAGTAGCTCTTCCCATGTTGTGATAGATCCTGCTGGTAAAGAATGTAGCCAAGCTCTTGCTCTATCCCTCAAGGAGAATGGGAAGAGTCTAAGCTTGATAGCATCCGCTGCTACACCATTAATCTTGATTGTATCACAGTATTCTAAGAAAATCTGGATATGGAGGTTGGGATCCTCCATTGGTAGTCCACCAAACTGGTTTTGCTGCACCATAGACAAAAGAGCTGGCTTCAATTCGAAATTATGAGCCTCAACTGCAGGCCTTCTTATACTGGATTAAAGCCCAGTGGCATCGGGTGCTGCAAATTCTCTAAGTGATCTGTTGTCCATGTCTTCAATTACTGGTTCAGTGTCAATTGTTTCTTGGATATGTACTGATTTTTGCTCTCTCCTTCTCCTAAGCAGAGTTCTTTCAATCTCCGGGTCTAAGTCAAAAATTCCTTCAAGACTTCTCCTTCGCATATACAAGATTTTTCTGCAAAATGAATAGGTAATACTCGAACAGAACAAAGTAAGAAAGAAATACTATATATAAAAATAAGAAAATCAGAACAAGATGAATTAAGAGCTAAAAGAAAATGAATTGCCTAGTCTAATTCACTCAAAACTTCCTATTAATATCAACTGGTTGCAATCCTCGACAACGGCGCCAAAAACTTGACCGTGGTCTCGCAAGTGCACGGGTTAAGTCGAGTTATAGTATAAAAGATATCGTCTCCACAGGGATTGAACGTTGAATACTAACTGAATTTCAAGGAAAATTATCTAGGCATATCGATTGATATTGGGAATTAAGGATAAAAGGTAAAATAGAGCTTAGCTATAAAGAAAAGATTTAATTCAATGAAATGAAAGCGTACTCAGCTTAAGGTTCCCTTATACATTTCATTATGGAATGAATATAATCCTCTAACTTGGTTTACTGTTAATTTAGATCGCTGGATTACTAAAAATAAGCTATACCTCATTGCAAGGCTACTAGCTACTAACCAAAAGATTAAGTGCCCAGAATTTCTCTAGTAATCACTCATCTAGGTTGCATTAACATTGCTTTAGAATCCATTTTCAGGCATTTCATCCTGTGCAAAAGAATCCAATTAGCTTAATTCCTAAGTCTAATTGATATTCTCAATGATCATGCAAGGTCCGATTAATTAATTGATCATTTCAACCTAGAATCAATTAATCCATAACATAAATCCAATATTTCGGAAGTACTGGTTTGTTCAAGTACAAAACAGCATAATCAAATCATAAATCAACAGTAAATTAAGCTAGATTATATAAAATTCAATTCCATAAATCCATGAACAAGTTCACCCAAGCTGAGCACAAGGGTTTAGTGTGAAGACATTACAAAACTAGAAGAAAACTAGAAAACAGAGAGGGAATTCAAACAATTCATGAAGCTCTACAAATTCCTTGCTTGAATATTCAATCCTTTGCTTGAATCCACGTTAGAAGTTGCCCTTGGTGAGTTTGGGTCTCCCCTAGGGTTTCTCCCAGCAGCTCCTCTTTTAATTTTTGATTTCTCCTCTGTTCCTTTCTAATTTTTTGCATAAAACTTATATGGGTAATGTACACGGGGTATGACATGGCCCATGTTATACCCCGTGTTCTTCACACGGGGTATGACACGGCTCATGTTGTACCCCATATTCTTTTGCGAAGGCTGGTCAGTATGATACACGGTGTATGATACGGCCTATGTTGTACCCTGTGTTCTTCTGCGAGCAGCTAGTGAAGGGCAGTATGGTACACGGGGTATGACACAGCCCGTGTTTAACCCCGTGTTATTCTTTGAGCAGTTCAGTGAAGCTTCAAAGCAATCCAGAAAGATACACGGCCTTCCACACGGGGTTCCCATACCCCGTGTTCTTTGTCAAGTGAGCAACTTTGCTTCGATTCTCCACAATTTGCACGGTTTTGATGCCGGATCCTTTTCTAATGCTCAAATGTGTCACTTCAAAGCCTGAAAACAAAATATCGAGCATCTAAGTATCCTTTTTCAATTAATTTGCACAAGATACTAAGTAAATGAGTGATGAAACACATAAAATTTAAGTACAATTGTGCATTTATCAATTCCCCCACACTTGAATCTTACTCATCCTCGATTAAGGAAGTAAGAGAACAAGGAATTTACTCCAATTTTTCTTCTTCTCTTTTCTTTTTTTTTTTATAACATCAAGCAATCATTCAACAAATCAGAAATTAGGATCAAGTCATGCCAAGCAACTAAATGAAAATAAAGCAACTAAATAAGTCAATCCTCAACATAAAAGCAAAAGAGAATAGCCTCACAGGTAAAGTGTTTACTCACACTCTCAAGATTAGGCTTGTGTATACTCTCAAATCAATCAGCTCATGACTTAATTCTACCATATGCTTGCAAAAACTCTAATCTCCACTACTATATTGTAAAATGCATGCAAATCAGAGGACTTTATTAGGAAAAATGGTGAGGATAGGGGAAAGGAAAATCAAGGGATGAAAAATGATAGAGTTAGAGAAGGGAAAAGACACATTGGTCATGAGTTTGACTATTGTCGAGTTCCATTACTCAGCTTAACATATTATCTTGCTTCAACCCTTGCTCCAACTTCTATTCTTCCTATTTCTTTTCTTTATATATATATATATATATATATATATATATATATATATATATATATATATATATATATACATAAATCAACAAACAAAACCTTTTCTTCTTCTTCTTTTTTTATTAATTTTTTTCCCAACAAGCTTTTCTTCCTCTTCTTCTTCCCAAATTATTTATTTAACACCCCTTTTTTATTTTTTATTTATTTATTTGTTTGTTTTATTTTTTTTTAACAGTCGAAGCTATTAATCAACTTATCCAACTAGCAGCACTAAGTAAAGACCTCTAAGTGATAGCTAAACTCATATAATATGTCTAAGTTCCCTCAAACTCTAAGGTTCAAGTTTACTTGGGCAGTGACTTTAGATGTACATAGTATGGCTAGGCTAGAAATGAGGGTCCAAGGCTCAAAGTGGCTAACTAGAGGCAAAGCTGAAAATAGTTTAGGGTAAATCAAAGAAAAGAATTCAATTAAGCAAAACAAATAAAAAGGGTGAAGAAACATGGCCTCGTCATTTTTGACATGCAAAATACATAAAATGTAGCCTCAAAAAGAGCAAATGCAAGTTCTAGAGCAAAAAGTCAAGAGTGATGACATAATCCCTCAAGAAAATAAAAATGAGCTTCAAATTCTAATGTGAAAATTGCTCAAAAGGCTCAAATCTCACGAGGATCAATTATGCTCATTACTCTTAGCTTCAAGCTTTAGATTTTTCTTATTAAGTTGCTAGATAATCATTAAAGGAGCAAGGCATGAACCAATCACTTTAATCAAAAGATTGCCTTAAAAATTTAAATTAAATTTTTTTTAAATAAATCATAAATTTGGAGTAAATTTCAGTACTCTAAATCAATCAAGCAGATTCAGGTGCAAAACATTCTAAACGCTGCTCCCCCACACTTAAAATTGGACATTGTCCTCAATGTACAAAAAAGTAAATGGAAAAGAGACAGAGAATAGATGGGGGACTGAAACTTCCCTGACAAGTGGAGCATTGTTGTCCATTATAGATCATGACTTCAGGGGGATCCACGAGCAAAAACAGATTAGGAGAGGAAGAAGAGACTACTAATCGAAAAGAAAGAAGATGCAATACTGATAAAAAAATATGCTGTTAGTTATTACAAACATTAATATTAAGAGTGCAAGAAAATGAACAATAGACATGCATATATGCCTAATTTACCCCAGAGACAGAGACTAAGTGCAAAAATGAACATCTCAAATCAACAACTAATGAATTATATGCCTCAAACTACTCAAAAACTCAGAATGAAAATGAGAAAACTAAGATTTAAAAGCAATAAAAATAAAAAAATAAGCTTGGGTTGCCTCCCAAGAAGCGCTTGTTTAAGGTCATAAGCTCGACCCCTATTTCTACCAGTCTGGAGCTGCCATTATTGGTGGCCCAGCAACATACTGTTTCAATCTTTGGCCATTAAGTGGTGGGCTTGCCTCCAAAAATTTTGCATATGCAGCAACCTCCTCATTTTCAGCAATTTCATCTGTTACTAAACATGCTTCAAGTGGATCTTGAAGGCACCCCATTAGAAGGGTTTCTTTCACAACTTTGTCTACCACATCAATCCTGCATATTGAATCTTCATAAATAGGTAATTTAATTGATTCATTCAAATTAAACTCAATTTTTTCATCCCCAATAGATAATGAAAGTGTTCCATTTTTGACATTAATTAAAGCACCCGCAGTGGCTAAAAAGGGTCTACCCAAAATGATAGGGATTTGTGAATCCTCTTCCATTTCAAGCACAACAAAATTAATAGGAATAAAGAACTTATCAACCTTGATAGGTATATCCTCAAGAATACCTATTGGATATTTCACTGAACGGTCGGCTAGTTGAAGAGAAACTGTGGTGGGCTTCATCTCTTCTATATTCAGCCTCTTTGCAACCGACAATGGCATGAGGCTCACACTTGCTCCCAAATCACACAATGCTCGGTCAATTGGAATATTTCCAATCACACAAGGAATGGAGAAGCCGCCTGGGTCCTTTAGCTTAGGAGGTAGTTTGTTCTGGATGATGGCACTACACTCCTCCGTTAGGGCTACAGTTTCATGCTCCTTTAGCTTCCTTTTGTTTGAGAGAATGTCCTTCAAGAATTTTGCATATGACGGCATTTGTGAAAGAGCATCAGTGAAGGGAATATTGATATACAGCTTCTTCAATACTTCCAAGAACTTTCTAAACTACTTATCAAGTTTAGCCTTTGGTAATCTTTGAGGATAAGGGATAGGTGGTTTGTATGGTTCCGGAGGGACATAATTTGACTTTTCAAGTAATTCCCTTTCTTTCACTTCAGCATCATTAGAAATTGAGGCCTTTTTGCCTTCTTTCTGCACTTCCCCCACACTTATCTCTTCTTCACTTTCTTGAGTGGCATTTGGATCCTTCAATAGCCTTCCACTTCTAAGAGTTATTGCCTTACAATGCTCCATAGGATTTGATTCAAGTTGAGCAGAGAGTTGACCAAAAGCTCCAGAAGAAGAAGCAGAAGCTTGTTGAGCTATTTGGGTTTCCAACATCTTTCCATGTGTGGCCAATGAGTCAACCTTGGAGGACATTTATCTAAGGGAATCCTCCATGGCTCTACCATGCTGTCTAAACTCTTCATTAGTTTTCTCTTGGGAAATGAGAAATTTCTCCAAGAGGCCTTCTAATTTAGCAGTGGAAGAGGGTTGAGCTGGTGGGTTATAGGGTCTTTGGTTTTGAAAACTGGGTGATGGTGGTCTATTGGGAGTGATTTGAGTGTTGTATGGCTGGGTGGGCTTGTAAGAAAAATTTGGGTGGTTCCTCCATGATGGATTGTAGGTATTTCCAAATGGTTCATTTGTATTTTTCTGTCCAAACCCACTGTTATGCACATAGTTCACTTGTTCAGTGAAATCTTACCCCAATGTACACTCAATTGCCATATGACCTGTAATACCACAAATCTCACAAGGAAGGTCAGTAGCACCTGTTGCATTTACACTGTTAACTTGAAATTTATCAAACTTAGCCATAAGTGCATCTACTTTGCTACCTAGACTTCCTAGTGCATCTACTTTAGTTGACAAATGGTTAAAAGCATCCAATTCATACTTACCTAGAGCTTTCCTTGAAGGTCCCCTCTCATTTGACCATTGGTAATGGTTCAAAGCCATATCCTCAATCAACTCATATGCTTCATCTAACCTTTTGTTCATCAAAGCACCTCCAATAGCAGCATCCACAGTAAGCTTAGTATTGTAGTTCAAACCATTGTAAAAGGTATGAAGAACTAGTCATTTTTCTAACCCATGATGTGGACACAGCCTCAACAGTTCCTTGTATATATCATAAGCATCAAATAGAGATTCCTCTTCTCTCTGAGAAAATGTATTGATTTCATTCCTTAATTGGGCAGTCTTGCTAGGAGGAAAATATCTTGATAAAAAAGCCCTCAGTAGCTCTTCCCATGTTGTGATAGATCCTGCTGGTAAAGAATGTAGCCAAGCTCTTGCTCTATCCCTCAAGGAGAATGGGAAGAGTCTAAGCTTGATAGCATCCGCTGCTACACCATTAATCTTGATTGTATCACAGTATTCTAAGAAAATCTGGATATGGAGGTTGGGATCCTCCATTGGTAGTCCACCAAACTGGTTTTGCTGCACCATAGACAAAAGAGCTGGCTTCAATTCGAAATTATGAGCCTCAACTGCAGGCCTTCTTATACTGGATTAAAGCCCAGTGGCATCGGGTGCTGCAAATTCTCTAAGTGATCTGTTGTCCATGTCTTCAATTACTGGTTCAGTGTCAATTGTTTCTTGGATATGTACTGATTTTTGCTCTCTCCTTCTCCTAAGCAGAGTTCTTTCAATCTCCGGGTCTAAGTCAAAAATTCCTTCAAGACTTCTCCTTCGCATATACAAGATTTTTCTGCAAAATGAATAGGTAATACTCGAACAGAACAAAGTAAGAAAGAAATACTATATATAAAAATAAGAAAATCAGAACAAGATGAATTAAGAGCTAAAAGAAAATGAATTGCCTAGTCTAATTCACTCAAAACTTCCTATTAATATCAACTGGTTGCAATCCTCGACAACGGCGCCAAAAACTTGACCGTGGTCTCGCAAGTGCACGGGTTAAGTCGAGTTATAGTATAAAAGATATCGTCTCCACAGGGATTGAACGTTGAATACTAACTGAATGTCAAGGAAAATTATCTAGGCGTATCGATTGATATTGGGAATTAAGGATAAAAGGTAAAACAGAGCTTAGCTATCAAGAAAAGGTTTAATTCAATGAAATGAAAGCGTACTCAGCTTAAGGTTCCCTTGTACATTTCATTATGGAATGAATATAATCCTCTAACTTGGTTTACTATTAATTTAGATTGTTGGATTATTAAAAATAAGCTATACCTCATTGCAAGGCTACTAGCTACTAACTAAAAGATTAAGTGCTCAGAATTTCTCTAGTAATCACTCATTTAGGTTGCATTAACATTGCTTAAGAATCCATTTTCAGACATTTCATCCTGTGTAAAAGAATCCAATTAGCTTAATTCCTAAGTCTAATTGATATTCCCAATGATCATGCAAGGTTCGATTAATTAATTGGTTATTTCAACCTAGAATCAATTAATCCATAACACAAATCCAATATTCCAGAAGTACTGGTTTGTTCAAGTACAAAACAGCATAATCAAATCATAAATCAATAGTAAATCAAGCTAGATTATATAAAATTCAATTCCATAAATCCATGAACAAGTTCACCCAAGCTGAGCACAAGGGTTTAGTGTGAAGACATTACAAAACTATAAAAAACCAGAAAACAGAGAGGGAATTCAAATAATTCATGAAGTTGTACAAATTCCTTGCTTGAATCTTCAATCCTTTACTTGAATCTACGTTAGAAGTTGCCCTTGGTGAGTTTGGGTCTCCCCTAGGGTTTCTCCCAGCAACTCCTCTTTTAATTTTTGGTTTCTTCTCTGTTCCTTTCTGATTTTTCGCATAAAACTTATATGGGTAATGTACATGAGGTATGACATGGCCTATGTTATACCCCGTGTTCTTCACATGGGGTATGACACGGCCCATGTTGTACCCCATGTTCTTCTGCGAAGGCTGGTCAGTATGATACACGGTGTATGATACGGCCCATGTTGTACCTCGTGTTCTTCTGCGAGCAGCTAGTGAAGGGCAGTATGGTACACGGGGTATGACACGGCCCGTGTTTAACCCCGTGTTATTCTCTGAGCAACTCAGTGAAGCTTCGAAGCAATCCAGAAAGATATACGGCCTTCCACACGGGGTTCCCATACCCCGTGTTCTTTGTCAGGTGAGCAACTTTGCTTCAATTCTCCATAATTTGCACGATTTTGATGCCGGATCCTTTTCTAATGCTCAAATGTGTCACTTCAAAGCCTGAAAACAAAATATCGAGCATCTAAATATCCTTTTTCAATTAATTTGCACAAGATACTAAGTAAATGAGTGATGAAACACATAAAATTTAAGTACAATTGTGCATTTATCATTCACTAACTATACAAATTTATTATCAGAGAATTTGAAGGCTCAACATAGGAGGGATGGAGAAGAAGAGGTTAGAAGTTAGAGATTAATGAAGAGATTGATACAACGACATTTTGTTCCTAACTATTACAAATAGGAACTTTATATCAAATTACAAGGCTTGAGACAAGGAGTTATGTGTGTAGAAGATTATATAAAGGAGTTTGAAATGTTAAAGATTAGATGTGAGTTGCAAGAACTTGAAGAACAAACCATTGCAAGGTTCTTGGGTGGGTTGAACATGAAGATTATAGATTTGGTAAAGCTACAAACTTATATAATCTTGGAGGATGTGATCAAATTGGTTGTAAAGGTGAAAAGACAAAGGAAATAGGTTTCAACCAAGCAACATGTGTCTAAGCAAGTTAGTAACAAAATAGCTAACTCATCTATACCATGGGAGAATAAAAAGCTTGGCAATAAAGAGGCTGGAGAGCAATTGATTCTAATCCATCTAAAAGAAGTAGGGATATCAAATGCTTCAAATATTTGAGCCATGGACACATTGCTTATGAATGTCCAAATCAAAGGATTATGATTATAAAAGGGGCACAAGGTAAGGTGGAGAGTGAAGATGAAGCATTTGAAAAGGAAGGTGATGAACGTTTAGGAGAAGAGAGTGTAAAGTATGCTGATGAAAGAGAAATGCTAATAATTAGGCATGTATTAAACTTGCAAGCAAAATTGAAGGATGAGCAGCGAGAAAATATATTCCACACTAAGTACACAATCAAGAATAAGGTGTGTGGAGTAATCATTGATGGAGGGAGCTATACTAATGTGGCTTCCACTACTTTAGTAAAAAAATTGAATTTGGCCACAATTAAACATCCCTACCCATATAATTTACAATGGCTAAATGATGTGGGAGAAATGAAAGTCACTAAATAGGTGGTAGTTCCATTTTCCATTAGAAAGTCCTATAAAGATGAGTTTCTATATGATATAGTTCCAATAAATGCAAGTCATTTGTTATTGGGAAGGCTATGGTAGTACGATAGGAGGGTTGTGCATGATGGATTTAAAAACACATATACTTTTGAGAAGGATAGCCAAAAGATTATCTTAGCACCCCTTAGTCCTCAATAAATGCAAACAGATTAACTATTGGCAAAAAAGGAGAAGAAGACTAGCTTGCTTGCAACAAAAGGGAGAAGTTACAAAAGCCTTATTTAATTTAGACCTTGTCTTCTTATTGTTATTAAAGGAAGTGTAGCTAGATATTTTAGGATCATTACCCTTACAAATTCACTCACTATTAAAGGAGTATTGAGATGTATTTCTAGAAGAGTTGCCTAAGGGGTTGCTACCAATTAGAGGGATTAAGCACCAAATTGATCTTATTCTAAGGGATGCCTTACCAAATAGACCAGCCTATAGAATGAATCCAGAAGAAGCAAAGGAAATGTAGAGACAAGTAAATGAGTTGCTTGAAAAAGAGCACGTGCAAGAGTTTATGAGTCCTTATTCTGTACTAGTTTTGTTGGTGCTAAAGAAAGATGGAACCATGCATATGTGTGTGGACAACAGAGTTATCAACAAGATCATAATCAAGTATTGATATCCAATTCCAAGGTTAGATGACATGTTGGATGAGTTATATGGCTCTAAATTGTTTTCAAAAATTAATTTGAGGAGTAGTTATAATCAAATCAAGATAAAAGAAGGAGACGAATGGAAGACAGCTTTTAAAACCAAGCATAGGTTATATGAATGGATGGTCATGCCTTTTGGGCTATTCAATGCTCCAAGCACTTTTATGCGGCTAATGAATCATATGCTATGAAGGTATATTTTGTGGTATATTTTGATGACATCTTAATTATAGCAAAAGTCATGTTGAACATACGGATCATTTGAGAAAGGTCTTCCAAGTACTGCGAGAAAAGAAATTATTTAGCAATATCAAGAAGTGTTATTCTACTAAGATCGAGTTATCTTTCTTGGTTTTGTTATTTTGTAGTAGGGAGTTAAAGTAGATGAAGAAAAAGTGAAAGCTATCAAAAAATGGCCTGTTTCGAGAAGCATTTCAGAGGTAAGGAGTTTTCATGGATTAGCCTCTTTCAATAGGAGGTTTGTGAAGAATTTTAGCACCATACTTGCACCATTGACTGAAGGCATCAAGAAGGGAGAGTTTAAGTGGACTAAAACTGCACAAAGGAGTTTTGCATTGATCAAGGAGAAGTTATGTTCATACCAATCTTAGCTTTATCTAATTTTTCTAAGACCTTTAAGCTTGAATGCGATGCTTCAAGAGTGGGAATGAAGGCTGTTCTAATGCAAGACAAGCGTCCTATTGCTTATTTTAACAAGAAACTCAATGGAGCAAGTCTAAATTATTCCACTTATGATAAGGAGTTCTATTTCTTAATTAGAGCTCTTAAAACATGGTAACATTATTTGTTACCTAAGGAGTTTGTTATTCATATAGATTATGAGTCCTTAAAGCATTTGAAGGGATAAATAAAGTTGAATTGATGACATGCTGAGTGGGTTGAGTTATTAGAAACTTTTCCTTATATTATTAAATACAAAAAAAGGAGTTCAAATATGGGGCTGATACACTTTCTCGCAAGTATTCTCTAATTTCATTACTGAATGCTAAGTTGATGGGATTTGAACTTATTAAAGAGCAATACAAAGATGATCTAGTTCTTGCTCAAATCTATTTAACTTATGAAAAGATGACTTTTAAGGGGTTTTATAGACATGAAAGTTTCTTATTCAAATTTGGGAGGCTTGTTATTCTTAACTGCTCTATTAAAGAACTTCTTATGAGAGAAGCATATGGTGGAGGCTTGGCTGGACATTTTTGTTGGTGTATATGCCCTAAAAGCAATCATAAGGATGATTGTAAATTTGAATCATGTTATTTTAAAAGTAATTCTAATTATCATAATATACATATATTGTCTACGTAATATATTTAATTATAATAATAAGTCTAGAATAATTGTATTCTTAAATGTCCCTAATCATATATCATTATGGATTGGGTTACGTTGATATGTTAAAACTAGCATATGTGGTGACTTATATGAGATATTAAGTTTATATATGAGTACAAGTTAGACAACTTATATACTGGACTAACCTACCCTAAGAACACTGCATAAATTGTTATATGAGTGTTATGAGTGACTCTTAATGATCATCATTAATATGGTTTGTTGACCTGAGATCACCAAGGTTCCCTACATGTGAGTTTCATAGTTTGATACTACTCTATATCACTCATGATTAAGTGAATGTAAGGGTAGTTATTGGATATGTCACATATCATGCGAAAGGATTTGTGTGATCAAGATGGAATTTATCCTTCCTATATAATAGAAATGACATTTGTAGGCCCCTTGATTAAGTAAAGTTGAGAAAAATGCATGGCCATGATCAGATAAATTAGCATGGGATGTTAATTACATTTGCTTTAGTTAACTTACTTAAGAATAAAAAAAATCTTTGAATTGGGCTGTAAGAAAATGACACAATTCGTGTTTTGCACTTAATCTAAATGTCTAGGACAAAAGGTTATAAATGATGATCACATATATAGGTTCAATCAAATCACTAACTTTCTCATTACTTAGGTAACAATAATGTGTTGCTAGACACCACTCATAGTTTATGATCATTAATATGATTTATGATCATTGCTAATATATTGAGAGCCTGTAGGGTCGCACACTTAAAACATAATGGATTTAGAATTGATGGACTAAATTGTTTGGGCCTAACATATGGAAATTTCATGTTATAATTACAAGGCCCAAATTATAAGCCTATAATTATACATGGAATAAAGCCTAATTAGTTAGGGTTTTCTATATATTTATTTAAATAGGCTTATTAGGTAATAATTTTTTATTATTCATGCAACCCAAAATATAAAAAACCCTAGTAGCCTTCTTTGATCATAATCCTCGAAGAGGCGTAGCTGGTATTATAAGGCAAAGGAGGAGAATTCCATTAGTGGTCGTGGACATTCACTGGTGATCTACTGGTTCATGTAGATGCCTCGAAGTTTTCAACTGAAAGCAAATCGAAAAGTTAATTAATGAACGAGTCTTTGAATCATCTAAAAAGGTATCGACTAAATCCTTATTCTAATCTAATATTTTGCATGGATCCTTTGGCTGGGATCGGTTAATTTCTGTTATAACTATTTGGCTCTCGATCCTAACAATTTTGGAGAGAAAAAGACATTGGAAATGGTCAAAAAGCACTTTTATTGGCTAAATTCGATCAAAGATGTTCATCATATTATTGAGAGGTGTGTCACTTGCAAGAAAGCCAGGAGCAAAGAAGCTACACGTGGTTTATATATGCCACTACCTATACCAGACCAACTATAGGTTGATGTGAGCATGGATTTTATACTTAGGCTGCCAAGAACTTCAAAGGGATAGTGGTTGTTGATAGATTCTCTAAAATGGGCTATTTCATTTCTTATAGAAAAACTGATGATGCTTCTTATGTGGCTAATTTATTCTTCCATAAGATTGTACGTTTGCATGGAATTCCCAAAATTATAATGTCTGATTGAGATGCTAAATTTTTAAGTTACTTTTGGAAAACATTGTGGAAAAATCTTAGAACAAGATTGCTCTTTAGCATTGGTTGTCATCCTCAAATGGATGGGCAAACTGAAGTGGTGAATCGAACTCTTTCTTCCTTGCTTAAGACTATTGTTAACAAGAATCTTAAGTCTTAGGATGATTGTTTAGCATATATGGAGTTCGCCTATAATAGAAGTGTGCAAATCACTACTAAAATTTCTCCTTTTGAGGTGGTTTATGGGTTTAATCCATTAACTTTTCTTGATTTGGCACCTTTGCCTATCGATGAAAGAGTTTGTATGGATGGTAAAAAGAAAGCTGAGATGAAGAAAAAAATGCATGAGAGTATTAAGAAGTAGATTGAGAAGAAGAATGTAGTCTTTAAGAAGGCAACCAACAAAAGAAGAAAGCAAGTTTAATTTGTTCCAAGAGATCTTGTGTGGATTTACCTTCGCAAGCAGATATTTTCTAGTAAAAGGAAGTCTAAACTTATGCTGAGAGCATATGGCCCTTTTAAAGTCTTGGCTAAGATAAATAATAATGCCTACAAAATTGATTTCCCGGGAGATTATAGAATTTCAACTACTTTCAATGTAAGGGATTTGTCTCTTTATTTGGAGGATAGCATAGAGCTGGATTTAAGGAAAATCCTCCTCAACTAAGGGAAGATAATGAGATTATAGATTCTAATCAAGAAGTGTAAGACTAACCCAATACTCTAATTAGACTAATAATATGTGCAAGAGCCAAAAGGATGGAGTCTTTAATTTCTATGAAGGAGAACATAAATATGGGTTGGATTACATTACTAATCTATAAAGAAGCTTGAAGAAAAGGGGTTAAGTGTTCATACATGGGCCAATAGCTATTTTGAGTTGAAATTGAAGCATTTTGAAAGAATCTTGAAAGGCAGATGGGGAGACCTATCTTCTGTACATTTTTATTAATTAGTCATGTTATTTTAGTTGTTATTTATGTTTAGAGATAGTAAAGCGTTTTGTTTTTAGTGTTATTTATGTTTTGGAGTCCCATTAGTCTTCCCACTAAAATTTGGAAATTTATAACTGCTTAGTGGGCATTTATAAGCTATAAAAAAGGCCATGTAGTCACATTCCAAATCAATTGAGTTGAGTAAAGTTTATTCAAATTGCCTTTTGCAATTCTATTCTTATCTAAGTAAGATCTCTTGCTTAATGGCTAATTAATTGAATTCTTATCACTCTCATTTTCTTCTGTTTTCTAGAGTATGGCGAATTCAACTGGTTCTCTTTAGGTTGTAGCATGTCAAACTTATCAATTTAAAGTTTTCCAAATTTCTTTCTTTCTCTTTTTAATTCCTAGATGCATCACTTAGGATCTTACTCATAAAGGAAAATTAGAATCTGTTAATATTCTAAAATATCCTCACTCATAATGCATCATTAAGGCCACTAATATTCCATTAAAAATCATAAAGAATTATAATGTCTCATTAAAAATCATAACATCAACCAATAATGTTCCATTAAGGCTTATGATAACTTATTAAAGCTAATAATTCTCATTAAGACACATAATACATCATTAAGATTCATGATGGCTTATTAAGGCCAACAAAATTCATTAAGGCTCAAATTTCAAATATTCCTAGTGGGATATTTCCTATTTGAAAATATATCTTTAATTAATATTTGAAATATATTTAATTTATTTAAAACTCATTTATTAAATATTCCTAATTTGGAATATATCCCCAATAAATGTTTAAAAATCAAGTATTCTTTTTTGTCAAATTCTTGATATAATTTTTTTAATAAATTAAATAATTGAAATCATATTTGATAAGATTTTATTCAAATCATATCTTTGACTTTTAAATAATTGCTTGGAAGAATATTGTAAAAATTGGTAAGTTTGAAAACTAACTCTCATTATATAATTCTATTGAACCACATGTATGGACCTAATACATGTATTTTCACATATCAATCCAATAATCTTTTTTCAATCAATCTAATCTAATAACAATATATCTAGAGCTTTGAGCTAGTTTGATAATCTTATGGGTATATAAATAATTGTATTGCAAATAATTAAATACTTTAATTATTTAATTTTACTGATCCTTCCATATGGAACTAAAATTCCACTTCAATTATATATGCCTTTATTCAAAAAATAATCTAAACAAATTCATAGTTTTCCTAAATTGCATTCACTTGCCACATTTAGTCTTTACTTATACCTTTTTGTATAATATTCAATTAAATTGATAAAATCAATTTAGTTTATCTTAGTATTTACTAGTTTTTTTTAATGATCATCAATTGGCTTTCTTCTAATTTGATTAGAACTGAAGTGTTTAAACTAAAACTTATAGCCAAATACTAAAATTCACTAAGACTGTTATATCATCAAATTTTACATTATCATATCATAATTATATTTTTAATAAATATATCAATATCAAATTATAGAGTATATTGATCCTCAATTAGGTCTTACCTATTTGTAACTTAAATGTAATGATATCTATAAAAGCATAGTTATATATAACTCAAGATTTAAAGGAAAGTAAATTAATGCTTATAAAACTCTATTTATCTTGACAATATTCATATGAATTTCATTTATGATCTTATTTGATATACCAAGTATATTTGTAAATTTCAAATGACCAAGATAAGCCATATATTCCAAAATTTACAATAGCATTAATAAAGTGACCAAATTTATTAATACACTATAGATAACAATTTTATTAATTATAAATAACTTGCACTCATATTTTTTGTAAATCCATATTATGATTACATGAGTACATATTATACAAATAATTAGATTTTTATTTAATTTTTTATGTAAAATAATTATTTGAAAAATACTTATAATTATTTCTATTAAAAATGAAATGTCTCACAAAAGCCAACTACTCATTCCCAATAATATCCCACTAGCTCTTAAAGAAGTTAGGGATTTGCTCTATTTCAATAGATCCTAAGTGTTGGTTAATGTTTGCTCACACCTAATACTAATTGAATTATCAATTAATACATTGGTTGTGTCTTTTGATTCTCCATGCTGCACTATATCTTATACAAAGCATTTTTGTAGCTTAAGTATCTTAGTTTTTTTTTTGTTATACCACTAACTTATTGTTTAATTGTAATAATAGTTCAATGACAAGTGGTTTTTACCACTAAAAATTATCTCAATTTTTTATTAGGAAATTTGATAGTGTCATACAACTGATAATTAGTATCAAGGTAATTAAACATTTTATCTTTGTCCAAAAGATCATAAAGCTTTTCTTTATTCTTTTCTAGACTCCTACTTCCCAATTTAAGTTAGAATGTTGGTTTTCTTTAATCTATTGTCAATAGTGACAATATAGAATTCATAAGTCAATCATATTCTTATGCCTTTAAGTGATATCTATTGACCATGCTCATAATATAACTAAGAATACTAATATTGTGTTTAGAATTTCCATATGAGAAATTTATAATAATAGTTATATTTCTTAAATTTTTAATGTTCTACAAAAGTTAAAATTCTGATTGAAAATATCTGAAAAGATAAAATCTTTTCTTATAGTTTATCTTGCTTGACACAACATCAACATTTTCTCTATGTTATTTTGGATAAATTAAGTTTCTTATTTACTTAATCATGCAATAGCTTGATTAATAAAACTTAATTTTTCGTAGATCCTTTTATATCAAATTATATTACAATCTCTTTATTGAGTTTCAATGATATTCCTACATTGTTTTCAAAAAGTAAATATCATTTATATTCAAGATTTAGAAGTAATACTATCATCTTATGCCTTTTAGTTTACACATTGGTCATTAATATTTTAATCAATATTATAAGTTTGATATGTTACAACCTAATCCTGATCGTGACCGGTATGGATCCCGATATCGATTTTTATAAGTCTTAATAATTTTCACTTTTTCTATCTAACAAGAGTTTCTAATTCCAAGGGAATTAAAAATTTATTTTAAAATTTTTTAAAAAAAAATAGATAGAGTCTCCTTTATTTTTAGACACTTTCCAAAAGCCATATACTCTAAACTTCAAAACCTATATATTTTTCCTAGATATGATAGCATCATCAGTACACACAAATACTATACAGTTTCACATTTATACACATATAATCAATTCAACATTTCATATAATTCAACAAATCTTTATTTCAATGCTAATTCTAATCCCAAATGAAACCCAACTATCAAATCCTTATATCAGGTAGTCTTTGATTCTCCATACATGAGACATAACTCAAATAGCTTTCTTAACTTGAAAATAGTAGAAATAATTGGAGTAAGTTACAGAAATTCAGTGAGCATATATCTACCACTAGTACCATTAGTTTGCAGGAGATCAATTTGACAATTAACATTTGCAGGTTAAACATGTATTAATATTAACATATTAACAAACCCATTTTTTTGAGTTTTTATAAGTATATGAAACCATGCTCCAAAATGGAAGTTCTCCTACATATAGCTTAACTTTGTATCTTATATCATAAATCATAGGAAACTCAACTATCTATTAGTACATAGTATTATTAACATGTCGTATACTAACTATTCTAGGTAAACATCACATTCATAAATTGTCATTAAGGCTCATATTCAAATGAATCGTTATAGTCACATTAAGTCTTTATAATCATATTAAATAGTAATATCTAACCACATCATATCACACATCCTATTACAATAAATATACATATGGTCACTTTTTGACCTCCATGATAATACTATAATTTTTTTCAACTATTCGCTAGGAATTTTCCATCCAACTCTCAAATCAACCTTATATCCTCGATAACAATTTATCGAAAATTTTCCATTCGGCTTTCACATTATTAACCTTATCACATTTCCAATCTCAATGCCATTCATGGCATGATTCATATTATAATCTTTAGTGTATCAATGATAAGAGAGCTTAATCATAAACATTTAACTTTCAAAGCATTCCTTCATAACTGTTCATGATTTCCAATGTCATCCGTGGTAAGATTCATAAATAATATACAAATATCGTTAAAATTCAATCATAATTCATCAATAGTAAAAAATATTACTATCACGCTTCTGTTACATACTCTGATCAATTAACATTTACTTAAATAGCTAACTATTTTTATTCCACAGTACTGAATTTATACATGAATAGAAAATATGTACTATCAAGTAAAAGAGTACAATTCACAATATTTAAAAACTATCTTTTATTAAGATATTAAAATATGGTGAGATATATACTCTCCTGAAATCATCCATTCATTCTTGGAATTCTGGAGCGTTTACTTTTATCTTTTCATCTTTTATTCCTATTTCACAAGTTATAAAGATAAATTCATTTACAAGTAAATAAACACTCCTTATTTTCTTTCCCAATTATCTCAATTCTTACTTAAACAACTAACTATTTTTATTACATAGTACTAAATTTATACATGAATATATATGAATAGGAAATATGTATTATCAAGTAAAAGAGTACAATTCACAATATTTAAAAACTATCTTTTATTAAGATATTAAAATGTAGTGAGATATATACTCTCCTAAAATCGTCCATTCATTCTTGGAATTTTGGAGCATTTACTTTTATCTTTTTATCTTTTATTCCTATTTCACAAGTTATAAAGATAAATTCATTTACAAGTAAATAAACACTCCTTATTTTCTTTCCCAATTATCTCAATTCTAATTTTAGACTATGATATATTAACAATCTATCATTAGCTTTCTTACTTTTTTAAGGTTAATCTATAAAATTAAAATATGCTATTACATGAAAATTTGAAATTAAACTTGCACAAATGAAAATATTAGAGTCTAAAGTTCTAGGAAAGCTTGTTGAATGCTTCTTAATCATTCTAGGTTATCATATCTTTTATTTATCATCATATATTTAAATAAGAATAAAATAAGTCTTTCTAAATCATGCTTAAATCCATAAAATATTAAAATATCACACATTAGGAATACTCTAAATATGTTATTCTAACATTCTATATCATAAAACTTTTAATTTTCTAAAATCCTTATTATACATATTTTTCAAACACACATAAACAAATGTTTTTAAGCCAAGCTTAGACCATTTAGAAGTATCAAAACAGAATACACCATATTTGCTTAAATCATATTATCTTAGCATTTTTCAACATAAAAAGCATAATTTTCTCCTATATTATCATATATATAACAAAGCACACAAGTAGGTTTCTTTGAATCATGTATATTTCTATCATAATAGTACAACAAAGTAATTTATTTATGTTTTAATCATTATGTTTTAGGATTTTATAATAGAAAATTTATATTTTTTTTACATGCATCATCATTTTTCTTAAACATACAAAAATGGGTTCTTCTTGGATTTAGCTTCCAATCAACATAAAAATTAAAATTTCATGATATAGTTTTGCTTACCATTGTCGAAAAAGGTCATTGGCAGCTTATTAGTGCAAAAAAATGAGTAAGCTTGCTAGGAAAACACAATAACTAACTTCAAAGTTATACTACCAATAGTGTTATAGATTGAGACCTCCATAGCTCCTTAAGTTTACAGTAGTTGGGATAGAGCATGTTGGAGGTTCTAAGGAGCGTGCTATGGCTGGAAGTGAAGCAAATCACTCTAGGGGATGAAAGGGAGTTCCATTGTTTTCGTCTCTCCAATCTGCCACTTCTTCAAACGCAACCTATGTAGAAAAATGCTATAAGAATTGATAGTGTTAGCAATAATGCTGATTGCAGAAGATGCCAAAAGCCATAGCAACATCGGCTTAGCAAAGGACAATCACAGTAAGGAGAGAGAAAAAGAGAAAGATAAAGAAGAGAGAGTGTGAAAAAGGCAGTGTGGGGTAAGAGAGAAAGAGCTATGTATTTTTTTTTATGAAAGGGTACCGAAAATGGAATAAAAAAAAGAGAGCGAGGTGGTAGAAAAAAAAAAGAAAAATAGAGAAAATGCAAGACAGTAAGCTAATGGTTTTACTATGGTGTTTCTTGCCCAAAATAAGCTCATCCTCCTTTAAAATCTCAGTTGTTCATTTTAAATAAAAATAATTTAGCCAATAATTTATTAAAAACTCATTTTCATAAAGTTAATTCTGTTTAGAATCTTAATTCAATTATTTTCAAACTCCTTATAATGCATATATATATATTTATTATTTTAAAAGTCGCAAAATAATTATTTCAAATTTTCATAATTCCTAAAAATAATTTATTAAAGATAAATGATTTGTTCCATAAATCTTTACACCCATGATCATTAAAATTATTCCAACTAATGAGAAAATCTTCATAGAAATTATTTAAACAAGTCTTGAATTAATAATGGTCATTTAAAATAAATTTATTTCAAATGTCCATAATTCTTAAAAATAAAATACAAGAAAATTATTCCATAAATCCTTATAGAAAATATTTAGATAAACCTTAAGTCAATAATAGCCATATAAAAATAAATTTATTTTAATTATTATTATTGGTATCATTTTATCATTTTAAAAATAAATTTAAAATCAATTATTGGCTAAACAAATAAAATAAATCATCACAAGCATTGAATTTATAAAAATTTAATTTGGAATATTACATGATCAATCTAATATTTTATGGCATTTATGCATGCTTCATTCCTTAGATTGATATCTGCAACTTGCATTTCATGTATAGTCTAGCTTCTATATGAACTCTCTGAGTAATTGCATTTAAATATCTCTTTTCTGAGTATTCACTAAAATGCACAACCCCATCATTTGTTTCTCAGTTCTTATAATTGAGACTATATACAAACGAACTGTGCATTCTGATAGATCTTAAACATTATAATTAGATAATAAATATCTTTTAGTCATAGGTCTTATTCCTTACCTATCCATTACTCATTTTTCAATTCCTTGTGAGTCTAGTAACTTTTTAAAAGTTTCACCCCTTTTTAAGTGTCCTTATAGGAATTGAACATAGCTAGAATTTCCATATCCCAATTATTGGTTTATAATTTTTCAACATGTCTTAGAACTCTTTATAATCTTAACATGTCTTAGAACTCTTTATAGTTTCTAGGATTATGAATCCTGTTCTAATGAGACAACATAAGTCTCAAACATATGATTTATGTAAAATTAATTACACTCCTACTACGATAAGGTTCTTTATGTTGTCTTTGTATAAGTCAATATCCTATATTACTATTCATTCTAATTTTTACTTATTCAAAAATAAGTATAGAAATTCTAGAATTTACAATATGACCAAAGAATCTCACAAGCATTGCTATCTTCTTTAGTTTATTCTTCATTTAATCCTCCTTTATGATAATTAGCCTTTCTCCTTTCTATCTATATAATTTTTGAAAATGCATAATCTTCGTGATTAAACTTTAGTTTATGAAACTAATAACCCAACTTAAAAATAAAATAAAAACAAAGTTTGTGTCTTATTTATAACCCTATAAGCATCTTTTATAATTTATTGATATTTATTTTGTTTAGAAGATCTATTATTGTGTATAAATCATTTTTCCAAAAAAGAGATATATAATTTTGAATCATTTATTATTATTTTCACCATTTCTAAGATAGTCTTTTTATTTCTATTACACCTATTTATTGGGGTTACCTTGGTGTAAGTATGAGAGATTGACTCTTATCGTTTCTCAAGTTCTTATTATAGAAGTTATCTAATTTTTGGAAGAATAAAAAATTCTTGTTAGGGTAGATCTAATTATTTCTCAATCTTAAATCCTTTAAATTTATCAAATTCAAATTTGAGACTAATTAGATACTTATACCCATTCCAATAGTAATTATCAATTAAGTTGATATCATACTCTAAACTTTTATAATTTCTATACATTGTTTTTAGGCCCCAGGTGTATGTCTCATTTAGACATGCACTTAACATATTTCATTCTAAATGAGGCCCATTTTCATAAAGTCAGAAAGTCATGATCAAAAGCTAATGAGTTTAAAGATCCATTTTCAATCTTACTTAATATCCTATTTTAGTTAATGTAATCATGCTTTCTAATGCATTGAAGTTGAAATAACTATTCTTTAGTACAATATAAATATAAACAAATAGTAACCTACAATATTTTTTAAATGGTCAATAAACCAAAACATATATTAATTTTATTTCATAAACAAAACTAATTTGGAAAAATAACTTTCTTTAATACAACTGAAATAAAAACTAAACATAAAAATAGATAAACTTGAAAAATAATATCCTAATGCTATTGTTTTATTACTGGTTCATAATGAAGATTCATCCTTCACTTTTCCATCTATGTATCCTTGCTTATTTAAGCAAAAGGCACCTTTCCTTTTTATGACCTTATTTTTCACAAAGCCAACAACGTATTAATCTTGTCACATCATATTTCCACTTCTTTCCTTTAATCTTAATACTGGTTAAAGGAATATCAATTATAGTGGTTAGTGCAAAAGTTTCTATCTTTTGAAATTAATTTATGAGTTTTAAAAGAGAACACTTTTCATTACTTGCATGATGGTTTCTTTTTACCTCATTTTATATATCAGGCAATGATGCAAGTATCAAAGGAATTTACACTTCCTCTCTTATAGTTGCTCTATTAACATCCACCTAACATATAACATATATCATGCTCCATACATGGTCATAAACCCTTCAATTATGAGCCATCTATGAACTAATAATGCACCAAAGTGCATTGTTCTTTACTTCATCACTCTAAAAAAAAATTTATTAAAGCAATTAAATATCTCACTAATTGTATTATTGCTTAAAATAATGTACTCTAGGTCTATGGAGAAAGAACGTAGTATAATTAGCGTAGCTATGGCATTGATATGCATCTAATTACCATATGGTCCATACCATTCTTCTTAAATATTTTCTAACTTCAGTGGATAACTTTTGTTTGTCATATACTTGTATCCTTTCAGAGTATAAACATAAAGGACATTTTTCTTCTAGTCCATATAGACATGCAACCCATCAATAATGAGCTTATTATTATGTAGATAATTAAGAATATGTTGTGGATAACTTATTTTCAATTTTGAAATAAAATAGCCATAAGAAATAAAATAATTAATAAATTTGCAATAAAATTAAACATATAAATAATGATGCAAATAAAACCATGTATCACTTTTATTGCAATGATAATCTAGCAATCGTTCAAACAAGCTATCCTTGGAGAAGTTATATTCTTACTAGCTAGACTAGACTAACTCTGATTATTCTCTGAAGATAAGTCTAGAACTATATCCTAAAATTAACTATTATTATCTTGCCTAGATTAATTAATAAAGCTTCTTGGAATGTTAATAATTAATTCTTAGTTAAGTATTGTTTCAACATAGTATGCCCACTAAAATAATCAACTTAATGCATATGCATTATAGGGTAAGTATTTCTATTTTATTTGAAAGAGATCTAAACTATAATATACCAATATGTACATATCTTTTTTAAGTTCATAAATATTTATATTATAATAGACCAATAATAGAACCTATGGATATATTATCCTAAATGTACCTTTTAGGGACACTTAATGGACCAGACGGACTAGATCGGGCCAAAATCCATTTAGGCCCAATTCGTTCAGGCTCATTTTTAAATGGGCCTATTTTGGCTGGTCCAGTTCGCTTTGCTAACCTGCCAGATTGGTCCCGAGCGAACCTTTTTTTATATTTTTTATTATTTGTTATATTTTTATATTTATTAATTTTATTAATTAATTTTATTTTTATTATATTTAATTATTTTAAGTATTTGTATTTAATTTTTTGATAGTTAAATTGTGTTTTATATTAAATTATAATATAAAAATAATTAATAAAATATTTTTTAATGTAAATGTCATTTAAATTATTGAATATAATTTTTTTTTAAAAAAAGGGTTAGTCTGTTTAGATCCGCGGACCAGTCAGTTTGTTTAGGATCCATCCGTTTTGGTTCACGGACCAAACGGACCAATTCGTTTAGGCTCGTTTAAAAATGGACCTAATTTTTTGAGTCCGGTTCGTTAGAAGTCCACGGACCGATCCGTTTGGTCTCGTGGACTTTTGGCCTATTAAGCACCCCTAGTACCCTTTTCCATTCACTATAATAATTGATTATAATATGACATCAAAAAATATAATCCAAGTGCAACTCATCTAACACATACACAATACATAAAATTAGAAAAAGAATGCAAACAACAAAACATTCATACATATGGATCATAAGCTCACTCTAATACTAGCTATTGATTACCATTTAGAAAAATAGTTTTAAAAATTAATTTGGTTAGAGAATAGATTTTAAAAAAATTATTCTTTTAAAACCTTTAACCAATTTTTCTAAAATACAATGCAATGAAAATAAATAGGATTAAACACTTATGATCATATACACACATTATGTTAAGAAGAATACCTAGTGTTCTAGGAGAAGATGCTAACATAATATTTTTAGGTTGTAATCTATAAAATCTTCCAAACTATGTCTCAAGAATGAATATGCAGAGTGTGGAAACTTAAGCACCATATAGGAAGAATAAAAGATAATTATAATTAATAAATTCAAATTTAAACACTAAAAATAATTCAAAAAAATAAATTGTTCACTTAGATTTTTGAATTTTTCTCTAAAACCTAACAAAGTTTTGATAAATCTAAAAGTCACTCCTATTTATATGAAAATTTAAACATTAGAGTTTCATAGGTCTAAAACTCTTTCCACATTTCTATGAAAGTTAAAACCTTAAATTTTTTATAGGTCCAAAACTTTTTCCATATTTTTAACAAAATTGGAACCCTAAAGTTTCAATAAATCTAAAACCTTTTTCATATTTTTATGAAATTTGGACCCCTAAAGTTTTAACAGGTATAGAACTCTTTCTATATTCTTAAGAAAATTAGAACCCTAGAGTTTTGACAAGTATGAAACTCATTCTATATTCCCTTTATTGAAAATCAAAACCTTAGTGATGTGAGTCAAATTGATGGATTGTCCTAAAATTTAGCAAATCAAATAAAAAATAGAAGAATAGTCACATCACATTTTAGAAGAGATAGAATATGAGTGATAAGTTATGAAAAATATATCACAAAGGATGGAATCCTTTAATATATGTAGAGGAATCACACCATGAAGGATAAATTCTTTAATAAGTGATGATAGATACCATAAAATTTGAATCCCTTTGACAAGTTATAAGTTCATTTAAGAATTCAAGAGAAACATACTTTTACAAAGAAAAAGAGTTATTCCTTTTCACAAATGATTTAAATCTTTAACCTAAACCTAATAAAAGAGCTTTTAAATGACTTAAAGTAACATGG
This sequence comes from Sindora glabra, assembly GCA_020226215.1. Lineage (NCBI taxonomy): Eukaryota > Viridiplantae > Streptophyta > Magnoliopsida > Fabales > Fabaceae > Sindora > Sindora glabra. The sequence goes on from CM035235.1 coordinate 22,286,982, forward strand.
TAAATATTGAAAGTAAAAAAGCCAAAACATATCCAACTTAAATTAAAGCCCAAAATGATCTAAAATGACCCAATACATAACACAAGGTAAGCCCAAAACATCATAAAAGGTTAAGAATAGAAATGACATCAAATTATTAGGCCATAAGTTAACTATATAGTTTTTTTGAAGTTTTTTTCCTTATGTTAGCTCCAAAGACTTGATTTAATCCACAGTCTTTGTGATCCTTGGCCACATTTCCATCATTTGCCCTTTTTTTAAAGGATTTTTCCTTGAATCTTTAAGACCTACATCAAAAAGAGGAAGATTAAAAATATTGAAAAAAGCACTCACACTATACTTACATTAAAATTCAACTTGGAAGCAATGTCATGGATTTTTGTAAGCACTTAGAATGGGTCATCTCCTAGATGCAGCTTTGAACTCCTTTGGAACCTTTATTCTTTTATATGCAATCAAAACCAATACCAGAATCAAACATAAAATAAGAATCAATAATTTCATGTAAGCACACAAACTTAGCATTAGTAACAAGTTTATAAATGAAACATGATTCCTTACAAGCTTTTTACAAAAGTTAATTAAATCATGAAAGCTCTTAATCTTACTAATAGCCTTAGGTAGAGGTCATTCTTTAGTTACCTTTATTATTTCTTCATGCACCCCTTAGTTTATGCCATCTAAGAGATCAATTATTTCCATGCAAAATAAGCATTCTTCAAAATTATTATACAACTTTTCATTTTTTTAAATTTGCAAAACATATTTTAAAATTTTAACTTACTTATCTACATCTTTGTCGTACATAAAAATACCACTAACATGTGTGGCAAGCAAGTTTTCTAATGTTTTAAATTCTCAAACAATAGCAGGATCCATCTTTTAAGCTTATAGAAATAATAGAAGCAAACAACAAGAAGTTTGTTCTTGAAAATATACAAAATATGATTCATAAAGCCTATAAAAATACTTAGTGCATTAGAAAATTAAATAGCAAAATTAACTATTCATACTAACCATATTTGTTTTGAAAACATTTATCCACTCAATATCTTTTCTCATGCAAATTTGATAATTTCCACTTTTCAAACCAATTTTAAGAAATATATAAGGATCGTGCAAATCATCAAGTATGTGATTAACAAATGCTCACCAATATTATAGGTATAGGCTTCTTTACCTAGCAAATCTCTTTGAAAACTTTCAGGCATACATAAGTTATTTCTCCTAAATAAAAATTTACCATGCCTGAAAATATTTTTAAAGTTAATTTCCTCACAAAAATTAACATGTGAAGCACAATTAACATGTAGAGGAGTAGTAAAATCAAATAAAGAAGTAGCAAAATCATAGTCATTCACATACAAATTCTCAATGTATGCAAAAGCTAACAATTTCATATGTAAAGAATCCTCACTATGATTGAGGTCTAATAATTTATCATATAAAGTAAAGATAAGAGTATACTTCCAAGACAACATACCAACCATCACACTATTGTTGCCTTGCTCCACTTGAGGCATTTTCTGTCTCATACATGATAATTCCTTTGGAGATTCTCTTTGAAATGCATCTTGGAATTTTTGTAAAATAAAATCACAAGCATTTGGCAACAAAATTTAAGATTGTTAGTATTTTCATAAGCTTTCTTGTAACATTAACTTGATTCTCATCTTTTTCATATTGCTTAAGGTCATTTCTAAGTTAGAGGGTATAAATGACTCATTCACCTCAATCTTTGAATAGAAAATCTCCTTCCATAGTACAATTAAGCATAGAAAAGCCTAGTTCTTTAATTTCTTTTCCCATTAAAGAGTTTGCTTGTATCTCCTATAGAGGAAGACTCTTTACTCATAAATTAAGGTAGGGGTGTGATGAGGGATTAAGCAACACATTTACCTCCATTAATAATTTGAGAATATGGCTCAAATGTAAGGAAAACTTTCCTTCCATCTCAAGAAGCACATTTAAAGATACGTTGATTCATGGCAAAAACTTTACTTTATTTAATATCTCAAGCTTCTCAATATGACTATTATGGTTTGCCGCCTTGAGAAACTTAAAATACACTTACCTCCATTAAGAATTTGAGAGTGTGGATTAAATGTAAAGATAGCTCTCCTTCTATCTCAAGAAACATATTTCAAAATGCTCTAATTCATGTCAAAAGCTTTGCCTCCTCTAATATCTTAAGCTTCTCAACGTGACTATGATGGTTTGCCACCTTTAATAAGATTTGAAGCATTTCTAAGCACTTCTTGATATAGAATGGTTTGCCACCTTTAATAAGATTTGAAGCATTTCTAAGCCCTTCTTGATATAGAATGAAAGCTGTCTTTAAATTTGATCCAAACCCTAAAATTAGATAATGGAAGCAAGACATCACCAAAATTATGTAAAATAGAGACCATGAGCAAAATTTACAAGAAAATATGAAGAATATTAGACATTGATAATAAAACCATGACTAATGTCTAAAAGTTTAACAGTTTAAAGTATGGTGCTTTTTTAGACGTTAATTATTTGAAACACTAATGTTGTAAGTTTTCACAATTTCCTATAACCTCATGAATATTGTAGTGCAATTTAAATAAGTTGACTATTAACATAACTTTGCACATCATTTGTTAATGTAAACTAACATGGTACATTATTTATTATTTCTAATAACATCATAAATAAAAATATTAGGTGGTTGCAGATAACCTCTATACATCAATTCTTATATATAACTAATGTATAAAAGTTTACAATTTTAAATAACATCATAAATACAAAAATTAGTAGGCTATTAAGTTGCCTTTAGACATTGATTTTCATATATAAACAACATCTAATCTTTAAACATTCATTTTGACATATCATTTAGTATTCCTTTTAATTAATGTCATTTATTAGAAATAAGTTTGTTTGATATTCTCATTAGGTCTTATTAAATAACAGATGTGGTTTGTTGATTTTTGTTTATCAAATTTAATATGCTATAAAAATAATTCTACATAATAAAATCTTGAAACTTTGGTTAATTTATACAATGATATCATTACACAGTAAAGATAAAAAATGACAATAAGAAAAAAATGAAAACATATTTACATACTTGCAAATGAAAATAAAGAACAAATGTAGACTAAAATTACAATAGATTATTATATGAAGAAAATTACAAAAGAAAATACATAAACTATAGTATAATCACTATTTATCTAAATTTATACTTCAAATTAGTCCTTGTTGGACCCCTTCTCATCTGTTGAAGAAAGTTCATCTATTTTTCCCTATGTTGAAATGCTTTATAAGATTCTGTCAATATTAACCATCCATTCTTTACTTTATAGTAGCTTCCCATTCAGAACTCTAATGTCTCTTGCACTCAAATATTTAAAAGTATGAGACACTAGAGTTCTCAATGAGATGTTTTAATAAAATTTTTCATTAATAGTAGATTTCATCGAAAACATCACAAGAAAAGGTTTCAAAACATTATTTTAGCTTCAAACCGTGTAGAAAAACCCATCCATTATGAGAGCTGATTGGAGAGTTTGAGGAATGGATGAGGTGCTTCCATAGGATTCAAAACTAGATAATTTCATAAAAAAAATGGAAAATTAGAACATATAGCATGAAATTTAAAGGCCCTTAAGCAAAATAACCATGTCAGTTATTAATACAAAACTAATGTGTTAACTTTATTCCTATTTTTGCAATGATTCTTTATCTCTAGTTAGATGTCAGTTATATTAAAAAATTAATGTTGTAACTTAATTCCTTTTTTCTACGACAACTCTTTATCTTCTATTAGATATTAGTTTTCTACTAATTGATGTAGAAATTTGAATTGTGATTTTATAATATCAATTGTTCAATATGACTAATATTTAAATTATTTGTATTTTCAAAAATGTCATTGCATCATTAGATAGGTCAATTTATTTTTTAAGTGGCATCAATACGCCAACATTGTAAGGAAAATTTGTAATAGTGCTATTTGCAATTCTATAATAGTACTTATATATGCCTCCAACCCAATATAACTTTATCCTACAACTTCATGGCTTGAATCTTGTTCAGCAGAACATCCCATGTGTGATGTGTACATGTGACCCTTATTCTCCATATCTTAATGGCCATTACGGATAGAAAACCTAAAGGCACATCATGTTGTCCCTATTTATGTGAACAAATTTCTTCTTCTTAGTGAAGCTTGCTGAAACTAAAATAGGCAACAACAAAATATGTGTAGTCATAAGTATACAAATCTATGTAAGATTGCTAATAAGTGATAAATATTAGCAATGAAAGGTCCACCATAACTATAAAAAGATGAAAGCAAATTTCAAACAAGGGAACCGTGTTTTACGTGAAAGATTGACCTGAATATGATATTTACCATTGCAATAGGCAACTTTGCTAGCACTTTGTGTCACAATCATTGACATTTTACCCAAGCAATTAAATATGGATTGGAGGTGAGAACCTTAGAGAAATAAAAAAAATCCAAAAACTAATTATAACTAGCACATTAAGTTTGAATGACTTCAATTAATCCTACAATTAAAGGAAACGATATTAGTAGGATTCTTTTTATCGAATCATAAGAAAATGTGAAAATTGTGTGATTGATCCAATGTAAACAAATATCTTTAATTTCTTTACCAAAAAAGTATCTTTAATTTAACTATTAATATCATGTGAATCATTAATTTCCCATTTAGTAACTGTAAACTTTAAATCTTGTTAAAATTTTATATGCTATGTAAAATTCCTAGTTTTCTATATGAGATATAACTTTTATATACAAAATTTAAGATTGAATTTAGAATGTGAAGAATAATAAAACTTTTAAAAGATATAGTATACCACTTGGTCAAAAGTTAGTAATTTGATGAAAATTATTAACAAAGGGCACATCATGTGATTTTATGTAGATTTAAATAGTTTTATTTAAATGTGATAAAAAATAAGGTTAAGTTATACATGGAGATACCAAAATTATAATTAAATTGCTAATTCTAGGGATTCATTTCACACTTTTTAAAGTACATGAATTTTTTTATCCATTAAGTTATATACAAGAGACTTATTTATGTTTTAGCCATAAATTTTGTTTTGACCTCTTCTATTAGTTTTAATGTAACATATAATTTCTTTATGAAGTGTTGTGAGGTCCTTTGGAAAAAGAACATCATTTTCCTTTTATAAAAATTTATAGAGAAAAATAGTCAAAACATGGAGGGAATGTTAATAACATAAGCAATATTTTGTGGCATAGTGAAACTATGACACTTTATATCAGTTTTCTATATTTTCAATGATAAAAGAGTTAAAAAATGATAAATAAAAGAAATTATGTAGCTATGTCGAGGACACCTTTGTTGCCTCAGTTGAGAGATTAACTCCACTGAGTGCAAAGTTTGCAATTTTTTTAATTTTTTTAATTTTCCTCTTGATGTTAAAAAAGGACAAGCTCAAATGGGAAAGAAATAGCACCCATTGACTGCCAAATAGCTACTATCAGAATACATCCTAAAAATGTTAGTATTTATTAAATATAACTTCTAGTTTTTGAATTACCACTTTCCCTGCATATCCTTTTGGCAACAAAATAACATCTTCCACTTACCTTCTTATGTTCCTATTGAGTTTTGTTCTTGTCATCCAAACTTTTTTCCAAATTGTGATCCTTGATAATAATTTGAATAATATCTTCCATTGCATCCTTAAAATGCCATTAAATTTTTGCTCAGGTTGTCCAAATTTCTCTTCAAATTGCAATCCTTGGTAACAATTTGAGTAAAAGTATCAGGTTGACCAATTAAATATTCTAGTAGTATGACAAATTTCCTTTCTCCATTAATATTTTTTAATTTTATAAGTCCAATATTTTTAATTTTGTGTGGCAGTAGGGGTCAATCCCTTCACCAATTTAAGATTTTATCAATGATCTACCCATAATTGGCACGATTATAAAATATTTTATTAACAATTTGGCTTGTGAAGAAGTATAATATCACATAAAATTATTTTTAATCAAACTTAGGAATTCATTAAAATAAATAATTTACAATGAAAATATTTAACAACAAGAGGGATTGAGGGAACATTTGATTCAAATTAGAAAAAAAGAAAAGAAATCAATAAATAGAAATAGGAGAAAAGAAAAAGAACATCACTTATAATTATTTATTATGTTTGTTAGAAAAGAAATCAAAATTTCCTTCATTAACTTAGTTGATGTTTATTATATTGATGGAGAATTAATTTATTTTTTATTATTAAAATAATTATTAATTTATTAATTATTGTTGTATTATAATTACTGCTATTAATATTTTATTATTTAATTTATTTTTATTATCTATTAATATTATTATTTTAGTATTATTGAATATAGTTGGGATTATAAATTATTTTTATGTTTATTTTTACTTTTATTATTATTATTACCTATTTTACTCTCTATATTATTATTTATTTATATTTATTTTTACTAAGATCATTGTTACTACTGTTAATATTTATATTTATTGTTATATACTATTACTATTATTGTTACTTTTAATTTTATTTATAATTTTATATTATTGATATTTATTATTTATGATTATCACTGAGATTAATTATTATTATTGTTATTATTATTATTGATGATAAACCCGTAGCTGAAAATAAGGGAAAGATTTATTAGGAGGAATTATCATTATTTCATTTAAGATAATCTTATTAAAGGAAAATAAAAAAAGAAATGAGTTTTTTTATATCAAACCCATGAAAAGGAAATGAACTAAATACCTAAATTACATTAATACTTTTTTTTCTGGTAAACTTAAATTAATACATGTTTGATATAACTTTTAGATGGTTTAGAATCAACGGTAGAATTTGCAATTGAATGATCATTCATTTCAGCATATTTTCTTGAACTATTAGTAACTTTTCGGAATTAATTACGCATTAAAGTCATGATTAGATCTTAAAGTTGAATTTTTCTTCAATTTTACGTGAGTGTGTGTATCATCTAAATTAATAAAAATAATTTTTAAATAAAATTCTCAACTTAAAATGAATAAAATAGAAGAAAATTTTTGAAATAATTGATAATTGATGTTAGTTAAATGATGATATAAATCGATAGATATATGAAAGTTGAAGTTAAAATTATGAAATCAATATTTTATAAAAAATGTTATAGTATGATAAAATTGTCAATTAAGATGTTTATGACCGATGGGTATGGAAATCTTGCCTTAATATAAATCTATTTATCAATTCTATCGAAATTAATTACCAACAGCCAATTTTGATGAAAATTGATTATGCATTTCGTAATATATTTACGTATGTCCGATAGGTATGGAAGTCTTGCCCGGAAAGTTTCGATTACCGAAATAATAAAATTGGAATTTTTAATTAAAAAAAGAAACCTTACACTTTTCTCCTTTTTACGTTTTCAATTTAATCAATCAATAAAACAATAAAGAAGAAATGTGCCATTTTTTTTTTTCTTGGTTGACCCTCTAACTTTTGTTGATAATAGATTATACAAGATTGAATTGAAGATCGTCTGCCTAACTAAAAATATATAAAAATAATAATATAAAAACTAACAAGACCAAGAATAATGGTCCAAAGGGTCACGCACCATTGGCCTTTTTCCAAATAAAGCGCCTATGACGCCATCGTCAAGCGGAGAGAGCTCGCACGATCTCTTAGGAGAGAAATACTCTGAGAAATATCACACACTGGGGGCGCTTTATAACTGTCAGTCACTGCTTATATTCTCAGATCTTGATTAAACCCTAGTCATTATCTCTCCTTCTTCCTTTACTCAATTCGTTTCCAGTTCGCTCTCAGCTTCATTTTGATATTATTATTGTTCCTTTTCGTTCAGTTTTTCTTCTGATTCTTCTGATTCCACTCGGTTCGTTTTCCGTTTATTTCCACAGAAGATCTGATATCTGCCTCTGTTTTCTTGGATTTCAGGGGTTTCTATTGGTGTTCCACCATTTCATGCTTCGTTTTGATCCTGTTGTGTGCTGGTTTTTCTCGCATTTGAGGTTTTTTGTTCTTATGAAAGGTTTTGGCGAGTTTAGCGAGAAATTTCTGAGTTTGATCTGGTTTTCGTGTCTTAAACTGTGTTGAGAATTGGTGATAATGATGTGGTTGTAGTGTTACAAAGAAGAGGAAATGGATGATAGAAGTGGCTCATTTGTTGCTGTTAGGAGGCTTTCTCAAGGTCTTGAGCGAGGCAATACCTGCCATTCAACTTCTGGTAAACGTAACGGTGCTTTAAATTTCGATTTAATATTCACTATTTGGTTTTGAACTTCTCTCTCTATGTGAAAAGGTTACTTTGCCCCACTTTTTTTTTCTTCATAATTTCATTGGTTGTACTACCTCCTCTCTCTGTCTATTTATCTGTTTCTCTCCCGATGCTGTGAAGTACGGATATGGGTCTGTGAATCGAGATCGAATTCTGTGCGGGTAGCCTCATGATAACCGAAGTTTTCACTTTCCACTTCCATGATGTTCGCTGATATTCAAAATTGCATTGGTGGGTAAATTCATACATCTTCCGGTCTTAAACATTGAAAACTTTTATCTGGTATAACTGCGTCGCTGGCTGAATTTATACAGCTCTTGTGGGGATTTGCTTTTTGTGTTTGCGTGATTGACTAGCACGCGGTTTCCCTCTCTTTCTCAGTCTCCCTTTTGATTGGATAGATTTGAATTTGCCAGAATTCGTTTCTATGGTACTTTTTTGACATTTTGCGTTTTATCTTTTTTGTTCCTGAATTCCATCTACGAAATTGTTATCTCAGTTGATTTATCTTTGGTAACTGCACCTATACTCGAATATTTGTCAAACTTACATCTATAATACTTGAAGCTGCAATCATTTTTTGGGACTCATTTGACAAGGTTAAACCAGACCATTGAAAAAGTTCATCAGTTGCAGAAAATTGTGAACAAATATGGCCAGCGGTTTTGCTAATCGTCTCTGGTGATGCTTGAAAGTTTTAGTTCTTGAGGATTTGGAGGTTAATTCTGTTCGAGTTTGTACTTTGATTAAGAGATTTTTTTCCAAGTTGTTTCTTAGTTTGTGGCTGTGGAATGTGGATCTTGATTGTTGACATCAAACAACAGCCAAAACGGGGCACACCCTCAGCTGCAAACATTGCAGCAATTCGAATCATATAGTCAAAGTATTAAGTACGAGTAAAAACTTTTAAAACAATATTTTTTCCCCGTTGGGAAAAACTTAAAAAGATGATTTAGGCTATGGGTCATTTGATTTTGTTGGGACTTGGATGTCTTATGTGCATACTGGAACAAGCTTTTAGAGATTTACAGTCTATGCTATTACAGTGATTGTATGCCTTAATTCAGTTTTAGATTTTCATTTACTAAGATTAAATTAAAATGGTTTTATTGAATATATGGTCTTTGATAGAGCAAATGGTATCAAATGATCCATGTAGCCGATAAGGCTTGGTTTCTTGTAGCTTATGCAAACTCTTAAACAAAGTAATATTACTTTCAGTTGCGTATGCACATATCCAATGGATACTCTAGTATAATTTGCCCCTGCTCTGAAGTTATGGTTTTTTACTTCGTCTATGGTCCATTTTGTCCCCTTTGCTACTGTTAACGAAAATTTCTTTTATGTAGCCCAATTATGGTAAGAAAATGCGTAATCTGTGCAATCAACTGAACTAAGCGGAGGAATGAATACCTACTCCCTTGAGAACGTTGCATTTTGTCTCTTCAACTTATAATGAATTTTTATAGCATAAAACTTCCCAGCACAGCCCTCAAAACTAAGGTTCACTTATTTATTTTGTTACAGCTGAGGTTGTGGCTGGATCAGCAGCATGGCTTGGCAGAGGCCTTTCTTGTGTCTGTGCACAGAGAAGGGAAAGCGATGCCCATCCCTCTGTTGATTTAACTCCAGGACAGGTAGTATTGACATGATTTCATAACTGAATTAACAATTTCATGCCCTTTAAGTTATTTATTAATGAAGCTCTTGGTATTTTCTTTGAAATTAAATTGTTTTCTGTAACATAGAAACATTGCTAGGATAAAAGATGGTTATTCTTGATTGTTGTGATGTTTAGTGTCTTCCATATTATAAGTGCTGGATGCACATATTGCAGTTTTAATGTATGAAAGATGTGCTAAATAACACTGCAAGTGGTGTATTTTTTATTGATGTCTGCCTTTTTGTTGTTTATCATGCATATCTTGTATCTGGTTTGGGGAAGCTAGAGATTTTAAATTTTTTTCTGATGATGTGATCAGAAATTAGCTGATGAAGTTTTGTCTTTAGTGTTAAGACAATTCAGCTTCCTTTAAGTTGTGAACCTCTTGAGGCTGTTTCTCTTTGCTCTGTTAGTTATGAATTTCCGAGGTTATGACATAGACTGAACATATCTTCTAGTGTAGTGTAGACTAGACTGCAGTTGTCTTGGAATTTAGTTCAGTTCCGTTGAGAATATTGGGTTTGGGTGTTTTGTTGGTATTGAAATTACCAAATGGTGATCATCTTGTTATTTTATACCCATCTGAAAGAGAAACCAAGTTTGGTAACATCTTTAATGTAACTCCACCTGCAAATCAAGTTCTGGATTGTATTATCTTATAATGTTGAGTATGTCTAGATAGGGTTAACTGTGAATATGTCAGTCTGTCCTTTTCTATTAAATTTTTTTCATAATATTGAAACCACGAATTAATGACCATGCCTTTGGTAGTTTACTGTTACCATTGGAGTCAGGTGAGGATCTTTAATCAGATATATGGATTTAGATCTCCTTTTCTTTTTGGTCATTCTTGTGTTGTGTTGGAGAGAGAGATGCAAGATTTTTTGTTGGACCTTTTGCACATAAAATTAAAAAAAAAGAAAAATAATGGGTTCCATTGCACATAAAAATTGTGTCTATCCCTTTAATATGATTGGAACATGGTCATAAGGAAAAGGAGAAGGTCCAATAATTCTAATGCCCAAAACATTCTGGGGAAGCTAGAAGCTACATATTTTGTTATTTTTTTTAGATTCTGGTATCCCAAAATCAATTTTTTGGGGCCCTAGCTCCTTCCCACTTCAAAGACAGTACGAAAGATATTGTTGCATAGGTTCATCAAGGATTCAAGGTTGCTATGGTATTTAGATTATGAATCTGCCTCTCTGTGCCTCTCGTCTCTAGGTCATGTGCAGACCAATGCTGTTGCAATTGCAAAAGTTTTAATGTGGTAAATTTTGAGGTCAATACCAGATTGGTTATATGCGGTTGCTTTTCTGTTGCATTCAGCACTTTCTTTTCTGGTTTTGTTGGACTCATTTTAAATTGTGGTAAATTTTGAGGTCAATACCAGTGCTAGGCACCTTGCTTTGTTTGAAAATTGGACACATAACTAGGGTGGAAGTCCTTGTTGGCTGTCAATGCCATTTAAATCTTTGTTAAACTTTCCTTTGTTTTGGGTGTCTCATTTCAACTATGCTTCAAGACCTATCTTTCACATTTCTAGATCTATTCCTTTTACTGTTTGCTTTAGTTTTTATTTCACGTTGTTACATGCAATGTTTGTACTTTTTGCATTTTAAAACTTTTTAAAAATATTTAAAATTATGCGATCACAAAATCCCATAATGGTTTAAAATTGGAACTTCCAGGAGGAATGCTTGCATAGGCTGCAAAACCGCATAGATGTTCCCTATGATAGTTCTAACCCTGAGCATCAGGTATATTTTCTATATATATATTTGAAGTCTTTTAGGTTTTGTGGGGACTTTAATCAGATGGAAGATTTCATCCTGCTATACACATGGCTCATCATTATAAGTTAACTTTCTTTGGTAGTTGACATGTGCTATTGTTAATTGTAGGAAGCCTTGTGGGCTTTATGGAATGTTTCCTTTCCTGAAGAAGAACTACATGGTCTAATATCTGAGCAGTGGAAGGAAATGGGTTGGCAAGGAAAGGATCCATCAACAGATTTTAGGTAGATAGCTTGTCTGTTATCTTCCCTTAACTGATCTTGTCTTCATGGTACTAGTCTTCCTTGTAGCTGATCATTTGTTTTTGGATTTCCTTGGTAGGGGTGGTGGTTTTATATCTTTGGAGAATTTGCTGTTCTTTGCTAGAAATTTTCCGGTATGATCTGTTTTCTTGTTTTTGTTACTCTATTTGGATCTTTTAATTAATATTTTGGAGGGATAGATTTAGTTTTGGTTGGTCAAAATCAATGTTTTAAGGAAAGCTTTTCATGTATAGCAGCTCATCTGAATGCCAGGGCTTGAGAATTCACTAGGCAATCATATCAGTAGTATTTGCTAAAACAAAGCCATTAATTCTAGAGTCAAAGGGGAGATCTGTGATCTTACAGATAATTATGAAATAGTGATCTTGGTAAGAATGAGTACCTCTTTTTCAATTCATATATTATAGTTTGGAGGTGTGTGCAGTTTATTAGATTGCATATATAGAAAATCACAGAAAGCTGATGGCAAAAATAATTGGATAATTTATATGAAGACATTTCAACTGCACAAGGACTTCTTGCATGGTTGATGAAATTTTGGTCATGTTGATACATTTCTTCCAGTTCCTTGCACAAACTTTACGTTTCAAAGTAAGGTCATATGTTTTTAGGTGCTGCCAGAACTGAGAATGATATTGAGATTGTATGATCTTATTCGTTAAATGGTCCCTTATAAAATTGAACATTTTCCAAGAATGTGATGTGGAATGTAATGTTGTGCAAATTAACAGTTAATTTCTTTCTGATTCACCACCGGTAAGACATAAAAGCTGGGTACTTCATTTAATTTGTTATTTTGAATTTATAATACAGTATATTTACTCTGTTGCTACTGATATTGGAGCATAGTTTCCATGATTGATACATATTTCCAGTTAGGGCTGGATATGCACTGGACATATGCTTGCAATCTTTGAAGGCTTTCACTCCTTCCACATTGTCTGACTTTTCCCTTTGTATTTTTCCCTAAAATTTCTGGGAATAGTGAATGTACCTATTATCATAGGCTTCATAGCTATTCATGAGCTCTTTATTGTAATAATTGAACTTTTCCTTTTGCAGAAGTCCTTCCAGGACCTCTTGCAGAAACAGGAAGGAGATCGATCAGTGTGGGAATACCCATTTGCTGTTGCTGGTGTAAACATTACATTCATGCTTGTTCAGATGCTTGATCTTGAAGCAGGTTCATAACTCCTCTTATTAAATTTTCCATTCATTATATTGTATCTGGAAACAAGAATGGGACTGTTGCCTTTCCACGTGGGCCTACTACTTAAATGAGTATTTATAGTAGTTAAATACTGAATGAATCCAAATACTTGGCTTTCACTCCTGGCTTAGAATTTTATATGTTAATACGAAGGTGCTTGTGTTATTTGCCATAAAATGTTGCATACACTTTCAAACAATAATTCCATTGCATTTGTCATAGTATTAGTTGTCCCTTGTTCAGAGAATTGTTGGTGCCAAGTCTAATTGAAGGGGGGCATGTGCCCAAGGGAGAATACACCCTTGGTGGTGGAATCTGTTATTAACCCGAGGCTTTTCTGGAGTTGGTTTGTTAAACCTTACAAGATTCTCAGCTAAATATCTATTTCTAAATTGACAAGTAAATATTTAATGCTGGACATTGCATATTTTATTTTTGACAGAGCAATAAATTTGATTGTCATGTTAATTGTCATCCATTAGAAATGTGCTTTACTTTTACAGTGAAGCCTCGGACACTGGTGGGAGCAACTTTTCTAAAATATCTTGCAGGTGGTTTAACCATTTTTAATATTTTGTTTTTCTTTTTGTTTCTTTGATCAAGAGGGTTTTAATCCTTGTTGAAATAGTATATGTAATCTTACCGTAGTGTGTCAAGTAACTATAACCATTCATATTTGCTTGACAGAAAATGAATCAGCTTTTGACCTTCTTTATTGCATAACATTCAAGCTAATGGATCATCAATGGCTTGCTATGCGTGCATCGTACATGGATTTTAATGTATGTATTCTTCATCCTGAATGGTTCCAGTAGAAACAGGAAAGGCTGAATCGAATGCAAATGGAATTAATGTAGAGAGTTTTTAAGGGAAGGAGTAGGATTGGAGAAGGCATTGAGGAAAAAGTACAAAATTAGAAAATTTTGGTGAGGCAATTCTTGATGAAAAAGTACAAATTAGGAAAAGTACAACATTGGGGAACTAGGAATTGCAATGAATGGGTTGTGTGGCCTTTGATTGGTAGTGACTTTCGTTGCTAATGTGATACACGTTTTACTTCATGTTTTTAACAGACAGTCATGAAATCTACGCGGCATGAGCTAGAAAAGGAGCTTCTCTTAGAAGATATTACACGGCTGGAAGATTTACCCTCATACAAACTTCTTACAAGATAGATATGAGTTTTACCCTCATACAAACTTCTTACAAGATAGATATGAGTTTTAAGTGTCAAGTCAATCTGCTAGTTTTAGCCATTAGTTCCTGCCAATTCAGCATTTGACCTTTCGAGTTTTCAGAAACACTCGGCTGAAATTCGCAAGGTTGAGGCCAGTGCAAGGATGATGCCATCGAGATTGCTAGTTCTGGCAGTTAGCTTGATGTCTTTCAGAGGATGATATTGTTGCGGGGCACCAGGAGAGACTGAAATATAGGTTTGCTTGGTGCTGAAAAGGTTATATGAATAAAAGTGAATCGTGGATATATTATGTATTTTCATTAGGTTCATCAACGGGCAAATGCTGTATGCAGTGTTATATGCAGACAACCTTTTTTTTTTTTTTTGGGGGGGGGGGGGGGGAGGCGGGGGTTATTTCAAGGACTTAAATGTGCCCCGCATCTGTTTAGGGACGCCTTTAAGTGCTAGGCCTCGCACCTCAAGTTGAGAGACGCTTCTAAGTGTCATTTAAGTTGTGGGTCGCAAACTTGTGTCACGGCCTGATTTGGATGATGATTGATGTAAGGAGGTTGCCACTAGAAACAACTGACAATTCTTATGCACAAAAATGTATCGAGATGTTATGAAATTTAATTCAAATGCAATCCAGTGGAGGATCTCTGGCATTTCTTGGCTCTAGTTTTTGCATTCGTGCAATACATGGGTATGTGTCACAAGTTGATTTGTAATAATTTGACAAATAAACTTGTTCAATTTAAAATGGGACTTCATGAAATTTTGGATTAATTTGATTTATTTATAATTTTTCTCAATTTTTTCAAATTTGAGGTATTTTAATAATTTTAATATGATTAGAAAATTTATAATATGAAAGTTTATATTTGTAATCTTTGTATTTTTATTTTTATACTAATCCATTTTAGTGCCACTTAGGCATTCGTAGTATTGCAAAAAGAATTTATGACGTTTTAGAAAAAAAAATATATTTACTTGGTGGATTGTTCCTAACACTCTTTTAGGAGATGGAATGTTCGGAAAGCTTGGTGAGGGGTTTTAGCATTTAGAAACTTAAGTGTATTAATTTATAATTATTTTTTATGCACTAAATACTATACAATGAGACATGTATTAAGTAAATGGAATGTCCTTTTTTTATTTAAATTTGTTCATTTTTAAGCCTTTTGTACTCTGAGACTCCATATATGGGATAATGTTGTAGTTTAGTATATGAAGATGTTTTGGTGATATTTGATTGTAACTTGTGGGCATGTACATGAGAGTGTATTGTATAGACAATAATTTTTGGATATTCTATTATATTTATAAAAAATGTTATAAGAGAGTTTAATTGGAAGGTTTACATATTTGTCAATAGTGGTTGTAGCATGATTTTGACTAAAGAACTATCAGTCTATGATTGTATGTATAAACTTTTTGTATTTAAAATAATTATAAAATTATTTTACAAATAAAAATTAATTACATATATTTATTTGAAATATTGATTTGATTGAATCAATTGAAATTAAGTATTATATACATATTAATGATAGAAGTAGTAATTTATATAATATACATATGTAAAGTTAAAAATTTGGATCTAGGAATGATGAGAATAAAGTTGTTAAGCAACATCAAGTACAACTAGGCATGTAAGTTGGGCCAGGATGGGTTTATGTGGGCTTGGGCTTGCATAAACTTGCTCACAAAAGTTCGCATTTGAAATGAATATATTTGGTCAAGATCATGGAGAGGCTAATGGATGGCTTACATTTTTCTAATGAAAAAATAACTAAATAATTAAAAGCGTTTATGCAAAGATCAAATATTGATTTCTAGACATTAAGGAAGTTATATTTAAAGGGATATTAAATTAAGTTAAATTAAAAATATTTATTTTTTTATAAATTATAATTGGGTAATTGAATTTTTTTATTTTATATAATTAGCTAGTCAAATAAGTGTAAAAAAATTATATTAGATTATTATACATTGGATTGAGAATTAGATTGAATTAAAATTTTTTTTAAATACTTGAATGATTATTAAAAAATGAAAAATAAAAAAAAAAGGTTGTGGGGTCCCATGCGGGCTTGCTTGCAATAAAAATAGGTTCAAAAAATAGAGATCAAATTGTCTTATACCTGTAAGCTATTCACAAAGCCCATGGCTCCGCGACCTATTTTACATCCCTAAGTGCAACTACATCATTAAAGTATTAGCAAATTAAGTAATAAATGTTAATTATGCATTGTGAAGTTCTTGATATTATTTTCTAAATGCCCTGCCATCTTGCAACTTAAATTCTATAATTATCTAAAATCTTGTTGATATAACTAGTAATTATATAATATAAGATAAATTATTTCATTCAATTGTAAAGAATAAATAAATGTTTAATAAATAAGATAGAGTTAACTTTAATTTTCCATAAAATAGAGTTTTTTAAGTTCTACCTTTAACATCCTTTGATGTTCAAACTTTGAACTCAAAATTCTATGAATAGGAGGGATTCAAAAATCCTATGATGTTTTAATTTTTAGTTGAAAGCTTGATAAAAATTTGAATATGGTGCTTATGTTTATATTTAATTCTATATGAATCAATATTGAATTAATATTTATACTCTATATTTTAAAATGTATATTTTCATAATGAAACTAAAAAAGAGTTGATAATTTATATGTACATTTTTATTGTTCTAGATTTTTTATATGGAACTGATACAATTATACATGATGAAAGTAACAATAAAAGATATAGGGCCTTGTTCCCCCTTTGATACAACTTTTAACTATGCATAAATCTAACAAATTATATGCATTTTTTTTTATCATTCTCGATTTCTTCAAATGTAATTGATATGGTTATAACTAATAAAAGCAATGATAAATCTAATGTTATATACACTTATTCCCTCTTCAATGTAAAATTTTAATTATGCATAATTAACTTTGCATAAATTAATAATTGGTTCCAAATATTTCACAAAATGATATACAATAAATTATGCAAGTAATTAGTAGTAGAGCTAGGACTTGAGAGTTAACGGGGATAAAAATATTTTAATATTTTAGTGAGGATTAAATTTACAAATTAGTTGAGATAGTTTGAATTACATACATAATTTTATATAGAATTTTAAAAGGGGAATATGCCCTTGTTGGAATATATGTGACTCTACTACTAGCAAGCATGCTAGTAAGAGAACTGTGCTTAGAGATTAATGTTATTTTTATTTTAACATAAATTTAACTTGGGTTTACAGTTTATAATTATGATACAATTATTATGTATATGATAAGTTAGAATCTCTTCTAATGACTTTTTTTTTTATGCTTTAGCAATTTGAATTTTTTGGTTTATTACAAAAATATTTTAAAAAAATTAATAATTTAACTTAATTAAATTAAATAGCTATGAAAAAGAGCATCGTAGGTACAATATATTGTACAGTAAAAACATAAAAATAAAGGTACAACAATGAAAATAGAAATACTAATCACTTGTTTTTATTTGTAAGAGCAAAAATTTTAGTAGTAATAAAATTATTTAAAAAAATAAAAAAAGGAAATATGCTTGTTAGCTATTAAATACAAAGAGTAAGGCTTATCTCAAAGGCTTTACTTTAAAACTTTTCTTAGAAGTTTTGCATGAGTTCTAAAAATGTTATATTTGAAATTTAATATTTAAAAAAAAATGAAATTTGATCTCTATTTTTGGATACTTATAATAAAAGATCACAATTTAGTTTACTTTGTAAAATATATTAATTAAATAATAAATTAATTGGTTATATATTAAAATTTTGACAAATTTTAAATTGATTATAATAAATTTAACATAAAATATAATACTTAGAAATATACATCAAGAAAATAATAATAGATGAATTTGAATTTACCATTTCAATATTTGTAATATATTTATATTGTAAACAACATGAGTAAATTAAATTTTTATCTAGTTTAAAATATATCACTTTAAAATTGATATTAAGAAAATATTGAATATTGATAAATTTAATAAATTTTAAATAAATAAATTTGATTTTAAATTTCAAATAGTTTTTATTAAAAATAAAATATGTAATTTATTCGTTCAATTAATATACTACATATTAAAATTTTAATTTATTTAAAATATTTTTATAATGAAAATAAAAGTACCATGTAATATTTAAACTATTTAGTGATATTATCATTTGAATTATAGATAACAAGAGTGGACATATAAAATGACAAACATGTAATGAAGTTAGATAAAATAAAATTATGTTGGATGTGTGATTATTTTGAGGTACAGTACTTGAAAATTGATTGCATTCAAATATTAATAAAATTTTAATAAATAAATTTGATTTTAATTCTTACATTTTTATTAAAATGTAATGTATAATTAATTAATTCAATTACTATTTTATATATTAAAATTTAAATGTATTTAAAAATACAACCTTCTAAAATGTAAATAATATATAAAAATAATATAAAAAAATAATTTAAGCTAATAAAAAAAAGAGAAATAGTGTATAGTTTTAAGTAATAAGAATTATAAATACAATTTATATTTAAGTAATTCAATTAAATTTAACTTATCTTAAATAAGGGGAGTGGACAGGAAAAAAGTGAAAAAAATTGTTATAGAATAGATAAAAAGGAAAGCAATGATGTATGAGTTTTAAAATTACAATAATTTCAATTACTATATATTTAATTTGAAATATAACTCGTAAAAATTGATATAAAAATATCAAACTTTTTGAATAATTAAAATTGATTATAATTTTTAAATATTTTTATAATAAAAAATAAATTATATTATATTTATTGGAGCTTGAAGTGAATAGGTAAGAAAAAAAGAAGGAAATTATACAACGGAGATTAAAGGAAGAGAAATAGTGTTTGTGCTATAAAGTTTAAATAAAATTTTAATTGATGTATATTTAATTTAATATATAATAATTGAAAATTAATATTAAGAGAATATTGATACAATTTAAATAAATAAATTTAATTTTAACATTAAAATATTTTTGATAAAAATAAAATATTAAATAATTAATTTAATTAATACTTTTTATATAATAAATTTAAAGAAGAAAAACTTTATAGCGTATTAGTTGTATTAATGCACCATGAAAATAGAAGGTTTGAATTTATTGATATCCATAGTATTACATAAATCAATAGATCCATACCTTTGAATCCCTTTAAAGAATAAAAGGACAATCACGTGAGAATAAAAAAAAAATTAAGAACATAAAAAAGTGAGAGAAGCGTAAAAAGTTTGCTTAGCATGAAATAACATGACAATTGTTAAAGTAAAAAAAAAAAAAAAGCTCAACTGCCAAAAACCGTTCAATTCTTATTAGTATAGATGAAAAATAGTATATGTTGTATAAAATTTTGATAAAATCTTAATAGTTATGTATTTAATTTAATAGTACTTGAAATTTGAATAAATAAATTTGATTTTAATCTTCAAACATTGTTATTAAAAGATAAAATATACAATTTCTTAATTGAATTAATAATTTTTAAATTGAAATTTTAATTTTTTTTAAATTTAAAAATAAAATATATAATATTATATCTATATTATTTGATGATATTAATGATTAAATTATAGGTAAAAGAAGTGAACATGAAATTAATTAACCGATTGCAAAAAGAGTTATAATTAAGAAGACGAAGAGAAACAAAGCATGAGTTATAAAGTAATATAAAAAAGAAGAGGAGAAATAATTTTTTAGTTATAAAATAATTAGAGTTAAAAATAAAATATGAAATAAAATAAAATAAAATAATTTTAAAAATTTTAGATTATTTAAAAAAATTTTATAGTAAAAAAATTGTGTCGTATTGAATTTGTAATATTTAACAGTATTTAAATTGTAAATAATATAAATTAAGAAAAACATTACAAAAATGGAAAAAAATAGAAGGACAAGGTTGGACGGGAAAATTCTATGCCATCACCCAACACATGTGCCTAAAAAATATAATCCCATCCTCCCAAAAAAACCCTTCTTTAATGGCTGTATAAAGATTCACAAGGACTCTAAACTCAACCTGCAATTGATACATTACCTATTTCAATTGTCCCATCTAAGGGTGGTAATTCTTATTTTTTAGATTAATTTATTTATTAAACCTATTAAAATAGGTTGATTTATTTAATTTATTCAATTTATTTAATAATTTTAATGAATAAAATTTATATTATAAAATTATTTATTAAATTTAATTGCTTATTATTTTTTATAAAAATATTTTTACTTATTAATAAAATATTATTTTAAATTTTTATTATCATTTTATTAAAATAAAAATTTTATATCATTATTATATATATATCTGCTTATAATTTAATTATTAATGATTTCTCAAATAATATTTTTAAAAATTTAATATAAATTCTTACATAGGTTAGAGTATTAATCCAAACTGAAGTGAGCAAGTCGTATTTATATTAAATTATCATATTATGTCAGAAATTATCACCGTTTTCATCACTTTGATGCAAGTTCACCTTTAGTTAGTCTAGGTGTTAGGTACTTGTAAAGAGGGGGGGGGGAGGAAATTACCATAAAAGAAAAAACAAAGAAAAATAAGTTTATATGAAATTTATTAACTAATCAAGACGTAAAGAGGGGGGACTAGAGATTCACAAATACTCACATTTCTCACTTAGGATGATCAATTTCAATCCCTCCCTATAAAAAAGGAAGTGTTAATGTATGTACCATAAAAAAGGAAGTGTTAATGTATGTACCTTTATGGTAGGAAAAAAGAAAATCAAATATAGATTAACATTGGAGTCCTTTTGAATCATGAAGAACACCATGGTTTAGTATAAATATATTAACTTTGCTGAAACTTCCAATAATCTCACCAAAGCATAGCACAAAATCATCATAAGCATAGTCATTTAATAAAGTTTAATAATTCTTTCACATTAACCCTAGGATAATTTGAGTAAACAACAAAATTACAAAACATAACCAACAAGTTAATCACCATTTAACTCTTAATCAATCTTATCCATTCAATGTTATCCCTTTATAAACAAACACACAAATTTGGTTCACAATGTTGTAATATGAACATCATCACTCCCACCATCATCAAATCTCATTCATAACATAATTTGTCAAAATATAAACAAGTGACTTAAGTAGCATGCATTTCCATATTTTCACATCATAACATTTGTATTCATAATAATTCCAAATCAAGTTAGATACCATCCAACAACTTTTTATCATAAGAGAAGAATATCTAATACATTCACATGGTGAAGCAAGTTCCTTATTTACAAAGCTAATGCATATTTGTATCACAAACAAGCTCATAAGTTGCACCAAATGCCCAATTTTCCAAACATTCATGTTGTAACTAGAAAATCTCCTATCATTTATAGGGATTAAACCTTACTTTAAAACCATTATACAAGTGATTTTACAACCAATAATTCTTAGGATCGATTTTGTATCCATAGTACTCTAGTGAATTTTTAACCTTAGGGAATTCGTTGTGCAATGGATTACCTAAACTCTAATTTAAGTTTTGTATGAAGATAATTGATTGTGCAATGGATTCAATACAAAGGAGTTATTTATAGACCCCAATAAATTAATTGTACAATGATTATCTCTAGAACATTTATCAAACTTATGCAATTTTCACTATTTATCTGCAACATAATTTTCATAGAATCATTCTTTATGCAAACACACATTACTAGTGTCATAATCCTTGTATAGTAAGGGTCAACATGGATTATTGCCAATAACCTTGCAAGCCGTCCTAAAGCCTAATATCAATATTAGGAACATAATAAAGGTAAGCTTTCTAGACCTATCAATATTTAAAACAAGCTTTGAAATTTAAGAATGTTTCCAATACATTCAAAATAGTTTAAAATATGTACAAGATAATTTAAAAGAGAAGTTGGACTAACTTTTGAACCTAAAATTCTATGGAGAGATAAGTTTGCAAAACTAAAACCTTGTACCAATCATTTTATGTTCTACCCATTTATGATTATGACCCCTTATTGGAAAGTTTAGACAAGTATTCTACAATTAATAATTAGTGTTCCTAGACCCAGATCGGTCATTGACTTGGCAAGATGAGTGGGTTAAAGTTGGATCAATTAAACTGGTTAATATATTATATATATATATATATAAATTATAATATTACATATATATATAAAATTCAATTAATTTAACTTGTACAAATATATTTATGAAATACAAAATAATAAGCATTAATCTTACTCTAATTACAAATATCTACCATAATTTTAATATTATTTTATAATTTAATATTTAAAATTATATTTTATTTCAATCTAATAAAAATTTTAAATTAAATATTAGTTGAGTAATTTAATTATATAATATATAACATAAATATATAATATATATTATTTATAAAAAATTTAGATAAGATAAAATATGAAAAATAAAAAATTATATACATCATAATTTTTGTCAATATTATATCGAAGCAAGTGTTAGTCCAAGTGGTGCGTTGATGTGGATGGGTCTCAGGGTTTCCTATTTGAGGCTTCTACAATGCACTTCTTAATTTTTTAATTGAAAGTATTGATGACTTGCTCAAATTGGGTTGCATTGATTTAGTGGGTTTATTAGGCAAACAGTAGATCAAATCGGCTCAAATTGGCTATCTAGGTTTCTGGTATTGGTCTGGTTCCTGATTGAATTGATCAATCCAATTCAAAATTTAAAACATTGTTAATAACATTACAAAGTAAATGTTTCCTAGACCTTAAAAGAATGAACGGTCCATGCTATGACAATTGTACTTATTGTAAAGGTGGTGATGGTGGAACTTCGGTCACAAACTATGGAAAAGTAGGTCCAGTAGCTTACTAAGATAACATAATACTTTAAAAAAAGGATAAATTTATTAAACAACATTCCAAATATTCACTTGTTGATTTGGTTATGGAGGTATCGAGTTCTTGAATATACTTATGGGCAACCCACACTACAACTTGGTTACTATAAAAAGCAACTTGAACTTTGTATCATAATACTAATTCTGCTAGAAGAAAATTAATGCAAATATTTCAATATTGAATCTTACAATAACAATATCAATAGAAGTTAACAAGACAAGCAATTCTCCTTATGCCTTCTAATCATTTTTATTCTTTCATAAGCTTCATCTTTGTTCTTCTAGGATTAGACTTATCTTCTCACAAATAGGCACACAATGTATAAGTCACAACATGAATATAAATTTTCCCCACCATCACCAAGTCTCATTTATAATACATACACAAGCATAACTTAATAATTCATAAGGGAAATAGATCTTACAAGTACAATAAGTCCAAATCATAACCCTTTACTATTCAACAAGAGCTTTCATCAACAATAGGCTTATATTGTCACAACCCTCCTATAACTGTGATTGACGTAGAACTATTCCCCATAATCTTGCAAAGCCTTTTTTATTTAAATTCTAATTTAACATTTCTTGAAAAAACAAGAGTTTTCAAAATATTATATTTACTTCAAACTTAGTTTTAGAAATAAGAAATATATCTATTACTATGCAATTAGAATATGAGTTTCATTTAAATTATCCAAATGGGGAATTAGACTAACTTATGAACTTAGAAACTAAAAGGAAATAAGTTAGCTTAAATATATCCTAGTGCAAAACCTCTTATGCTTTACCTATTTATGACCATGGCCCTATATTGGGAAGTTTAGAAAAGTTTTCTATACTTAACTATGTTAGTGTATATGCCCTAAAACTAATCATATTGAATCATATTATTTTGATGGCAATTTCAATTATTATATTTATACATATATTATCTGTGTAATATATTTAATTATGATAATAACTTTAGAATAATTGTATTCTTAAATGTCCCTAGTCATATATCATTGTGGATTAGGTTGCTTTGATATATTAAAACTAGCTTGTGTGGTGACTTATATGAGATATTAAGTTTGTACATGAGTACAAGTTAGAGAACTTGTATACTGGATGGACCTACCCTAAAAATACTACATGGATCATTGTATGAGTGTCATGAGTGATTCTTAGTGATCATTATTAATATGGTCTTTTGACTTGAGATCACTAAAGTTCCCTACATGTGAGTTTCATATTTTGATACTACTTTATGTCACTCATGGTTGAGTGAATGCAAAGGGTAGTTATTGGATATGTCATATATCATGCGGAGGGATTTATGTGATCAAGATGGAATTTGTCTCTCTTACATAATAGGAGTGACATCTGTAGGCCCTTTAATTAAGTAAAGCTAAGAAAATGCATGGCTATGCTCAAATGAATTAACATGGGATGTCAATTATATTTGCTTCAATTAGCTTACTTTGGAATCAAGAAACCTTTAGATTGGGCTATACGAGAATGACACGATCCATGTCTCGTACTCAATCTAGATGTTCAGGACAAAAGAACATATATGATGATCACATGTAAAGGTTCAGTTGAATCATCGACTTTCTTATTACTTGGGTAAAAATGATGTGTTGCTAGACACCACTCATTGTTTATGACCATTAATGTGATTTATGATCATTACTAATATAATGAGAGCCTGTAGAATCATACACTTAGAACTTAGTAGATTTGGAATTAATGAATCAAATTGTTTAGGCCTAATATTTGAGAATTTCATGTTATAATTATAAGGCCCAATAATAAGCCTATAATTATACATGGAACAAAGCCTAATTAGTTAGGATTTTCTATGCACCTATTTAAATAAGCTTGTTGGGTAATAATAGAGATGATTCACGCATCCCAAGGCATAAAAAACCCTAACAGCCCTCCTTGACCATAACTCTTGAAGAACACTATGAGGCAAAGGAGGAGGATTTCAATCAATGGTCATGGACGTTCACCTATGATTTGTTAGTTTGTGTGGATACCTCGAAGTTTTCAACGAAAAGGAAGTTTAAAAAGTGATTAACGAACGAGTCCCTGAATCATCGAAAAGGTATTGACTGAATCTTTATCCTAATCTAACGTTTTGCACAGATCCTTTAGCTAGGATTGGTTAATTTTTGCTGCGTTTGTTTGACTTTTGATCCCAACAAGCTACACCATAAAATAAATACTACTTGGTCTACATAAGATTAGAGGATCCGTGATCTTGCTTATTGTGGAGGTGGTAGCGGTAAAACTTCTATTTTGAAAAGGATAAACCATGAAAAAGTAAGTTTGGGAGCTTAGTGAGATAAATTTCTACATGAAACAAATGAGACAATTTAAGACAACATTCACTTATTGACTTATTTAATCAAGAAAATGTCAAGCTTTGAAAAGTACTTACATTTAGGCAAATCCTATAATACTACTTGGTTACCATAAGAAGCAAATTCAAACTTCTATTATAACTTTAATCTCTTCCTAGCATGATTAAAGTTAATCTTCACAAGGAAGAATTTAATATAGAGAGGCATTAGACATGTATAAAATATTTCAAGTTAAATTTTGTAACAAGAAGATAAATGTGAAGTAGTAAAATGGACAATTCTCCTTGCATCTCCTAATTATCTTTATCTGTTCCTAAGCTCCATCTTTGTCCCTCTAGTGATCTTATCCCCTCACAAATGGGCATATGAATGCAATGAATAAGCCACATTACGAATACAAGACATCTCCATCATTATAAAGTCTTATACATAACACATGCATAAGCATACTCTATCAGTTCATAAAGAAATAAATGTTGTAAGTGTATCAAGTCTAATTCAAGATCCTTTCCTTAATACAATACTCATATAAGAATGAATAATGCTCTTGGAATATATCAAAACATATGAAATCTTGAATAGAGTAGGGTGAATCGATTGTAGAAGTAATTCGGGTTATACAAAATCACTCTGCACTAGAGGAATCAATTAGGAAATTGATTCATGCTATTTAGAAAGCTTTTGTTATGATTGAATTTATTATGGAATTGATTTGGTCCATCCATAGAACACCTCACACTTGTTGAATTGATTGGCAAATTGATTCAAAAATCAATTCAAGTTATCTAAAAGTAATTCCAAGCTCGTTGAATCAATTCACTTATGAATTTCTATAGATTTTGCTCCAAATGCACCTTTCACTTGATACAATTCTTCACCAATCTCACTAATAACCTCACACTTCATCATAAAAGCATCAAAATTCATGAAAGATAGATAGTAACAACTAGATTTATTACAAAAATCATAATTTATTAACTTACAAAAAATCCCATCCTTGCTTATTCATAAATCTAAAATAGTTAAATTTCATCAAAATAATTGAAATAAAGCTAATGTTCAAGTAGAATATTACCCACTTGTTAAAGAAGGAAGGTTTAGAGGGAAATTTATTACCAATTGGGGTTGCAAAACACTCAAGAAAAGAATTCTTAGGTTATGTTATAAGGCTTTTCTAATTTTTCTTTTTTACTAATCATTAAGTGCTTTTCTTATAAGAAGAGGAAGGATTCAATGAAGAAATCTTCAAAGATTAAAGTAATTAAGAATCTTTTACCTTGTTTGTGTGATTAAGAGTGAGGATTTAAGGATAAGGATAAGGATGAATGGTTCTTCTTCTTAGCTCTTGGTTGTTGGAAAGTATGAGTAAAAATGAAATAATAAAGGGGAAAGTGAGGGTTTATCTTAAAGAAGTTAGCCTTTCCAAGGGTAAAATGGAAAAATAAAAATATAACCTCTTTAAACCTCCTTAATTAATATATCTTATCTTATTTTGTTAAAAGTACTCTTTTTTTACCTTTATTAGTAGAAGGTGCTCTTCATTTACATTTCTATATCTCCTTTTATAATACTTGCTTAATTTATATATAAATTCAACATATTCACAAATTGCAAATAAGTCAACAAAAATAACTAAGTTTCCTATTTCATACTATAGATTCAAGCATCCTTAGTATCATAATCTAGTCTACCTTTAATATATTACCTTTAAATGTGATTTAATTTAGTAACTTATTAATCATAATGTTACTAGATGTAACATATATAAAAATGGACAAAGCATGGAAAATCCATAAAAACAAGTAAAATTTTAGAATAGGGTATGGTGAATTAATTGGGAAAGTGATTTAAGTCATACAAATACTTTTTATACTTATAGAAAAGCCACTTAATGTTAGTTGTTTAACACATTTCACGTTAATTACTACTTAACATGTATATTGGGGTCATTATATAACTTGTATATTCAACTTTAGTTTTTGAATCAATGTTGAATATTAACAATAATGTCAATTTTTTTAAAAGAAAACTGATGTGTTTAATTCTAATATATTGTTGAATAATTGAAATACAATGTTGATTTTTTAATTTTGTAACCGACGTTGATAATCAATTTTCCATGACTTAAATTTTGATTAAGATGTCAATTTTTTTAAATAACCGATATTTAATATGTAATATGATGACATGTATATAAAATAACTGATGTTATTTACTATTTTTGTTTAATTCTTAAGAATTCTTCTATACCCCACTATCCCCAAAGAAGTATTCATATCAAATTATAAAATCCAATAACTTATATTACTATACAACATAATTACAAAAATCTAGTAACTAATATTGCTATGCAAGTAGTAACAATAATATTTCAAGCCTTATCTTAATTATCTTTATTGTAAAACCTTAGTCCAAAAATTGGATGTTAAAATTTTTTTGTACTTGTCCTTAACTTATGTTACAAATATTTCATAATTAATATCTCAAGAAATGGTTTGTTGTGATAAACAAGTATCCCACCTTGCTCGGGCATCCTTTATCACTATACAAGTACCTAAAAACATTAAACAACAATGAAGTATGTCATAAAAACTTCATGACTAAGACTCTATATAAACTATCCTAGGATTTTATTTAGTTAGAATCTTTTCTTCTCTTCATTTCTTTCTATTGCATTTTCTTAATGCTTTGCTGTCTTTATTCTTTATGAGGCTCAGTCATTCCTTTTCTTTTATAATATCAATTACTTATTATCTTTTTTACATCACCCATACCCTCTATAGAGGAATTTCTTTATTCATGTTTTTGGCATTGTACTTATCAGTTGATTTATTGTTATTAACTTTGTTATTGCAACGGCCTTTGAGCACTTAATTGTGGTTTTGTGTTTTCATTTATAATTCTATTTTAGGTGATTAATTTTGAATAGTCATTAAGCATGTACCCTTTTTACATGTCTTATCGTATAAATATGTGTGTACAATGCTCATGCTATTTCTTATGTATCACATACTAAGCTTAAATATAAGCCTTAGTCCATCCATATTAGTGATGATGATAATAAAACCAAGAAAAGATTATAAGCCACCACATAACTTATAAACATATAACTCACAGCCATTATAATATCTCATAAACATATAATATATGATCATAGTCATATGATCATAATCATGCATAATTCAGAAGCATATGATATGACATTACAATATGCACTTTATCCTTATAACCGTACATCTTGTATTCACATAAGTTTGCAATGATGCAATAAAGTGTGATATCATACTTTCCATCTTTATAATTGCATTGCGAGCCTCCTATCACTTTTAACCAAATATCCTTCTTTATAGTTGCATTGTTAGCCTCCTATTTCTAAAAACCAATTTATTTATATTTATATAGTAGTTATATCATATAATTTTCACTATATAAAATGGCTATTGTATTGTATCACATTTCATTTCATGATGTGTATGGATGCATTCACAAATAATTAATTTTGATATCACATTTCATGGTCCACATGCATATAATGTGCATATTTACTAAAATTTTAAGATGTCACAAGTCAATCACCTATGCAATATCTTACAAAATATAGGAATTCTTAATGCATTAGTGCCATTAAGATAAACATATTAATTTATCACAAGCATCATCATTCACAATTATCAAAATTTATGTATAGTGCATACAATATATCATAAATAATCAAATTGCTATTTTCTTATCTCGTTTCAAAGTGTGTGCTCACACACAAACTTTAAAATATACACACGCACACATACACACACGTATCCTTGTAACTATATATGCTACTATATACGTATCCACACTATCACCCTTATATTAATATTTACAATCACATATGTACATTTATTTTCATTTTTATGTTAATATCCATAATCACATATATATCACTTTTTTTATTTTAAGTCATATACATATTTTATTTCTTTCTTATACAACCTCATAAGTACACTTATCCTTATTTTAATATTTTTCAACTATGTACGTACACTTGCTTTCACCTTTGTATTAATATTCATTATCATATGCTCATATTTGTCCTCATTCCCTTTTTAATTAAATAGTCATGTACATGTACATCAATTTCACCAAAAAATTACATAAGTATATATTATTTAGAATCCAATCATATATATAACCTCTCCCCAAATACAGTCACATACATGAATATATATTATTTATAAACCCATCACATGTGTGAAAATATTTTTTATAAAATAAACAGTCACGTATGTGAATATATTATTTTTATAAAATCAGTCAAGTATACATATAATATTTTTTTAAATAAAAACAATAACATACATGTATATTATCTTTATAAACTCACACTATAACAAATTAATACTTGAACCACAAATTGTACTATGAAAATTTAAAAATCATGGTGATTTTACCTCTTGTGATGAGAATAAAAAACTCAAATAAATATGCAAAAATTTGAAAAAACAAAAAATTTTACTTATAACAAAGCATTACTTGTGTTGCAAATTAAGCTATATGAACATTTTAAATGCGGCAAAGTATCACTTGTGCCATAATATAAGTAGGAAAACTTTACTTGTAGCAAATAAACATATAAAATTGCTAGATTGATTGAGTCTCCTTTTCAAAATTTGGAAGGACAAAATAAAATTTAAAAGGATAAATGTAAAGAGATAAATTTATACTATTTATATGAACTTGTTTGGTGAATCCAATGAAACAAATGGATCATAGCTAAATTGGTTAAATCATTATGTGAAACTTGTGATATTATTATATATATTTATATAAAATAATAATATAAAAATTAGGACAACATTAAATCAGTTTTATTTGATAATAAGTTTTACATTTATCTCTACAATATTAAAGAAACTTTTATTAAAAATAGAAAATTATAACTATGTAAAATTATATTATTTAAAAATTTATAGATTATTATATTAACAAATATTTAAGTAAATTATATTTGATGGCATGAAATATATAAAAAAGTCTAAACCCTCATTTTGGTCCTAGGTTAATTTAACTTGTATAAATTTTATTCTTTATAAATAATAATTTAATTAATTTAGTCTAGTTATTATTATTTCTATCAATAAATTAATGGCTTAATAGATGGAAGGACTAAATAAATATATGTATAGTACATAAGGGATGAAAGTGATATTAAAAGTTTGTGAGGGGCCAAATAATATAACTTATATTTATGAGGAATTAAAATAAGTATTATAAGTAAAAAATGAAATAAACTTATAGTAATTCAAATATTAGCTTAAAATTTAAATATGTATAATAGTTTAAAGTTATGATGTATTTAATTATTTGTTTCAAGTAATTCAACCTATGCTAAAGGAAAATTTTCAAAATAATAAAAAATGATCAAAAGATGTACAATTTTTTACTTTTATCTTTTAATAATCTAATTAACAACAATTATGGAAAAAACTATTATCATGGAATTGAATTTAATTTGTAATAATTTAATTATTTATATTGTTATTACATCTATTCAAAAAAAATATATACAAGTACAATTTGCAAGTTTTTGTCTAATATATAAAATCTTAAATAACTAGCTATAAATTTGAATATTTTATTTCTAGAGTAATATATATTTCAAAATACATATTTAATTTTTTTTTTAAATTAATATTAAAATTATTTTCAATTAATTATTTTAATTTTTTTTGTATTAAGTCCCCTATAAATCTAAATTATATCAAATGGTACCCCATGGAATTTTAATATCAATTTTATTATTACATATTATTTATCTATTATTTTAGCTATTTTATTTTTATAGTCATTAACTTATTAACAAAAATACTAATAGAGGGATGAAATTAATCAATTTATTATTTATGAGAAATAAAATTGATACAAAATATTTGTGAGGAATAAATTTAATACAAGTGAAATTAGTAATGAAGCAAATAAAGTTTTAGTTTATAGAAATTCATTTTTAAAATAAAATCATAAATTTTTTTAGCATAGATTAAAATTTTATATATATTTATGTTATATTTTATTATTATATAATATATAATTAGTGTCACATAATGTATTTTTTATTTATGAGGTCATCTAATCAATTAAATCTTTATGTAAAAGTATATTATATTTTAATATTAAAGAAGTAAATTAGGGTGATGGTAAGGCTTGATGTTCTTAAGCTATTGAAGATTCAAGTTTGATTCCTCATAATTGCATTTTCTAAATAGATGGAGTTTTTATTAGGTTTGATAGTTTACACTAGCTTAATGTGTGCCAAAAGCATAATAGAATTTCAACAAATGTCCAAACTAGATGATAGTTTGGCACTTAGTCGAATTGGTTGGATGATCGATTTTATTTAGATAAAAAGATCTTTTAGTTAGCCATATTAGTTTTCTTGGCAATTTTGTTTTATTTTTTGCTATGATTTTATTCGTGGTAGTATGAGCTACTAGCAACAAACATACTTTTCTTACCATATTTGTACTCGTACTTAGAAGGATATGTTAGCCATGGATTTATCATTTATGCCATGGGACCTATTTTTTCATAGCAATTTCCTTATCACACTTATTTATGCTATGAGTTTATTTAACCAGTATTCCCATGGCTAAGTAGCACAACTATTAAAATTTTGATCTTATGCCACAACTTTAATTGTGGCACAAGTGATGATTTGTTGTACTATCAATCATGAACATATATAATATTTTGTTTTAATAAAAATAGTAACATACATGCATATTATTTTCATAAACTCAATCATGCACATATATAATATTTTATTTTAATGAAAATAGTGACATATGTGTATATTATTTTCATAAACTTGATCATATATGTATTTGTATTTTTCATATTTATACTAATAATTCCAATCTTGTACATGCACACACTTTTACTCTTTTTTATTTTTGTAATCTTATACATGCATACTGTTTTATTCTTATACTTATTATAAGAATCAGATCCTTTAACCTTATGTTTCCTTAATGTTTAATTAGTTAGGATCTCCCAATCATTTATTCTATTTTTATATACTTGAAATTTTATTATCTTGGTGCTAGGAAAACAACCTTTCTCCCTTTTTCCCTAGTGATTGAAACAAAGCCTTGCATAGTCCTTGAGATTTCTTTTTTTTTTCCAAATTAATTAGCTTATATATTTATCACGTGTGTTTATGATTATCCTTAGCTAATTAGGGAAATTTTTAAAGTACATTTGGTTAGAGGTAGGGAAGGGTATTGAACCCTCGCTTTTATCTTTCTCCATTTTTTTGTTTTCTTACTTGATTTCAAGTATTCCTCACATTCAAACTTTTATTTACCTTTTACTAATTTTACTCTAAAATTATTAATAAAAAATTGATTCTTTAAACACACTTTTTCTTAGGGTGATCAAACTTAACAACAAACCTAGAGGTTTGTTTTCTTAATTTTTACTTTTATACTTTCTTATCTAAATAATGGATAATTTTTATGGAGAGAAAGACTCTCATCTTTACCATGAGATATGTTACTCATTACATGGTCATTTAAAGAAAAGTCATATTACACTTCATCATTTTCCTTTATGAAGTGACCAAATCACATGGTGACCTCCAAGGACTTTCATCACACCACTTATCATGCAAAATCATGAAAAATATCATTTTAATAAAATTATTTATGTATTTCATCATTTATCATAATACTTTTCTTCTTGCATGTATATTTTCCAAGTTTTTGAAAAGTTTTTATTCAAGGTTTCTGATGCAACCACATATGGTAAAAAATTCTAGCATAAGATTATAAGGAGAATACTTAGCTAAAGGTTGATACAATTAGAAGTGCTCTCATCCTTGTTTTCCTCCTTACATAAAATATATTAGTTAGCATGATTTCTAACTTAAATGTTAAAGAGAAAACTTAGAAGACCATGAATTCCTTGCGTGTTAACTTTGCATCTTTTAACAACAAATTATTCATTTAGTCCTAGGTGGTGACTCCATGGTGATAGTATGAAAAAGATGAAGCTTTGGATGAGTAGGAGTGGGGGAAATGGTGTTAGTGATTGTGGAAAAATGAAAGGAATGATGAACTAAGCCTTTAGGTGCTTGAATGGGGAATGACCATACATCATGAGGAAGAAAAGAATTCTCATGTTTTCTTGAAATTTTTACCCTATTTACACTTTTTATATAACTATCAAACTCATCTCCATCTATGGCTTAATATGACAAAAGAATTTAAAAGAAATTCTAAAAACTAATCTTATCATTCATTGGGTGAAAAATTCTCCATCCGTTAATTTATGGTTTATTATCTTTTATCTTTCCTCTATTGGCTATCAATTTATCTTGTTTTGAAAAATTATAAATGACCTTAATAATTTAGCATTGGCTAGAAATGCCTTATCTTTACTCCATCAGATTTTCAATTATCTAGTTTTTAGGAGTTTTAAACAAAATTTTAAATTATCCCCATATGTCTAGACTAAGTAGGCTCCTAGGGTCATGATAATACTTCTTTGATGTGTCTTCCAAGTTTTAACTTTGTTGAATAGTAGGTTGGGTTCCATTTAAGGAAGAAAGGATACATTTTGGCTTCTTTGTATGAGGACCAAATGGGCTGCTCTTGCCCTCATTTTCTTCGCTTTTTTTACCCATTTATTTTTATTTGTACATAATTCTTGTTATTAATAGTCATTTAGGCTTTACTTGCCTTTATAGACTCTCTTATAATCCTTAAGAAGTCTAAAACCACTATATTTCCAATAGCATTTGTTAAATTTATTTAAATCATGATTCAAATACATTCTCATATATTTTCTTACTTAATTAAATCACCTCTCGTAGATATTTCCACTTGTACCTCAAATACAACTTTTTAGGGAAAAATTTCACATCTTACTACATGCTTTAATTTTTACAAAATATATTTATATGTCCTTTAACCAATGAAATTAGTTTTACATTAATTAGATATCCTACAAAAAGTTATAACCAAAATACCATAGATTGGTTAGTAGGGTGATGCCTAGTTTTAACCTATCTTCTAGAAAATTTTGCTATTAATCAAATGGGAATGAAATAAGAAAACTCATATAAATTGAATTTTTGGATATATATTTTTCAAATATTTTGATGGTTTATCAGTCAAATACTTCTTCCTTAAGCTATAACTAAAATACTACCAGGTGTGTAGAAATTTTGTTAGCACGCAACTCTACTTCAATTTTCCTTAACGTATTATTTAGTTCTTATTAACCCACTTAATATTTCTAATTCCCTTAATTACTTTTGTTTTCATGCTTTATCTTCCAAAAATGTGGTTTCCATATTTTCAAATACTACCTCCTATTTTCATAAACTATCTTTTCAAATAATCTTTATCATTAACCCCTTTTTTATTCTTAATGATCTAATACCTTATAAAAATCTTACTAACCAAAATCTCTCAATTTATCTTGTTTAAATCCAATTTATACCTTTTATATCATTCCCCTACTCATCCTTTTGTACTTTATCATTCATAGGATTATAATCTCTAATATACCATAATTAGTGTCTAATTTCTATAAATAGGATTTTTATGGTGTTACATCTATATTCAAAATTAATATCTTGAATACAATAAATCAAAAAAAAGGTGAAGAATGATACATTTATTTGGGTTCAAATAATAAAAGACATATATTACGTAGATGTTGCAAAAATGAGAAATAATACCTTTAAATGTTAAGAAAGAACTTATATTGTCATCTAATAACATGACCATTGATAGAAATACTTGTGAATCTCATTATAGCAAAACAAGAGCATAAGGGGGTTAGAATTGATGTTATAGGTAAAAGATTAATACAATATGCTTCTATTGGAGAGAAATTTACTATATGCCTTATGCCATTAAACTTTAATAGTATTGTGTATTGTCCTAATTGCTCATGCTATTGTGGCTCTTTGTATTGAAATACCTATTAATTTACTTCTCTAAGGAAGAAATCCACCATTTTTTCTTTAAGAAACCCATTGCATCCAATACCCTAAATAATGAAATTAGAAATAAAGAATCCAAACAAATCAAAACAATATACCACAAATAGATGTTCTTAATTAAGTTTAGAGGAAAACTAAGGCATTCAAATAGACCTTAACATTGAGAAGAAAATGCTAGCAAGAGTAAACAACTGGTTGAAGTCAAGTTGAGATAATCTTTTTTTATAAAGAAAATGTAGTGGAATCCCTACTTATAAAGGAAAATCAATTAGTTGATCACTCTATAGGGCATTCTTTCTTTTGTGAGGAAGATTCTCCCACTTTGTAATACATTTGCAATTTGGTCTAAGACAGGCTTGTAATTTCAACTATTGCTTCATTTTCACAAGTTTGGAGGAGAGCAAAACTAAAATACTTGCTAGAAATCTAGTAGTAAAACATTCATGTAATTAGGTCAAATAGTGTTTGAATGAGTAAAGACAATGGAAATATATATTTTTGACTAAAAAATAACAATTATTAGAAATATTGAATGGAAAGTTTAGTAGGAATTGTTTAAAGAGGGAATTTTTAGAGAATTACAAGAATGTATGAAAAATAGTAAGAATTAAGTAAAAATTATGAAAAATGAAAATTTAATTATGATGGTAGAAATCATGTAAAATTATTTAAGAATATTTAGAATAATTTTATAAATTATACAAAATCCATGGTTAATAAAATTTAGGATTTAAATTAAAATTTTTATTCAAAATGTCATGGAAAGTGTATTTAGGGGTAAAATTGAAATTAATAAATGAAGTTAAAATTTGGCCCAATTAAGCATAATTAGGCAAGGCTCAATAAGGTTAATAAGAAATAAATTTGACTCATTTAAGCCCATTAGGAACTAATTGGATTAAGGAGATAATTTAAGGCCTTTTTTTGTTAATTTTAGGAAGATGACAAAAAAATGCATTTTAGCCCCTATAACACTTGAAGTGCATAGCCATAAGGCTATTTTGGACATATATATGATGATTTGAGGATAAAAATGGAATTAAAAGTGTTAATTAGAGAACAAGAAATGAATAATGAATGGATAAGTTTAAATTAGAATATTTCTTAAAATATTCTCAAGAAGGAGAAGAGAAGGAAAAAAAAAGGGTTAGTGCACACACACATGTTTTGTCGTAGTATACAACATACATGAGGATTAAGATCATGAATCCTCCTCCTATACTAGCTTATGGGACATCACCTTAGAGAGAGAAAGAGAAGTTCTTTGAGTCTTAATAAGTGATTTAGCAGAGTCTTGTCTCTAGGGTATGTCTAGGATGAGGTAATGCTTTTTAGGCTTTAGAGAATTTCATTTATTTTCATCTACTCTTTTCTTGAGTTTTCTACTAATTATGTGTCATTTTGATATTGTATTTGGAATACTGATTAGAGAATAGAGATTTTGCTAGTTTGTTTGTTTGCTAGCCTACCAATGTTTTGTTTGTAGTTTGTTATGTTGAAACCATGACTTAGTCATGGTGGATTAATTGTTATCTATATGTTTTGATTTTTTCCGGTTATCATTGATATTATGTTAAAAACCATGAGTTTCATGGAAGGTTTAGAGTGAAAGTATTTTTTTGGAAAACAAGAAGATACTTTATAAAAGCCTTTAGTTTTGAAAAGGTTTTTTGTTTGAATTATGAAATTAAATGTTTGATTAGTTTTCCTTGAAAATAGAGGCACAAAATGTGTTTTAAAAGGTAAAATTATGGAAAAATAATTTTTAAGAAGGCATAATAATTTAACTTCTTTATATATTACTTAATTGAAAAATTATTTTTATAAAAGGTTTAAATTTCATTTTTGGAAAAACTCAACAAAAGTTCATGAGTTCCTTGAAGGAATAGGATTGTGTTTTTATGCTAAAACCTAAAATATATTAAACTATATCATATTATACAATTGTTACATCAAGGTTTTTAAACAAAAATCTCACTTTGATGGCGAAAGCATGCTCACAAGTATTTTAAGAAAAACAAAGAAATTTCTATTTTCTTTTATAAAAACTTGCAATATCATATTCTGAACTATTTTTAAGACATTACACACAATTATGTCAAAGTTTTTGAAGTAAAAACTAATTGAAACAAGGGATAAAGGCCATAGTTTTACACTTAAAATAGCATAGGAAAATTATGCTATTTGATGTTGTTTTGTTTCCTACAAAATTATTTTAACTAATAATGGTTTAAATGATTTTTGTAACTTGTTTTTAATATAAGAAGGAGTTAAAAATGTCATTTTAAATATGAAAAATAATCTTTAATTTTCAAAAAATTCTGGATAAATTTGAGTATTAAAGATGGATTTTTCTAAGCTAAATTTGTCTTTTTTCAAGGTATTTTGATAGTTTGAGTTACAAAAAATTTTGAAGACTTATTTTGGATATAAAAAATTATTGAAAAATTGACATTTTATGTCTTATAAAATGTTCTAGAAATTTCTTTAATACTACATTGAAGTTTGATATTTAAAATAGAATTTTCAAAAGAAAGTACCTTTTTCTAATTGTTTTGATAATTGAGTGAAAGGGTAACTTATTTAACTTATTTTAAGAAAAATAAAAATTTCAAATTTAAGTTTAAAGGCAAAAACTTAGGTCTATATTTTTTTAAAAAAATTTTTAATAAAAAGAATTTGCAAAATCAGCATGCTTAATAAAGCTTAATTGAGAAATGTGTTTGGAAACTTAAGTTTTCTTAGGGTGTTCATGTAATTGTTTCTCCCCAATTTTTATACTACTATTTTGTGATATGAAAAACTTGGTTTGTATGTTAAAAATGATAGTTTTTATTATTGCTAAAATTGTATATAAAATCTAGGTTCAAATGAGCTTAATTTTAGAAATTGTGGAACTTAGAATGTCCAAATGATAAATCCTTAGTGTTTTTTTAATGAAAACTGAATGATATAACAATCTTAGAATTGATATTGTGATTAATTGATGACACATAGCTACATATAGTGATTCTTTTGAAGGTGTTCTATGAAAAAAAAAATAGATACTGCTTAATAGGCTACTATAAGCTTGTTGTATGATTAATGGATGAATTTTTTATTTATATGTGTACTAGTGTGTTTATATGTATATTTGTGATTAAAGCTCCATATGATGAGCTTTCAAAAGAGATCTAGCAACTAGAAGCATGAAAGCTTGCTATGGTCACCTGTAAAGTGATGAGGCAACTATGGATACGCTTGCTAGATTTTGAATTATATTATTACTATGTAGAATGTATATGTTTGTTTTGGTAATGGATTGGTATTATAGCCTTACTTTGTTACATGTGAAATAGGCTAGTGAAAGCTTGATGTAAAAAAAACTATGTTAGTTTGTCTTCACTAATGAGAGTGTTAGAAGATCGCAGTCAGTATTTAAAAAGAAATTATGGTTATCGAATTTGATATTATTAGCTTGAATGCCATATTTGACAATGTAATGTGATATATGATATATGATATATGACCTTTGTAGAGAGTGTGTAGCTCTAGCCTAATGCTTATAACTTCCACGTCACACAAAAGGATGAATGTTATGAAGTAAAGGGGATAAAGTTAGGGTACACATGGGATTAAAGTTGATTAGAAGTCACAAGGAGGAACCTGTGTGCCTTCCTTGCTAATTATAGTACATAAATTTTGAGTATATGATACTATTATTAAATATTGATGTTATTTTGATTAATATGTTTTATGTGTATTATGTCTTAGTACTACTACTTATGGACTTATTTGCTTTTAAATTATTGGTAAGAATGTGTTAAATATATGTTTTGTATATGATGGATTTTATTAATTAAAACTAATTAAAAATTTAGTGAGATAATTACCTCACTGAGTAATTCATTGCTCTACTTATGGATATCTTTTTAGGTATGTACTTATGATACTAGTTAAGGTTACTGATGTATGGGACTAAGAGTATATCATGAGATTTAGTACATTTAGGTAAAGTTCCATTTTTGTTTTTTTACTGACAAGGATGTAGTGAGTTAGTCTTCACATGTGAGAGTGGTGAGACTTGCACCACTTGTGCTTCCACTTATATTAGATTTGGAGGAAGTGTCTAGTGATATCCTTATTATAAGAGGTAATTACTTGCAGGGAACTATACTTAACATAACATTTGTAGATGCATAGGACATGGACATTCCTATAGTGCTCATTGATCAGTACTACCTCGCCAATTGTACCTCCAAACCTCATAGTTTCACTAGAGATTCCAAATCCTATCCCAGCTTTACTCTACTATGGACTATTACACCACCAATGATAGCACCCAATCCACTTGTTGTTCTAGTTGATCCATTTACTATCCCTTTAGTAGTTTTTACAAACAATCCTACACGAGTTTGATTCCACTATAGA
This sequence comes from Sindora glabra, assembly GCA_020226215.1. Lineage (NCBI taxonomy): Eukaryota > Viridiplantae > Streptophyta > Magnoliopsida > Fabales > Fabaceae > Sindora > Sindora glabra. The sequence goes on from CM035235.1 coordinate 22,327,093, forward strand.
TACAACGTCCTATAATCCTTTGACTAGATGCCCTAGTGAGTTTAAGGGTATTGTTGGCTCTGAGCCATTAGTGAACAATTAGTTTATTTGATAACTAGTCTTTATTTTTGGACCCTTTGACTAGTTTTATTTATGTGTATATATTTCAATTTGATTAGGTATGTATATATATTGTTTCCATCATTTACTATTTTGACAATTGTTTATGTATAAACTTTTGGATATGATATTGTATATGATGTTTATTACACATGTTTAATTTGTTTCCTACATCTATTTTACAAAGCTAAAGCAAAATGAAAATAGGAAATTTAAAATATTTTGTGGCATTGATAGAACAAGATTTTCCTTAACAAAGGTAACTACATATATATTCTAAAAGGCATGATGTATCAAAAGTATTTTAAATCCTAAGAATTTTTGAGTTTTCTAAAGTTGGTCTTATTACATTTTGGAATTTTAAGTGATTTTACTTGTTAGTTTTCAAAAAAGTTTCCTTTAAAATATCTTTCTAATTTTTTAAGGCATTTTTGAGAAAATAAAACTTAGAAAAATTTGAAAATCTATTTAAATTTTTTTTCATTTATTTTATTTTTATGATTTTGATTTCCAAAGAATTTACTCCCTGGCTTGAATTTCATCTCCAAAAAGAATTATTGTGTTTTTTAGATTTCAAAACTTCCTTCAAAAAGAAAGAAAAAGAATTTTCTCTATTTTTGAATTTAGAAAATGAATTTCTATCTATTATAGAAAAGTTAACTACTTTTGTTATTGTATTTTTTGACTTAGACATTTTAAAATGATTATCAGTAAATAAAAGATTTGAGAAAATGAAAATACAAGAAAATGGAAGGGAAAAAAAGAAAACAATTTCAATAAAATATTGATTTTATGATTGTACTTTACTAATTGTGCATGACTAATTTTTTAACTTGATAGAAAAAGAAACTTTTAGCTAAATTTTCAATCTTGTGTTTTTGCATTGTGCATTTTTTTTAAATGATTAGTTTTAAAAAGAATAATTAGTTTAAAAAGGCTTGTAAAGATGTCGGGTTGATATCTTTATGTCGATTATGATGGTCCAAAAATTAGATTATGACAAAAATAGCATCATTTAAGTCATTTACTTTGATTATAAACTAAAACTAACATTGTAAGCCTAATGATAATTTTACTTTTCCATATTGATTTTATATTAAAATCAATGTGTGATGTGAATCCAATATGAATATATCATTGATAACGTAATACCCCAATAGAGCAAGAAAAGTTAAGAAGAGAATTTGAATAAGAAATTATCTTAATAGAAACTTGGTAATGAAATCAAGTAAAATTCAATTGAACTGTAAAGATAGATTTAAGGTATATCTATCTAAAATTTTTATCAAACTTATATTAGGTATTAGTATAGGTCAAAATACCATAAAAAAACCCAATATTATGCTTGGGAAAATTTTATGGAAATTCAATAGGAAATTAGGATTCTGAGTAATAAAAAATTTGCTCGATTAACTCAAAAACCTAAAGATTGAGCTTGAGTTCTAAATAGATCACCCTAAATTATTTAGGATAACTTAATTAGGCCCAAACATGAGCTTTGAATTAAAAAAATTTAGACCCCATAAAGCAAAGCCCAAATGTGTAGAAAATGAAACAAAATTGAAAATGGATAGATTCATGGCACACTCCTAAGGAAGTGATAAGTGTCTTCAATGAGGATTAAGGGAAAAATTCCTTGATAAGTCCTAGTATTCTTGCTAGAACCCTAGAGAGAAAACTTATCTATCTAAAAGTTATCTTGAATGAGGAATAAACCTTCTGATATAACTAGAAATGGTAATAGGCTAATTAGGCTCAATTAGACAAAATAGCTTAGAACTTAATTAAACTATTTAATTTGTCCCAAAATAAAGTACTAAAATTAATAGTTCAAGCATACATAATTAACAATAGGCACATATGGCTTAACCTATAAGAAATACAACTAAACAAAGTTAAAAGTCAAATATGGTGCACACTAACCATGGGTAATTGAATACTCTACTCGAATACAAGCTAAAAACAAGGCAATATTTGGTTATTATGATCAAGTCCTTATAGGCAGAGACTAACTCCAGATGTAATAATCGATTATAGAAGTTAGCCATTGGCTCTTAAGAGTTGAAATGCAAGTGAACCATCCTTTAAGTTCTTTTAAGCTCCTTTCCTTATGCTTCTAGGCTTCTTAAATGAGTCCATTAAGACCTTCTTTCATCCTTTTATCCTTTTTCCTAGTGATTGGTCCCTTCGACAAGTGCAAATGCTCTTTCATAGTCCTCAATTGCATCATCCTTTATCTCTTGTAAATGATTCATCCTTGAATCTAGACCTATATCAAATGCAGACAAATTAACAACATTGAAAGTATCATTAACACTATACTTACTAGTAAGCTCTAACTTGTAAGCATTGTCACTAATCCTTTCAAGTACTTGGAAAGGACCATTTCCTTATGGGTGTAATTTAGATTTCCTTTGGTCTAGAAACCTTTTTTTCCTCATTTGTATCTAAACTAAGTTGCCTAGTTCAAAGATGATTCCTTTTCATGCTTTGTTACCTTTTTGAACGTATTGGGTAGTTTTATTCTTAATGTTTACTCTCACTTGTTTATAAAGATTCTTGATTAATTTCACTTTCCATATCCTGTCCAAGCTAGATCTCTTATTAACAAGCATTGATAATAAATTCAAAGGGGTTAGTGGATTAAAATCATATACAATCTTAAATGGGAAAATTGGGTAGCAGAGTGAACACTTCAATTATTTGCAAATTCAATATGAGGAAAACAATCCCATTAATTTTTCAAATTTCTTTGAATAATAGAGCATAATAAAGTAGTCGAAGTTTTGTTTACTACTTTGATTTGTCTATCCATTTATGGATGGCAAGCTATTGAAAATAACAACTTGATTCCTAACTTGCTCCATGGGACTTTCTAAAAGTAACTCAAGAACTTCACATCTCGATCTAAAATAATATTCCTTGAAACTTTATGAAGTTTTGCCATTTCTCTAAAGAAAAGATTTGCTTTGTTTGTTACATATCAATTTTGTGACATGGTATGAAGTGATCCGTCTTTGAAAACCTATCAACCATAATAAAAATTAACTTTCTTGCTTTCTTAAACCTAGCCAAACCTAAAACAAAATTCATGGAAATGTCAGTCTAAGTTTAACTAGGTATAAGGATTGAGGTACACAAACTATATGGCATTACTTTAGACTAAGCTTCCCTATAAGTAATGCAATTAGCATAAAGCTTCTCAAGATCATGCCTCATACTAGACTAAAAGAAATGGTCACACAATATATCTAAGTCTTTCCAATGCCAAAATGTCATCAACCTTCCACCATGAGCTTCTTTCACAATCAAGTCCTTAAGAGAACTTTTAGGCACACATTTATTCTCTTTAAACAAAAATCCTTCATGCTTATAGAATTTCTCAAAGGCTTTTTTTCCCATAAACTTGAAAAATAATGGAAAAATCATCATCATTTTCATACAAGTCCTTCATATGTTTAAATCCTAACAATTTATATTGCAAAGTAGAGATAAAGAGATGCCTTTGAGATAATGCATTGGCAACTACATTATCTTTACCTTACTTTTCTTGGATGACATATGGAAATGACTCAATAAACTCCATCTACTTTGCATGTCTCCTATTCAACTTCCTTTTGGATCTTTAAATGCTTTAAGGCTTTATGATTAGTATAAATGACAAAGTCCTATAGCTATATGTAGTCTTGCCATGTCTTTAAAACCTGAAGCAAAGAATAGAGCTTTTTATCATAGGTGGGTTGATTAAGAGCCCTCCATTTAACTTCTCACTAAAATAGGTAATGAATCTTTTCTTCTGCAATAACATCGTTCCAATACTTAGACATGAGGCATCACATTCAATTTCAAAAGCTTTTGTGAAATTAACAAAAACAAGTGAAGGTGAAGAACTCAAGCTTTCTTTTAACAAATTGAAAAATTTCTCCTACTTTTTTCCCTAATGAAAGTTTACATTTTTCTTTACAAATTCATTTAAAAAGGTAGTTAGGTTACTAAAATATTTCACAAACCTCTTATAAAAACTAGCTAACCCATGAGAACTCCTTATCTCACTAGCATTCTTAAAGGTAGACCACTCTTTAATTTCTCTAACTTTCTCCTTATCTACCTCTATCCTTTTGCTACTTACAACATAGCTTAAGAATATAATCTTTTCAAAACAAAATGAACATTTTTCGATGGTGGTATTCAATTTTCCATTTTTCAAAACTTATAAAATACATCTTAAATGCTCAATGTGCTCATGAATAGTTTTGCAATAAACAAGTATGTTATCAAAATAAACAATAATAAACTTTTTAATGAAGAGGGTATAAAGCATGGTTCATCAATTTTATAAAAATACTTGGAGCATTAAATAAATTGAAAGGCATAACAAACCATTCACACAAGCTATGTTTTTATCTTAAAACTAGTTTTCCATTGATCACCCTCTCATTTTAATTTGATAGAAAACATATATGATCCATGCAATTCATACGAGCCATGCAATTTATCAAGCATATCATCAAGTTTAGGAATGAGATATCTATACTTTATAGTGATTTTGTTGATTAATTGACAATCAACACACATTCTCCAAAATCCATGCTTCTTTGGCATTGATAAATCTAGCATAGTGCATAGACTCATGCTTTCCCTAATATCTCCTTAGCTATAAGACCCTTCATTTGCCTTTGGATCCTTTTGGCTTCTTATAAGTTTATCCTATAAGTGAGATGATTTAGAATAGAAGCACTTAGGATCAGTTAATTTGATGTTTAATTCCTTTTTTAGGTAGCAATTTGATAGGAGCATCCTTAGGGAATACCTTTTCAAATTTCCACAAAAGAGATTGAATGGCTATAGGCAAAATAAGAGTTTCTTGGTTAGTATTCATATAGGCTTTTTTGTACAAAAGTACAAACATTAGCTTAGAATCATAATGTGCATTCCTTACATCACTCATTCTTGCAAATACATCCAACTTGCTTTTTTCTCTCTCTTATTTTCAACATTCACCTTAAAATCTTTCTTTTTCTCCTTCTCATTCTTTTTCACATTTTTTTATTTTTTTCTTCTTCTTCTTTCTTTTTTGCATTTTAATTTGATCTTCATGCACTTTTTTTAGTAATAAAGGTAAGAGAGTTACTTTTTTATCTTTCATCTAAAAGTTATATCTATTAAAGACTTCATCATGGATAACTTTTTTATTAAATTGCCATGTTCTTCTAAGCAATAGATCATATACATGCATAGGGACTACATCATATAATACCTTATTATGACACCTACTAATGGTGAATGCAAACAACACTTGCTTAGTCACCTTAACCTCTCCATTATAACTCGTCCATTCTAGCTTGTAAGGTGCAAGGTGTTTCAAAGTAGGTAAGCTCAATGTTTCAACCATGATAGTGCTAGCCATATTGGCACAACTATCACTATCAATGATCAAGTTACAAATTTTTTCTTCACTTAGCATCAAGAATGGAAGATATTCTTTCTTTAACCTCCATTTTATTCCTTGGTTTGGACATTTAATGCTTTCCTAACACTAAGGTATCACTATTTATGGCACCTTCAAATCCTTCACCACTTTTTTCTATTTAAGGTGATGATTCCTTTTCATTAATATCATTAACAGATTCTACCTCTCCATTTTTCCTTATCATCATGACTCTTTTGTTAAGGCATTCATTAGTAATATGACCATGGCCCAAGCACCTAAAACATTGGAAACTAGCATGTTTTTGAGGCATTTCAAATCTTCCTTTGCCTTTGGATTCCTTTACCTTAGGTTTGAATGATGACTTTACTTTATACTTGATGACCTTGGACTCCTTATTCTTAGCTTTTTTAGCCTAAGGTTTCCATGAAGCACTAGAACCATGCCTATATTTAGAAGAACCTTTCCTTTTAAGTTATTTTTTTCTACCTTAATAGCTATATGTACCATTTCTTCTAAATCCTTATAATGTTGAAGCTCCACTATATTGGCAATGTCTTTGTTCAGCCCATGGAGAAATCTAACTATCCTTTTCTATATTGGCTCTAAGCATGACAAACTTTAACTTTTTCAAGTTCTAATAAGCCTTACATGGTTTCTTTGGACATTGTTCATGAGTTAACCCCACTAGACAGTAGCATAATTGGTGAATTCAATGATAACAAGCTTAACTATCTTTTTTTTTTTTTCAGAATAGTTATGATAATCAAAGATCAATTTTATCTTTTTTTCATACTCCAAACAAGCCTCAGGATCACTTTTGCCTTGAAATAAAGGAATATTCATCTTAATATTATCAAGTCTAGAATCAAGTTGATCTTTTCCTAGTTTATGACCTACTTTTCTTACATTCCTTCACTTACCTCTTTTTATTTTACTTCTTTTGGATTCATGAGAACTGTTACTTCTCCTATCATTACTACTAACCTCCTCATCAGTAAATTTCTCTCATTTTGTCTTCTTTCTTTCCTTTTCCTCCTTTCTTCCTTAACTTTACTAATTCTATTTTCTATCTCATCAAACTTCAAACTTATTCCTTCCATTTGTTGTTATATGTCCCTAAGCATGGACCTAATATCATTATTTACACTTTCTCCTAACATCATATAGAGATTACTTTCAAGAAATGGTTAGAAAAGAATGGGACATCACAAGGGCATATTTTTCACTTGATATAAATGTACTCGTTTTTGTGTTTGCACTTGAATTTAAAGTACCCTCAAATGAGCTCACATATTCATGCTTTTTTTTCACTCTTCATTCTTTTCCTTCTTGATGTTCTTTAGGTACTAGGAAGACATAATCCATAAAATCCACCCATTGTATCAATCAATTATCACAAGTTAAATCCAATGATTCAACAAGGTAATTAATGAACACTATTTGAAGAACAAGCAAAGGACACACAAAATAAGATTCAAACTAAATAGAATAGAAGAAACAAGAATGAAAGCTAATGAACTAAGAACAAACAATTGGAATGAATGAGAAAAGCAATGAAAAGTTCAATTTAAAATGAAAAGTTCAAAAACATGAGGAGCAAACAACACACAATGAACTTCTTTTGTCCCTTTTACTTTTCCTTCTTGTTTTTACACATAAAACAAATTTTCTTTTTTTGATTTCTATTTCTTTTTTTCTACTTTTGCTTTTTTTTTATTCTTTTCTTTTTTTATCACTTTTGATTTCTTCTTTTGATATTTGCTTTTATTTTTCCTTTTGATTGTTTTATTATTGATTCACTTCCTTTTTGATCTTTTCTTTTGAACTCCTTAATAATGATATATCACTTTCATTTGATGGAGTAGGGGAGTAAAGGACTACATTATTCAAATATCTCAAGTGAATGAAAGAGTATTCAAGTATGGTAGTTAACTACCACTATTTCAGGTAGCCTCTACCTTTAACTACTTGACTATAATAGTCGAATGCTAAGAAATTTCCTTAAGGCAATTGAACACAATATTTAAATACCTCACAAACTGGTTCTCTCTACCTTTAAGTAATCAAATGCATTAACCAAATACTATGCAATTTTTTATGTAGTACTTGATTACTGTAGTTGAATACTGTAAGTTGAACTTCACTATTTTAAAATTTTATTAAACAATTTCAAAGCACAATTCAAACTAAAGCAGAACCACAAATTTGGATGCAAATTAAATATAATTTACACTAGATTTTCAAGGATTGATTCACATAAGTAAATAACAACAAGGATAACAATAATTACATAGAAAATAGACATAAAAACAAAATCAACAAAGAGGATCAAACTTGAAGAACAAGACAAGAACACAAGAACATAAAAAAGAATTATGCAAAAGCAGTAAAAACTAGGCACCATTAGCATAAAACAAGATAGATAACTTTGAATTAGATAGCAAAAATAAGATTTGATGATTTTTGGACAACAAAACAAAAAATTAAACAAAAGAAAGCAACAAAACTAGATTTGAAAAATGTAAAAAATAGAATTAAACAAAGATAAACTTGAAGATTGGGAAATAAACTTTGATCATGAAATGATGCGAATCCAATACAGACTTATTGTAACAAACTTGTGAACAATCCAAAAATGTCGAGGATCATCGAAAGAATCAGAAATGAAACTAAAAATGGATAGAATAATCACACCATACTCTTAAGGAAATGATAAGTGATAAATCTAGATGCCACAAAGAAAGAATCCTTTCATAAGTCTTGGTGTTCTTGCTAAAGCCCTAAAGAGAAAACTCATCTCCAAAATCTAGTCTCAAGTTAATTATACAAAAGTTATTTTTAACGAGGAACAAGTATCTTTACTTAGCTAGAAACAATAATAAGCTAATTAGGCTTAATTTGATACAAATGGGCTCAACTTAAAACTTGATTAGATGTTACGATCCCATTTCGATTATGACCAACATGGATTCCAATACCAATTTCCATAAGCCTCAATATTAATTTCTCTAATCTATCCAAGAAAGTCTCTAAATTTCTAAGAGGACTCAAATTCAATTTAAATTTTTACAGAAAAATGAATAGTCACATATATTTTTGAACACTTCTCAAAGGCCACACACTTCTCAATATAAATATTATTTTTATTTTAGAATCTAAAAATAATATTGATAAAAAATTTGGAAGGCATTTGTTTTTATATGGCCACTTTTATAAGGAATTTCTCTTTCATTCGAAGTAATTTTATTGATCATGGATGCAAGATTTATGAAATAATTTATTTATAATTGTTAAAATTATTTTTGAGGATTGTGAAAGTTGAAAATAATTATTTTTAAAATTTTAATATTTATCAAATTATTAAAAAAAATATTTATACATTGAAAGAAGACTAAAAATATTGGAGATGAACCTTCAAATAAAGCTTTCAAATATATTAATGACTAAGTTTCTTTAAAAAAAAACTAATGAATGAGATTATACATGAGAAGCATGGGATAAAATCCCATATCTCTCTTTATAATTTTCTCCCTTTTTATTTATTGCTATCGCCTTACTCCCTTTTTCATTTTGTCTGGTTTCTTCTTCTTATTTCCAGCAGGTGATTCTCTCTCTTTCATATATATTTTTTCTTTCCTTTTTTGTTATAGTCTCTCTCACCGACTCTCCCTCACTTTTCCTCCTCTGTTACTCTCTTTTTCCCTTCTTTTCCTATTTTTCGGCTATTCTTGCTTTTCTCCTCCTCCTCTCTTCGACTGTAGCTCGCCGTTGCAAGATGCATCTTTGCCGCCCGCGTCGTCTCGCTGAGGGAAGCTTCTGGCATAATGATGGGAATCTGCGGAGAGTGGCTCAACAACAGATCGAGGAGTTGGTTTCATTCTTCTGGTGCAATTTATGCTAACTTTTGGCGAGTTTCCGGACAATCCTTTATGTTTCCCCGCCATACGTGCTGTTGTAGGTTGCTGTTGCAAAAGAAAGTTACTATAGCAGTGGGAAGCAGCAACAGGGCTCGGGCTCTTCAAGCTTTCTGACAACCTCCGCTTATTTTCACTGCCGACGGGCTGTCAGTAAACTCCCCACATGGCGGTGAGGTCTTGTATACTTTAAATGTTTCCTTGATTTCTCCTATCTTAAGTGATCTGAAGATAACTTAATTATGTGTGTTCTGACATAGGGGATATATATATATATATATATATATATATATATATATATATATATATATATATATATATATATATATATATATATATATATATAAGTTTTTCTATTATAAAATGCTAGATTGTAGCGATTAAAATAGAAATAAAATATTCTGATTTCACTAGTAGATTATGCAAGAACCACAACTTTGGAAAACTATAACTTTATGTTATAAATTTTCACGTTATTAAGTATTGGAAAATCTTTAGAATATATATGAATCATGATCAAGACAGGAAATTAATTATGGATATTTTGAGTGTACAATGGTATTATGAAAATGTAATTGTATATATTTATGTTATAAATTATTTGGATAATAAAGAGTAGAACCATTATAAAGCATTTCACTATAATACTTTTTAGTTATGGGTATATATTTTAGAAAATCTATCCTTAAGATTATTTTGAGATATTTGGTAGTACATGTGAAAAATATAATTTTTATACTTCCAATGATTTTAACTTAATCAAGAAAATCTATTTCGTATATACATGGATCATAAAGAAAGTATATTCTTTTATGATATAAGATGTTAGAATAGAATGATTGAAGTCCCAATAGACTATTTTATTATATTTTTATAGCAAATTTATGTATGATTTGAAGAAACCTATTTCATGTGTAATATGGATTTTTAGTAGTGCTTTTGAGAATCTTTGTTTTGTCACTTTATTGTGGATATTTAGTATTGTATTAATAAAATAAAGGTTTTATGCTAAAAATGTTGGATGGATACATTTAAAGGTATATCCATATCAATTAAATTCCATATTTTGATTATTTTATATTTTGAATTGAAAAGTTGTTATATGCATGAGATTCTAATCTTTTAGAAAATAAAGGAATATGATAATCTGGAATAACTAAGAAGCATCAAAGGAGTTATTCTAGAATTTTAAATTTTAATTTTTTCACCTATGCGAGTTTGATTTCGAACTACCAATAATAGCATATTTTAGTTTTATAAAATGGTGTTAAAAAGAATGATAATGGGTATTAAATGAGATTAAAATATTTAGATTGGACCTTAGAATAATGGTTTAGAAATAAAGTGAATAAACCCAACATGTTTATAAGTTATCCTTATAATTTATAAAATAGGAAGAAGAAGTGTCATGCTTTGGTGCATCCTAAAAGGAATGAACAACTCCACCAAGTGAGTATATATCTCCCTACTAATTTTTTCTTAATAAAAGATGCCTTAATTGTATTCTTATTATTGGTAATATAAGTTTTGTGTTTATTATATGAACTTAGTTTTATGATATAAGAGTAATTCGCTATTGATGAATGATAATTGATTAGAGCATACAACAAAAGCATAATGATGCCATTATTAGTTATTGACTGATCAATTGTGATTGAATTGCAATAGATCATACCACTTATTTGTGTTATATGCTTTGGTTACTTGTAATTGTTAAATAGTTATCTATGTGGGCTTGTATTAGATCTAGTGATGTGAATAAAATGGAGCTTTAGTGAATTGATTACATTGTGAATTGAGCCTTATGAGGCATTAAAAAATTGAGAGCTGTGCTAGAATAATGATATCGAATATTGTGATTTGTGATGGAGAGATGATATGAAAAGCCGAATGGGATATTTCTAGCAAATATCTATGAAAAGCATAAGATTGATCCAAGAGTCGGATGGAAAATTCCTGGCAAATAGATGAGAAAAGTATAGATTTGATCTTGAAACAAGAAGGTGGCACATATATATTTATTATAACTAAATGTGTGGTTTGATGTGTTATAAAAATCTTGCTTGTGATTGGATGTTATCGTTTGACATGATTGCAAAGATTTGATGTGATTATGATGATTTATTTATGTTTGAGCCTTAATGGCTAATTGTGAATATGATGAGCCCTAACTTATAATTTACATAAGAGCACGAATTATAGAGGTAACCCAAACGCCTTTCTATATGGCCTAATCAAAATTTATGTCCTTTTACGAACTCATATTACTAATTACGTGCTACCAATTTTTTAGAATTTCATTCATACTTAGACACTAACATAGAGTTTATAAAGTAAATATAGCATATTCAAATTACTATCCTTACTTCCCTCTAGGCTCTAGTACTAAAAAACCTTAGAGGACCTAAACTTAAGATACAAGAAATTAAACATGCAATGCAAGAAGGATGACTATTTCTAAGGTAATTAAGTATATAGTTAATTATAGGCATCCAAGAAGCAACTTTGAAGGCTATAATCAATTATATACTCAACTATTAGCTTAAGTTCTACAATTTTCCTACATTTGTGTTGTTCATGTGGTTAAATTTCCTTATTCCAAACATATAAATAGCAATATAACCAAAATTCAACATAACACCATTATCCATACTCATATTCTAACCATAAAACAATAAGAACCTTCTCTTTGAACATAGTTTGCACAATCAATAATCAAAATCCTTAATACTTAACATCTAACCCTTGATAACAAACAAAAAAAAATCTCATAAAACTAGTTATTTAAATAAGTTGTCTACTTATGTATGAATGAGATAAGAGAAAGTTGGAATGGTGATCGGCTTGCCCTAGTCATCACCAATTTAAGAAAATTTAGAACAAATTCTTAAATCCCTAATTTCCTACTTTCAAACCAAATGTCATAAAGCCATTAACCAAAAGCTTAGGAATAAAGAGAATTACCTTAAGGTTTTGTCATAACCTAAAATTTGGACTTTCTTGACCAATATAAAATTATTGATTAGACATCTTTATAAGCCTTTTTAAACATGACTAACTTTTTAAATTTGATTGTTTTCAGAAAATAAGCATAATGTAGAAATGTAGTTGAAATTTTCATTAAAATTTTTCTTTCCATTGAATTAAAAAATAGTTTTGCAAAATTAATGAGATCTTTTAAATATCTTATAGTAAGTAAAACCAACAAATAGAATCTCATCTTAAATGTTAGAAATGTTAAAGAATTCCTTTTCTTTCTCTTTAAAGGAAATTCTGAAATGAAAAATACAATAACTTCTTCTAGAGTCAAAATCCAAACCAAAATAGAAAAAGTTTATTTTTCTATATCAGAAATAGTTAAAACGCAAAAGCTTTAGGAAATAGAAACTTTTTTCAAAAAAATTCTTTTTATTGGAAAGTAACTTTTATTCTTGCAGTAGTATATCAATAAATAGTTTTCAAAGAACTATTTTCAAAAGGATGACTTGTCAAATAGAAATTTAGAAGTCCTAGAAAGAAATTTATAATTTTTTTTTTGAAATACTATTTTCCCAAGAAACCAAAAAACCTTTAAAGGACTTTTATGAATATTTAAAAAGAAATAGGTTTCCTTCTAAAAGTGGAAGATCAAACCATGAAATGAATACATTAGACTAGGATTAGACTAAGTAAACTTAGAAAATCAAAAGATCCTATTTAGCTTTAAAATACTTTAGGATGATATTAATTTAGAAATCAAGCTAGAAATATCCTTATTTGAATCAAGTCTTTTTCAAATACATAGTTGTTTATTATTTTAATATATATTTTTAGACTAAAAAATATAAATTCATCTTTGATGCAAATGAAAACCATTTTTACTTTCCTTTTAAAATTCCATGTAAACCAACTTGCTATACCAAATCATTTTTGTTAAAATCATAAGAGAATTAGAATAATATCAAAATAATATGCCTTAGATATTCATAGTTATACAAAAACATGTAAGTTAAGCACTAACCTTATTGTTAATGTTTTAAAATAATTACACTAATATGCAGTGAGTCAAATAAATATAAAAATAGATAAACATGATATATCAGCAAACTAATTGTCAATGAAGCCTATTTCAGAGTTAAGGATAGTAGGATCTTCAAGTGCTAGAGTATGGTGAATTATCTTTAGTTGTTAGTGGTATGTTTGGTAATGCTAGTCTAGGTGTTCTTACTAATGCCTCAAGGATCAAAGCAATATCCATAGCATAGTCAATTTCAAATTGGCATACATCTATATTCATGCAAAAGTAACATTTGAGTTTAAACCTCCTATAAGCAATTTCATAATTATGCCAGCAAATATCAATAATTTTTGATGATGCCATTAGGGGTAAAGTATCTAAAAAGCATGTCCATAATGTTAGGATCGGGAGCCATACAAGCGTAGCAGAATAAACCGATTCTAACCAATGGATCCATGCAAAATGTTAAATTAAAATGTAAGATTCAAGCTATACCTTTCGATGATTTTGGATTTTGTTCTTTGATCACCTCTTCGACTTCCTTTCCACCAAAGACTCCGAGGTATCCACACGAACCAGTAGATCACCAATGAACGTCCTCACGATCACTGGTTGGAATTCGTCTCCTTAGCCTCGTAGTGCTAACTACGCTTCTTTAAGGATTATGGTTAAGAAGAGGTGTTAGAGTTTTTCTATACTATATAGGGATGCGTGAATAATGAATCAGCTATTATTATTACCCAACAAACCTATTTAAATAGGAGCATAGAAAACCTTAACTAATTTGAGTTTTGGTCCATGTATAATTATAAGGCCTAATAATGTATAATTATAGGCTTATTATTGGGCCTTATAATTATAACATAGAATTCTCAAATATTAGGCTCAAATAATTTGGTCCATTAATTCCAAATCCACTAGGCTCTAAGTGTGTGACCCTTCAAGCTCTTATTACATTGGTAATGATTATTAATCATATTAATGATCATAAACATTGAGCGGTGTCTAGCAATACATCATTGTTACCTAAGTAATGAGAAAGTTAGTGATTTGATTGAACCTTTACATGTGATCATAATCTATATCCTTTTGTCCTAGACATCTAGATTGAGCACGAGACATGGATCGTGTCATTCCCGCATGGCCCAATCTGAAGGTTTCTTAATTCCTAAGTAAACTGATTGAAGCAAATGCAATTGACATCTCATATCAATTCATCTGAGCATGGCCATGCGTTTTCTCAGCTTTACTTAATCAAGAGGCCCATAGATGTCTCTCCTATTATATAGGAAGGACAAATTCCATCTTGATCATACAAATTCCTTCGCATGATATATGACATATCCAATAATTACCCTTGCATTCACTCAACCATGAATGACATAAAGTAGTATCAAAATATGAAACTCACATGTAGGGAACTTTGGTGATTTCAGGTCAAAGGACTATATTAATGATGATCACTAAGAATCATCCATGACACTCATATAACGATCCATGCGGTGTTCTTAGGATGGATTAGTCCAGTATACAAGTTCTCTAACTTGAACTCATGTGTAGACTTAATATCTCATATAAGTTACCACACATGATAGTATTAACATATCAAAGCAACCCAATCCACAATGATATATGATTAGGGACATTTAAAAATGTAATTATTCTAAAGTTATTATCATAATTAAATATATTATGCAGAAAATATATGTATAAATATAATAATTAAAATTGTCATTAAAATAACACAATTCAAGTTTACAATCATCTATATGATTGGTTTAGGGCATATACACTAACACATAAATGGAATGAGTAATAAAGTTACTCAATGCAATAGATATCACACAAAATTTCTAATTAGTTTTAATCTTGACAACATTTAAAGCATATATTAAAAACCTATTCTCTTTGGAAAACATTTCTCATTAGCTAATTTTGCATACTACACTATTAAACACTTACAAAATACAATTCAGTCACATGATATAATCATAGCACCATATACACATTATTATAACTATCATATAGCATGGAGGATCACTTTGATCTAACCTTATTCCACTTGTATCTTAATCTTATCCCCTCCAAGTTCAACCTTATCCTACACATCCTTTTGTGTAACTTGGAAGTTATGACACTTGGCCAATCCCTAAATCTCTTCACAAGGTCTCATCATATCATATAAACATGTCATATATTACAAATAACATTCAAGCTAATAACGTCAAATACAGCATAAAAGCCTATATTTGGCATATAGTCACAATTTTACATACAACATAAAGCCAATTTCATATCGAACTATCAATAACCTATATTGTATAAAAGGATAAGGTTAAAATGCTATCCATAATTAGAATCAAAGTATAACATAAAGATAATCTAGCAAAAAAAAGTTCTTAATTACTTTGTCATAGCTCTAGTGACTATAAGAAATAATAGTACTTCCATTCTATATGCTAGTTTATTGTTTTACTTCTAAGAGCTCGCTATTGTTGAGCTTCAATCACAATACTCTCATGTAAACACATTAGTGTATATTCAAGTCATAAAATTGTTCATATCGTAACCTATGCCCTAATCATATAATAAGTTTATAATTTCATTATGAAACCTATGGAGCAATATCTATTTTTTTCCATTGTGCTATTTTGATAAACTTTCTTCAATCTATTTTCCAATTCAAATTTTGTTTCCTTTTTTCCCCCAAGTTTTAAGGATTTTCTCTTAAGATTACAAATTGTGAATGATCATAGCTTAACTTATTAATTACCATTGATATCCATAATTTATTTTACCATGAAAATAGTAGAAATCCTTTATTCAATTAAGTTATCATTATTTCTAAACCATGATTTGCAATCAAATCCTTTCTTACTATAAACAAAAGAGTCCAATCTTACTTTCTATTTAAACCTTCTAATTCATCTATGTTAGTTATCTTTTTACTTCCCTACTAAGATTCTCTATAATACCTTTTCACATAA
Organism: Sindora glabra; assembly: GCA_020226215.1. Classification (NCBI taxonomy): domain Eukaryota; kingdom Viridiplantae; phylum Streptophyta; class Magnoliopsida; order Fabales; family Fabaceae; genus Sindora; species Sindora glabra. Next base: position 22,343,521 of record CM035235.1, read on the forward strand.
CCTTGAAGATATGTCTCTTAGATAAATATTTATCTGTATAGATATAGTTTCACCATCATATATTTGAAATTACCAATTTATTACTTTAAATATTGCTAAAACATTTCTATTATAAGGATTTTTAATTTCATTACTAATGTTTCTAAAATCATCCATCATAATATTGCAAATCATAACTATAGTTTTAAGCATCAATCAACTTCTCACCCTATTATCATAACCCACAAAGTTTCCGAGTTAAAGTCCTCTTATAGGATTTAACACACACATCCATACCACATATTTCATCATCAGTCTCATTTCTCTTAATTTTATTCCTTAAAATTCCATGTATCTTGCTTCACTTTTCTTAATAGTTTATTAGTTAATGTTTACAACATAAGTTTAACCATCTAATTGTATGCTTATACCTTGTCTTGAATTGTTCCATATATTTCCTTCAATCATATTTTCTTATGTATTTAGCTTGGGTTAACATTCTCCTTAAGGTGTGCTATAAAATAACTACTTAGGCTAAAATTTCCATTTGTCTATTTTTGAATTTTTAAAGGGAAGGATTATCATTTTTAATATTCTATCCTTCAATATATTCAAACAATCTACTAACCATAAAGTAATGGATACCTTAATTTTTCAATTTTTCCTTCAATAGGTTTTAATCATCAAAATCATGCATATAGAAATTTCTACAAACCCAAGTACATAAACTCTTTACTTTCTATTAATCTTTATTTAACCTATACTTTTTGGGATCTTAATTCCAAAACTTATGCATTATAACTTAAGAAGATATTTATATAATTTGTTAGCATCCATATTTTGTCCTTAACCCTTAACTTCTGCATATGTCTAGTATATTTTATTACTATTTATCCTATTATTCTTAAATTTCTTTCTAACTCCTTATATATAAATTTTTCTCTCATATTGGCTTATGAAATTTGTGAATAATGTAAAGCTTATATTTAGGATATAGAAGAAGTTAATTACTTATTTTCTTGCCTATTTCTATTTCTACTTCCTTGGGCAAGTATTCTTTTTAAAGTTTATTGCAAAATAACAACCTAAACTAGGGCTTTTTGGTTATTTCCATCACTAGGGGTTTTAAGGATTCTCCATTTTCTAGCTTTCCTAGATTTGCATAAGTTCTCACCATGGCTTATAGAATAACTTAAATTAAAAGATAGAAATAAAAGATACCTGATACTCTTGATGGAACCATTGAGATCATTGTTGATGGTAAACATTGTTTTGACTTTTTATGGTTAAGGGTCTAATAGTTTCTCCAACTATGCTTTTTGACTCCATATTTGCAATAGTCGATGTTTTACCATTCCATAATTTACCTAGACTATACCTTAATACTACGTTTACCACAATTGAAATTTTATACCATCATGATTAATGTAAAGATATCAATCGAATATCTTTATAAGCCTTTTTAAACCCAACCAACTCATTAAATCTAATTGTTTTAAAAAAATTGCACCATGCAGAAACACAAAGTCAAAATTTTCAATAAAAGTTTTCTCCCATTGAATGAAGAAATAATTTTACATAATTGATAAGGTACAATCACTCAAATATCTTATAGAAAGTGAAACCAATAAATAGAAACTTGTCTTAAATGTCTAAAATGTTGGAGAACTTTGTTTTCTTCTTTTTAAAGGAAATTTTGAAATGAAAAATACAATAGCTTCTTCTAGAGTCAAAATTGAAGCCAAAATAAAGGAAGTTTATTTTTCTATGTTGAAAATAATTGAAACATAAAAATTTTAGAAAATAGAAACTTCTTTTAGAAAAATATCTTTTTATTTGAAAGTAACTTCTACTCTTATAGCAGTATCTCAATAGATAGTTTTCCAAGAACTATTTTCAAAGGGATGACTTATTAAATAGAAATTCAAAAGTTTCAGAAATAAATTTATAAAACTTTGTCTAAAATACCATTTTCTCAAGAAACTAGAAAAATATTAAAGTACTTTTTTTGAATCTTTAAAAACAATTTTTCTTCCAAAAATAGAAGTTCAAACCATTAAATGAACATACAAGAATATGATCAAATTAAATAAACTTACAAAATCAAAAGATTGTAATTTATTTTAAAATACTTTGGAGATAATATCAATTTGGAAATTAAGTTAGAAATGTCTTTATCTAAATCAAGTCTTTTTTAAAATACATAGTTATCCATTATTTTAGCAAATATTTCAAAGTAAAAAATATAGATTTAACTTTGATGTAAATGAAAACCATTTTTCCTTTCCTTTTGAGATTCCATGTAGACCAACTTTTTATAGTAAACTATTTTTTGTAAAAAACCATGAGAAAATAAAAATAATATCAAAATAATATGCTTCATATATTCATAATTATAAAAAAGGACATAGGTTAAATAGTAACCCAATTCCAAGTGTCTTAAAATAATTATACATATATATAATAATTAAATAAATATAAAAAGAGATAAATATTATAATTATTAGCAAACTAACTATTAATTGTGTCCATTTTAGAGTCAAAGGTACTAAGATCTTCATTTGTTAGAGAGTATGGTGAATCATCTTGATATAAACCTGACTAGCACTTTGCATGATCAAGTCCCAGTAAAGAAATACTTGACTTTAAGTGAAGGCTCAATGACCAAAAAGAAGGCTTAAAAGGATACAAGAGGCCATTAGAGCCTATGTGAATACAATTTTGGCCCAAAAGACCCAAGTAGAAGAGGTAAGTAGAGTTGAAAAGTTGCTTATTCAAGCACAAGAAATTTGAAGGTATTTGGAGTGTAACAAATAAGGAAATATTTTCCTAATCTGGAGTGCAACGAATCTAGGAATATTTTCCTCATATAAAGTACAACAAATCAGGAGATATTTTCCTAATATGGAGTGCAACGAATTTAGTCATATTTTTCTAATATGAAGCGTAACAAATCTAGAGATATTTTCCAAATATGGAGTGTAATGAATTTGGACATGTTTTTCCAATTTAGAATGTAACAAATTTACAGAAAATCTGAAAATAATTTTCATTTTTAATTTAATAATAGTCAAAGCTTTGTATTTTCCTAATTATGGCATTTACTATTTGTATTTTCCTAAGACTAATATAAATAGGAGGCAATGTAACTTAGAATTAAGCAGTTGATGAATATATTATGAAATCGAGTGTTTCTTCTCCAAAGTGTGAGAATTTTATCTTTTTTTGCTCTTGTGAAACCTTGCTTCATTAATCTTTCTTATAAGATTGGTGATTCAAATTCATAAAAGCCCTCAATTTATGCTTCAACCTAGGTGCGTTGTTGTGTCAATTGGTTAAACTGTATTCATGGTTGGACAAGTGGTTTAAGTAGCAAGTCGTATTCCTTATAGCATTGGTTGACTACTTGCATTTGTTAGGTCATTGAACTATCCTAAATCCAGATCTTATCACTCCCAATTCCCCTTCCTTAATTCTAGAATGTGGCATTTATATCCTTATTTTTACCTTATTTAATTTTCTTGAACTATCTACACTATGAAGATCAAGCCAACCCCTTGATTTTCCTATCACATCTATTGCTGCTAGTGATGTGGCTGGTAATACTAGTGTAGGTGCTTTTACTAATGCTTCAAGGATTAAAGCAAAATCTGTAGCATAGTTAATTTTGGACTAGTATGCATTTATATTCATGCGAAAGTAATATTCAAGTTTGAATCTCCTATAAGCTATTTCATAATTATGCCACCAAATATCAATAATTTTAGAGGATGCCATCAAGGGAATAATATTTAAAAAGCATATTCACAAATAAAGAAAGTAATGAAATTACTCAATGTGATAGCTGTTATACAAATTTTCTAATTAGTTCTAATCTTGACAATATTTAAGGCATATATTATAAATCTTTTCTTACTAGAAAACATCTCATTAGGTAATTTTTCATACTCATATTGCACTATTAAACACTTGGTGAAATATAATTTTGTCATCTGATTCACACACATTGGCATAACTATTATATGGCATGGAGGCATAAATAACTTTTCCTTGTTACTCCTAGCCAACCTTATTCTGCACATATCCTAAACTTGTCTTTCCAACGTTAACTGTATTCCATGCGTCCTTCCATGACTCATAAGTTAAGGTACTTGGCCAATCCCCAAATCTTTGAACAAGGACTTATATAATATAAATATGTCACACATCACATATGACATTCAAGCTAATAATGTTAGATATGACATAAAAGCATATTTGACATATACTCACAATTTTACATGTAGCATAAACCCAATTTCATATTGGGCTATAACTCGCTCATATCATATAAAAGGTTAAGATTAAAATGCCATCTATAACTATAATCAAAGTATAACATAAAGACAATCTAACAAGAAAGTGTTCATAATTACCTTGTCACATTTCAAGTGACTATAAGAAATAGTGGTGCCCCCATTTATATACTACTTTACTATTTTACTTTCAAGTACTCATTGTCATCGAGCTTCAATCACAATATTCTCCCATAAACACATTAATGCATATTCAAGTCATAAAGTAATTCATATCATAACCCATGCATTAATCATTCAATAGGCTTACAATTTTACTATGAAAGTTGTGGAGCAATATCCATTTTTTTTTCACATAATGCTTTCAAGTCAATTCCTACATATAGTAACATGTTAACAATTAATCAAAATATCAATTCTAAGATTGGTATAACATTCAATTTTTATCATAAAAACCAAGATTTACAACTTAGATTTTTCCAAGTTCCACAACTACCAATTTGGAGCAAATTTAATTGTATTCCATGCATGACATTCTAACTAGTATAATACTATTTTTCTTTGCTAATTAAATATTATTCAAGTGCTATCTAGTAGTGTAAAACTACTTACACTATTCTACACTAGTACCAACCAATTAGGAAAACAAGCACTAACCTTTATTAGGCTGTGATAAGCATTTCAAACTTGTAAACACTAATTAAAATAACACCTTTTCTTAAGTTCTTCTAAAAAATTTCAGAATTGAAAACCAATATTAATTGCACTTTCAAATCTTTTTCTTACTTAAAACATGTTATCAAGTTAGTCATGCATCCAATTGTCAAAATACCTTGAAAGGGACATACTTAACCTCAAAATTCTACTTTTATATGCAAACCTTCATGAAAATTTCTAAAATTTTCTAGAGTTGAAATAGTGACATAAAAGACATGCTTAAAATATGTTATACTACTTACTACATGAAGCAACTATCAAGTCCTTTCAAAGAAAGTAATACTTTTTTAAGAATAACCATCTCTAGCTATAACATTTAGTAAAAGTCTAGAAAAAATTGCAACCTTGTTTAAATTATATTAAGCACCATTAACAAATCATATTTAACCATAAAACAAGTTACACAAGCTACCTTTACATACAATTACAAAAAATGTTCAAAGTGGACACTTTTAACTTTGGAAATTCTTTAAAAATATCAAACTTCGATGGTAATAAATGAAAAACTCTAGAATTGAAAAATAACCTTTAAATATCATTTTTGAATATTTTTCTTACTCAAAACAAACCATACAACTTATCCTTACATTTGATTATCAAAATAGTTTAAAAGAGGCACACTTAACTTGGAAATTCCATTTTAAATATCAAATTTTAATAAAATTTATCCAAAATTTCCAAAGTCACTTAAGAGATGTAGAATATCATTTTTAATAATTTTTACACTCAAAAGAAGTTACATAAATTACACATAATTTAAACTATTGAAACAATTGCAAAGGAGCATGTTTGGCTTGAAATTTTCACTTTAAACTATAGGATGCTCCAAAACTTTTTAGGAAATTTTAGAATAAAATTTAAGGTTTAAAATATTAGTTTTTACTCTCCTTTTTATGATAAAATTATATTAAAAAGGTTAGCTACACAATTACTAATCAAAGCAATTTATCAAATAATTTTATTACTTGAAATCATAATTCTAATTTTTTTTGCTGCAAACTATTAATATAGATCTTAATAATGTTAACTAATTAGTTTAAAATATAGTATAATGAAATTTCACACAAAAATAATTTTTCTTCCACAAAACAATAAAGAGCCTATAAGCTATACATTTCTATTTGAAAGTAATTTTTTCTTGAAAATTTTGATGTAATCATTTTAAAACATCCACAATAATGTGTAGTTTAATATTTACTAAACTTTTAACAAGAAAAATAGAATTTTTCCAGTGAAAGCATAGGAAATCCAAGAGCATTTCTCAAGCAAAACCAATCCATTTATTTTTCAAAACTTGATATCATGCATTCCATCACCATAATTCATAGAACTTAGTATAATATCTTTTAAGAAATAAAAATATAATTTTGCTTACGCTAAGCCAAAAAATACTTATAAGCTCTTTAGTGCTCATCTTACTAAAACTTCTCTTCTATTTTTATTTAAAATCATGTTTTTAAAATTTAGATTTTAAATAAATTATTTTCAAAATCAATACTTTCATCTTTTCATCATAAAACTTTTCAAACTGATCCATTATGGTAATCATGGCTTTAGGACATTATCAAACATAAAAATAGATATACATTCCATATATAAACAACATCAAAATAGAAAAAACTAAGAAGAAAAGATGTGGATTTCCACTCTCTCAAAGATGCTTATAGAACTTGCTTACTTCACCTCTAATAGATAGGAATGCAAAAATATCCACATCCAATAAATTTTACCCAAACTAATGGATATTTATCCAATGAGTTTTACCCAAATTAGACCCACTTTTTAATAATTTAAGTTTGGCTCTATTCATTAAATACTTAATGGGTCCTAGGCCCTTTTTGGATATTATATTAGATCTATTATAATATTAATTTGTATAATATATGAATTTATCTTTTGTAAATATTTAATTAGTCTTATATCCTATTAGATATTATATTAAATCCATTTGAATATTATTTTTTATAATTAATATATTATTATATAAAAATTAATATTATTTCATATATATAAAGATATTGTGATAGTTTATTTAAAATAAATAACATCAAAATATTTTATTTATTATAAAGTAATATTAAAATATTTTATTTTAATAAATTATTTTTTAAATTTTACCAAAAAGTCACTTATTTACATGCTGCAAGTTAATCCAAGGGACTTCTCAAGTGCCTTAGCAACAATGGAGAGATTGTTCTTAGGCTTCACTCAATTAGTTTCTGCTTTAAGGGAAAATGATTTTTTCCTTGAATATGATTATAAAATATTTAAATGATAAAAATATTTTATTTATTTAATATTAAATATAAAAAATTTTAAAAAATAAATATTTCTTTTTTGGCTTTAATTTTAAATATTATATTTTAATTATAAATATAAATAATATGTTACTCTTTTACATATATTTATGTAAATAAATAATATTATTTAAAAAAATTCAAAAAAATAAATGAAGCTATAGAATGGATATGACTTATTTTGAATTTAGGATTAGTTTTCGACTTTGCTTATAATGATCTAAGTCCACACCACTAAATAAAAAATTATAGCAGCTAGTTATAATAAAATTTTATTTCCTCTATTAATAGTACTTAGTCTCATTTCAATACTATGAATGGGTCACTTCTTAAAACACACTTAGCATTTCTAAACTCGACAAAGACTAATAATAGTACTAAAAAATAATTGAGAGATCAAGTCAGTTTTTAAACTAAAGAAAAACTTAAAAAAAGAGTAATATTGACTCGTATGATTTACAAATATGATGATATAGTGCCTCAAAATTTTTAAAATTTGAAATGATGAGACAAGATTTAAAATTTTTAAATTAAAATTATTTAATTAAAATTATTTAATTAAAATTATTTATTTTTTAGTCAATTTAATTAAATAATTCTAATTTAATAATTTTTAAAATTATTATATCACTTCAAATTTAAAAATTTTTGGAATATCATAGAATTCACTTATAAGTCTTAATTTGATCTCGTCAAACTTACATATTTCAAAATTAATTTAAAAATATAATAGTATTTTTTTATCCAAATCTATCGGGTCTTATCCATTCGGATTGGATTTTTTTAAATCTTGGGTTTAAAATGGATTTAATATTTTGAATCTTTAGCGGATCCAGTTCTTATTGGGTGGGTCTGGCCCTAGACCCAACCTATTGCCATCACTACTAATAGATGATTAAGAATGCTTCATTTTCTAACAATCTCTTAAGAACTCCTAAAAAACTAATGGAAACTTATTAGAATTTAGTAAGAACACTCAAGAATAGCACTTTCTATCTCTAATTCCCTCTCTAGCCTTCAGCCCTTCTTAGTGTTGAAGAAATTGAATTGTGCTTGGCTATTTATAGGAGGATTTGGAGTAACTTCCAAATAGATGACATCATACTTGCATCATCAAGATGACATCATTTTGCTTATCTAAGGCTTGCATCATCCAAGAATATTCCTTATTCTTTCTTTGTGCCTAAATTTTTCTATTAAATCCTTTATTAATTCCTTAATTAGTAATAAATTCAAAACAAATAAAAAATTTCTCTAGTGTCCCAAAATCAAGTTATATAACCTAAACACTTAAATTAAGTCAAATCCCCTCATTTCTCCCTAGTGGCCATCCTTGCCTTTATGGATGTGCTTAAAATTGCAATTTTGCCTCCTTGAAATTATATTTGGATGCCTTTGGGTAAAAATATTAAACCACTCCTAAACCTTATCAATCTTAAATTTTAAATACTCTTAATTTTCTTAAACTTTCTGATGTGATCCTTCTTGCCATGATTGATTTAGATCTTTCTAGGTTGGATACTCTACACGAAAAAGATGAAGAGAGGCGCCACAACTCAAAAAATTGATAAGCCTTAAAGAATGCCACAAGGATCAGCACCCTTGATAAGTTCGAAATGAATTCTTTCAAGAACCCTAGAGAACAAAGTCTCACAAGCCAATATGCTCAATTTGTAAAATCTATATTATCCCTTCCAAATGCTGTTTAGACATGTTTTATGTGGTAACATCCCTTACCACTAGGCTTAGTAAAAACCCAACATAAATCAACCTAATCAGCCCAATAAACAAACCCATTAAGAATAATAATAAAATTAAGTCTAAAATAAAAGGGTAAAAAGCTTAGGCCCGCTATAAATATAGCTCACTTAAAATCTAATTATAACATTTATTTATCTTAAGAAATGGGTCAAATAAAAGGACAAAACAAAACACAACCAAAACTAAACTAAATGAGATGCAGCCTTCTCTAATTCTTATTGTCTTCGATCTGAATGCAACAAGTTAATTTAGGCTCTTCTAAATCCCATTTTGGAGCCTTCCATGATCAAATTTGCCACCATTTGATTTAGAGTTTCTTTGGTTTTCTTGACTCTTGCTCTTGTCATTGGTCCTCCTAATCCTTGGATGGCCTCCATGCTGCCCTTTATCACCCTTTCTCGTATGTCCTCATCATTCCCTCCTTCTTGGCTTGAATTTGTCCTCAAATTGGATTCTTCATCACCTACATCAAAGAGAGACAAATCAGAAACATTAAAGATAGAATTAACACCATACTCACCATGAAAATTTATTTTGTAGGCATTATCATTAATCTTGGATAGCACTTGGAATGGACTATCTCCCCTAGGTTGAAGCTTGAATTTCCTTTCAATAGGAAACCTCTCCTTCCTCATATGCACCCAAACCCAATCTCCTAATTGAAAGACAACCTTCTTTCTTCCTTTATTTGCTTGCTTTGCATAGCTTTCCATTTTCTTCTCAGTTTGAACTTTTACCTGCTCATGCAACTTCCTCACATAATCTGCCTTAGCCTGTGCATCCTTATGCTTAAAAATAGAAAGGTGGCATAGGTAATAAATCAAGAGGAGTTAAAGGGTTAAATCCATATACTATTTCAAATGGAGAGCAATTAGTAGTACTATGAACATCTCTATTATATGCAAACCCTACATGAGGCAAACACTCCTCCCATGACTTAATATTTTTTTTATAACAGCCCTAAAGAGAGTAGATAAAGTCCTATTAACTACCTCTGTTTGCCCATCAGTTTGGGGATGATAAGTAGTTGAGAAGAGAAGTTTAGTTCCAATCTTACCCTAAAGTGTTCTCCAAAAGTGACTTAGGAACTTAGTGTCTTTATCACTCACAATGCTTCTAGGAAAACCATGAAGTCTTATTACCTCTTTAAAGAAAAAATCTGCCACATGACAAGCATCATCTACTTTCTTACATGGTATGAAGTGAGCCATCTTGGAGAATCTGTCCACCACTACAAAAATTGAATCCTTGCCACTTTTAGACCGAGGAAGACCTAAAACAAAATCTATAGAAATATCAGTCCAAGGAAAGTCAGGAATTGGCCAGGGAGTATAAACCATGAGGCATCACTTTAGACTTAGATTTCTTACATACAATGCATCTGTTACACCACTTACGTACATCACGTTTCATGTGTAGCTAATAAAAGTGTTCATGCAGCATGTCTAAAGTCTTTTGGACCCCAAAATGTCCTATTAATCCTCCTTCATGTGCTTCCCTCACAAGTAACATCCTAATTGAACTTTTAGGCACACACAATCTCTTTTCTTTAAACAAATAGTCATTATGCCTAAAGTACCCATTTTGAGCAGCATACACACAAGCTTCATATATTTGAGAAAAATCTGGATCATGCTCATACAATTCTTTAATTTGCTCAAAACTAATGAATTTAGTTTCAAGAGTAGAGAACAAAGCATACCTTGTTGAAAGTGCATCAGCGACCACATTAGACTTACCTTTTTTATGTTTGATCACGTAGGGAAATTGTTCAAGGAACTTGACCCACTTGGCATGTCTCTTGTTAAGCTTACCCTGTCCCTTTAAATACTTCAAAGATTCATGATCACTATGAATTACAAATTCTTTTGACAAAAGGTAGTGCTGCCATGTTTGTAATGCTCTCACTAATGCATACAATTCTTTATCATATGTAGGATAATTAAGAATAGCACCATTTAGTTTCTTACTAAAATAAGTAATGGGATGCCCCTCTTGCATCAAAACAGCCCCTATGGGGCCCTACATTACATCACATTCAATTTCAAAAGATTTAGCAAAATTAGGTAATTCAAGAATAGGTGCATGAGTTAGTTTTTCCTTGAAGGCAGCAAAGGCTTGCTCTTGTTTTTCACCCCATTTAAATCCTACATGCTTTTTAATCACTTCATTCAAAGGTGCAGCCAATGTACTAAAATCTTTGACAAACCTCTTGTAGAAACTAGCTAAGCCATGAAAGCTTCTTACCTCACTTACATTCTTAGGAGTTGGCCACTCTTGAATGGCTTTCACCTTCTCTTGATTAACCTGTACTCCTTGTGAACTAACAACAAAGCTAAGAAAAACTACATGATTTGTACACAAAATGCATTTTTCCATATTGGCATACAACTTCTCACGTTTAAGAGTATCCAAAACACATCTCAAGTGTACAAGATGATCATCATATGACTTATTATAAATCAGAATATCATCAAAATAAACCACAACAAATTTTCCTAGAAACTCTCTTAACACATGGTCCATTAATCTCATGAAAGTGCTAGGAGCATTTGTTAAACCAAATGGCATCACCAGCCATTCATACAACCTAAATTTAGTTTTAAAGGCTATTTTCCATTCATCCCCTTCTCTAATCCTAATTTGATGATATCCACTTTTAAGATCAATTTTGGAAAACACACAAGCACCATGCAATTTATCTAGCAAGTCATCTAATCTAGAAATGGGATGTCTATACTTTACTGTAATATTATTGATGGCTCTACAGTCAGTACACATCCTCCAAGTTCCATCTTTTTTAGGCACAAGAATGACTGGAACTGCACATGGACTTAAACTTTCCTGCACCTACCCTTTGTGCATCAACTCTTCCACTTGCCTTTGAATCTCCTTGGTCCCTTGGGGATTACTCCTATATGTTGGCTTATTAGGCAATGAAGCTCTTGGAATGAGATCAATTTAGTGTTCTATCCCTCTTAGAGGTAGTAGGCTGTGAGGCACCTCCTTGGGAAAGACATCTTCAAATTTCTGCAACAAAGAAGAAACTTCACTAGGAAGAGAGTTAGTAGAACTTACATCTTTTGAATTACTCTCCTTACTCAAAAGTAAGAGCATTGGCTTTTTCAAATGCATAGCCTTTTTCACCTCTTTTTCTTTTATAAATAGATTTGGTGCTTTTCTCTCTTTTTCTTGCTCTCTTCCACTTTTTTTTTCCTTTTTCTTTTCTCTCTTGTTTTCTTTTATCTCTCATTTTTTTATTGATGCTCACTAACCTCTCTTGGAGACAAAGGTGCAAGAGTAGTCTTGCATTCATTATGTACAAATGAGAACTTGTTTGTTTACCTATCATGAATGACTCTTTTATCATATTGCCAAGGCCTCCTAAGAAGAAAATGACAAGCCTCCATGGGTACCATATCACATATAACTATGTCATCATACTTTCTTATGTAAAACTTAACCTCCACTTGCTTACTCACAGTCATCTCACCTTCCTCACTAAGCCATTGGAGCTTATATAGCTGTGGGTGAGGTTTAGTCTCCAACTTCAATTTTGATACCATTCTTGCACTAGCTACATTGGTGTAACTTCCTCCATCAATGATTAAAGAGCATAACTTCCCTTAGATGATACACCTTGTATGGAAGATATTTTCCCTTTGACTTTCATCAAATTCCTTTACTTAACTTCCCAACATCCTCCTCACCATGAACAAGTCTCCCTCAGGCATTATTTCTTCATCATCCTCGTTCTCACTAAAATGGCCAGATTCGGAAGATGATTCACTAGTGATTTCTCTATTGTCCTTAAGTAATATAGTCTTTTTAGTTGGACAATCAGAGGCTATGTGACCTCTCCCTAAGTAGTTGAAACATTTAATCTCACTACTCTTTATCTTTTTAGGGGCTTCTATAGACTTAAATTGAGTCCTTTGAGGTGTAGCAGTGGAATTACTTGAGGAGGTACCTACCTCCTTCTTATTTCTTTCCTTCCAACTTAGAGAATTAAAATCAAAAGAGCTCCTTCTCATGGTACCCTTTCTCTTGAGTTGCTATTCTACCTTAGTAGCTTGATGCACTAAGTCCTCCAACTCCACATAATTTTGCAGCTCCACAACATCCCTTATATCACTATTCAGCCCATGTAAGAATCGTGCCATAGTAACCTCCCTATCTTCCCTTATGTTAGCTCTAATCAGGGACACTTCCATCTCTTTATAATACTCATCCATACTCTTGTTCCTTTGTATTAGCCTTTGGAGTTTGTTATGCAAGTCCCTATGGTAATGGGATGGCACAAACCTCCTTCTCATCAATCTCTTTATTTCCATCCAAGTATTCACCAATGGTTCTTCATATCTTACCCTCTCCTTTCGTAATTGGTCCCACCAAATGAGAGCATAATCAGTGAACTCCATGGCTGCCACCTTCATCTTCTTATCTTCTATATAGTTGTGGCATGCAAAATAATTGTTCAATCTTCATTTCCCATTCCAAATAGGCCTCTGGATCACTTTTCCCTTTGAATGAAGGAATGTTTATTTTGACTCCCTCAATTCTGTCCTCCTTTGATTTTGCTTCATGATGTATTCTTCTCCTCCTCTAATGTCTCTTCCTATCTCTGATAAATGCACATTTGCACTTATATTTTATGTGTTTCATCACTTATTTATTTAGTATTTTATGCAAATTAATTGGAAAAGGGTACTTAAATGCTCGATATTTTGTTCTCATGTTTTGAAGTGACTCATTAGAGCATTAGAAAAGGATCTGGAGCCAAAATCATGCAAATTGTGGATAATCAAAGCAAATTCACTCATCTGACAAAGAACACGGGGTATGGGAACCTCGTGTGGATGGTTGTGTATCTTTCTGTGTGTTTCGAAGCCTCGCTAAGCTGTTCGTAAAAGAACACAGGTGTCGACACGGGGAGTGTCAGACCCCGTGTACCATACTGCTTGACCTTTCGTATAAGAACACGGGTCACAACACGGGTCGTGTCATACCTTGTGTACTTTACATGTAAGTTTTATGCGAAGAATTTGCTAAAGAGGAGAGGAGAGCTGAAAATTAAAGAGAGGGCTGTCAGTAGAAACCCTTGGAGAGACCTAAAGACACTGAGGGTGACTGTTAGCCTTGGAGGGTTGGATTCAAGCAAAGGATTAAAGATTCAAGCAAGGAATTTGTAGAGCTTCATGATTAGTTTGATTCCCCTCTCTATTTTCTGGTTTTCTGCTGGTTTTGTAATGAACTCACACTAAACCTCAATTATCAGCTGGGGTAGACTTGTTCATGGATTTATGGATTTAATTTTAATATAATCTAGCTTGATTTATTATTAATTTATGATTTGATTATGCTATTTTGTAATTCAACAACCCAATGCTTTCGGAATATTGGACTTGTGTAAATGATTAGTTTATTCTAGGTTGGAATGACCAATTAATTAATCAGACCTTGCATAATCATTGGGAATCTCTATTAGACTTAGGAATTAAGCTAATTGGATTCTTTTGTACAAGATGAAATGTCTAAAATTGGATTCTCAAAGTACTGTTAATGTAACCTAGGTGAGTGATTACTAGAGAAATTCTGGACACTTTATTTATTAGTTAGTAACTAGTAGCCTTGCAATAAGGTATAGCTTATTTTCGGTAATCTAGCAATCTAAATTAACAGTAAACTGGGATAGAAAATTATCTTCATTCCATAATGAATAGCACAAGGAAACCCTAAAGCTGAGTACATTTCCACCCCATTTGAATTAAATCTTTACTTAATTCATACTAGTTCCATTTGCTTCCTTTTTGATAACTAAACTTTATTTTGTATTTTGCTTTTAATTCACAATCACAATTAGTACACCTAGATAATTTACCTTAAAATTCAGTTAGTATTCAACACTTAATCCCTATGGAGATCATATCTTTTATACTATAACTCGACTAAACCCGTGCATTTGCGGGCTTACGTCAAGTTTTTGGCACCGTTGCCGAGGAACGAAATTAGTTGATATTAATAGAAACTTTTGAGTGAATTAGACTAGGCGATTCATTTTTTTTAGTTCTTAATTCATCTTGTTCTAATTTTCTTATTTTTATATAGAATTTCTTTCTTATTTTGTTCTGTTCAAGTATTACTTACTCTTTTTGTAGAAAATTTTGTATATGCAAAGGAGAAGAAGGAATTCTTAACTTAGATCCGGAGATTGAAAGAACTTTACTTAAGAGAAGGAGAGAGCAAGAACCAGTACATATCCAAGAGCTAATTAACATTGAAAACAGTGACTGAAGCCATGGATAACAGGCCCCTTAGAGAATTTGTATAAGGAGGCCTACTGTTGAGGCTAACAACTTCGAATTGAAGCTAGCTCTTTTGTCTATGGTGCAATAAAACTAGTTTGGTGGAGGACCAATGGAGGATCCCAACCTCCACATTCAGATTTTCTTAGAATATTATGACACAATCAAGATAAATGGTGTGGCAGCGTACCATCAAGCTTAGACTCTTTCCATTCTCCTTAAGGGATAGAGTAAGGGCTTGGTTACATTCTTTACCAGCAGGATCTATTACCACATGGGAAGAGCTACCGAGGGCTTTTCTGTCACGATATTTCCCTCCAAGCAAGACTACTCAATTGAGGAATGAAATCACCACATTCTCTCAGAGAGAAGGGGAATCTCTATTTGACGCTTGGGATAGATATAAAGAACTTCTGAGGTTGTGCCCACATCATGGGCTAGAGAAATGGCTAGTTCTTCACACTTTCTACAATGGTTTGAGCTACAATACCAAGCTTACTGTGGATGCTGCTACTGGAGGTGCTTTGATGAATAAAAGGTTAGATGAAGCATATGAATTGATTGAGGACATGGCCTTGAACCACTACCAATGGTCAAATGAGAGAGGATTTTCAATGAAAGCTCTAGGTAAGTATGAATTAGATGCTTTTAATCATTTGTCGGCTAAGGTAGATGCACTAGGAAGTCTAGGTAGCAAAGTAGATGCACTTATGGCTAAATTTGATAAATTTCAAGTTAATAGTGTAAATGCTACAGATGTTACTGACCTTCCTTGTGAGATTTGTGGTATGACAGGTCACATGGCAACTGAGTATAAATTGGGGCAGGATTTCACTGAGCAAGTGAATTATGTGCACAACAGTGGGTATGGACAGAAGAATTCGAATGAACCCTTTGGAAACACCTATAACCCATCATGGAGGAACCACCCAAATCTATCCTACAAGCCCAACCAACCATACAACACTCAAAACACTAATAATAGACCACCACCACCCGGTTTTCAAAACTAAAGACCCTACAACCCACCAGCTCAACTCTCTTCTACTTCTAAATTAGAAGGCCTCTTAGAGAAATTTCTTATTTCCCAAAAGAAAACTAATGAAGAGTTTAGGCAGCATGGTAGAGCCATGGAGGACTCCATTAGGCAATTGTCCTCCCAAGTTGACTCATTGGCCATATATGAAAAAATGTTGGAGACCCAAATAGCTCAACAAGCTTTTGCTTCTTCTTCTAGAGCTTTTAGTCAACTCCCTGCTTAACCTGAATCAAATCCCATGGAGCATTGTAAGGCAATCACTCTTAGGAGTGGGAGGCTATTGAAGGTTCCAAATGCTACTCAAGAAGGTAAAGAAGAGATGGTTGAGGGAGAAGTGCAAAAAGAAGGCAAAAAGGCTTCAAATCCTGATAATGCTGAAGTGAAAGAAGGGGAATTACCTGAAAAGCCAATGTATGTCCCTCCAGAACCATACAAACCGCCTATCCCTTATCCTTAAAGACTAGCAAAGGCTAAACTTGACAAGCAGTTTGGGAAGTTCTTGGAAGTATTGAAGAAATTGTATATCAATATCCCTTTCACTGATGCTCATTCACAAATACCGTCATATGCAAAGTTTTTGAAGGACATCCTCTCAAACAAAAGGAAGCTAGAGGAGCATGAGATTGTAGCCCTAACGAAGGAGTGTAGTGCCATCATCCAGAATAAACTACCTCCTAAACTCAAGGACCCAGGTGGCTTCTCCATTCCTTGTGTGATTGGAAATGTTCCTATTGATCGGGCATTGTGTGATTTAGGAGCCAATGTGAGCCTCATGCCACTGTCAGTTGCAAAGAGACTGAACATAGAAGAAATAAAGCCCACCACAGTTTCACTTCAGTTAGCAGATCGTTCTGTGAAATACCCAGTAGGTATACTTGAGGATATACCTATCAAGGTTGGTAAGTTTTTCATTCCTGTTGATTTTGTTGTACTTGAAATGGAAGATGATACACAAATCCCTATCATTTTAGGTAGACCTTTTTTGGCTACTGCGGGTACTTTGATTGATGTCAAAAATAGAAAGCTTTCATTATCTGTGGGATATGAAAAAGTTGAGTTTAATTTGAATGAATCAATTAAATTACCTGTTTGTGAAAATTCAATATGCAGGATTGATGTGCTAGACAAGGTTGTGAAAGAAAACCTTCTCATGGGGTGCCTTCAAGATCCACTTGAAGCATGTCTAGTAACAGACGAAGTTGCTGAAAATGAGGAGATTGTTGCATATGAAGAATTTTTAGAAGCAAGCCCACCACTTTCCTTCCCTGAAGCAATCGAATCATCGGAAGTGAAGTTTAAAAATCCCTCCACTAAGGAAGAGACACCACCTAAGGTAGAATTGAAACCTCTCCCATCTACCCTCAGGTATGAATTTCTAGGACCCCACTCCACTTATCCTATGATAGTAAATGCAAATCTAAATGCCCTTGAAACAGAAAAATTGCTTAGGCAGCTTAGATCGCATAGAAAAGCTTTAGGATACACAATTTCTGACTTGAAAAGGATTAGTCCTTCAATATGCATGCATAGGATATTGATGGAGGAAGATAGTAAGCCCTCCATTGAACATCAGAGAAGGCTAAATCCAAATATGAAAGAAGTTGTAAAAAAGGAAATAGTGAAGTTACTAGATGCTGGGGTAATTTACCCAATTTCAGACAGTCAGTAGGTTAGTACGGTACATGTTATTCCTAAGAAAGGGGGATTAACTGTAGTAAAAAATGACAATAATGAGCTAATTCCTACTAGGACTGTCACGGGTTGAAGGATGTGTATAAATTATAGAAAATTAAACAAAGCAACCTAAAAAGATCATTTCCCTCTCCCCTTTATTGATAAAACTTTGGAAAAGTTAGCTACGTATTCACATTTCTGTTACTTGGATGGTTATTTTGATTTCTTCCAAATTCCTATACATTCAAATGATCAAGAAAAGACTACATTTACATGTCCTTATGACACTTTTGCATATAGGAGAATGCCTTTTGGTTTGTGTAATTCTCCTGGTACATTTCAACGTTGTATGATAGCTATTTTCTCTGATTTTATTGAAAACATCATGGAGATCTTTATGGATGATTTTTTTGTATATGGTACTTCCTTTGATAACTGTTTGACTAATTTACCTCAAGTGCTATAGAGATGTGAGGAGGTAAATTTAGTACTCAACTGGGAGAAATGCCATTTTATGGTAAGAGAAGGGATTGTCCCTAGTCATCAAGTATCAGAGCATGGTATTGAGGTAGACAAGGCTAAGGTGGAAATCATAGAGAAATTACCTCCCCCAACTTCTGTAAAGGGAGTGAGGAGTTTTCTAGGATACGCCGGTTTCTACCGACGCTTCATCAAGGATTCTAAAATTGCCAAACCTTTAACTAACCTGCTTGCAAAAGATGTTGCCTTTGATTTTAATCAAGATTGTTTGGATGCATTTTATAGGTTAAAGAAGGCCTTGATTTCTACCCCAATCATGCAAGCACCAGATTGGAATCTACCATTTGAGGTGATGTACGATGCTAGCGACTATGCAGTAGGAACGATTCTCGGACAGAGGAAGGATAGGAAGATTTATGCCATATACTATACCAGCAAGACTTTGGATGAGGCTCAGCTGAATTATGCTACAACTGAGAAGGAACTTTTTGCAATAGTTTATGCAGTTGACAAGTTTCGATCCTATTTGATGGATTTTAAGGTGATAGTCTTTACGGATCATGCAACAATCAGATACCTTTTGAGCAAGAAAGAAGCTAAGCCTCGCCTAATCAGATGGATTCTTTTGTTACAAGAATTCGATCCGAAAATTCAAGATAAAAAAGGTACCGAGAATGTTGTGGCTGATCACCTTTCAAGGTTGAAGTAGGAGTTAGAAGATGAGGTAGACAAAGAGATACCAATAAATGATTCCCTTCCAGATAATTATCTATTGGCTGTCTCTTCTTCAGCTATCCCATAGTTTGTCGACTATGTTAATTATATCGTGAGTGGTGTTTTGTCTTCGGATGCAAGATATCAGCAGAAAAAGAAGTTCTTAGCAGAGGTGAAACATTATTTTTGGAATGATCCTCTTCTCTATAGAAGATGTGCCGATGGCTTGTTCAGAAGGTGTGTGCCTCAGGAAGAAATTGCTAGTATTCTATTTTATTGTCACTCCTCCCCCTATGGAGGACACTTCGGCACCTCAAGAACAGCTACAAAGATTGCCCAGGTAGGTTTCTGTTGGCCAACTCTATTCAAGGATGTTCATCACTATATGACTTCATGTGACCAGTGTCAGAGAGTTGGTAGTATATCAAAAAAGCATGAGATGCCTTTGAATAAAATTTTGGAAGTCGAAATATTCGATGTCTGGGGAATTGATTTCATGGGACCATTCCCACCTTCTTGCAGTAACAAATATATACTTGTGGCGATTGATTATGTTTCCAAATGGGTGGAGGCAATTGCCACTTGGACATGTGATGCAAAAGTTGTAGTTAGATTCTTCAAGAAGGTGTTGTTTCCTAGATTTGGGATACCTAGAGCAGTTATCAATGATGGAGGGTCTCACTTCATTGCCAATCAATTTCAATCCCTCTTGAAAGGGTATAGTGTAACCTATAAGATCTCTACTCCATATCACCCACAAACCAGTGGGCAAGTGGAGCTTTCAAATAGAAAAATCAAGAGCATATTAGAGAAGATTGTGTCTAGATCAAGGGGAAATTGGGCCTTCAAGTTAGATGACGTCTTATAAGCCTACAGGACTACTTTCAAGACTCCCATTGGAATAACACCATTTAGGCTTATTTATGGGAAGCATTGTCATTTGGCGGTAGAGATTGAACACAAAGCATATTGGGTAATAAAGTTGCTAAACTTTGATTTGCAATCTGCTGGGGAGAAAAGAAAGCTTCAACTTCTTGAACTTGAAGAACTGAGAAATGATGCTTATGACAATGCCAAGATATACAAAGAAAGAACAAAGATTTGGCACGACAAGCGCATTATCAGAAGGAAATTCCATGAAGGAGACTTGGTGTTGTTATTTAGTTCCAAATTTAAGCTCTTTCCAAGGAAGCTCAAAACAAGGTGGACTGGGCCATTTCATGTGAAAAAAGTATATCCATTTGGAGCTGTAGAAATTTGGAGCGAGAGCACTGGCAATTTCAAGGTTAATGGCTAGAGATTGAAACACTATGTTGCTGGGCCACCGATAATGGCAGCTCCAGATTGATTAAAATATGGGTCGAGCTTATGACCTTAAACAAGCACTTCTTGGGAGGCAACCCAAGCAAATTTTTCTATTTTTATTGCTTTTAATCTTCATTTTTCCCATTTTTTCTCTGAGTTTCTGACTAGTTTGAGGCATATAAGTTATTGGTTATTGATTTAAGATGTTCATTTGTTGCACTTGGTCTTTGTTTCTGGGTAAATTAGGCATATATGCATTTTTGTTATTCATTTTCATGCATAGAAGGCTCAAAATGTATTCCAGTGAGATACACGATGTAGAACACGGGGAGTGTCAAACCCCGTGTACCTCACTGTCTGGTTAGTATTGAAATTTTTTGCATTTAATGGCATTCTAGTGAGATACACGGTGTAGAACACAAGGCGTGTCGAACACTGTGTACTTTACTGACTGAACCAATGAGAGCCTTCAGAGAAGAACACAGGAGTCAACACAGGAGTCGACACGGGTCGTGTCAAACCCCGTGTACTATTGCGAAGTCTTCAAAGAGCCTTCCAGTAAGAAACACGGGGTACAACACGGGGTATGTCAGACCCCGTGTATTTTTACGAAAATCCCTCTGTACACTTGTTCTTCAGAATACCCATTCGCAGAAGAACACGGGGTACAACACGGGCCATGTCATATCCCGTGTTCTTGGGCGGATGAGCTTTTAATGGCCGAAATTCCTCCATTTTCCTTCATCTTCTTCAGCACCCACCATGACCTATTTTTTCTACACTCATTTTCGACCGTTCTTTTCCCAAAATACATCGATTAAAGTATTTTACTTGGCTATTTAAAGCAATTTTACTATTTAATCTTCAATTTAATCTGTCCAATTGCAAGATTTGGGTTCCTCTTGGGTTTCAACCAGTAACTTAGGGTTTTTCTCTAAAATTCACGAGGTAAGAGCCTTTCTCTTGAATTCTTTGAAGATATTTGCAATTACTTGTGTTTATTGAGCTTTAATGAATGGTAGGACTTATAGGAATGTTCATATCATCAGAATTTTTCTTTAGCTAGATCTTACTGATTGAAGTTAAATCCTTTAGAGTTTAATGTTTACCTGGGAAACCTGATTGCATAATTTACCTCATTTGATTTGCTCGCTTACTTGCATTGATGACATCAAGCTTTGAATTGCACTTCCTTTGACATTGGATAGATATTAGAATTGTTTGCTGAATTCTAGCCTTGAATTCTGCTGATTAACAATATCTGAACTTAGAATTGTCCAATTTATAGTGAAACTCTTAAAATTCTCTCTCACATTCTAGTTTTCCCTTGGAGATCATGTCAAAAAGACAGAAGATGGCTGCTAAGAGGACCTCTAAAGGCAGTACTTCTAGAGGGACCTCCTCTAGAGGACCAACTACCTCCCAACTCCTAGAATTCACAGATGATACCCATATCCAGGCATTTAATAGTCACAGAGACTGATCATTTGTGGAAGGTCGATACATAGATTAGGCGGTCTTGAGGGAGTTTGGCCTTAAAGACGAGATCGAAGAGCTCATCAGTGTAGGTGCTTGGGAGACATTCTTTCATATCATAGAGCCTACTTATAGAGAACTTATCTTGGAGTTTCTTAGCACCTTCTATTTGGAGAGATACTTCGGCACTGTTGATTCTACTGATACAGTGCAGTTTCGCCTCGGGAAAGTCACATATTCTGAGTGTGACCTAGCTATTAGTACACATGGAAATTTACTCTGAAGACTTTGTAGCCACCCCTGAGTATCAAGATATTCTGATAGGACTGCCACATGGGACCCAAGAGTGGTAAGTATGGTCCAACATTGCTACCGGGAGCACTTATGATTCGATAAAGAGCAAGGCATTTAGCCTTCGGAGAGTCACATGGCGAGTCATCCACTTTATTTTCAGTCATACTTTGAGTGGTCGGGGGCATAGTCACGGAGTAGTGAGCACAGCTGATATCCTCTTCCTGTACAGCATGATACAGAGAGTCCCCATCCACATTAGAGCTGCATTTGCACACTTCTTTTCAGTTCAGGCATCAGACAGATGAGTTGGGAGTATTGCTGCTAGTCCATACATTACCAGACTAGCCAGGCAGTTGGGACTCTTTAATCGACCTTATGGATCCCTTTCTGTAGCATCCCACATGACCCCCCTCTGTAGGGGCATTCTTCTAGCTATGGGGATCCAACCTGTGCAGCAGCCACCCCCTAAGGATGAGCATGATTTTCTTGCAGATGATGGCGATGCTGATGCAGCTCCTGATATGGGTCCATTATCTTCTGCAGGCGGAAGAGTTTCATCTAAGGCTTATTTTCGAGATATCTTGTCTAGTCAGTAGCAGATTTTGGCTGAGTTTCAGCACATATCTGAGCGTCAGTCGAGGATTGAGGGCCTCTATGATGACTTGGACAGGAGATCCAAACATATTGAGAGCATGGTTGAGCCCCTTTTCAAGCTTTTCCACCCCTCTTCCCCAGCTGATCCAGATCCTCCTACTCAGTAGCTCAAATTACTTTTTCCTTTTACTTATATATTCTTCCTTTTACTTGTTCCTCTTTTCTATTCTCATTTATCTTGGTCTGTACTTATATTGGTGATGCACTTTCATTTAGTTTTTATTACTTTAACTCTTTCTCTTTTATTTTCTTGCACTCTTACTATTTATGTCTATAATAACTAACTAACAACATATTTTATCCAAGTAATGCATCTCCTTTCTTTTGCATTAGCAGTCTCCTCTTTGTCTCCTAATCTTTCTCTGCTTGTGGATCCCTCAGAAGCCATATTTTGTAATTGAGAACAACGCTCCACTTGTTAGGGAAGTTCCAGTCCCCCATCTCTTCTCTGTCTCTTTTCCATTTACCTTTTTTTTACATTGAGGACAATGTCTAATTTTAAGTGTGGGGGAGCAGCTTTTAGAATGTATTGCATTTGAATCTACTTAATTGATTTAGAGTACTGGAATTTACTCCAAATACAATGATGTGTAAAAATTTTTAAATTTTTTTTAGGGCAATCTTTTGACTAAAGTGGATTTGTTCATGCCTTGCTCTTTTAATGATTAACTAGTAACTTAATAAGGAAAATCTAAAGCTTGAAGCTGAGAGTAATGAGCATAATTGATCCTTGTGAGACTTGAGCCTATTGAGTAACTTTTCACATTAGAATTTGAGGCTCATTCTTATTTTCTTGAGGGATTATGTCTCACTCTTGACTTTTTGCTCTAGAACTTGCATTTGCTCTTTTTGAGGTTACATTTTATGTATTTTGCATGTCAAAAATGATGAGGCCATGTTTCTTCACCCTTTTTATTTGTTTTGCTTATTTGAATCCCTTCTTTGATTTACCCTAGACTATTTTCAGCTTTGCCCCTAGTTAGCCACCTTGAGCCTTGGACCCTCATTTCGAGTCTAACTCATCCTGTGTGCATTCAAAGCCACTGCCCAAGTGAACTTGAACTTCAAAGTTTAAGGAAACTTAGATACATTAAATGAGTTTGGCTATCACTTAGAGGTTCTTACATAGAGCTGCTTAGTTAGGTAAGTTGATTTATTGTTGATATAAAAAAAATGGTGTTAAATAAATAATTTGGGAAGAAGAAGAAGAAAAGCTTGTTGGGAAATAAGAAAGAAAGAAAAGTTTTATTTACTGTCATAGAAAAAGTTGAGGCAAAGAATAGAAGTAAGGCAATATGCTAAGCTGAGCAATGGAACTCAACAGTGGTCGAACTTAAGGCCAATGTGTCTTTTCCCTTCTCTGACTCTATCACTTTTCATCCCTTAATCTTCCTTTCCTCTATCCTCATCATTTTCCCTAATAAAGTCCTCTGATTTGTATGCATTTTACAATATAGTAGTGGAGACTAGAGTTTTTGCAAGCATATGGTAACATTAAGTCCTAAGCTGATTGATTTGAGAGTATACACAAGCCTTATCTTGAGAGTTTGAGTAAACACTTTACCTGTGAGGCTCTTCTCTTTTGCTTTTATGCTAAGGATTGACTTATTTTGCTGCTTTGTTTTCATTTAGTTGCTTTGCATGACTTGATCCTAATTTCTGATTCACTAAATGATTGCTCGATGATATTAACAGAAAAGTGGAGTAAATTTTTGTTCTCTTACTTCCTTACTTGAGGACGAGCAAGATTCAAGTGTGGGGGAATTGATAAATGCACATTTGCACTTATATTTTATGTATTTCATCACTTATTTATTTAGTATTTTGTGCAAATTAATTGGAAAAGGGTACTTAAATGCTCGATATTTTGTTCTCAGGTTTTGAAGTGACTCATTAGAGCATTAGAAAAAGATCCGGAGTCAAAATCATGCAAATTGTGGAGAATCAAAGCAAATTCACTCATATGACAAAGAACATGGGGTATGGGAATCCCGTGTGGATGGTCGTGTATCTTTCTGTGTGTTTCGAAACCTCGCTGAGTTGCTTGCAAAAGAACACGGGGGTCGACACGGGGAGTGTCAAACCCCGTGTACCATATTGCCTGACCCTTCGTATAAGAACACGGGTCACAACATGGGTCGTGTCATACCTCGTGTACTTTACCCATATAAGTTTTATGCGGAGAATTTGCTAAAGAGGAGAGGAGAGCTGAAAATTAAAGAGAGGGCCGTTAGTAAAAACCCTTGAAGAGACCTAAAGACATTGAGGGTGACTGCTAGCCTTGGAGGATTGGATTCAAGCAAAGGATTGAAGATTCAAGCAAGGAATTTGTAGAGCTTCATGACTAGTTTGATTCCCCTTTCTATTTTCTGGTTTTCTACTAGTTTTGTAATGAACTCACACTAAACCTCAGTGCTCAGCTGGTGTAGACTTGTTCATGGATTTATGGATTTGATTTTAATATAATCTAGCTTGATTTATTGTTGATTTATGATTTGATTATGCTGTTTTGTAATTCAACAACCCAATACTTCCAAAATATTAGATTTGTGTAAAGGATTAGTTGATTTTAGGTTGGAATGACCAATTAATTAATCAGACCTTGCATAATCATTAGGAATCTCTATTAGACTTAGGAATTAAACTAATTGGATTCTTTTTCATAAGATGAAATGTCTAAAATTGGATTCTCAAAGCACTGTTAATGCAACCTAGGTGAGTAATTACTAGAGAAATTCTGAACACTTTATTTATTGGTTAGTAGCTAGTAGCCTTGCAATGAGGTATAACTTATTTTCGGTAATCCAGCAATCTAAATTAACAGTAAACCGGGATAGAAGATTATCTTTATTCCATAATGAATAGCACAAGGAAACCCTAAAGCTGAGTACATTTCCACCCCATTTGAATTAAATCTTTACTTAATTCATACTAGTTCCATTTGCTTCCTTTTTGATAACTAAACTTTCTTTCACATTTTACTCTTAATTCACAATCACAATTAGTACACCTAGATAATTTACCTTGAAATTCAGTTAGTATTCAACACTTAATCCTTATGGAGACGATATCTTTTATACTATAACTCGACTAAACCCGTGTACTTGCGGGCTCACGTCAATCTCCATTTGAGTCTTCTTCACCATTGCCTTGGTTCTCCAATTGTTCAATTCTCTCATAAAGCGCCTCGGAGTGTTTCCTCATCATCCTTTGCATTTGTGCAGTAATAGTATCAATTAGTATTCTTTGAGCTCCATCAAAACCATCACCACCTGTTCCTGCCATACTTCAAGTAAAAATATCAATAATAACAAGAATGGATCTCACCACTCTTCTCACATGTTTACACTCTAGAATTTGAACCACTCGTGTTTTGGCTCTCAAATAGGCTTTTTTTGTAATGTTCTTTCTTGCCTTTTTCCTCTCAATTGCTCTCTTTAAGTTCTTAATTGAATCACCAAGAACACACAAGAATGCTGAATCAGAGTTGGATAGAAAAAAAAAACAAGACAAAATAGAATGGAATTGACTCAAGAAGACTCTTAGGAAATTTATCAAACATGAAGTGTACAATAAGTTTCAGGAAGAAAGAACAAGAAATAGCTGCTGTATTTTTCTTTTCTTTTTTTTTTTTGCTATATATATATATTTTTTGCAATTTTTTTCATTTCTTTTTCTGTTGTATATTTTTTTTTGTAGTTTTTTATATCAAAACTGTGATACTTCGAGTAATGGAATTTGTAATTTAGAATGAAACTTTGAAATTACAGCAATTGAGAATGAAATTAGATAGAATTCTTAACAAAACAATTACTTAACATACTAATAGCATACTACTCGACACACGGATTGAAAGGATCAAAGTTCATAAACAATGATGAACATAGGATGAATACCAAGAACACAAATGCAGAATATTATGAAATGAACAATAAATTGAAGAAAACAAACAACCAGAATGACAATCCAAATATGGTAACAAGTGTAGTAACAAATTTACTCAAAAATTGAACCAAAACAATCAAGAAGGTCAGTTTTGAACAAAAAGAACGTAGAACGGAATTTAGGGGTTTAGGGTTACCAAAACGCAGAACAGAATTGAGTTCTAAATAGAAAAAAAATTTGTATCTCGAGCTACAGAAGTTGGATTACGGCGATTCCAAAATGAGATGAAAGAAGAGATTCTGAACTTCTATTTTGACTCAAGAAATGCTGAAAAAGGCCGAGTGAAACTTTAGATATGAACGAAAGTAAAACTGACCAGTTTTGCAGGAAATTAAAATGAGATCTAACTCTAGAACCGGGCTCTAGATACCAACTGATGCGATCCCTCTTGCCATGATTGATTCGAATCTTTCTAGGTTGGATACTTTACACAAAAAAGATGAAGAGAGGTGCCACAACTCAAAGAATTGATAAGCCTTAAAGAATACCACAAGGATTAGCACCCTTGATAAGTTCGAAATGAATTCTTTCAAGAACCCTAGAGAACAAAGTTTCACAAGCCAATATGCTCAATTCGTAAAATCTGTATTATCCCTTCCAAATGTTGTTTAGACATATTTTATGTGGTAACATCCTTTACCACTAGACTTAGTAAAAACCCAACATAAATCAACCCAATCAACCCAATAAATAAACCCATTAAGAATAATAATAAAATTAAGTCTAAAATAAAAGGATAAAATGTTTAGGCCTGCTACAAGTATAGCCCACCTAAAATCTAATTATAACGTTTATTTAGCTTAAGAAATGGGCCAAATAAAAGGACGAAACAAAACACAACCAAAACTAAACTAAATGAGATGCAGCCTTCTCTAGTTCTCATTGTCTTCAATCTAAATGCAACAAGTTAATTTAGGTTCTTCTACATCCCATTTTGGGCCTTCAATTTTGGAGCCTTCCATGATCAAATTTGCCATCATTTGATTTAGAACTTCTTTGCCTTTCTTGACTGTTGCTCTTATCATTGGTCCTCCCAATCCTTGGATGGCCTCCATGCTGTCCTTTATCACCCCTTCTCATATGTCCTCATCACTTTCTTAAATAACTTCTAATAGTTTTTTCTTCTATTAAAACTAATAAATAATTTTACAAGAAAAAATCTATATTTTTACTTTTTATCCATTTAGAGATATTGTTTGATTTAGTTCTACCTATTTTTATCTATTGAATTTTCTTCAGTTATTTCAATTTTGATTGAATCTATTGATGATTACTCGAATCTCTTGCTTGACCTTTGAATCACTTGCTTGACCTTGTTAGAATTTGAGAAAGGGAGTTGTGAGTGATGAGAGGAGGATGAAGTTGAGGTGGCTAGGTAGAATGGAAGAGGAATCGGGGGATTAGGTTTTTAATAGAGCCAAGGGAAATTTAGGAATTTAAGAACAATTGATAGGTGAAATTGAAAAAGATAGCCTTACATATTCTTTATACACACCTACTCAATTCTAATTACATTTTACTATTAACACTATTTTACCTCTTATTCTATCGCCAACCCTTTTTATTTTCTATTAAATTCTCATTTTAAAAACAATTATAATAATAAATAATTAATTTCACATGCAAAAATATCCTTATTATTTCTAATTTTTTTTCTAAAGAGTGTAGCCTCAATATTAAAATAAAAAACTAGTCATCATGCTCTTTAATATATATGCTCTATCTTTGCAATCTAGAAGTCATCAAATTAATTTATCATCATCAATACTCATTTTAAACAACATTTAAAAAAATATTTTGGACCTACATTTTACATGACCCACATCTATTTAATGATATCTATTTATAATTCTGTAATAGTATAACACTTGGGAAAATTTATATCGACAACAATGACTCAAACATGATGACAAAGTCCATGTCTATGGGGAAACTTAACACTTGTACGGAGCAATCAGACTTGGCGGTGTTCCAGCGAATTTGTTGATGGATTTCTGCCGATTAAAACCTCATGCCTTCTATGTTTGTGTCGTAAAGGATAATTGAAAGAAAACAAAAAAAAATGGAAGCCCAATGTGTTGGGCTTTACGAAAAGCCTAAGAAGACTTCTAAAGTTATTTGGTTTCGTTTGTGTCTTCTGGTTCGCGGAGGGAAGTTGCGCGTAATTAGTCCCTCCTATCAAAAGTCATCAAATTTATTCAAATTTGCTTAAAATTTGGGTATGTTATTCATAACATTTTAGGTGATATGGTGCATAATTTATTCTGGTTTACTTCTCTCCTAACTAATTTTTACACAATGATTATTTTGGATTATGTCTACTTATACTGATTATTACCTATAATTTTTAGAATATATATATATACATATGTATATTCATTAATTATTTATTAGTGGAGGTTCTTTTGTTAGACTTAATTTAATCCCATAATTTTTACCTTCAGATTCTGGAATTTTTCATGTTAAAAATTGATTTGTCATAATTTATTTTTCTATGATTATCTCATGTTAAATTATTCATTTAAAAGCACAGCGTGGAAAAAATAATTTAGATAAATTTAATAATTTCGTTGTATCATACTTTGTTCTGTTTTTCCCCCAACACTTTGCACAATATACATAGAGAGATGCAATTTTCATCACCTGTGAATAATTTGAAGAGTCATTGGCAGCATATATGAAGTCAAAACATCTAAAAGAAAAATAAAATAAAATAAAATAAGAGAACTATATTTTGTCTATAAATATACATACACAAATACATGTTTTTCTAACCCATCAACGACAACGGTGTTCTACACAAATACATGTTTTTCTAACCCATCAACGACAACGGTGTTCATCGTTTAAGCAGACTGAACTCTTGCAGGGACAACAAGTATACTAATAAGGCAATCCCTGAAATTGCTATTGTTACAAATTTAACAAGTACAATATGTAGTTGACAGATATGATTAAATATATATAAATAAAATAATCAGAAAGAGGTGAAGCATTCGTGTTCCGATGAATTGGAATCATCGCAAGGAGAGTGGTTATGTCTACCTTCGTATGTTGTGATCACCATACGGCAGTCCTCGGACAGTCGTTCAACCCTCTTCTTCACCCTGCAGTTACTATGTGTGCATCGGTAGTAACTCCTGCCACATCAATTAACGATGCATTCTTGGGTGAGTAATTTATTAAGTTCTGAATTTAAAGCATTGAATTTCCTCTGAAAGAAAGGAAGGATGGCAAGCGACTTAAACGTGCACGAATAAGATATTTAAGATTCAAACTCAGATCAGAAGAAAAAGATTGAAGGCAACCCAACAAACTTACTCTGGCTTTAAAAATGGAATTCCACACGGAGAGAAACATGCACATTAATATATGTAAATTGCATGTGCGCACACATCCAGATAAAGAACCTATTAGTAGGGGTAAAATCACACTGTAAACTCCTATAATTTCATACTTTTTAATATTTAGAAAATTTGAGAAATTATAGACACCTACAATTTAATTCTACCTATTAGTATATGAACTTTGAATCTCCTTATAAAATGTGTTCATACGTAATTCATTATTTACAAAATTTATTATTTTTCTCAATTACATGAGAAATTATTGACTTGGGAAAGGAAAAGCAAATAAGGGTTATAATTACTCATTATTGGACCAAATGGGCATGAATAGAAGAATATTACTTTTGTGACGATTAAACTGCTTAATGAGTGAACCCACATAGCTAATTAGCCTATATGTCAACTGGTCAATTGGTTGGCCTATACCAAGAAGCATCTAGCTTAAATAATCATTAAATGCATGGTTGGATTACAGGGCAAAGAATGTTTCGAGTTGTAACCAAAGCAATTATAACCAATTTATACAAACTAGCATCTAATAGGTTTTAGAATGATTTTTTGTTATACAATAACTATTTTATTGCAAGTGAATGATTACCCTCTTAGTGATTACTATATAAGACACTAAGTATGCTTTCCAAATTTTATATACACTCATTCTACTCTACTTATTCTCACACTCTCTTTCAATCTCTTACTCTCTCTAATGTTGAGCATCAAAGGGTTTGTGTAATGCACACTACCATAGACTTTTTGCAATGTCACCACCATTTGAGTAGCAAATCTCCTTACTCTACTATTCTTCATTCACTTCTACCTCGATTGGTAAATTCTAGAATATTAAGGGTCTCCCCGTAATAAGGAGAGAGAGAAAAATCACCTAATACATCCTAGTATCAAGTAAGAATGGATAAAAGAACTTCTAACTCACCAAATTTTAAGTGCGTTGGAGGTGGTAATCACTAAATTAGAAGGTCTTTGCCAAATATATTTTACAGTGGATATTAAGATTTTAAGTTGTAATCTGTAGCACAATATTGTTATTATAATCAATATTGTAGTCATAATTTTCTACATTTCTTCACCATAATGACCATATTTTTTATATATATTTTGCTAAATGTAATGAAATTACAATCACAATTTAGAATTATAATGTAGACATTAGAAAATAGATTGAAATTACACCAGCCCTTCAAAGTTATTTTCAAATATTTTTCCATTAACATGATATAAAAATAATCACATTATGTGTATATGATTTTGTATTTATAATCTTCATTGAAACATCGCTTTAAAATCATATAATGATTAAAAACGTCTATCAGCTTTATGTTTAAATCCTCATCATCAATCTAAAATTTGCTTTTGCAATTTTCTCCTCTCATTTTCATTTTTGTATAAGATCAGTGTTCATCGCTTTCTCAATCTTTTCAAGTCAGTGTAAGGATTCTAAATTTCTAATTGGCAGAATATGCCTCAGCCTCAAAATATCCTTTTCATTTCCTATTTCAAGTAACAAATTAAAAATTTATCCAGTTTGGTATTGCATCCCTTTATGATAAAAGTTAATTATTGTTGTTAAACAATCCATGTTTGTCTCAGCCAAGTACCATCATAATTTTTTTGACAATTTTACTTACCCCAGAATGATTCGTTTGAAGTCATTTCATTATCTTTCCATCTTCCTAACTGCACTTCTTAGTATATACGTTAGGTGCAGTCTTGTAACGATGGACTGCAACTGAACCTAATCTACCTGCCTGCACTATATAGCTTTCTTAAGTTTATGATAATGGATGTATGCCATTTTTGTCCATTTTGCATTCATGTTATAAGTGAATATATATCATGAAACCTTCTTCAAAGTGAAATTTTAAGAGGATTAATTTAGCCCACCAAATCAAGATTGTAGAACACCTAATAAATAAATATTTTAATTTAGTCATTCTTCAACAAATATTAAGAAAACCAAAATAATTCTCATATTTATTTTTTAATTATCGTAAACATAAATCCTTAAACACATGTCATGCTTTAAAAACATGAAATTAATTATGAATTAACATGTAAGATGATCAACCAACAACATTTAAATGTAGGTACACTTATTAATCTGTATTTGAGTCTATTAGGAAAATATGGCTGTGGGAATGGAGTGACAAAAAATAGTGAAGAGAGATGGAATAAGACAAATATAGTTTTATAACGTATATTATAATCTTTTTAAAGATTTTTATGCCTATACGAAATAACGAACCCAAAACTAACTAATGTGAAGCAATAGTTTAGTTCAAAGCCTTACGTATAATTGTTGAACAAATGTGACTTTTCATTAAGTAATTGTTGCAAATTGCCATTTTTTTATAGTAACTTTTTACTTAATAACTATTACAAAACAATTATGTCTCTACCACAAATAGTTACATATTTTTATATTAATTTCTCACTTGAAAACTGTTGCAAATAATTTTATTTTTTTATAATTTTAAATTTTGAAATAAAAAGAAATCATTTATTCACCAATTTAAATGTAAAAGTCATCTTTATTTATATATATATATATATATATATATATATACCATAAAAAGTTTATTAATAAATTCACTCTGAATTTTCATTTATATATCCTTTAATATTACCTTTTCTAAGTAATATACCACTACACAAACATTAATAAACTACCGACAGATTCAATTACACATTATGTAAATTTCTCTTGATATCTTCTCTAGCATATTACATGAGTAGATAAATTCTTATTTCATTGGAAGAAATTAGAAGAAAGATATAGTTAAAAACATGTAAGAGGGCTAGAATTTTAAGAGATTCACAAATAAAGGAGAAAGACACAATGATTATGGAGTATATGTATGTGCAATGCTAAATAGATACACATTTTCTACACAAACTTCTCACTAAACTATTTTCATGAATTCATTATACCTTATTTGACAATTAGCTAATAACTGTAATGATTAATTAATTTAATTAGTTGTTAATTAATGACTAATTATATTAGTTGATTTAACTAACTAATTATATTAATTATTTGAATAAGAATATTTAGTAAAATCAGTTGTTTACAATTAATTATTTATAAATAACATATAAGGACATGAATATATTTTATGAATTATTTGAGTATTCTTTTATTTTAATATTTTAAATTTTATACATTAATTAGTATATTAAATTTTCTTATAAATAATATATTATTATAATTTATTATAGTTAGATATTTTTTAAATTAAATTAATATAATTTTTATAATTATTAATTTTTTTAAGAATTTTTAAAAAGGACAAAATGAAAAATATAAAAATTTATTAGGGATAATTTAGTTATTTTTGCTAATCAGCTAACTCAAAACACTGGTCTCCTAGTGTTTTAGCATTTTGAGTTTGGTTGATTTGAAGGCAACCAAATGCCAAAATCAATTAATTGTTAAGTTAATTAATTGATTTTGGTCAAATTAGCTAAAAGTTATTGGAAAAGTTAATTGCCAAACATCTCCTATGTGATTTTTGCCATTCTAATTGTTATTAATTAGTTTTTTTAATCGCATGTTATATATCTTTTTATTCATATTAAGATTTTGTGATTGAGTAAAATTGTGACTATTTATTAAAGGAATGTTTTGAATTATAAATTTTTGTCTTTGATAAGGGTTTGAAATATATGAGAAATAATATTGTTACTATTTATGTGAAAACTCTTGTAAATATTTTAAAAATATGTAAGTTAAAAAATCATGGTGTTATGTTTGAGAACCTTCACACATTGATTTATAATTTGAGTATAGTATTTTTTTTTTTTTTGAATTAAACATCCCGCATTATTGTTTTATTGCTTGATTTATACTTATGAGTTTAGAGCAAGGATATTTTTTCCAACAACATTTTAGATCCAAAACCAATGATAAAATTGCATCGCGCATGCAAGGGAATTGAGTTTAGAAAAGCTAGAACATATATTTGCAAATTAAAAGTTTATTGAACCTCTATCTCACCCCAACCACCAGATCAGGCCGAGAACTAGCTAGGACCACATGAACACAATCGGACCATGTTTCTAAAGTTACTATTCCATTAACTTTTCATCTTCCTAAGTGCAATTAGTTGCAATATCTTGTAATGATGACTTGTAAGTTGTAACTAAACCCAATGACCAGCACTTCATTAAGTTCAGGCTAATGCAAGGTTCCATATTTGCCAATTATAAACTTATTTTTTTTAAAAAAATATGTGCCATAAAAATCACAGCTTTTAATTATTTCTAGTCTTGTGAAAACAGCAAAATCATAATCACATTTAGAACATGAACGTGGATTACTCTCTATATATATAACACTTTTTTTGGCATTAATATCATGAAGTATCACCAATAAAACTATTCATGTGTCCCTTGCCATGCACGCGAAATGTGTGTATATATATATATATAACACAAATTTGTAGGAAGACTTTTGTCCATTTTTCAATTATTGTCTCCTTCAATGTAAGTAACTTGAGATTTCATCATAATAATTTGTACTATTTTAAGTCTAAATTGGTTTCTAGTTCAAAATCAAGCTTTTGTAAAGCTCTAAAGGGTGCTCATGCATGAAAGTAAAAGTTAAAATATTATTTTTACCAAAAAATAAAATATTGTAAAATCTAGAGAAAGAGTATAAAAAATGATGTAATAGAATTGTATGAAAA
This sequence comes from Sindora glabra, assembly GCA_020226215.1. NCBI lineage: Eukaryota > Viridiplantae > Streptophyta > Magnoliopsida > Fabales > Fabaceae > Sindora > Sindora glabra. The sequence goes on from CM035235.1 coordinate 22,378,506, forward strand.
ATTGATTATGAGACTAGAGAAGAGTAAAATGTTTGAGAAATAGTAAAATATTATCCACACAATGTCGAAAAACCAAATGCTAACAAAAGTTTGAATGTTGTTCTACAATGCTTAATGAAATATTTATATCAAATTTATAACTATAATGTCAACAAAAAATGTTATTAATAATCAGTAAGGTTTTGGCATAAGTAATCGAGAAAACACACATCAATATGTAATTTTTAAGTTTCGCGAAAAAAGTTTTATGCAATTTCAATGCTTAGAGACATGTGGCAAAATCTTGTTTGTTATGAAGTTTAAAATTAAATCTTAACCTTTCATTTATTTCAGATAACAGTTAAGGCCCACTACCTCACTTTCGACATTTCGCACTTTAGATAACTAATTCCTTCCTAAATTCTTTGCAAGTTTAGTGAAAAAAAAAAGAGATTTGAAATGATATGCAATAAGGATTAAGGATGAAAGTGTTGGTTGATTGATGATGGGTTCAAGAGAAGTAGGTGCAAATATACAGGAAAAAGAGAGAATAAAGACAACTAACATTAATTGTCATTATTATATATTATTATAAAAATACTTCTTTACTTCAATATGTATGGTTTGAGTCATACTCACTTAAAGGACAAGTTTATCATCATAACATCATTAAAGTATAGGTGATTCTAAACTTTTTTTATTTTTTTATTAATTACAAATTAACACCTTTTTATATCAAATTTGTAATTTTTAGACTGAATTGAAAACCAAGTACTAATAAATTAACCATCCTGATGGTATGTTCAAGAGGAGTACATATTTGTATCATTTATAGAGAAATGAAATAAAATTGAGATTTCAAGAAGAAAGAGAGAGAAAGAAAAATAAAATGGAAGATATGAAAGAAAGAGAAAGAGATAGGGGATTTGAAAGAAAGTGGGTAATTACATCTTCCAAAAAATTGTCATTTTATATTTAAATATTTTGTTATTAATTTTAAATAGTTTATTTTAATAGATAAATTATATTAATAGTTATTGTAACAAATATTTTAGGATTAGTCTTGAGCACCGTAGAAATTTTCAAATAAAAAAATCGATGCAACTTCAAATGATAGAATTGTAAATTTTGTGTATAATTACACATAAAATTTTTGTATACTTACAATTTTATGCAAAAAAAAACTACAAAATTATACGTACATGTATACATAGGAAGTTACAACTTTACTTTTATGTTATTTTTTTATAAAAAAAATGCTCATAAAACTTTTTAGTCTATATCAATGCATTACCCTATTTATAATTATCAACCAATTGTTTGTTACTGTTTTATTCATTATTAGTGTGCAGAAGCAATTGATGTTTATGTCCACTAAAAGTACTCCTCACCTCATTTACCAATTCAATTATATTACTGTCGTATTCCGGTTATGCAGTATTTATTTCTGCTAGAAATTAAAAAAAAAAAAATTCAATTCTAAGGCTGAAGTCGTTACACGCTAATATAGAGACAAAATATAATTAGCTGTTCCTTTATTTTGACACAAACTGCATTGTCATATTAGAGGAAAAAACTTTCATCTTAATCTACCGTCACCTCAAGCTTCTTATTTTGCATGATTCTTTTTTTAATATAATTAAGTTTAATTTCAGGGAGAGAAACAGGAAATTCGCGGAGTCTTGACGTTTTGAGATTTTAATGTCTTTAATTTATATATAATATAATAATTGTACATTAATTTTTTTTAAAAATTATATATATATTATATAAAATTTTGATATTTAAGTATCAGTGTCAAAATTCTGATTCTGCCATATCTCACGTACAAAAGCCCTTGAGACAAAAAAATAAGCAAGCATTATATGACAAGTTAACAACTTTCTGAAACAAGACAATAAATTTTTATTTTTTGGCACACAGATGATAATTTTTTAACATGACATGGTTATGGAAAAAGGCTGCTTCTTTAAAATGTTGCCAATATCTATTTTGGCAACATTGTAGAATATCTGACACAGAAAATATTCAATTTGAATTAAACATTTAACTCAGCTAATCAGAATAATTTTCCATGAAAGAAATAAGAAAAGCTTCGTGCCGAAGCTTTATCATATATTATTATTCCGAATTTAACAATTTATATTTGGAATAAATTGACCTTCATAGTGATAAGACCAAAAAAGCTAAGGGTTGGTTCCTATTACCATTTTATCATCTTACTATGTCTTTTTTTCTTTTTTTTCCCTTTATAAGGAGATCTGCACCAAAAATTTTAAACATATTACTTTCTTCTTATAAATCAGATCAATTTTTAGGACAAGATTTGTGCAAGGTCATGCCCTATTCATATGCTTCAAGCCTGATTTAAATAACTTTTTGCAAGATAAGGCATGCATGCTCAAAAATTTTTCTTATTAATTCCATTTTGTATCAACTTCATTTTTCTGGGTTGTTTATTCTTAACAATTTCAACATGCAAGCATGGTTTCCTGAGATTTTAGAATTTTCTACAATTAAGGGTTCGATACCTCAAACACTATTAAGGAGTATTTGCTACTGTGTAGAATTGGTTCACAATAAGTAAATTTGATATATAGAGCTTTGTATTATATTTAGTTAGCCTAAAGGACTTAATTTGAATGCAACGCTATGTTATCATTTATTAATATGTTGTTATGTCATTAAGAAATTATTGATTAGATTTCTTAATTTTTCTTATTTATTTTGATGACGCAACCCACTTTCAATAATGTTGTAAAAAATTTCCCCGTAATAACAAATCAAATCGAGGTAATAGCTACTATTTAATCACATATTGTATTGTTTTAATAATTGTTTGCTATATTTACGGAGAGGCATCAAAATAATATCTTGAGTACATTATCCAAATCTTTTATCATTAAATTAATTAAATCTCATGACTTGATTTATTTTACAATTTCAAATAAACTACAAAGAGGGAGTGAGAAATAATCATGCAAAAGATTTTGAATCAAGTAAAAACAGACTAGAGATGAAACTAATGTCAAATAGAATTTATTTTAAGCTAACTTTTAGAGTTTTTACTTGAAGCATCTAAATATCACTAAAAACACAAAAACAAAGATAGTCAATTCTATTGTACTAAATTTGCTAATTTTTGGAGTTTTGAAAAACACCTTTTTACTCTGTCAACATACTAATTTTGACACTAACAGTGACATGATACTTTTACATCTTCTACCATAATCTATTGTAACTTAATTTTTTTCATAGTGACAATCATAATATTATTTGAATTATAGATTATAAACTAAAGGATATATGATGAACTCCAAGTGCATAGTGGCATGAAAGAAGTCACCTAAATTAGTACTTGCCAATATTTAGTAAAACAATGAATAAAAGAATGATAATTTAATTTATTTAAAATTAGAATTATAAATAATTTTACACATATATATGATTTCAACTAAATTAAATTATCATTTTTTATAATTCCTGACAAAATGTTAAATAAACTTGGCACTTTAGCACTAAAAACTCAATTTTACTTTCATAAAATTTTTGTCATAGTTTTTTTTTCCATAAAAAATCAGCTACAAAATGTATCTCTATATATTTTAGGAAATATAAATTAAATTTGATTCCAAGAATTAATAAAAGATAATATACATAATAAAAAATTCTATAAAACTAATAGTAAATTTTCAGTGCTAATATAATATTTGAAACTTTTTTTTTTTCATAAACTTGGTCCAAGCACAAGGAAAATGTATTTCTTTTATTTTTTATTTTTGTTTTTGTAAGAAAAAGGGGAAGAGCCCCAAACAACTACAAAGGCACTATTCCAAAGATAGAGAACCCGGTAACATTACAAAATAAAAGATTACTCAAATCACTAAGAGGTTGAGTATAAATATTGAAACCAATCTCGAGTTACACTGAAATTAGTAAAACCAATCTACAAATTCATTTCCCTTCCAAGTGCAAGGAAAATCTTTGTTTAAATGGAAATGCAGCATTAAAGGCGATATCAGAGTTGAAACATAAATGCCAAGTGACCTTTTTAAATAATTACAGAACCTTCAGTTGTATTTTAATAATAATTATGAGTGTAAAATCTAATTATCACCGTTTACTTCATTCCATTAGTCGAAGACAAACAAATATATCTTCTTTCATTTTAAATTTTATCTCAATATTAATGTAGGAAGAACATTTTGTCACATAAAGTGTTTTATATTAAATTTTTTTATTTTTTTAAATAAGCAAATTCTACTTCAAAAGTAAAACAAAAAGATCTCTATCACAGTCAAACAAGTGAACCATGTACATTATGATTAGGCCGTTTATTAGGAGTATATGATTTAACTTATTTTTGGTTTAATTTAACATCTTTATTCAAATAAATTAGGCCAAAACTGATAATAAGTTTATTTAGATGAATAGAATAGACTTTATTTTTGTAGGCCAATTTATAAATCTATCAGGCTTATTTAAATAATTTGTATATTTATATATAATTTAATATAATATACCGTTATATATAATATATACATTTGTAAAATATACATATTGTGATTTTAATAAATTCTAATTCATATAATTATAAATATAGGTCTAATTTAATTATTGATTTGTATTTTGCCTTGAAGGCCTATACATATTAACTTATTTGAAAATTTATTTATCTAACTAAGTTTTTAAGTAAACAAACAAGTTAGACCAGATTTTTTAAATAAATCATATTGAACTTGAATTTTTGTTTTATATAAATTAAAAATTGGGTTCAAGTTAATAATATACAAAATTAATTTAACCTATTTAAGGCAATAACTAATCTAATTTAATCTATTTTCACCCCAATAGTAACCCACCAAAAATCCCCTCCTATAATTTTCTTTTCATTTTGTGTATTAATACTATTGAGTTATCCTTCCATCTATAACTGAAAACTTCACCAATTTTCATCAAAGTTTCAGGTAAAAATCATAAAAATATTTTTTTATAAAATCATATTGTTTTAAAAATGTTATAAATATTTAAATATTTTATATATGCCAAATTCACAAAAAAATTACGACTCTATCATTCAAAATTATATCAGAAAATTCTTCAAAAATTCTCATATCTGTATATGAAAATTTTAATTTTCAATACAAAAAACTTGTAAATTTTTTTGTGAAATATATAAGGCTTTATAATTCTTTTTTCAAATTTCATAACGTTCTCTTATGTGCTAATGCTCAGTCTTTCCCATCGATCTCCTCTTGCGGTAGTTTTTGAAAGAAGACATCTTGAATCATTCCTTCTGTGTCTTTCAGTGGGCTGAAGATTCTCTCTATTTCTCTCTCGATTTCTGCATCTAAATGTTTTTAATTAATTTATTTCTTGGACAAATTAGACCTGTCAGTCTTGTAGTGACTTAAAAATTTATAAATTATATGATATTATACAATGAGCTCACCACCGACAGTCTTCTTTTGTAAAAATAAAAGCTGACGTTTTACCTTCATTCCTCCGGATATAATGCCTATGATGTAGAAAGTTCTTCTCTATAATACATGCATCTAATACTGACTTTGATAGTGATACTTCTTGCCAATATATATATATATATATATATATATATATATATATATATATATATATATATATATATATTGTTTGTAAAATATTTCTTGCTAATATTTTTGAAAAATTGAACTAAACAATCAATTTAAAGAGATAACAAATTATAATTTAAATAGTTTAACTAATTAATACATTGATTAATTTAAATTAGATGATCAAGTCAGTCAAATTGATTAAACATACTGATTAATTAAACTCATTTTTTAAAATATTATTTTTACACAAAATTATAAATATTTCTCTAATTTTTTGAATATTCTAATTTTTCTCTTTTGTTTGAACAAACTTGATTTTGATTTATTTTTTAGTAAATTACTTCTTCTGATTCAATTTCTCAACTGAATATATTTATTTTTTACATCAATAAAAAATTTATCAAGTTAAAATTTTTGGTATATATCTAAATTTTCCATCGCTAGACTACAACTGATTACTTGCATATTATGACATCTACTCTTGATGTTGTACTGAGCACTAATTGTCTTTAAAAATAAAGGTGAAGGGAAGAAATAATTTGAAAAGAATTAAACTAAAAATGAATGGATAATTTTGCATCAATTTCCATTTTCTTTAGCAAATTAAACTGTTTTTATTAAGCAAAATATCAACATATCAAATGGATCAAGAAAACAAGGATTGAGGATTACCTTGGATGAAGGCTATTCTTAACCACTTTTTGGCCATACTTCCTCCATTTGTAACCATCATCAAGAACGTCCACATCACTTCTTGTTTGGAAACAAAACCTTGGCTCTCTCAGCTTCCTTCTCACCTTCACCTTGTTCTTCTCTGATGCTGCACTCCTCCACCTACATTCTCATAATTTCACTAACATCTTAATAATTCATCAATCCAAATTCTTTTTGGTTTCTAGCATAATTTTTTGTTTGGTAGATTTTTAGTTACGATGTGCAATCATAATATTATCTTTTAATATTACAGAGGTAATATTGTGAATGCTCAAATTACTTACAAACAATGGATTAGATTACAACAATAGAACATAATTATAACTGTAACTAAAGGGGAACTACTGACGCTAAACGCATAATGCACTTTCAGTATAGAGGGACGAATGTTCGAATCGGTCCAACGCACTCCCAAGCCCCCTCCCCTCCCCCACGAATGTTCGAATGTTCCCTTTCATATAATTAAAATATTTTCAAATTTTACAATATTTTCATAATAATTTACTTATTAAAATACAAATATAAATAATCCCGAAATTTTAATAATATTGTAAAATTTGAAAATATTTTCGAAGATAAAAAATGAAAGGGAACCTCCAAAAGGCAGCCTCCCAAAAATTTTGTTCTCTTCATTTTTAAATATGATAATTTTCGTTTTATACCCTAAAAATTAATAAAATGTTTAGAAAAATTTTAATACCTCATCCTTCGAATTTAAAAATTCTGACTCTACTATTCACCGCAACTGAAATTACAATTGAAACTCATATATGGATTCTTTACAAGATAATGAAAAAGTAGGATATAGAAAATCAGAATTAGTTGAGCAGATATAGATGTGATTTCAATTGGGATGGACTAGTGGATTCGAGAATCAATGAGAATCTAGACTTTTTGAAACGCCAAGTTTCTGTTTGGAATCACTCAATGGAAGAAAAGATAACAGAGAGAACTTGTGAACGAAAACTTTCTGTACGAAAAGCAGGAAAATAAGCAAAAAGCAGCCAATTCCATATGTGGCTAGAACCCCATCAGAATCTGCTCAGAAGCCTAAAGAATATCTCACTGGGATTCAAAATAACTATTTTACGTGCATGTACCAGGAGGGAGGGAGGGAGGGAGGGAGGTAGAGAGAGAGAGAGAGAGAGAGAAATTGAAAAAGAAATTGCAGCTGAAAAAAAGGATACCATGTATTGTTGCCGTCACTAGCGTTACCAGTGCAGTTTTCGTCATTGACAGCCTTGGGATTCAGAGTTCCCACCTAGAAAAAAATTGTTCAAATTAAACATAAGAAAATTACCTTCTTTTCAATAGGAGAATACCCTAAAAGTTAAAAGGGAATACAAAAACTCCCATAAAAATAATAGCAAGAATAAATCCGTAATAATTTTTTGGAAGAAACCGGTTATAGAAAATCCCAAACAACCTGTTTGTTGTTCTATAACAAAATAAATTTTCTTTTATCGAAAATACCTAAAATTTAAAAAGGCATACAAAGGATCCAATGAAAAAAAAATCCATAATAATTATTTGGAACAAACAGGTTGTAGATAATCTCAAACAACCTGTTCGTTATTCCAAGAAGTTCTGGCAACAAGGTCTCCGTGGCTAAACTCGATGGTGGTCGCGTTGGCGGTGGTGGAAGAAGCAGCGGCAGCGGTGGAGGAACTACCGCTTCCGCCACCGTTTAGTGGTTGAGAGAGCTGAGAAGATTGGGACTGCGAGGGTGCTAAGAAGCTGAGGACCTGGTTTTCTTCAAATTGTACAAAACCCATTTCTTGGATGGCTTGTGGGGTGTTTGAGAAGGAAACTTGAAGATCGTAATTGGAAACATTTCTGGATCCTTCCATGTTTGCCTCCTGCTATAATCTGAAAACACTGACTTTTAATCTTTGCTTTGTTTGCTTGGAGTTCTTGATGATTCCAATTCTAATCCATGTGACCGTACAGAGATTTGATTGAGGAGGCTGGCTGGGACAGGGAGGGAGTGTCGTATGGTCAACTGGGATTGGCTAATTGAAAACTCTGAAGATGGAATGTTTCTTTTGGAAATTGATACATTTGGTTGTTCTTAAGGGTGTGGTCTATTCATTCTCCCTCGAAACACACGTGCGTTGTCTATTTGCTAGCTAGCTACCCATGTTTTTAGACTAAACGCCTTCTTTTTGCTTTTTCACAATCTTCTCTTAAAGGAAAATTTGAGTATGTAGTCGGAAATTACAGCAAATATTAAAACAAATTAATAACTTTCATCCCTTAGTTATGTAATTCAAAAATAAAATTATTTACATTAAAAAAAATGAAATTATATATAAAAACTATTATTATGTAATTATAATTTTATGTAGTAACTATTTTACGAACACCGTATAACTTTAAAGATAAAATTATTAATTTTATTGGAAATATTATTGAACTTTACTACAAATTGAACTAAACTGTGTTGGCTGCTCCTCTTCTCTGTTCTTGTATTCTAAGCAGGAACGGTAATAGGAATGCATAGGTTGGGGATTAAGATTCTCATATTCGTCACTATTTTTAAAAATTCTATTTTCTTATTTTCATATTGTATGGGTATAATTTTTCAATATTTATCTCTATTTTAAACAAATTTCACAAACCTCCTACACAACCTCATTTTCCCGTTTTATTTAAATAATACATATTTAGTTATATTTTGTTATAATTTTTAATGAAAATTAAATATATTTAATTATTTTTATCTTATGTATCCAATTATGATTTTTCTATATCATATTATATCCATCATATATTATCTATATTTTATTAATTTTTAATAATACTAATATAATAAGAATTTAAATTTGATATTTTATGAGTATAAGATTTTAAACTATTATTCAATAAAAAATCACACTTTATCAAAAATTTAATCTTACAAATGAATTTTTACTGATAGTAATAGATTTTAATAATTTGTTAATGATATAACAATACATGAATGGATAATAGTGTAAAATTGATTTATATTGATAATGAATCAAATTTAAATACAGACAATAAAGAATAACATAAATTTTTTTATTAAAGTTTACCTTTAAAAACTTTTTATCTTTAAATTAATTGAATATATATAGTGTTATTTTTTCTTTTTATTATATAATCAAATTTATATATAAATATATATATTATTCTATATTATTTAATTATATATTATATAATATGGGTATGAGAATGATTGAGACATATAATTTTGTACTTGATAAAATTTTCAAAAAAATTCCTTAAACCATATTCATGTCTAATTTTAGAATCCTATATTTGTACTCGAATGAATAAAAATTGAGGGTATCCATTAATTATGGGTCAAATTGTCTTAATTCTGAGGGCTTATTTATGTTTGTTTTCGTTGATTATTGTTACACGTCATTAACTATAATTTTAAAAGACAAATCAAATGTTGGAGTAAAGGTGTGTAAATAGTATTTTATTAATTCAATATTTAATTGATATTAGACTTTTTTTTCTTTAAATTTGCAAAATGGACTGCACGTTATGTTATCTTAATAAATCAAACATGGTATGTGATAAGCTTCTAACCCATTATATGACATTTGTAACTATTGTATTTCTGCAATCTTCAATTACAGTGAAGAAGAGAGTATAATTTTTGTCATATTTCAGCAGTATCACTCTAACACGCATAACATTTCCGTGTCATCATTAATGAAGATTATTTGTCTTTCGTGGCTTCATTTGGTTCATTTTGCTTTCAAATGTAGTTTTCATAGAAATGATATATATATATATATATATATATATATATATATATATATATATATATATATATATATATATATATATGGTATGGAAGAATGCTATGTTTTTAATTATCCACGTGTTGCTTGTAGCTGAGAGATGCTAATTGTATCTTTGGATAAGCCTATTATATAGTGAAAAGGCAGTATACATTATACAAGGAAAGGTTACACCAATGACACATATCATTGGCATAGATATGAAATTCATCAATATTAGTATATCCTGACAACAATATTGTTGGAAATATATTGTTGCTAATGGATTGTGCCTATAGAACCCTATATCAACAACATAAATTGTCGCCACAATAAAAAACTTTATGCCAATAACAAGAGTCATTGGAGTTGGTCCCTATTTGTTGCATTTGTGTAACGAGACATTGTCACTATACTAATGATAATGTGTTGTCACCATAAGATTTGATGATATGGCACAATTTATTCCAATGACACATGTTATTAATATAGTCTTTTAAAAAAATTGAAAATGATTAAATATATATATGTACAATAATTAATCAATTCTATATTTTTTAGAGATATTAATAGTAAGCATTACTCCCAAACATTTTTTATAATTATTAAAAACTTAAAAATATTATAATATTAATTATGACACTAAAATAGATAGAAAAGAAATATATAAATTAAAATGGTAAATTGTATATGCAATAATAAAATTATATGATGCTTATATATAAGAACATAATCTACAAATAAAAAGTCAACATATAGTCTAAAGATCCACTAAATTTATGAAGTCATTATTGTCATTGTTATCATTGTCATGCTACAGTCATTGTAACTAGCAATCCATGTGCTACCATTGGGCATCTTGTACTCGATAACTGTCAATAATATAGTGTTGCACATTCTCGAACAATGGTGCATCCTACTTTAACCTCAAAGAATAAGTTGTAGTCAATGAGCTATTGTTGGGAATGCCATAGGAAGTCCCTCAAAACACATGTCCAATCCTCTTTCTTTGCCCTTAATGAGTGCCCAACATCTTATCAGCAATTGTAGGCTTATTAATTTGCATCAAACCTACCTTTGAGCTATTAAAGGAAAAACTAGACTGTGATTGTAATTGAATGGTCCAATCTAGCATCTTATTTTTTTAAAATGATTGTATGAGTATAAAGTTTTCAAAAATAGTTAAAATTAGAAAATAATAATAAAATTACTTACATAATCTGCCTAGGCATCTAGATGCACCCACTTTTTTTTATCATTTAGAATAATGCTCACAAAAGTTCTCTACTAGTGGTTACAATACACTTGTCTCCTTATTTCTCTAGGCCATTATAAAAAAAAGTAGACAATATTAAAAAGATCATTAACAATATTAAATGTTTTAAGACTGTTAACTTAGCATACCTTTCTATGTTGATGCATCGTAATGGTCTTTCATGGTAATCATTGTACTTCTATGTTTTATTTTGTGCATTTCTCCTAGACCACTTCTATAAATTCAAAGCAAAATATAAAAGGCATGACAAGAGCAGTAAACCTAAAATAAAAAAAAATCATGACTTATATTATTTAGTTCATTCCCACCTTATTGTCCTGGGAGTCAAATATCCTACGACACTTATCTCAATGATTAACTGGGATATTAATTGGAATTACGCATATCACTTTGCGAAAATTGTAAATGAAGTCATCCCCCATGCTTGATAAAGTGCTTACGCAACTCATATCTTTAATCTCTATATTGATTAGTTCCAATGTACTAGATACCAATAATCACATAGGGCATCTCCTCTCATGAAATGTCAACATACTCAAAATGTTATTACATTGAAAGACATATAATAATCAAATATAAGTGTAAAAAATGATAATATAAAATATAAATTAATAGGTAAAATAAGTTAATACTTACACTGACTCCTTCAAATACATGTGATCTGTGCTTCTTAGGTATTGTTGCCTAAGATTTATGGAACATCTCATAATATTGCCTTACAAGCACTCTTATGAGCTATGGAAAGTGCCTTTAGTTCTTCTCCACTAAGCACTAATGTCATATCCCAAAATAGGATAAGCAAAATTAAGCAAAAGATTTTTCTAGGAAATCTTGATTCAAAAAACTCGATAAGAAAATTAGGCAAATTTTGAAGGAATCATAAAAGTAATTTAGGAGTAAGCCTAACTAAAACAAATATAAAAATTTTAATAGGCATCATAATAGATAAAAATTAAATTAAAAACTTAATAATAGGTTTAGAAAAATTCACTTAAGAATTCATCAAATTTTCAAAATCTGGGTAAACTGAAAAGTGAAAGTTTAAGTTGAAACTAAGTAAATTAATTTAAAAATCCTTAGGCTCACCTAAATTAATTTTTAAGCCTAAAAATAGAATAAAATTCTAGAAAATAAAGGCCAAAAAATAATTGAAAGTTTAGGGGGAAAATGTAAGAAAATAAAAAATTTAAGGTTAAATTATAATAAATCCTTTTTGTCTTCCTAAGTGATTAATTTTTATTGATATTAGGCTTATTTGACTCAATTTTTAAAGGCTCAATTCTGATTTTTTAAGGCGAGAAAACATAGGCCTAAGCTTCCACAAGAATCCAAGGACCTAAGTGAAAAGGAGGTAAAATTTGAGGCCATTTTGTAATGGATATTATTTGCTCTTTTGTGTGGCTAAATTTTAGTGGCCAAGCTCAGCCAAATGTCCAAAAACCTTTCCCCAAAATCAATAAAAATTAATAAGAAAATTATGGATTTTTTAAAAATTAGGGTTAAGCTTTATATAAAAATATATAGGGCTTTAGAAGCAGAAAAATTTTGCTCTCCAACCAGCCCTAAACCATAACATAAGGAGGAAAAAAATAGAAGAAAAATTCAAGCTTTTTCAAGGGTTTCAATTTGTTCTTCAAAGCTTGTAAGCTAGCTTGAAATTTTTATTCAAATTTTTCAAGATTTTATGACTTACCTCCTTTCCTAAATCTCTAAAATTTGATTTATTTGCATGAAGCCATTCTCTTGCTATATCAAAGAGATATTGAAAAACAAAAAGTGAAGAGGTTAAGGTGAGTGACAACTCTCACTCTTTTTAGGGTCATTTCAAAGGAATAGGTAATAATATTGTTAATTTATACTTTCTTATTTTCTACTTGTAATATGCTAAGATATGATTCTACTTTGGAGTTTTCTAATTGATATTATTATGGTATGTTGTTGAAATATTGATTTTTGAGAATGTAGAAAAAGGAACTATTGGACTTGTTTAGGAAAAATGAAGATAGAAATTAATGAAAATGAAAATAGCTCCTTCTATGTAGCATTGAAATGGGATTTTGGGTACTCAATGCAATTGGGGTTTAGAAAATTTTGAAATTTTATTTCTTGATATTTTAAGGTTATATTTAGTACTAGGATAAACATAGATGAGTTTGGGAATTTTTGAAAAAAATTTAGAAATGTGAAAAGTGAATGTTTATGAGCTTAGGAGGAATTAAGCTAAAACAAAATGCTAGCAAATTTTACTTCTATTTTTGGGGTATTTGGGAAACTAAAAAAATGAGAAAAATTATGAAAATTTGTGTCATTATCATTCCACATGTTAGGAAACTCATGGACAAGTTGGGTGGCAATTGAAGTTTATTTGTTTATTCAACAAAATTCTTTATTTCAAGTATTCTAGTACAATCTTTATTCTAGACCTTGTCTATATAGTCTCGGGCTTGAAAATTTTTGAACAAATAAATTATTAAGAAAAATTATGAAACTCATAAGATATGTCATTTAGGATGTTATCAAGCTTGTGACAAAATTTGGTGGTAATTGGAGTTGATTTGGTTACTTAAATGATAGTTTTATTTCAACAACTATGAATTTGTTTGAATTTGGCTAATTTGAATTCTTCCTTTTAATACACCTATAGACTTAAGAAATTATTTGTATAAGACTCAAATTATTTTTCATTTAATGTTTTAGGAATTTTATGACAAAATTTGATAATATTCAAATTTCATTTTGTTAGTAACAAGGGGCTTCAATTACATGTGCTCCTATGCTACCTTATTCTTAAATTCCTCCTTTGGGTTTTGAATGAACAATAGCTATGGAGTAATTTTATACAATTTAATTATTAGATCTTGTGTAGTAATATATTAAAAATGTTAGAATAGATTGTGATGAAATTTAGAATAAATTTAGGAGTACAACTAGGGGCTCCAAGCCATGATACATATATAAGTTTGCTAGAAATCGTTTGAGAATTGTTAAGAAGGAATTTAAATGTATATGACATAACACTTAAAATACTTATGGTATGGCAGATATTTGGCTATATCTATGAAATAAATGGTTGATGTTTTAACATCCCATTATTGTTATTATGAATTAAGAGGGGGGTATAACATCCTTTGCAAAGAAGAAGATTAGTAGTGAAGGGAAAATATTGGTGGCTTTAAACTTAGGGTGGCGGGGGATAAGATTGAATCGAAAATATAAGGTGGTATTTGCACACCTACCACTACCATTTTCTATAATGAAATGTACCAATATTATGTAAAAAAAAATTCCTTATAAGACATTAGTTAGGAGTCATATGCTAGGACTAAACTAAATTTTTATGGTAAAAAGCCTTTTTGAATAAGGTGATGAATAACTACTTACTAGGTATATTTCATACTCATTCTTTGTTAAGTACAATTAATGATAAGTACCTATCATGGAGTTAAGGCAGCAAATTGATACTCGTGTACTAACCTTCTAACTTCTCCATGATATATATGGGATACTTTTTTATATGGGTTCAATCTGTGTAATTTGAAATGTTTTATGAATTATATGCTTGTATAAATAATTTTTTTAGGACATATGTATATATATATATATATATATATATATATCTACATGTATGTATGTATATAACTTTTAAACTTATAATGTATGTAGTTTGTTTTCTGAGTTTAGATGTCTATTTCTTCTGCAATAATAAGTTAATAAGGATATCAGAGTATTAGAAGCTTATAAAGATATCTAGCTAGCATGTTAGCACTAATTAGATATCTTTATGCTAATCACGATAACTATAAAATGGGTAATGACAACCAAGTATCACAATGTTAACATACTGAGCACTCTTATATCAATATACTTAAAATGTTATTACACTGAAAGACATGTAACAACCAAATATGAAGCATAGAAGAATGATAATATCAAACATAAATTAATAAAGAAAATAAGTCAATAATTACACTAACTTTTGTAAAAACATGTGCTCAATGCTTCTTAGGTATTACTGCTTAAGATTTATAGAACAACTCATAATGCTGCCTCAGAAGTACTCTTATGAGTTGTGGGAAGTGCCTTTGGTTCTCCTCACTAAGCACTAAATATCACCATCCTTATCAAAGTAGATGGGTAGTGGTGACCATTGTTTTTATGAATTAATTATTAAAGGCTTAGGAATCTCATTTTCTTACACATATGTCAAGGTATTGCAACTTTCAAAAAAATTCACCATGTTGATAATATATATATATATGTATAGGAAAAAAAATTAAAGTTTAGTATTGTATAAGAAATTTTATGTGACTTGTACCTTTAGGGAACGTAAGTAAGGTTTGACGGTGGTAGGGTTCCACTATCCTTTCTATAATGGTAAGGTCTAACAATAGTTATGGCTATAAAGTAATATAAATGATAATTAATATACAAGACATGTAAGAGAAACAATTATAAAGACACTACATAAATAATATTTATTACAACATATCAAAATTATTCATTACATAATTTTTACATGTGAAAAGTAGAAGACTCTAAACCCTAATGTAAATCATTATCACTAAAAGTAACATGCTTATCTTCTTCCTTATTAGTTTCAACATCATCATCATCATCATTAGACTTTGAATGCCTTTCCTTATGTAATCATCAATAGTTTCATCTTCTAATATGTCATTATCATTTATGAAGTCATCTTGCATGTTAACATGAATATCTTTAGAAGATAAAGCACATTAAGGATCATTATTCTAATCCATTAAGGTAATATGATCCAAATTTTTAAGGTCAATTGTAAGGTTAAAGTTTGTAAAATTGTTATCTTGTAATATTAAGGCTCCATGAACATTGACATCATTATTCGGAAGATTCGATATATCACAATGCATCATATAAATAATGGCTCTTGAGTTAAGTCCATTAGAAAATCACCAATGTTTTGCTTGAGAGATAAGTATATATGGATCATCTTTCTACCACCGAGTACTAATGAATAGACTTGTTATGTTCTTGTTATTGATAGTTTTCTTCTTTCTACGGTCAATGACAATCCATTTACACACTTGAATAGAGTCATGGAGTAATTATTCAAATAAGTTAACTTCACAATATCCTCTAGAAAACCATAAAATGTGTTTTTCATTAGTCCTAGGTATAGAAATCCCATTGTTTTATGTCTTATGTTTAGAATATTGAGAATAGATTATAAATTAAACTTTGTTGACTACATATGTCAAACACAACATAATTGTGGAATTTGGTCTGGAAGCTTCTTAAGTTTCAACTATCACCTCCCATAAAAAGACTTTTTTATATAAAGTTGTAGTGGTAAATGATAACCCATCATCACCACTAGCTAGATGCTATAAGATAGACTCATACCCGTAAAAGAATTGAATCTATTAACACTCAAACCCAGTTGAACATTCCTCAATTCCATGAAAAAATCAAGATAACTTTTGTTAAAATCTTGCTAAACTTCTCCATCAATAGGATGTTATATGACTTCATCCTCTTTTGATTATCCTATATTATGCCACTTCAGATATTTCATTGTATGTCTTAATTAATACAATCATTTTAACCTAGTGGTAAGTTTCACTAACTTCATAAGGTTGTCAAGTAAGTATACCTTATGAGGCACATGTTTCTCTTATGTGTTTTTGTTAATTGAATGACTCTTCCTATAAATGGAATAATTCTCCCTTGCAGCATGCTTTTTCCAGAAAAGCTTATAGACATACTGGCAAACTCATGCCCTAACTCTAATTTATTAAGCTATTTCTTTATAGTGTAATGTGACCTTGACAAATTATATTTTTTTTAAGAAATGCTTCCTTCGGTAATTTAAAAAAAATTGAATGATTTATGTAGCACTTTCAAGTGCATAAGTTTGCCTAAGATGATCAATGATGAAAAGTTTGTAAAATTGGAATACAATTCTATTTTGGCTTTAGTAAATAGCTTATCATCTTTGTCCATGAGATGTGTCTTCTCTTGAGGATCTTCATTCCTATCTTTGTCATTCTTAACTATTTGATAAGTGACATAAGGGTTAATGAAGTCATATATAATATCAACCCTCTTATTTGCATCATTAGGAAGTGCTCTGTACATAACCTTGATAGTTGATGCATCTTTTTCACTATGATGAACACAATTAGTGTAAAATGGATTGAATTTGTTATCCATTATGTATGCCTCCAAGGTCTCCAATCTTTAATATAACACATTTTTATAGTTTTTATACAAATATCTTACTAGCCTTATCTTATTGACAAAGTTTCTAACTCTCTCTGCAAATGCCATAACATTATTCTAGTACCTATTGAATAAGCAATCTAGTAAAGATGTTTAACATTTGTCAATAAATATGTTGTCACTAGTCAACAATGTGACAAGTTATTATAAGATTCAATCTTTTAGGTGTATATTTGATATATGTTTTAAATTCAACTTATCACTCCAATTCTAAAATGAATCTTATCTATTCGAAAGACATTATCTCAACTTAACCATGCTACCGTTAAACATAGAAATTTCAATAGATTCTCCTTGTAATTCTCTAAGTGTGCAAACTATATTCCAATATATTACATGCTAAGAAAATAAGGAAGAGACATGAAATTTATACAATGTAAAATGATGAGCATAAAAGTTAATAATAATAATTAGAGAACTTATCCTAAATTATTCAAATTTATAGAAAAATTCAAAGGTTAGTTATGTTGGAAATCGCGCATCATACATGCACAGCGGAATAAAATTTTTGCACGATTTCCACCAAGGATCCATGCGAATTTAGAACGCCATAGATTAGGGATTAGGGTTTATACCTTTCGGCAAAATTCTTCTGACCACTGCAACAAATCCGATCTGCTTCCTTCCAAATCACGAACCAGAATGGAAACCAGTAAATTAGATCACCAGTACAACGTTTTGTGGCTGCACCTCTGTGGTATCCACACGAACCCGTGAATCACCGATGAATGTCTGCTACACACACCGGTTGGAATTGATCTCCTTAGACCTCGTAGTGCTAGCTATGCCTCTTCAGAGATTTTGGTCAAGGAGAGTGGCTAGGGTTTTTCTATGCTTTTACTTGGGGTGCGTGAAGAATAATAGTAATCCTATTATTACCCAATAAGCCTATTTAAATAGGTGCATAGAAAAACCTAACCTATTTGGGCCTTATTCCATGTATAATTATAGGCTTACTATTGGGCCTTATAATTATAACATGAATTCCCAAATATTAAGCCCAAACAATTTGGTCCATTAATTCCAAATTCACTAAGCTCTAAGTGTGCGACCCTACAGGCTCTTATTACGTTGGCAATGACCATTAATCATATTAATGATCATAAACAAAGATTGGTGTCTAGCAACACATCATTGTTACCCAAGTAATGAGAAAGTCGGTGATTTGACTAAACCTTTACACGTGATCATCATTTATATCCTTTTGTCCTATACATCTAGATTGAGCACGAGACATGGACCGTGTCATTCCCGTATAGCCCAATCTTGAGGTTTCTTGATTCCTAAGTAAGCTGACTGAAACAAATGTAATCGACATCTCATGTCAATTCATCTGAGCATGGCCATGCATTTTCTCAGTTTTACTTAATCAAGGGGCCCATAGATGTTACTCCTGTTATATAGGAAGGACAAATCCTATCTTGATCACACAAACCCCTCCGCATGATATGTGACATATCCAATATCTACCCTTGCATTCACTTAACCATTAGTGACATAGAATAGTATCAAAATATGAAACTCACATGTAGGGAACTTTGGTAATCTCAGGTCAAAGGACCATATTAATAATGATCACTAAGAACCACTTATGACACTCATATAACGATCCA
Source organism: Sindora glabra (assembly GCA_020226215.1). Taxonomy (NCBI): domain Eukaryota; kingdom Viridiplantae; phylum Streptophyta; class Magnoliopsida; order Fabales; family Fabaceae; genus Sindora; species Sindora glabra. The sequence continues at coordinate 22,397,701 of CM035235.1, forward strand.
TGTAGTGTTCTTAATATGGGTCGGTCCAGTATACAAGTTCTCTAACTTGTACTCATGTGTAAACTTAATATCCCATATAAGTCTTCACACATGCTAGTCTTAACATATCAAAGCAACCTAATCCACAATGATATATGACTAGGGACATTTAAGAATACAATTATTCTAAGGTTATTATTATAATTAAATATATTACGCAGACAATATATATAAATATAATAATTGGAATTGCCATTAAAATAACATGATTCAAAATTACAATCACCAATATAATTGATTTTAGGGCATATACACTAACAAGTTAGTCTATAGTGGCCAATCAACCTTTGAATGGATTTAAGGTTACAACGCAAGTGCATGAAAGTTAAAATTATTGTAATTTTATAATTATAATAATTTATGAATGAAAATTTTTATCTCTTTATAAAACTATTTTATCTTCAGGTTCAATACTCATTTATGAACAATAAATTTTGCTTGTACTAATTAATCTCTTAATATTAGCATTGAGGACTATTTTCTTACACTAATTTCTTCCTTCTCATTATTCAATATTTTTATTATTTAAATTTAGATATTTTTATTATTTTAGAGTTTTATGGTTTATTTCTTTTCATTGTTTAATATTTTCTTCATCATCTTTTAATAAATTTTATATTGATTTAGTATTATGAATATATTTTACTCATACTAACTTTTAATGTTCACTATTATACTTGAAATTAGCTTTAAATACATATTGTTTAATATTTCATTAGTTAATTTATGTTCATTTGTTTATCATTTACTATTCTCATTATTTAAATTTCAATATTCACTACAAATCCTAAGATTTACCTTAAATGTTTATTATCTAATATTTTATTATATTAATTTATTTCCTTACATCATTTAATATTTTCTTTGTTTCAATTTTAATACATTTATTATTTTGCAATTTTAAATTTTATTTCTTTCCATTGTTCAATGTCTTCTTCTTAATTAAATTAACCTAAATTAAGTACTCATTTAGTATTATACACAAAATTTTACTTATAATAATTTCATCTTATTCATTGCTTTATTTAAAATTAATTCTAAATCTCTATTATAAAATTTTTTATTTTTCTAATTTTTGTTTGGTTTTTATTTATTTAATATTTTTATTATTTAACTTTTATATTTTCATTACTTTAATTTTTAAAGTTTATAATTTTAAATTTTAATTTTTTATTACTCAATGTCTTCTCATTATTTAACATTCTCTTCTTCATTACATGGATATAATTTTAATATTATTTACCATTGTAGTATAATTTTACTTGTACTGATATCTTAATAGTCTTATTCATATGTTTGATTATAATAAATTTAATTTTTTTTGTAGCATTAGTTAATACATTATTAATTCTTTTATGTATTCCTTATCTTTAGTAGTTGTTATATTCATCTCTAAATGTAATTGTCATATCATATATTCAACAATTATTACTATAGAATTTTAATTTTTTGTCATTCATAAGATAAACTAATATCTATATAAATATGGTGGCAACTTTTAAATTATTGGGAAAAATAAGACAATGGTTTAAAATAAATTATCTATAATTAATTGATAGTATTTTCAAAATTTAGATGGAAACTTAATATGGGAGTTAAGTTAGGAAACCATTATCAAAAAGGTACTTAAAAGGTCACACGAAAAAAGGGAGGCATTCCATGTCAATTTTGTTATTAATCGATGTGTAAATCCATTTAAAAAATTTCCTTAGGTAATGAAATGACACTTATTTATAATAGAGCAATCATAAGACATTAATTTTAATTTAATAACAAATATCTATAGCTTAGTTTTTTTTTACTATATCTTTCATGTTTACTAGTTATTCGAAAACATCTCAGTATTGTCTTAGCTTCTATCATCTAACTTTAGCATGTATTTGAGTCAGAAGAACATATCTTTCCCACAATTTCATTTAACACCTTTAGAGATATTATAGAATTTGATCAATATTACCTAAATATGTTAAATGATACGGTAAAGGAGTTATATTCCTCCCCCTTAAAAATAAGTTAACATTAGTATTAAAAACAATGTATTACCTAAATCTATAATTTACTAATATTGAAATTTGATAGATAGCTATGAGAATTGACATTAGGTTCTACAACAATAGAGGAAGACTAAAGTCCTCTTTTCTCCTCCTCATGTAACATTATTGTAAATTTGCATTTGTTGATATAATGATAAATAGAATGAATAAAATTATAAAATAAATTTTCTTATATTGATGTATTTTTTCTCATATTTTTATATAGTCACATTCAATGAGTTGACATTTGTATTGTTGCAAGAAAAATATGTAAAAAGAATATATAACTTATTCCAAATTTATGATATTTAATAAAATTAATTAGACATTCTTTATTAATTTCAAAACTAGCATTCTTATTTTTTAAACTTACAAAAATTAATATCTCTCAAAATAGAGTAGATCTCTTTTCTTGTTTATGCAACTTTTAGACTCTCTCACACTTGATCTATCTTTTGGATAATTTTTAAAATATTGCTTTATTTTCCAATAGTGAAAGTGATTTTTTAAAACTCAATGTGGTGTGTAAGTTCATTAAAAATATATGGGAGATAGGATGTTAGTTATTTATTAAAACTGATGTTCCTTGAAAATTAAATTCCTATATCATAGTGGTTTTTTTAATCATAACTAATGTTTAAATTTAACATGACAAGTAGCTAACATGTAATAAATATTTATCAACCTAATTATCAATATAATAAATGAACATTTAAAATTCTCTAGTTTAATGGTGTCATTTATTTATAGTATCAATTTTTTAATTAGTAATTGACATAAGATATCTTATACTACCTATATATTGCATCTAAATTTTATTTTCTCTTTTGCTCTTTTTCATTTATAGTTTCACTCTATAGTTTATCTTTCACTCCATTTATTTATATAACATAAGAGGACAATATTGAACCAACATTGCTTGATCATCAAGTATTGAGAAAGTCACTACTCCTAGATGCAATTATTTGCAAGCTTGCATTATTCACATAAGTATCTTGTTAACAAAAAAGAGTAGGCATTATGTGTTCATTAACAAGAAAATTTTATTTACAAGTCTTTCATCATTCATATAGGATATGCTTTGTTAAAAATTGCCATGGATATGAATGTAAGGAGAAAAGATTGCTTCATATCATGTAGACTTTCATCATCACTTTTCTTTAAGTCATGAGATCAAATGATTAGTTGTAATATTACTATATGATATTTACTAGTTAATGTTAATAATGTTGTTAGAATAATGATTTATTATTTATGTTTTTTTTAACAAATTAAGGATATATAAATTGTAAAAAATTAAGAATTAAAAAACATAAAAAAGACCATGTCAGTTATTTACTATAAACATATGTGGTTATAATTGGATGATGCTATGTTATTTATTTAACCAAACTAACATATAAAGATATAGTACTCACCACTTAACTTTAATAAATGGTGATAGTAAGCATTTATAAGGGGCCATCTAACTTTAATAAATAGTAGGCGGTCAGAATTCACCAAAGTTAGCATCTTATAAGGTATTGGTATATGAAATCAATTATTTTATAACTAACATATAAAATGGTGTATGACATTTAATTTTTATTAAAAATGGACATCTAAAGTTAGGTAATTCATTTGAATAGTCATGATGATTCATTTGCACATTGTGATGATTTATCAGTGTTTACTATCATGACAATTCATTAATAGTTTACTCAATGTGATAATTCATTACCAATTTGCTTTTGACTTATAAATAAGGCTCTCTTTGTCTAGTTGAAACAATTATCAAGGTAACTCTCCTTGAGGTGCTTGATTATTTTATTTGCTATAAGCATTTAGCTATGCTTATGTTTTAGTGCTAGACTTAACATGCTAATTGCTCTATGTATTGTGTCAAACTTTTATACATATTAAACAAGTAGCATTGTTCTCGTACTGAAAAATAAGAACACTTAAATGCTCAAAGAAAATGCTAATAGATATAAAATTACATTGTTAGACTTTGATGGGTTACAAAGTGATGATAAATTGTGAGAAAAAGTAGCATATCCAATCTTGCATTGATAGGCTTGAGTATAATGCAAGATTCATGATGCTATCTTTATTTTTTTTACTATAATTCACCATCAATTTGTAACCATTTACATCATTCAAAAACCCTTAAGGGATATCTCACTTCAGAAAAATACAAAGATAATAAAATTAATAAGAAATTATAGTGAGAAGAAGTAACATGCCTATTTTTTACATTAGAAGACCTGAGTTCATTAAAAAAAATAATGTTAGGAATTTGGATTATCACATGTAGTAGAAATTCAAAATTTGATCCGAATTCTACCTAGGATCCATGTAAAAGGCATAAATCAATTATTAAGGTTTTACCTATTGGGCACTTATGTTTCTACTAATCAAAATTTGAGAGCGAATGAATCAAATGCTGGCCGGAAGGTACAGTGTCTCTATAGTATCTACACGGAGTGAACAATGACCTCTCACCCTCCACGAATCTGCTAGGATGTATTTTTCTCTCTAGGATTTAGGATTGAATGTTTTCTGAGTGATTTAGGATTTTAGGAAGCTTATGAGCGTATTCATCAAAGTGATGCCCTCAAGTCCCTTTTTATAGAACTTAGGCAAGCCACAATCCTAGTCCTACTAGGATAATGCTTCCAAAATCTTTATCACACTTAACAACTCATCTTATCTTTATTCTAGAGATAATGAGGAGAGATAGGACTTATCTATTAATTATTTGATATTAGATAATAATATTATCTCATAATATAAATATCTTGATTATTAGATAAGTGCATATAGTTATCAAATATTAAAATGATATTATCTTATAATATATTTATCTAATATCTGATAACATAATTACTTGATATTACTTTAGTATTAAATAATATCACATAATAATTATATTTATTTCGTGAAAAATATATTATTATTTAATAATATATATACGCACAAAAATAAGTCTAATTAATTGGATATTAATTTAATTAAAATTTAATTAATTATTATCTTATTCTTACTCGTTTTGTGTAACTCTGCAGGTTCTTACTACGTTAACAATTACTTATTATTGAGCTATAGACAGTGAGCAGTATCTAGCAATACATCACTGCCACTCAAGTAGTAAAAATGTATGTGATTCGACATCCACCTAATATATGATCAACGTTTTGCATCATAATCCCTTTTGTAATAATATCCAAATTGAACTAGAGGCATGGAGTGTGTCATCCTCGTTAATGTTCAATTTTATATTTCTTGATACTAAGTAGACTTAAAATAAATTATTAATATCACATATTAATCCAATTGAGCATAGTCATGCATTTCTAAGTCTCACTCAATCAAGGGACCCAAGGATATTTCTCTTTTATACAAGAGTAATAAAATCCCATCTACATCACTCACTTCCCTCTACATGATTCATGATACACCCAATCAATACTTTATTCATCATCCTGATTAAAGGTGACATAGGACAATATTAAAATGAGTAATTCCTCATGTAGGGAACCGTAGTGACTTTAGGTTAAAAATTTATGTGTATTTATGATCATATGAGAATAACTTATGACATGTCTATCTATGCAATATTCTCATAGTGGGTCAATTAGTACATTATTCACTAACAATGTACTTATGTATTAACTTGATATCATATATTCATTATTCGTAATCATTAATCACTATACATGCTAGTCTTGATATATTATTACTATCCTTTTCGTAATAATACTTGACTAGGGATATTTTAAGAATAACGAAGCTATTCTAAGGATAATTATTATATTAAGTTATAAATTACACAGAATAATAATAAAATTATGAAAATAAAATATAATAATTAAATTACCTAAAATAAAATATAATACATTGTATATTATTTCAATCATTTATATGATTGGTTTCTAGGACACACACTAACAAATAGATATATAGCTTCTTCTCACTATAATTTATCATCATTTTACTACCTAGATGTAATACCTCAAATAGAGCAAAAAAGTTCAAAAAGGAATTTTGGGTAGAAACCTTTTCAAACTAAGACCTAGTAAGGTAATCAAGTGATGTTTGAATATATCATAAGGATATTTTTGAAGCATATCTAGCTAGAATTTTTGTAGAAATTATATTAGGTGCTAGTATAGGTCAAAATACAATTAAAGAAAATCCAACACTAAGTTTAGGAAAATTATATAAAGGCCTAATAGGAAATTAGGGTTTCAGGTAGTTTAAAAATGGTCTGGGTTGCTCGAAAACCTCGATATTAAGCCTAAATTTGAAATAATTTACCTTGATTCATTTGGGATAAGTTATTTTAAATTTTTTTGGAAACAAAAAAAATAAGGTCTAAATAAAGCTTGAACTTATAACGGAAGCTAATAGCAAATTTAGTGAATTAGTGGAAAATTGGGGGCATTTGTTATTGTGTTTTTCTAGACATTCAATTTGGTTAAATTTTAGTGATTTTAAGAAAATCATCTTCTTATTTTTATGCCATAAAAATCATGCAAGTATGTACATTTTATCATCAAAATTTTTATAAAAAATATAAAAAGGGTGGCTTATGAAGAAAGCCTTAGAATAGGGTTTTAAAGCTTTTGGGGGAATTTTTGTACAAATTTTTCTACTCTTCTTCAACCAAAACTAAGTGGTCTCCTAGGGTTTCTACTAGGATTTTCAATTTTCTAATAATTCTTAAGAGGTTCTCTAAGTGGTTCCACCCAATTCTTGTAATGTAACTTAAGTTTTCATTCATCTTTTTCAAGTTTTCATGGTAATCTTCTCTTCAAAACTTCTAACACTTGGTTTATTTTGATGAAGTGCAATACCTCAGTAGAGCACAAAAATTTAAGAAGAAACTTTGAATAGAAATGATGTAAAATTAGGAAGCTCTAATGGCAAATGATGTGAAATTGTATTAAATCATCCCAAAATTTAGCAAATCCAAAAATAAAAATAGAAGGTCATTCACTTTTCACTCCCATTTGTCATCTTCTAGAGTGGCTTGAATACCCTTCTATTTTTATTTTTGGATTTGTTGGATTTTAGGATGATCCAACACAATTTCATATCATTTGCCATTAGAGCTTCTCAATTTTACATCAAGAAACCATCCTAATAGAAAATTAGTAACGTAATAGGTAAAGTTTAAGTAAATCATAAAGATAGTATGAGGGTTCAGTTACTAGAATTTTTGTGGAAATTATATCAAGTATTAGTATGGGTTAAAATATAATTAAAATCCTGACATTAAGCTTGGGAAAATTATACGAAGGCTCAATAGGAAATTAAGAGCTTGGGTAGCTTAAAATTAGCTCAAGTAATTTGAAAATCTAAAGATTAGACCTAAAATTAAATTAAATCATTTTGGCTTACTTGGGCTAATTTAGCCTAACTTTTGTAAGCTTAAATATGATTTTTAGAACAGAAAAAAAATTAGGTCTAAAACAAGGCCTAAACTTGTGAAAGTTGCTTATGCCATTTTGTTAAAAAAGCAAAAAATTAGGGTTTAACAAGCTTTTTAAGCATTTTATTTAACTGAATTTTAGTGGATTTGAAAGGAAAATATTCTAATTTTAGGGCAAGAAAATCATGTCCAATGTGCTGGATTTATCATCAAAATTTTTATAAAAAATAAAAATGGGAACCTTATGTTGGAAGCTTTAGAAATTAGGATTTTTATAAAGCCTTTTTGGGATATTTTTTGCTCACTTTTTTTGCTCATTATAAAGCCAAGACTGTGACTTCTTAAGGTTTCCTTTAGTAGAGCTTTCAATTTCTAATAATCTCTAAGAGGCTTTTCAACAGATTTCATCACATTTTAACAAGGTAACATAGGTTTTTCTCTATCTCCTTCAAGTTTTCATAATTATCTCCTCTCCAAAATTTCTAAAATTTAGTTTATTTTAGTGGAGCTACTCTTTTGTTATTCAAAAAGGTATTTGAAAGATTAAAGATAAAAAATTTGAGATAAGTATTAACTACCCTTTGTTCTACTGAGTTTTCCATGAAAGATGAAAAGATTAGATGACATTTGTCATTGTAGGTGTAAACTGAGTTGTGATGTTGAATGATTTGATTTTGAATGATTTGATTTTGAATTTGTAAATATTAATATAAGGATATGATGTTTGTATTTTGGTATTAAGCTAAATAGAAGATGATTCATTAGGTTGTTCTGTTAAGACATGGTCTTAGGAAAATGTAAAGATAAAATTATGTCAAGAAAGTTTAATAGTATGTTTTTATTTCTCTTTGGAATTAATGATTGGAAGTTATTTAAATTTTAATTTTTGATATAATCATATCACAAATAGTGTCAAGATAGGTATGGAAAAATTTGGAAATTTTTGAAAAAGTTTAGAGTTATGAAAAGTGCATTTAAATGGACTTCGGTTACAATGGCCTAAAACAAAATTCTAGGTTTTGTATGCTACTATTTAGTGTTGTTTATGCCATATAGTAGCCTTGCATAAAAATTTAGTGATAATTGGAAATGATTTGAATGCGAAAAAGGTTCCTTTTCTATAACAACTTTGATACTACCTAAAATTGACAATTTTGAGTTTTTAGTTCTATATGAATAGTATCAATGTGGAAATTTTGTGAAATAATTGAAGTTTTTCATTATTTAGCATGTTAAGGATGTTATATCAAAATTTGGTGACAATTGGCAATAATTTAGTGACAATTTGGTGACAATTGATAGTAGTTTGAACAATAGCCGAGGATAATCAAAAAGTGAGAAAATTGTTATTTGATGTGCATTAGTGTGTTGTAATCATCAAATAAAAATTTGATAAAAATGATTTAGAAGCTTAAAAAGGCACCAAACTATAGAAACTCTATGTTACATACCTAGTTCAATACTTGATTATTCTTGTTAAATAATGTTGTAGGAAATTGACGTTTAAGTAATAAATGATATGCTTTGATTATAATTGATAATTATTCAAAAGAGTTAATTTGTATTGTTATCTTGAATGAAAAAGGTCATGTATCACCTTTAGTATAATGTCATATGATAATAAATTGTGAACATATATAAGAATGGCCATATTTTATGGCATAGTTAGTATGTTGACCTCACCCTATGAACCTAAAATGATTAATTAATGCTACGTCTAGCATTATAACATTACTCAACATGAATTTGATTATGGATAGAGTTATCCATCCTTCACAGAGAAAGAGAGGAATGGTAAGGATTGGAGGGATAAAACTGGATTGAAGATATAGGAGAAACCTATATATTAACTATTACCATCTTTGTAAACATTATATGGAAAAGTTATAATAGATATAATAAAGTTAAATTAAATCAATTTTTAATTTACATTGTTATATACATATATTTTTTTATCTATTATAGTGAAAACTCCTTAGAAAAAGAGAAAGATAGCCAATCATTGAGTATTTTAATACTTAGACTCTTTGTTGTTAATCTTTTATTTACAGATTCTATGTATATATCACCAAAGAATAATTGATATCTATATAAAAACCTTCTTGTTACCTTAGGGAACTTGCCAAGTTATGTTCCATTATAGATTCTAGATGATAGTGATAGGGCCTTGTATTAATTATTTTATCGGACTTAAAAAGCTAAATTTTGAGTCAAATCCTTTTATCATTAATTCTATTTTACCTAACCAGTCACATGAGGACATATTTAATAGTTCTAGTTCTGTTAACATATCAGATCATTTATCTTCCTCATATATTGAATCTGACCATGAGGAAGATCTTGAATGGAAACAAGATAGGTCGAATTAAGAGTTTCTCTATTTACAACATTGTATATAAATATTTATTTTATAAAAACTTTAGTACTTTTGCATAAATTTGTTTATGTATGTAAATTATATTTTAAATTTTCAATTATATGTATAGCTAATTCTACTTTCCATAAATGCCTATTTTTATTTTTAGTAAAATTAAGTAGTAAAGAGTTAAAATCATTTTAAAGGTTTGTAATGGCTAGTAAATTAATACTAGTTAGCTATTTCTATGCTAGTTATGTTATTTGAAATTTGGGTTGTAACATGAAGTTATTGCTTTAAAAGGTTTTGAAAAGTTAGAAGATCAAGAATTCAAGGTAAGTGGCAACTATCCCTTGTTCCATTAAATTTTCTTATGAAAGATGAAGAATTTGATGATATTTACCATTATGAATGTTAAACAAAATTATAGTGCTATATGGTTTGATTTTGGTACTATATAAATGTTAAAACAATGATATAATATTGGTATTTTAGTGTCAAAAGGGGTAGGAGAAGATTCATTAAGTCTTTCCTTAAGAAATGACAATAGGACTATATCGAGATTAGAAACAAAACTATCAAAGAGGGTTAATAGTGTGCTTCTATTTGTTTTTGGAATCAAGGGTTAGAAATTATTAAAATTTTAATTTTTAGTATATTAATGTTATAAAATAGTGTTAGGATATATGTGCATAAGAATTAAGAATTTTTGGAAAATTTTAGAATTATGAAAAGTGAAATTGTATAAACTTTTGTTATAAAAGCTTAAAACAAAATTTTAGATTCTATGTTCTAAATTTTGGTGCTGTTTGAGCAAGAATTTGATTGAAAAAAATTAAAGTAATTAATGTTCTTTGATTATTAACATGTTAGAAAGCTTACATAAAAATTTAGTATTTGGAATTGATTTGGATGCCAAGAAGGCTTCTTCTCCATAATAACTTCAAAACTATCCATAATTGGCAATTTTGAATTTTTGGTTCTATATGAATAGTACTAACATGTTGTTTTTGTGAAATAATTGAATTTATTTATCATTTAATATACTAGAAATATTATATAAAAATTTGGTGATGATTGAAAGTGATTTGAATATTGAAAAAATGTTTTTATTGCAATTACTCATATGTTGCCCTATTTTGGAAATCATGATTTTAGTAAAATGTGAATAGTACCCAAGGATGAAAAAATTGTAAAAAAATTGATGTTTGATATTTATTAATGTGTTAGAAGCATTAAATAAAATTTTGAATTGATTTGAGAGCCTAAAAGACAAATCGTGAGGGTTTTCATATTACCTAGCATGGTTAATATTTGACACTTTTTTATTGAAAATGTTGCAAGTAATTGAAATTTATGATACATAAATGATGCTTGAGTTATAAATTGATAGCCATTTAAAAGAATTAAATGTTGTCATTATTTTGAATGAAAAGGTCATATATTAACCTTGAATATAATGTCATGTGATGATAAAATTTAAATATATGTATATATATATATATATATATATATATATATATATATATATATATATATATATATATATATATGAGAATCACGTGATTTTATAGCATAATTAGCATTTTGACCATATCCAATGAAATAAGTACTTGATGCTATAATTATCATTTTATTATTCCTTACCCCATATCTATACATGATTTATAGTGGAAAATTTATGTCCTTCTAGAGAAGGAGAACCATGGTAAGGATTGGAGAGATAAGATTAGTGGCCTTGTACTTAGGGTGGCAGGGAATAAGACTAGATTGAAGATATAAAAAGAAACCTAAATATCAATTATTATTATTATTATTTTCTTTGGTAAACTTTGTAAACAAGATACATAAAAGCTTTAATCAATTAATATTTATTATTATATATCTGATTTATTATAATAAAAACTCTTTAAAAAAAGGAGAAGAATAACTATTTACTAAGTATTTTAACACTTATTCTTCTTTTATTAATTTTTTATTTATGAATACGGAACATAGATCCTTCTAAAAAGGCTGACGTTTATGTGTGGACCTTCCTCTTGTCTTGAAGAACCTTCCATATAGTATTCTATGGTATCCTAATTAGAAGTTTTATTTTCTGATCATGTATAAACTTATGTTTTCAAAAATTATATACTCTTGTATAAATATTATTGGCTATATGTAAATTATGTTTTAAACTTCTTTCTATGCATGCAAGTAAAAATTATTTTTCATAAGTGGCTATTTATATTTTTAGTAGAATTATGAAAGTAGATGTGTTAGAAATGCTTTGAAGGCTTGTAAGGATAGTTAGTTAGTATATTAATATTAGTTATGTGTCTTTATGCAGTCATAGTACCCAAGAATTGGGTTTGACACTAAAACATAACTCAAAAATCGATAAGCAATATAAAGGAATTACAAGATGAGGTATGACACTTATTCTTTTTATTTAAAGTTTATTACTTGTTGTAGATTATAGTTTCTTATTTGTTAGATTGATCAATCTGATATTATCTATATCCATATAATTATACAAGAAAAACATTGTGGTTAACGAAGTTTTTGCATCTGTTACTATTTGTTGATTGTTTATTAAAGATTTTTAGTATTTTTTGTTATTTGCATTTGTATAATTGCATAAGAAAAACAATTCTAATGCTATTGACTTGTAAAATTATAAAATTTTTGCTTGAAAACACATTTTAAACAAAATATTTTGGTTAATAATGTCAATTTTTAATTAAAAATTGACATTTAAACCTCTATAGTTGAATAACGTTGTTTTATTATACACATTAATTTTTTCTTATGAAATAATGTTTAATATTAAAATAGTCCAAATCATAGGGCATGAAATGAAAATAAAAAAAAGGTAAAACCATGGTGCCATATGTAAATTTTATTGTAAAGCTTTTCTAACCTTAAAATGATTATATCTTTATCAAGGTATGCTTATATTCTAACCTTAACATGATTCTCTTTCATTTTTTTTTTATTTATGCTTACCAATTATTTTGCAACATTGAAGATCTGGTATCCCATCAGTAAATTTATGTGTTCACTAGAAAAGCATAGAATATAAACGTAAAAACTTTCTTAACTTTGATGTTCTGTTCTTGTAACTTAGTCTCTTTTTTCTTTTTGAAGTTAAACTGACATATATAATTGCTTGATTCTTAATTTATATAGTATGTTGAAATGTTTAAATAATGTAGGTCTCATTTAAAAGATGTACATGAACAATGAATTAATTATACTTAAATAAAATGATATTTATGACAAATTAGATGAGGATTTTTCTTTCACTTTGATAAAATTTTCCCTTGTAGTTGTTACAACACTTAAATTTTCATTTACTTACTTTATTTGTTGTAATTTGGAAATGCTTTAGATGTATGCCATTCATATGTAAATCAATAGATATTCCTTAATCTATATGGAATTAATGTAAAGGGAAATATGAGGCTATTCTTTTTATATGAATTACAAATGTTGAACTTGAGATTGTGTATTATAATTAAGATGAAATGTACATTGCTTTTTATTTAATATATGTTCTATATGCATTATAAAGTTCTAGTTTTATGGTTTTGGTAGTTCTAGATGTATTTCAAATCGAAAGTAATATAGTAGGAAGTGTCATGAGACATTATATATAATATAAAGAGTATAGGGAATAGGTTTGTTTTTAGGGGGAAGTAATACAATGTTAGTTATGTGAAACACATAAGTACATCTAATATTCACTATGATGGTCAATAAAACAATGATTCAAAATTGATGTCTAATCCTTTAAATAGCTAATATAAATTCGCAATTCTATAACAGTGATTTCTATGTATCAAAGTTTACAAACCCTATGCTATGTCAAAAAATAACACAATTATCAATATATCAAACTCATATAATTTATCCAAAAACACTATAACAAATGCATCAAGTGTAATATACTCATACCATAAACTAATTTCACAAAAGAAAAAGAACTTTACCTCAATAGTATACCACATTTTTTTACAAATTTAATACAAATATTACAATTAGATCTTATATATAGTGAATGCATAAGAAATAATCACCATCAAATTCATAGTAATGTAATAACATTTTCAATCAAAATATACAATTCATAAATTATGACAACTAATCCTAATAGCTAAAACTTATCTTAATGCAGGAATGAAGAGAAGAAAAAGCAATGATAAAGAAGCAATAATAGCAGAATTCGACCATTTTATGAAACCAATGTATGAAAATATGAGAGAGAGTTAAAAAGGATAAAAATGATAAAGAAAACATGGATTATCTTACCTAAGAACACTAAGAAATCCTCTCTACAAGGAGCTTTGTCATGCAAAAATTGTGGAAATAGCATTCTTTCAAATTTTTACATTCTAGATCTACACTGACAATATTTTCTTTTTGGTCATTGATATAACTAAATCTCAATCATCGGTATAGATTTAATAAAAAATTAGTGCCAAGTAAATTCCTCAAGAATCCTATAGAGACCACATTTTCATTAATATAGGCTTAAAATTTAATTTTTTTATTTTTCAAAAAATGTGATAGCGACAACAATGTTGTTGACATATTTTTAATGAATAATTGGTGTTAGCTTGTGCTTTCGATTTCCAAGAAAACCTATACTGATGATATTGTCATCAAAAGAAATATTGTTTTCATTTATTTAGAAAAGACCCTACATTGATGATGTTATTAGTAAAAAGTTAAAATTAGTTTTATTTTATTTTTATTCTATACTAATGACAATATCATTAATAAAAAGTAGTTTCTTAACAATTTTTGGGTGTCCTGCTTTCCCATTATACAACTTTGTGTTATATAGCAACAAATAAGAAATATCATTGGAATATATGTCATTGCTATAAACTTTTTTCTTGTAATGTAATTACAACAAAAATCCTTCATTTTTTTTTCAAATATATTCATCCAATCTATTTATGCCTTGTTTGGATAAGTAATGCAAGGGAATTTAGAATTTTGAGAATCTTGACAAAGTATTTTACTTAGGAATTTAAACCTTTTTCCTGATGATGAAATTTAAAAACTTCTCCACCAAGCTCACTATTCCTTCTCAACCTACAATTGCTAGACTATTAATTTTACTACTAGTTTCAATTCTCTTGATTAGAATGTTTTTTTTTTCAAAAAATAATTATATGTAACAATCACATGTGCTTTTTTCATCAAGACGTCAATCATTGGTTTATTTGCAATAGTAGCAATAATTTTTAAGAATTTGAAATCAAATTTATTTCATTTAAATGAGTTTTAATGAAAATTATAAGATTTTCATTTAATAAAAATTTGGTTTAAAAACTTATGCACAACTGTTACTAAGTTTAATTTATGAACTTCTTTTTGCTAGTAGTTATGACTTTTATTAGTAAAATTATCTCAATTTTACCATTTATTTTTCAATAATATGATCTCAGTAAATTGGTACAATTATTTACTCTACATTTAGAATTGTTCAACATAAGAATAATAGCTTTGTAATAAAAGTCCCCATATAAAATTATTATCCAATGAGGAAATTTATTAATGAATGAATTCAAAATGATTGGATTTAGGATTCTTTGCATTTTAAGTTTCTTGAATTTTCAAAATTCTTTATCTAAACATGAGGTTGAAGTATTTTCATCATTACAAAACACAATGACATTAACTTGTTAAATTTTGATATCTTCTTTGATGTTGTCTCTCATGGCTATAAGGCTATTTAATTATCCTACATTTTATGTATAAATGTGCACTTTCTTTGAAAAATGAAAACATTATCTCTTATTTATATGTAACTATGTTGTAATATTTGTACATAAAAATGTAAGAAAATACTCCTCTAACCATGAGGCATGACATTAGAGAAGCAGTTACAGTTAAAAAGTTAATGTTATTACATTTTATAATAGTAAGAATACTTTACAAGAGTAAAAGTATATAACACTAAAAAGGAGGAATGTTGAGTGCTATTGAATCAAAATTCAAAAAAGCTCAATATAATTTCCCTTATAATAATTCATTTCTAGGTTATCTGATAACACTAGGGAATTTATGAACAATTAGTATTTAACATGATATTATGATATCACCTTAACTTGAAAGGTGAATAGTTTAATTCTTTACTTTAAATATTGATTAATACTTGCACAAAATAAAATGAATTTATATTATATTCATGTTAGTTGTTTCAAGTTTAAAGGACTAGCATATTGAAATGTTGTCTTCATCATTCTGAAGTAATACTATAGAATTGCTTTTTAATTTTCGTTATTACCTGACATATATACAAGAATCATTATATGTTAGATAATTCCATGTCCATTTTATAATTGAAATAAAAAATGTAAATTATGCTGGTTTCCATATGTATAAAACCATTGTCATTTCTTCATGGGAAATTCAATATGAAGATTTTTAATAACATTAAACTACAAACAACTAACATTGTATTTTATATACAATGTCAGTTGCTTTGTATATAATGTTAGCATTCCCTATAAAAACAATCTTGAATCCAACACCTACAAATATAATGAGATTCATTAAAATTTCACATATGATATTACACTAAATGCCAATGAAAATGAATGAAATCAAGTTTTTTATTGTACAAACTTAAAAATGGTATATCAAAATGACAAGTAATAAAATATGATTGATTATGAAGCCAAAATTAAATTGTAAGAATAAATTAAAAAAAGTAAAAAAAATCCTTAACTTTAAATTTTAAGCTTTTTCTAATAATTGCTAAACCTCACATATTTAGTTATAGGTTAATGGAACTTTAGTCCTATAAAATAATTAGTAAGCATAAATATAAAATTAGAAAAATTCATTTTAAAGTTCAAAGATGAGCATAACTTATTAGAGAAAGAATAATTTTAAAGTTAGAAGATGTTCAAGATGAAATTTGTAAATGGCGCCATGCTTTCATTTTTTTTTAATTTTAACTCACACCCTCTTTTTTGCACTGCTTTAAGTTTTCACATCACTTACTAAAAGAAATATGATGTTTATAATGAATGACATCATTATACTATAAAATTTGATGAAAAAAACTAACATCATAAACTAAAATATTTTATTTGGCCAACTTTTTTCATAATCTTTCAAGCAACAATTTCATAATCTTAGTACAAATCTTATAACCAATATCATTTTATAAACTAATGAATTTTGTTTTTAATTTAACTTAATCTAAGTGACGATAACATTAAAATTGTTTTTGGCATTATGATATTTTTCTATACAATTAAATAGATGCAAATAATAACAAATTGAATAATAGAAACAAATGAGACATTATAATTTAAATGAAAAGAAAAATAGGATAGGATATCTTTTCTTATAATTTTTTTTAATATTACTTATGGCCTTTTGACTTAGAAAATGTAGATAAAATTAAACTGATAATAAATTGTACTAAGAAGAAGCAAAATAGCCATTTTTGCAATGAACTTAAGTTTTTTAGTGTAAAAAATGATCATTTTACTTCTTCCAACTATATTTTTTCATTAGTCTTCTTATCTTTATATCTTTTCAATATCTCCAATAAATGTTGTTCTAGAGATAGAATCTAAATGCTAAAATTTAT
The DNA here is from genome assembly GCA_020226215.1 of Sindora glabra. NCBI lineage: Eukaryota > Viridiplantae > Streptophyta > Magnoliopsida > Fabales > Fabaceae > Sindora > Sindora glabra. Next base: position 22,415,151 of record CM035235.1, read on the forward strand.
AATGAACAATAAAGACAACTACATAGTTGTAAACTGATGATAAATTACAATGACAAAAAGTAGCATAACCATTCTTGCAATGAACTTAAGTCATCCAATACAAGAATAACCATTCTATTTCTTCTTACAATAATTGCTCATTAATTTTATTATCTTTGTATTTTCTCAATATCTCTAAATGTGTTTCTTAAGAATGAACCCAAATGCTATAATTTAGAATGAACAACAAAAATGACTTTAAAAGATGTAAATGGTTGTAAATTAATAAAAAAATATAGTAAAAGAAACAACATATCTTATCTTGCAATGAACTTGTGCCTTCAATTCAAGAATGGACGTATTATTTCTTCTTACTACGATTTCTCATTAGTTTTCCCATTTGGCATAGATGTTTTAAATGGAGAGTTTGAATAAAATTCATAGGCAATATGTAGAGCTTTTAATGTCAATCATTAATTAAAAACCAATGTATTCCATAAGTTTTATTTCATATAGCTTAATTATTGATATACTTTGAAATGTTATAATTTTTTAGGATTTCCCAATATATGTTATTGGTAAATGCATTTAATACTTAATACATGTTTAAACATAGGTTATATAAAAAAATTCAATGTGGTATACGTTTCCTTCTCTTCATGATCAATCTCTTCATCTCTTAATGCATGTTTAGTATTATTTCTAATACATCTCTTCATCCCCTGATATAACTTTTGCACCTTATAAATATGCCATCTTTATAGGTAATATTTATTAAATGTTAGTCAACCATTAGTATACCTTTAGGCATTTGTAGGTAAAAAAAATTAACATGGTATTTGCTTCCAATATTTGTTAATTTTTCAAACGCCAATTTTTATTAAATAACTAACATTTTTTACCTTTTTATTAAATATAATTTCTACATTTTGACATTTTTCTAAAACAATAACTTACACAAAATACTACTAGATCATCAATACAATTAACAATATAATCACTATATAATCTTAAATTAAAATTAATACAGTTTATAATATAATTAGTGCACAAAATCACTATAGGGTGGAATATGATGACAACACACTTATTGATGTCGTGCACTTAGAAATGCTTCAAAACCACATCGGTTTGTTAATATATAATCAACCTGATTTATTCTTTTTTATTTTTTATAACAAAGCTTTCATATCTTGATAGTTTTCCAACAATACCAATTTTCTTGGACAACCTTATTAACTTTTTGCCTCCTAACATTTTTTTAACAATAGATACCAATTATAAATTATTTTTCTAATAATATTATCAATATTAACTAGTAAACATTATGTAGTAATATTACAATTAACTATTTGAGTTAATTTACAAATCATTATACATTATACATTTTTTATAAAATAATGACTTACACGAAAAATATAGATATCATCAATATAATTTATATTATAGCCACCCATTTCTCATATTTAAGTGATGAAAATCCTTGATGCAGATTCTCATTTGTTAAAGAGATTTGATCTATTTTTATTATGTTGAAGTGCTACACCAAATTTTCTAGAGGGTGGAATATGAAGACAACATACATGATCAATGTTATGAAATTAAAAATGTTTTGAATCTTATAATTGAGAGTTTCCCATTAGAACATGGATATCTTATAATCATGAATAACCCATCCTAGTAAAAGGATAACTTAGTTTGGTGGGACACTCATAATCATAAGATTCAAAGTATTTTTAATTGTGTAGAATTAATGGTGTGCTATCCTTTAATGCCACGTAAATATAAAATAGAGTGAAAGAAAAATTTATATAGATAATAAGAATAGCAATCGATTTTGTAACTCCCTTACTTATTAACGTCTTATTCCTCATTTACTAGAAGACTAATACGTACTCATTCACCATCTATCTCAAATTAATACGGAATATCTCAAATTCTTTGTATTCTATACACATGATCAAAAGTCATATAATTATGCATTAGTTCAACTTTACAAAGTGTACATCCATCATATACAAGGTCACCAACTATACAATTATTTACAACTTCAAACATCATTGCCCTTTATCATGAGAGCCTTTGGAAGCATCACCTGGAATGGTTAGTCACAATACAGAAAACATAAGAAACAAAGTTTCCCAGTAGCTAGCTATTGCCATAAAAACATTTCAAGCCATTCCAGATCCTCAAGCAAATAAAACGTACATTTCGAAATCAATCAATCATATGTCACCTCATTCATTACCATTGTAAGAAATGTGCATCACACATAGCAAACATCATGCCCATTCAAGGACTCTTATCAATATCTAGATGGCCATCACAAATAATCGTACCTAGGCCTATATACAGCATCACGCTGTCTTCCCGGGGTACTCGAGCCAAAAGGCCTAACACAGTATCACACTATCTTCCCGAGGTATCGAGCCATAGGTACCGCACACAGCAAATTCATACACATTCCGTACAATGGCATAAAATACAGAGAATTATATAAATAGAAAACAGCTTAAGGATAAAGCTAACTACCTTTCACAAGCTTCCAATGTGATGTTTCCTTTGCTCTCACCAAAAACTCCTTTACACTTCCTCTTGCCTTTGCAAGTTGTCACTCCTTAGTCTATACAAACACACATCATAGTTCTTATTAGAATATCATCACTTTCCCTAATCCTCATGTATTCTTTACTTTCTCCACTTAATTAAATGCATACTTAGATGCTCTATACTTTGCTTTCAAGCCTTGAAATGACACTCATGAACATTAGAAAAGGATCTAAGGGTAAAGCTATGCAAAACATGAAGAAATCAAGTCAAAAAGTTCACTTAACAAAGAACACGGGGGTCCCATACCCCGTGTTCAGGGTCGTGTTCAGGGTCGTGTTCCTTACTGGTTCACTTCTGGGCTACTCGACAAAGAACACGGGGGTGAACACGGGCCGTGTTCTACCTCGTGTACCTTACTGCCCTTTAGTCCTGAGATAAACACGGGGAATGTTGCACCCCGTGTAGCACACTGATCAGCTTCGACGAGGAACACGGGGTACAACACGGGCCGTGTTCTACCCTGTGTACCTTGCTGATCCTTCGAAAACCCATTAAACACTAAAACTCCTTCCTTCCTTCTTTTCCATTTCATGGTTTTGGCTTCTAAAAATGAAAAATACACACAAACACTTTCATAACTTCAAAGTTTCATCTTCCATGGGCTTCATCATTCATAAAACTTATTCTAACTTCACCAACTTAGCCAAGTTCTAAACATATCATGCCCATACTACACATGCACCATTATACCTCTAAAACCCAGGTGTGTAATCATGGTTTCTTGTTGTTTTTACACCAAACCAAAGCCATAAATCAACATTACAACATCTAAAACACCATCAAACATGTTCAAATCATCCTAAACTCCATGTTCAATCACCCTTGGCTACATCAACCTCAAGATTTCAAGAAACTAAGAAGAGTACATCAAAGAGCTCTTAGAGGAGATCATTTTTACCTCTTGGTGCAACTTGAGAATCCTCACTTGGAGCTCCCCAAACTTGATCAAACTTGGGCTTTTCTTCAATCTAGGGACATCAATAGATAGAGCTTGATGAGAGGAGCAATTTTTCCTTCTACACCTTAGCTTGAATCTTGGTATTTTAGGGTGAAAAACTCAAAAGAAACTTTCTCTCTCTTCCTTCTCTCTCTCACACGTCCAGCTTGCTTTCATGGAGGATTTTCTGCAGCTTTTTGGAGAATGGAGAAGGTAGTAGAGTTTTCATGAAGCTTTAGGGGTATTTTGGTCATTTTTGAGATTTTCAAGGGTATTTTAGTCCTTTTTTCATCAAAAGTAAGGCTATTCTTGCCCTTAATTTTCTAACAATGACACTTGTCATAAATCTATTGGTCACACTAATTAAAATCACATATTGCACCCCAAACTCTTAGTTATTCATATTAGATCCCAAATCCTTAATTATTTTCACTTTAACCACACCCAATTCTACACTTTTGCAAATTAGTCCATAGGGTTCCTGTCTATTTAAAATTCCTTACACTATCAGACTTAGACAACTTCCCTTTTTAGGGTTTTCCAACCTCCTCTGATCATTCATACTATTTAGGGAAATTAATTCTTTCCCTACTATCCTTTTCCTTCAAAATTTCATTTACCCTTACACTTAATTCCTTTCAACTTGAGATTCACCCACCAGGCTAATTCAAACATGCTCTTCGTTTCTACAGCCTCAGAAATTAAAAATTCAAATAATAGAATTGAAAATTCGGGACATTACAGATTTTGTTTATTAAAGAAAAATTATGTAAACATTTTATCTTTCCAAGCATGACAATTTGAATGCCTTTTGGATGATGGTTATTAGAAATCGATGTCCTAACTTATCAATGAATGATTTTTAACATTAGTATTTAATTTAAAGTGAAGTTATAAATTACTTATAATTTCAAAAATGCCATTGCACCAACTCATCACATTAGTTTTGTATTAGAATTGATTTTATAAGTTGTTCTCAATTGAAAAAAATGACATTATGCCATTATATACATTAATTTTTAGAATAATCAATGTTACACTACTAGAAATTTTCCTTCTAATATCATTATTTTAGAGTTTTAATGTCAATTTCTACTTAGTGTGTATAAAGGCATCGTTGTAAATTTGAGATATTCAAGGGCTAGTCTTGAAATCAACATGGAATATAATGACATCAATTGTCATATATGAAAAATAAACATCCTTGGTTCTTGGATATTAAATAACCACTCGCATTTGACATTAGTGTATAACCAAAGTAATAAATTATAATTAATTGACAAGGAATACAAGCTATGAGGTTAGTTTAGGAATCACCATCGTTAAAAATTGACATTAATTCGTAATGTAACTTTCATTTGTAATATCAATTTATATTAAATAACTAACATAATATGTCAACAAAGATGATGGTCCTTTATCATGATTGACATTAATTAGTATTTTTTAAGTCATATTCACCTATACCTTACTATAGTTAGAGTTATATCCAACCTAATTACATAATCTAGCCCCCATATTTTTATTCAAGCAGTATTATTATAGAAATGTTATTTATTATGAAAAAATGCTACCTACTATAAACACATCTTTAAAACTATTTAGTAATTAAAAAATACTGCTTATTATACATATAATATATGCATAAGAAATTATGAACACAATTTTCTTCCATCTTTCTCAACATGTCTAGGAGCATCTTTAATCTATATCATTTCAACAAGATCATCTTGCATGTAGAACTCTTCATATCACCTTCATCATCCACTGGAGGTATTCCTATGGAGAAAGAAAAGTCTCCTCAATATTATCCCTCAAGTCTTTTTCATCCCCATATCCAACAATGTCTTTTCCCTAGTAAAGTTATTACACCCCACTTATGTTTGCATAAGTCTATGATATAGAATATTTATTTTGCTTGGGATTCCATTATAAATAACTCCTCTTTGTAAGCTTCCTTATTAAAATCCATCGATGTGAATCCTAACTCATTGACTTAGATGCCATTCTTATTTTGAACCCATTTACATCAAAACACAAGCTCTTTAAACATAATGTAGTTAAGTTCCTAAATGTCTTCAATAATCGTATAATATGAGATATTAATATAAACATAATTACTCACATGCATAACGTAAGCTACTAAAGTAACTCTTCTATTCTACATAATGCTTTTGTCATCCTAGCTTTTTGTATGAAAAGAATACCTATTGATGTCATATCTACAATAAGAGATGACCTTCTAGTATGGTTCATGTACTAATCATCTAATGCTCCTAGAAATAACATATGTGGTCCTTGTGCCATCCAATAATGGCTTTTAAACTAACTAAGGAATGATCAATTATGTTCAACTTAGATTTATTAATTATTCTTTATGTGATATTGTCCCTTTAGAAGGGTCATATACTTGTCAATATAACACTTATGCTTTTGGCTATCATTAATATTATGCAAGATGTAAGGGTGAGTACATATTTCATGGCTTATACTTATCACCTGAGTAGCCAATGTGCCTTCATCTATATTTCTACCCTAATGATGAGACTTTATAAGTCCAATAACATTCACATTTGATAGGTAGTTACTATAGAACTTGGCTACTTTCTTAGTAATGTAGCCTTCAACAATGCATCCTTTTGGTCAATATCTATTACTTATATGCCCTTTTAGGATTTCATATATTACTCAAAGGATTACATCCACCTCAACTTAACCAACCAATATAGTTTTATCTCCTTCATCAAATGGATAATTAAATGTACTACGATATTAACGAATAAAGGTGGAAAGTATATATTTAATTGACATGGCATAATTACAACTTATTTTTGTAAGTCATCTAACTTCTTTTGGTTAAAAATCTTGCAATGTATTGTACTAAAGAAAAAATAAAGTAAAGTTTGGTGATAGCATGTTTAACATTTTTAGGCAAGATTGACTAAATAGCCACTAGTAATAGTTATTACATTAAAGCATATCAATTATGAAACTTTAAACTAACTAACTTTAAGTCTTTCATTAAAACTAGGCTTTTGATGTTCAAAGAATATCCTTGTGGGACCTTAATACTAACTAGACACTTGTAGAAACTTATCTTCTCCTTTCTAGATAGAGTATGACAAATTGAGAGAAAAATTGTATGTTGATCCTTTAATTCTAGTGCTAATTCTCTCTGAATTGACATTTTAACTAACTTTAACTTGACTTTAATTCCATCCTAAGTCTTCCCTAATAAGTTTAATAGTATTTTAACTAGACTATCATAAATATTTTTCTCCATGTGCACGATATTAAGGTGTGTCTAATAGATAGCTTTTTCTAGTATGAAAGATTGAAGAATATGGACCTTTTCTTTAATGGAGTATCCTTACTTACCAGCTCGTAAAGTTTACCAAGAATGACATTGACATTTTTAACTTGTTCATAAACCTAAAATATAAAATCACATATGACTAATAAATCAAAGACATTATTCAGTTGCTAATAATAAAATAAGCGATACTTGTGAAAATTCAATTACACCTATTTATTTATACTTAATCTTCATTTAAGAGAGTTAAAACATGTAAAATAAAAGACTCTTCATGATATGCATTAAAGACTAAGACACCTTCTCCTCATATAATGTTTAAGTCTTCAATAAGTGGCACTAAGAAGAAATCTATCATTTCCCAGTTGTTTTGGCCTCAAAATCAACAAGGATAACATAATGGGCTTGCATTTGCACTTTATGCACAATTAAGGAGGTAAATTGTAGATCGCCATCAGAACAAGCTATGTGATGTATTTACTACTCATGTTACCATGAGGGTTAATTTCATCGGTATAAAGTACAAACCTAAGGTGAAGTGAATTTCTACTATTGGATCATCCCAAATTTTAGAAACCAAATTGAAAAAGAAGGATAATCACACCATGCTTTAGAATATAGAAGGAATGAAGCAATAAGTAAGAAGAAATCAAACCATAAAGGATATTGATCCTTTGATAAGTAAGAATTAACACCACAGAGGTTAAATTTTTTTTTGAAAAGTTTAAAGTTCTTATTAAATCATGAGAGGAAAAGTTCACATAGAGTTTTTTAATTTAAAATGCCTAAAAAATTTGTGATGAAAGGAAACAAACCTTCTTAAATAAGGTTAAAAGTCAACAAGTTAACTATGTTAATTGGGTTCTAATCGACAATCAACCTCAATTTAAAAAGCTAATTAAAAATTATTAATTGTTCAAATAGAGTTGTAACATAATGAACTAAACTAATATGAGGTCTAATAATGACTTAAATAACAAGAAACAAACCTAGCACATTAAACTTTCAATATTGGACGACAATATTCAAATACTGTGCAAAATCTACAGGTATCCAAATAATAGAAAACAAAACTAAATTTCGACTTGATAGTCAAGTATTATATTTGACTACTTAGTTGTTTTCTACCTTAGCCAAAATTTACATAACCTAAGCTCCTTTTTGCTCATGTAATCTTGCTTACTCATGCATGCAAGCTTTCTTCATTAACCCTTAAAGTCCTTCCTTGATCCTATTAACCTTGAATCTTATCATTGGACCATTCGGTAAGTGTAAAAGTCATTCTTCACTCTTGAAGATCATATCACTCCCCTTTTCTTTGAAAGAATTCATTTTCAAATCTTTAAATTCTACATTAGAAGGATAAATATTAGCAATATTAAAAAAGGCATTAACATTATACTCACCTAGCAAATCCAATTTATAAGCATTATCATTGATTTTCTTAACCATTTGAAAATGACCATATCTTATTATGTGCAATTTAGTCTTCCTTTAAGTTGGAAATCTTTCATTTTAATGCACACCTAATCCTTTGACTTAAAGAAAATCTTCTTTCAACTTTCATTAGCTTATTTGGCATATTGCTTAATTTTTTTCTCAAGATTTATCCTCACTTGCTTATGCAATTTTCATATCACATTTGCTTTCTTCTCTCGATCTAAACTCGAATGCTTATTAATAGGTAATGGCAACAAATTCAAAGGGATTAATAGGTTAAATGTTAGTGTATATGCCCTAAAACCAATTATATTGGTGATTGTAATTTTGAATCATGTTATTTTAATGGCAATTCCAATTATTATATTTATATATATTGTCTGCGTAATATATTTAATTATAATAATAACCTTAGAATAATTGTATTCTTAAATGTCCCTAGTCATATATCATTGTAGATTAGGTTGCTTTGATATGTTAAGACTAGCATGTGTGAAGACTTATATGGGATATTAAGTTTACACATGAGTACAAGTTAGAGAACTTGTATACTGGACCGACCCATATTAAGAACACTACATGGATCGTTATATGAGTGTCATAAGTGGTTCTTAGTGATCATTATTAATATGGTCCTTTGACTTGAGTTTACCAAGGTTCCCTACATGTGAGTTTCATATTTTGATACTATTCTATGTCACTAATGGTTAAGTGAATGCAAGGATAGATATTGGATATGTCATATATCATGCGGAGGGGTTTGTGTGATCAAGATGGGATTTGTCCCTCCTATATAACAGGAGTAACATCTATAGGCCCCTTGATTAAGTAAAGCTGAGAAAATGCATGGCCATGCTCAGATGAATTGACATGAGATGTCGATTACATTTGTTTCTGTAACTCCCTTACTTAATAACGCCTTATTCCTAATTTAATAGATAATTATTGCATATTAATTTGCCTTCTACTCTAGGCTAGCTCACAGTACCTCAAATATCTGAATCTCATACAATATAGGCAAGGGTCATGTCATTATACAAAAGTTCAAATTTACCAAAATATACATCCATCATATACAATATCCCCAACTATATACACACATTTTTTTTCTTTTACATTTACAACTTCAAAACATCATTGTCCTTTATCATGAGAGCCTTTGGAAGCATCACTTGGAATGGTTAGTAACAATACAAAAAAAACATAAGAAACAGAGTTTCCCAGTAGCTAGCTATTACTACGAAAATGTATCAAGCCATTCCAGATCCTTAAGCAAATAAAACGTACATTTCGAAATCAATCAATCATTTATCATTTCATTCAACACTATACCATTGTAGGAAATGTGCATCACACATAGCAATCATCAAGCCCATTCAAGGACTTATCTCAATATCTAGATGGCCATCACAAATAATCGTACCTAGGCCTCATATACAGCATCACGCTGTCTTCCCGAGGTACTCTAAAGGCCATAGGCCATAGGCCTCATATACAACATCACGCTATCTTCTCGGGGAACTCTAAAGGCCATAGGTACCGCACACAACAATTGCATTATCATCCCGGGGAACACTCAGGCTATTTCATACACATTCCATATAATGGCAAAGTATACCGAAAATCATGTAAATAGAAAACAGAGCTTAAGGATAAAGCTAGCTACCTTTTACAAGCTTCCAATGTGATGTTCCCTTTGCTCTCACTTAAAAACTTCTTCACACTTCCTCTTGTCTTTCCAAGTTGGCACTCCTCAGTCTATACAAATACACATCATAGTTTCTTATTAGAACATCATCACTTTCCCTAATCCTCATGTATTCTTTACTTTCTCCACTTAATTAAATGCATACTTAGATGCTCTATACTTTGCTTTCAAGCCTTGAAATGACACATATGAACATTAGAAAAGGATCCAGGGGTAAAGCCATGCAAAACATGAAGAATTAAAGCCAAAAAGTTCACTTAACAAAGAACACGGGGGTCCCATACCCCGTGTTCAGGGCCGTGTTTCTTACTGGATCACTTCGGGGCTTCACTGGGTTACTCAACAAAGAACACGGGGGTGAACACGGGCCGTGTTCTACCCCGTGTACCTTACTGCCCTTCAGTCTTGAGGTAAACACGGGGAGTGTTGCACCCCATGTAGCACACTGATCAGCTTCGACGAAGAACACGGGGTACAACACGGGTCGTGTTCTACCCCGTGTACATCACTGATCCTTCGAAAACACAATAAACAGTTAAAACTCCTTCCTTCCTTCTTTTTCATATCCATAGTTTTGACTTCTCAAAAGGAAAAATGCACATAAACACTTTCATAATTCAAAGTTTCATCTTTCATAGGCTTTAAGCTTCATAGAAATTATTCTAACTTCATCATTTTAGCCAAGTTCCAAACATATCATGCCAACTCTACACATGCACCATTATACCTCTAAAACCCAAATGTGTTCATCATGTTTCTTGCTGTTTTTACACCAAACCAAAGCCATAGCTTAACATAACAACATCTAAAACACCATTAAACATATTCAAATCATCCTAAACTCCATGTTCAATCACCCTTAACCACACCAACCTCAAGATTTCAAGAAACTAAGAAGAGTACATTAAAGAGCTCTTAGAGGAGAACATTTTTACCTCTTAGTGCAACTTGAAAATCCTCACTTGGAGCTCCCCAAACTTAATCAAACTTGAGCTTTTCTTCAATCTAAGCACACCAAGGGATATAGCTTGATAAGAAGAGCAACTTTCCCTTCTACCACTTAGCTTGAATCTTAGTATTTTTAGGTGAAAAAGCTAAGAGAAACTTTCTCTCTCTTCCTTCTCTCTCTCTCACACGTCCAAGCTTGCTTTCATGGAGTTGCTACAGCTTTTGGAGAAATGGAGAAGAGGGTAGGGTTTTCATGAAGCTTCTAGGGGCATTTTGGTCCTTTTTGAGATTTCCAAGGATATTTTAGTCCTTTTTCACCAATTAAAAGGCTATTCTTGCCAATATTTTTCTAATAATGACACTTGTCATAAATCCATTGGTCACACTAATTAAAATCACATATTGCACCCCAAATTCTTGGTTATTCACATTAAATCCCAAATCCTTAATTATTTACACTTTAACCACACTCGATTCTGCATTTTTGCAAATCAGTCCATAGGGTTTCTGTCTGTTTAAAATTCCTTACACTATCAGACTCAGACAACTCCCTTTTTTAGGGTTTTCTAACCTCCTCTGATCATTCATACTATTTAGGGAAATTAATTCTTTCCCTACTATCCGTTTTCCTTCAAAATTTCGTTTACCTTGCGCTTAATTCCTTTCAACTTGAGATTCACCCACTAGGCTAATTCAATCATGCTCTTCGTTTCTACAGCCTCAAAAATTAAAGATTCAAATAATAGAATTGAAAATTCCATACATTACAGTTTCAATCAGCTTACTTAGGAATCAAGAAACCTCAAGATTGGGCTATACGGGAATGACACAGTCCATGTCTCGTGCTCAATCTAGATGTATAGGACAAAAGGACATAAATGATGATCACATGTAAAGGTTTAGTCAAATCACCAACTTTCTCATTACTTGGGTAACAATGATGTGTTGCTAGACACCAATCTTTGTTTATGATCATTAATATGATTAATGGTCATTGCCAACGTAATGAGAGCCTGTAGGGTCGCACACTTAGAGCTTAGTGAATTTGGAATTAATGGACTAAATTGTTTGGGCTTAATATTTGGGAATTCATGTTATAATTATAAGGCCCAATAGTAAGCCTATAATTATACATGGAATAAGGCCCAAATAGGTTAGGTTTTTCTATGCACCTATTTAAATAGGCTTATTGGGTAATAATAGGATTACTATTATTCTTCACGCACCCCAAGTAAAAGCATAGAAAAACCCTAGCCACTCTCCTTGACCAAAATCTCTGAAGAGGCGTAGCTAGCACTACGAGGTCTAAGGAGATCAATTCCAACCGGTGGTGTAGCGGACATTCATCGGTGATTCACGGGTTCGTGTGGATACCACAGAGGTGCAGCCACATAAACGTTGTACTGGTGATCTGATTTACTGGTTTCCATTCTGGTTCGTGATTTGGAAGCAGATCGGACTTGGTGTAGCGGTCAGAAGAATTTTGTCGAAAGGTATAAACCCTAATCCCTAATCTATGGCGTTCTAAATTCGCATGGATCCTTGGTGGAAATCGTGCAAAAAGTTTTATTCCGCTGTGCATGTATGATGCGCGATTTCCAGCATTAAAGCCATAAACAATTTCAAATGGAAAAAGTTAGAAGTAGAATGAGCATTCTTATTATATGCAAATTCTACATAGGGCAAGTATTCTTCCTAACACTTTGAATTCTTTTGAATTATGGAGTGTAACAAAGTATCTAAAATTTTATTCACTAACTCAGTTTGTCTATTAGTTTAAGGATAACAAGTTGTGAAAATAGTAACTTAGTTCCTAGCTTAACTCATAATGCTTTCTAATAATAGCTCAAAAACTTGGTATCTTTATCAGATATAATGTACTTTGGCACTCCATGCAATGTCATAACTTCCTTGAAGAAAAGATTAGCTATGTTTGTTGTATCATCTATTTAATGACATGGAATAAAATAAGACATCTTTCAAAAAACTATCAAGAATAATAAACATAGAATTCTTTCTTTTCTTGATCCTTGGTAAACCTAGCATAAAATTCATAGAAATGTTAGTCCAAGATCCACTACGAATCGGATGTGAAGTGTAAAATTCATGTGGTAAAAACTCTAGACTTAACCTCTTTGCAAGTAACACAATTAGTAAACATTTCTTTAAATCATCCTTCATGCTAGGCTAAAAAAATGGTCATTTAAAATGTCTAGAGTTTTCCTAATTCCAAGATATCCTATTAAGCCTTTTTCATAGGCTTTTTTTAAGCAATTCCTTAAGAGAACTCCTAGACATAGATAACTTATTTTCTTTAAATAAAAACCTATCATGCTTATTAAATTTCTCAAAAGACATTTTTTTCACAAAGCTTCAGAAATAATGGAAAAATCATGATCATTCCCATACAAATCCTTGATATGCTCAAACCCTAACAATTTAGATTGCAAAGTAGAGATAAAAAGATACCTTCTAGATAATGCATTAGTAACTATGTTATCTTTACCCTACTTGTATTGTATCAAATATAGGAATGTTTCAATATATTCCATCCACCTCGCATGCTTTCTATTTAATTTTCCTTAGCTCTTCAAATACTTCAATAATTCATAGTTGGTGTGAATGACAAACTCCTTTGGTCATAAGTAATGTTACCAAGTTTTCAAAGCCTAAACTAAAATAAAAAGCTCCTTGTCATATGTGGGGTAATTGAGAGCCATAGCACTTAACTTTTCTCTAAAGTATTCAATTGATCTTTTCTCTTGCTTTAAAATAGCTCTAATACCTACATATGAGGTATCATGTTTAATTTTAAATCTTTTAGAAAAATTAGGAAAAGCAAGCAAAAGGGTTAAACTCAACCTATCCTTTAACAAATTAAAGGCAATCTTTTGCACTTCTGCCTAAGAAATTCAACATTCATTTTAATTAATTCATTCAAGGGTGCAACTAGGGTGCTAAAATCCTTCATAAATCTTCTATGAAAACTTTCACTTCACTAGCACTTTTAGGGCCTTAATTGCTTTCATTTTCTCCTCATCCATCTCAATTCTTTAGCTATTCACAATATAACCTAGAAATCCAATTTTATCCAAATAAAAAGAATACCTTTCCATGTTGGCAATTAATTTTTCTTCTTTTAAAACTTGCAAAACATATTTTAAATGCACAACATGCTCATCAACATTTTTACTATATATAAGAATATCATTAAAATAGACTACAACAAATTTTCTAATGAAAAGCTACAAAATATGTTTCATCAATCTCATGAAAGGGCTTGGTGCATTTGAAAAGCCAAAAGGCATAACAAGCCATCCATATAAATCATGTTTTGTTTTAAAAGTGGTTTTTTCCATTCATCACCTTCTTTCTTCCTAATTTGATAATACCCTTTTCTCAAATCAATTTTAGAAAAAGCATAAGATCCATATAATTCATTAAGCATGCCATTAAGTCTAGGAATGGAATGTCTATACCTTACAGTTATTTTGTTAATTACTCAATAATCAACACACATTCTCCATGACCTATCTTTCTTTGGTGCTAATAAGATTGACACCGCACATGGGCTAATACTTTTTCATATGTATCCTTTTAATATGAGCTCCTCCATTTGCTTTTGAATCTCTTTAGCTTTTTCTAGATTAGTCCTCTTTAGGGATAATTCTTTTAGAACTCTTTTAGGAACATTTTTTTCATAATCTTGCAAAATAAATATTATTACTCTTTCCAAAATAAGGCTTTCTTGGTTAATGAGACATAGGCCTACAAGTATAACAAACATTTTATATCACTCATTTTATAAACACACTTAATTTTTTATTTCCTTATTTTGAACTATCTTCTTTTTCATTTTTCCTCTCTTGCTTTTCACTCATACTTTTTTATTTTTCTTACTTTCATTTTTTATACTCCTTTTTCTCTTTTTCTTCTTCCACTCTTCATTTTTTCCATTCTCACTCGATCTAATAGAGATCCAACTAGTTAACCTAAAGATCCTTTATTTGAAATTTGAGGTCCCATGACTAGAGCTAATACTAAGAGGATAAAGCAAGCTTTGCAAGACCTAATTATGGAGATCAAAGGAAAAAAAATTAATATAAGATAGAGGCTGCACTAAGATAGATCACTTTCTTATAACTGGGGGATGCTCTGAGCCTAACTTGAAGACAACAATTTAGAGAGCCCAATTCGCATGACTAATTTGCATTTGTAGGCCACAATGGTTCAATTTATAGAATGATAAAGATCCAACTAGTTACCTTAAAGATCCTCTGCATGGAATTAGAGGTTTTATGACTAAAGCTAAGGCTAAGAGGATGAAGTAAGCTTTTCAAAGCCTAATTATGGAGATTAAAGGAGAAGAAGATCAAAATGAAATACAGTCTGTACCAAAATGAGTCACTTTCTTACAACTTAAGGATACTCTAAACCTAACTTGAAAAGAACAATTTAGAGAGCCTAATTGACATGATCAATTTGCATTTATAAGCTACAAAAGTTCAATTTATTACAATTGTTCAATTTATTAGCTATTTTTGTTTTGGACTTGATTGGATATTAAATAAGCCTAATTTCTTATTTTTATTTGAGTTTTCATAGGTTTTTGCTTTAAAATATTTATCATGTTACTATGAGTAATTTATTATATTTACTTAGAGTTATTTAAAAGGGCTTTTATTAGGTTTAACTTATGAATTAGTTTTAGGTTAATATGATGTCATTAGAGCTATTATTAGTTTAGGTTTTAGATAGCTATATAAGGAGCCTTGTTCCTTATACCAAGATAGATCTAAATGATTAATGAAATTTAAGTGTTTTTCTATTATGAGAACTTCCTTTTTGTTCTTAGGTTAAGAACTAGATCTTATAGTGTTAATTTTACCGATAGGTTGTAGTTAAGGTTACACTTTGCTTAATAACTTTGGTTCTATTAGAAGATTGATGTTAGGGTCAAGTTTTTTCTTATCCTTTTCCTATTTTCAAGATAGTCCAATTCATTCTTTCACATCATAAGCAGGCTGACTCACATCATTTGGTGTCAGAGTTTTGGCTCTTGAAATCAAGTGATATCTATCCTTAATTTATTTGTTTGCTTTCATTCTATTCATTAAAAAAAAAGTTCTATTCTATTTTTGTTTTCATCCTATCTTTGTTCTTGAATCTCTTTCTTCACATCTTCTCATATTGTTTTTCTATGTTCTTATTTCTATATTGAATTTGTATAGTTCTATCTATCTCATTTGCTTCTATTTGCTATCTTGATATTTTAATCTATGTTTGTTTAGCCTAATTTCAAATCTCTTCATTTAGTTTGAGTCCTAGTTTGAAAAAATTATTCATAAAAATTCATGAAAAAAATGTAAAAATATGCAAAAAAAAAGGTGAAAAATGTGAAAAAAAGGTGAAATTCGTGTAAAAAAATTTAGGAAGTAGTAAGATTTTGCATCATAATACATATTGTGCAATCCTAAACTAAAAAAAAAAGAACATATTATAAATTGAAAGGACTCAATATTTCTACATTGTTGAATTTGGTAAACCTTTCATTGATCTTGTTCTTGTTTCATACCCCCTACTATTTTTCCTTTCCTATTAATATTCTTGCTAGTTTTTGCTTATTGGAGTTATCACTAATTCCTTGTTGCTTCTTGATTGTGTAGAATCAACAACAAAGTTTCTTACTTAAGGGCTTATAAGGTCAAGTTAAGTCGTAAAAGGCAAGAGTGGTGAGACTATCATAGGGAAAAAGCTAAGTTGAGTGAAACATAAGTGAATTACTCATAATTTTAAGAGTGTGTGTGAGGAGTCTAAGTTACAAACACATGCATACTATATTTTTATCCATTAGTAAACTATCCTAGCACTTTTTCTATAGCATTTAATCATGAGTGTAGGTGGGAAAAATGAAGAAGTTGATATGAGATTGTTTGTGAAGGCTATTTAACAGCAAATAAAAGCTATAAACATAAGGTTGTATAGTTTAGAAACACCATCCCAAACTAGAACTCCTAAGCAACCCACTTTTGAAGAAAAGTAAGAATAGTATTTTGATGGTAGTGCCAGGAAGGGAAGAAGAAGAGGTGAATCAAAGAGGGCTAGTCATTTAGATATAGGAGTGGTGAAAGACCTATTCATACATGGGAAGAAATAAAGGTAGTGATGAGAAAAAGATTTGTACTAAGCTATTACTATAGAAACTTACACTATAAATTACAAAGTCTAACTTAAGGATTTATGATTGTGGAATATTATTAAAAGGAGATGGAGATAGCCATGATTAGGGCTAATGTAGAGGAAGATCATGAGGCTACTATCGCTAAATTTATTACAGGTCTAAAGAAAGAGATAGCTGATTTGGTAGAATTACAACATTATGTGGAGATGGAGGATTTGTTGCACAAAGTAATCCTCGTAAACAGGCAATTGAAGGTTAAAAGTACTTCCAAATCTACTTCAACTTCTAGCTCTTCATAGAGATCAAATTAGAAGAACAATAAAGTTATTTCAATGCCAAAGGGAGATGCAAAGGCCAGACATTTGGTTATTACTCGTAAAGGTAAAATTGAAACTAATTTATTTTCTAAATCACGTGATATTAAATGTTTCAAGTATCAAGGGTTTAGACATATTGCTTCTTAATGTCCAAATTGAAGATCTATAGTTGTACTGGGTAATGGAAACATAAGGAGTATGAGCTTAAGTGATGATGAACCATTGAAAGATTGTAGTGATGTTGATATTCCAAATCCTGTGAGTGGAGATGTGCTAGTTATTAGGCATGCTTTTAACATATATTCTAAAGGAGATGGTGATGAGGAGCAACATGAGCATATATTTTATACTAAATGCCATATAAATGACAAGGTATGAATTATAATTATTGATAGTAGAAGCTATTGCTAGCACCTTGTTAGTTAAGAAATTGAATTTGCCCACATTTAAGCATTTTAATCCATATATACTACAATGGCTGAATGAATGTGGAGACATAAAGGTGACTAAGCAAGTGTTGGTTTCATTTTCCATTAGTAAATACAAAGATGTTGGACATTTACTTCTTGGGTATCCATGGCAATTTAGCAAAAAAGTTGCTTATGATGGGTATAAAAAAATACCTCTCAAACCTATTAAGGCATATGTTAATCAAATTAGGATTCCAAAAGAGTGTAACATAAGAGAAGAACAATTAAGCATTTAAGAGAAAGAGTGGAAAGGTAAGAAAAGTGAGTTTGAGCAAAAAGAGAAAAATAAAATGATAAGTAATAAGGAGAAAAATTTAGAGAGAAGTGAGAAAAATAAAGAGAAAAAATAAGAGAGTTAGTGCATTTGTAGGAAAAAGTGAGGTTAGAGGTGCTCTGATAGCAAGAAAGTAATTACCTATACTCACGTACAAGGATATCTATTTCACTAATGATCAAATCCATGTGCTCTAATATCTATACTTTATGGTTTGTATAAGTGGTTAGTAATGTCATTTAGTTTAACTAATATGCCCAGTGCTTTCATAAGATTAATGAACCATGTCTTGCATTTTTCATTGGTAAATTTTCTATAATTTACTTCGATAAGTTTATACTAAAAATTTGGTTAAACATGTTGAACACTTGCATTTTGTGTTCAGAGTTTTAAAGGAAAATAAATTGTATATAAATCTTTAGAAATGTTCATTTTGCATGGAATCTATTTTGTTTTTAGGTTTTCTTGTTAGTTCAAGAGGAATAAGTGTTGATAAAGAGAAGGTTAAAGCAATTAGATATTGGCCTACACCTAAGAATGCAAATGAGATAAGAAGCTTTCATGATTTAATAAGTTTTTATAGAAGGTTTGTAAATGACTTTAGTTTTATTTTAGCACTTTTAAATGAACTTGTTAAAAAGAACATTGTGTTCCAATGGGATGATGTGCATGTTACGTGTAAAATGGTTTATCAATTAGCGCAAGTGCACACTATCGTAAACAAGTAATAAAGTGATAAGTAAGTATCGTTCCCTCGAGGATTGTTTCACCAAGTACCAAAATTCATAATCCTAACTATTTAGCAAATCGATAAGTTGGAAATGAAGTGAGTAAATAAAGATTAATGCAAAAACATAAAAATGAATGCAATTGGGATAAAGATAAAGATGAATAAAAGACCTAGGGATCAGACTTCACTTAACAATTTTCGATTGAATCATCTATCTACACTAATCCAATTTTAACTCCCTTAATTGATAGTCGAGTTTCCCTAAATTAATTACTAGCCTCTTCCAAGGTCAAGTAATTCTATAATTAATTGCTAATTCACTATATTCCTATGTGAATCAAAACAACTAATCATGCATTAGGATTTATGGAACTCATTAAGACTACATAAACCATATGAATATATTCCTATTTCATATGCAATTTATGGTTTTAATTATAGGTTCCATACATATGTATCTCCTTCCAGTCTCAACACACATATTGAGTTCATTCAAAAGGTGGCCAATCAATTGAAAGCATTAAGAGCAATAATTAAAACTCAATCTAGGAAATAAAATCGAAATTAGTTTCAATAGATTAGAATTCAATCCGTTATTATCAAGTTACATCATCACCCTAGGAAGATGAAAAATTAGAACATAATGAAATTAAAAACAAATGCAAAATAAAATAGAAACATCATCACATTCATGATACAAATATTATAATTACAAATGCATGAAAATAGAAATACTATCCATCCATGTAGGAGGTAAAACCTTCCATGTAGGAGGAAAACCTAGCCTTCCATGTAGGAGGCATACAAGAACTAAAAATGCATGAACTAAACTACTATCTAAGATGCATGAATTAATGAATGCTGCAAATGCTCTCCACTTCTACCTATTTATAGGTGAATGAATCAGCTGCAAGTCATAAATCTTGACCATTAGCTACCAATCACATTCTTTAGCTACCACTCATGGTCTTTAACTACCCTTCCTGATTTTCGTAGTAACAATTCTTCTAACTTGTTGGTAATTTTTCACCATGAGAATGGAAGATTTACATCTTCCTGTAAACATAGGAGTTGTAGAGCCGGATCTTAAATTTCAAATGCCGCAAATAACTCCTAATTTTGACATTTCTATCCCAAGTTATGATCAGATTAGTAACCAAAGGTCAGATTCCGTCAGAACCACTGTTTCATCTTCCAAGAAGAATTTGAGATCCTTAGATTCCGAACTGGGCTTTTCTTTAAACATGAAAGTTGTAGGGATTTTTCTTAGCTTTGTAACCATTTAAAGAACAACCCAATCTAACATCTAGAACTCCAGATATAGCCTAAAACCTGAAACAGGGTCAAATTACAACATTATCTAAAAGATTTGATTTGATTTCAAATTCAAGACCCATTCACAAAATGCAACTAAATTTATTAAATTAAATAAGATAACATCCAAAAATGCATCATATAAGGAAAAATAAATATGTAAATATTTTACGTATCAGTGCATAAAAAGGCTTTTACTACCTTGAAAGAAAAATTAACCAAAACTCCATTATTGTGTTTTCCTAATTTCGATAAAGCTTTTGAAGTAGAATGTGATGCTTCTAGAACTGGAATAGGAGTTACATTGATGCAAGACTATAAACTAATTGCATATTTTAATGAAAAACTTAGTAGGGCAACATTGAATTATCCTACTTATGACAAGGAGCTTTAGGCATTGGTGAGAACATAGCAAACTTGGTAGCATTACTTATGGCCAAAGGAGTTCATCATTCATTTGAATCATCAAAGCTTGAAGTTTTTGAAATCCCAAGGTAAGATTCAAAAGAGAGTGGTTGGAGTATATTGAGATGTTTCCTTATGTAATCAAATACAAGAATAGTAAGGAAAACATTGTGGTTAATGCATTGTCTAAGAGCTACACATTACTTACTTCTTTGCAAACTAGATTACTTAGTTTTAATCATATTAAGGACTTGTATGTCAATGATTCTGATTTTTACCAAGTTTAGGATTCTTATTCTAAGCATGCTTGTAGGGACTATTATGGGCATGATGATTTCTTATTTAAGAAAAATAAATTATGTATGAGTATGCCAAGTTTAGGATTCTTATTCTAAGCAAGCTTGTATATTGTAACTCCCTTACTTAATAACGCCTTATTCCTCATTTAATAGATAATTAACGCATACTAATTTGCCTTCCACTCTGAACTAACTCCCTTACTTAATAACACCTTATTCCTCATTTAATAGATAATTAACGCATACTAATTTACCTTCTACTCTGAACTAGCTCACAATACCACAAATATTCTGCATCTCATACACTTTAGGCAAGGGTCATGTAATTATACAACAAGTTCAACTTACAAAACATACATCCATCATTTACAATATCACCAACTATACAATCATTTTTAATATACAACTTCAAAACTTTACTCTCCTTTGCCAAGAGGGCCTTTAGAAGCATCACCTGGAATGGTTAGTAACAACACAAAAACATGAGAAACAAAGTTTCCCAGTAGCTAGCTATTACCATAAAAACATATCAAGCCATTCCAGATCCTTAAGCAAGTAAAACATACATTTCAAAAACAATTAATCATTTGTCATCTCTTAGTAAAACATACATTTCAAAAATAATTAATCATTTGTCATCTCTTTATCATCTCATTCCGTACCATACCATTGTAAGAAATATGCACTGCACACAGCAATCATCAAGCCCATTCAAGGACTTATATCAATATCTAGATGGCCATCACAAATAATCGTACTTAGGCCTCGTATACAGAATTTCACTGTCTTCTCGGGGAACTCTAAATGCCATAGTCCTCATATACAGCATTTCACTGTCTTCCCGGGGAACTCTAAAGGCCATAGGTACCGCACACAGCAATTTTCATTACCATCCCGGGGAAAACTCGGGCCATAGGCCTTACACACACAGTATTACTGTCTTCCTGGGATGCGCACACAGCTATCTCATACACATTCCATACAATGGCATAATATACAGAAAATCATGTGAATAGAAACAGAGCTTAAGGATAGAGCTAGCTACCTTTTATCAGCTTCCAATAGTGATGTTTCCTTTGCCTTCACTTAACAACTTCTTTACAATTCCCCTTGCCTTTCCAAGTTGTCACTTCTTAGTCTATACAAATACACATCATGGTTCTTATTAGAACATCATCATTTTCCTTAAACCTCATGTATTCTTTACTTTCTCCACTTAATTAAATGCATACTTAGATGCTCTATATCTTGTTTTCAAGCCTTGAAATGACACATAAGAACATTAGAAAAGGTTCCAAAGGCAAAACCATGCAAATCCTGAAGAAATCAAGCCAAAAAGTTCACTTAACAAAGAACACGAGGATCCCATACCCCGTGTTCAGGGCCGTATTTCTCACTGGATGGCTTCGAGGCTTCACTAGTTCATTCAGAGAAGAACACGGGGTTGAACACGGGCCGTGTTCCACCCCGTGTACCTTACTGCCCTTCAGTCTTGAGATAAACACGGGGAGTGTTGCACCCCGTGTAGTACACTGATCAGCTTCGACAAGGAACACGAGGTACAACACGGGCCGTGTTCTACCCCGTGTATATTGCTGATCCTTCAAAAACACATTAAACAGCTAAAACTCCTTCCTTCCTTCTTTTCCATATTCATGGTTTTGGCTTCTCAAAATGGAAAATACACACAAACACTTTCATAACTTCAAAGTTTCATCTTCCTTAGGCTTTATGTTTCATGAAAATTATTCTAACTTCATCAATTTAACCAAGTTCCACACATATCATGCCAATACTACACATGCACCATTATGCCTCTAAAACCCAAGTATGTACATCATGGTTTCTTGCTATTTTTACACCAAACCAAAGCCATAAATCATCATAACAACATCTAAAACACCATTAAACATATTCAAATCATCCTAAACTCCATGTTTAATCACCCTTGACCACACCAACCTCAAGATTTCAAGAAACTAAGAAGAGTACATTAAAGAACTCTTAGAGGAGAACATTTTTACCTCTTGGTGCAACTTGAAAATCCTCACTTAGAGCTCCCCAAACTTGATCAAACTTTATCTTTTCTTCAATCTAAACACACCAATGGATAGAGCTTGATGAGAAGAGCAACTTTCCCTTCTACCACTAAGCTTAAATCTCACTATTTTTGGGTGAAAAACTCAAAAGAAACTTTCTCTCTCTTTCTCTCTCTCTCCTGCACGTTTTGGAGCTTTCATGGAGGTGTTTTGTAGCTTTTAGAGAAATGGAGAAGAAAGAAGACTTTTCATGAAGCTTCTAGGGGCATTCTTGCCATTTTTGACAATTCCAAGGGCAATTTAGTCCCTTTTTCACCAAAAGTAAGGCTATTCTTGCCATTTCTTCAAAAAATGACACTTGTCCATTTTCTTCTAATATTAACACTTGTCATGTGTCTATTGGCCACACTAAATAAAATCACATATTACACCCCAAAATCTTGGTTATTCATATTAGATCTCAATTTCTTAGTTATTTCACTTTAACCACACCCGATTCTGCACTTTTGCAATTTAGTCCATAGGGTTTCTATCTGTTTAAAATTCCTTACGCTGTCAGACTTAGACAACTTCCACTTTTAGGGTTTTCTAACCTCCTCTGATCATCTATACTGTTTAGGAAAATAAATTCTTTTCCCTACTATCCTTTTTCCTTCAAAATTTCGTTTACCCTTACACTTAATTCCTTTCAACTTAAGATTCATCCACTAAGCTAATTCAATCATGCTCTTCGTTTCTACAGCCTCAGAATTTAGAAATTCAAATAATAGAATTGAAAATTCGGGACATTACATATATCAATAAAAATAAATTCTTATTCTAAATGCTAGTTAGAGAAACTCATGGTAGTGGATTAATAGGACATTTTAATGTGCAAAAGACTTTAGAGATTTTATTTGAGCATTTATATTGGCTTAACATGAAGTATGATGTGCAATCTATTTGTGACAAGTGCATAACATATAAACAAGCCAAATCTAAAGTTATGTCCCATAGTTTCTATACACTTTTACTTGTACCTGATCAACCTTGGACTAATTACTCCATGGATTTTGTGCTGAACTGCCTAGAACTTAAGCAAAAAAGATAATATATTTGTTATTATTAATAGGTTTAGTAGAATGGCACATTTCATTGCATGTTCTAAAATTACTGATGCAACACATATTACTAATTTATTTTTTAAAGAAGTGATACACTTGCATGGTTTGCCAATAATAATTATAAGTGATAGAAATGTTAGGTTCTTAAGTCATTTTTGGCATACTTTGTGGGGTAAGCTAAGAACTAAACTCTTGTTTTTTACTATTACACATCTTTAAATGGATGGACAAACTGAAATAGTTAATAGGACATTTACTACTTTGTTGCATACTATTATTCAAATGAATCTAAAAAATTGGGAGGGATGTTTGCCACATGTTAAGTTTGCTTATAATAGAATGGTTCATTTTATTATTTCTTATTCCCCATTTGAAGTTATGTATAGCTTTAATCCTTTAACTCCATTAGATATCTTTCCTTTGCCTAATAATGAATATGCTAATTTGGATGGTAAGCATAAGGTGGATTTTGTTAAGGAGCTGCATGCAAGAGTTCAAGCTAACATTGAGAAAAAGAATGAGCAATACTCGAAGCAAGTCAATAAAAGGTACACTAAAGTTATTTTTAAACCTAGAGATTGGTTTGGGTTCATATATAGAAGGAAAGGTTCCCTACTTAAAAAGAATCCAAGTTGCAACTTAAAAGAGATAGGTCATTTCAAGTTCTGGAGAGAATCAACGATAATACCTATAAGCTAGATTTGACAAAAAAATATGGTAATGTAAGTGCTACATTTAATGTTGATATATCTTTGTTTAATGTAGGTAATAGATTTGATTTAAGGGCAAATCCTTTGAAAAAGGGTGGGAAAGACAGAGATCTAACCAGTCAACCTAAAGATCCTTTGCATGGAATTGGAGGTCCTATAACTAAATCTAAGATTAAGAGAAGGCCTAATTATGGAGATCAAAGGAAAAGAAGATCAACATGAAATAAAGGCTACACTAAGATGAGTCATTTTCTTACAACTTAAAGATGAGCTAAGCCTAACTTGAAAATAACAATTTGGAGAGCCCAATTTGCATGACCAATTTGCATTTATAGGCTACAATGGTTTAGTTTTTACAATTATTTAATTTATTAGGCTATTTTTGTTTTGGACCTGATCAGATAATAAATATGCATAATTTCTTATTTTTATTTGAATTTTTGTAGGTTTTTTCTTTAAAATATTTATTATATTACTATAAGTAATTTATTATATTTACTTATAGTTATTTAAAGGGGCTTTTATTGTGTTTAAGTTATGAATTAGTTTTAGGTTAATATGATGTGATTAGAGCCCAATATTAGTTAAGGATTTAAAGAGTTATATAAGGAGGTTTATTCCTTATACCAAGACAGATCTAAATAATTAATCAAATTTGAGTGTTTCTTTATTGTGAGAGCTTTCCTTTTGTTCTTGGGCTAAAAACTAGATCTTATAGTGTTGATTCTACCAGCAAGTCACGATTAGGGTCATACTTTACTTGATAACTTTGGTTCTATTGACAAGCCATGGTTAAGGTCATGTTCCTTCTTATCCTTTTCCTAATTTCAAGATGGTTGAATTTATTCTCTTGCATTATGAGTAGGTTGGCTCACATCATGAACTTTATGAATTTTTTGTGGGGCTGAAGATTTAAGTGCCACCATCCCTCATCTTGTTTGAATTGATACTTGTCGAAGATACTATCATTTATAACTTTCCTATTAAATTACCAAGGTATTCTAAGTAATAAATGGCAAGCATGCATAGAAATAACATTACAAAGTATCTTATCTTGGTACTGTTTAATGAAGAAAGACACCAACACTTGTTTTATCACTTCATTTCCCTACTATCATTTAACCATTGCAATTTATATAGGGTAGGATGTTAGAAAGTAAGCAAGCTCAATTTCTCTAACAAGATGCTACTAACCACAGTAGCACAACTATCATTATTTATGATGACATTACACATTTTACCTTCTATGTTGCACCTAGTGTGGAAGATGTTCTCTTTTTACTTTTTACTTTCTTCTTTAGCTTGCGTATTCAATGCTCTGCTAATTACTAAGTCATCTCCATCAAAAGGACTTACACTTTCTTCACTTTTGTCCTTTAAAGATGTTGTGGATTCTTTATTTTCTTGATAACTCATAAAGTCATAATCTCCATCTTTCAAGATCATGACTCTCTTACTAGGACACTCATTAGCAATGTACCTTCTTCTTAGACATTTAAAGCATTTAATGTTTGAATCATTTTGAGGCTGTCTAACTTTATCTTTTTCCTAGGGATCTTCACCTTCTGGTTTGGAAAAAGATTCTTTCTTGTATTTACTCCCTTTATCCTCTTTCTTGTCACTCTTCTTCTCCTAAAATTTGTGTGAAGGACTTGAATGTGAGCCATATTTTGAAGAACTCTATTTTTTATAAGTTGCCTTTCCACTTTTATGGTCATATGAACCATTTCTTTTATGTCTTTATAGTGTTATAATTCCACCACATTAGCAATGTTTTTATTCAAGTCATTAATAAATGTAACCATTATAGCTTCTTGATCTTTTTCCACATTGGCTTTAGACATAGTAAGCTCTATCTCCTTTTGGTAATCTTCAACAATATTGGAACCTTAAGTAAAGCTTTACAATTTTTAGCTCAAGTCCGCATAATAATGGCTAGGGATGAATCTTTTTTCTCATAACAAACTTCAATGATATCAACAATAGCATATTTGAAGAATTCAATAATGACAAGTCTCACTTTTTTCTCTCTTGTATTGTTGTGACAATCAAAGATCAACTCTATTTTCTTTTCCCACTCTAGGTAGGCATCTAGATCATTTTTTCATTGGAAGGAAAGGATCTTCATTTTGATGTTACTAAGGCTAACATTAACTCCTTCCCTTTTTAACTTATCATCTCCTTTTCTTTCATCTCTCCTCTCATTTTTTTATCACTTTTTCTTCTCTCATCCCTTATTTTGCCTCTTTTTCTATCATTTCTCTTAGATCTACCAAATCTAAGGGTATCAATTCTTGTATTCAAGTTAACCTATTTATTAAATATGTCAAAATGGGTTACCCATCTAAGAATTTAAAGAATTACTTATTAAATTTAATTACTTACTATTTTTCATAAAAAATATTTTTAATCATTAATAAAACACTATTTTGAACTTTTATTGTCATTTTATTAAAATAAAAATTTTATATCTTTATTATAGATACTTATTTATAATTTAATATTTAATTATTCATTAAAAATATTTTTAAAAATTTAATATAAATTCTTAAACGGGTTAGCATGTGAATCTGAACCCTAATAAATGTGTCGTGTTCATATTAGATTATTGTGTCATATTAGAAATTGCCATCCCTAACTAAATCTTTCACTCCTTCCATCATTACTATCTCCTCTTTCTTCAAAATATCTCTTATTTTGTCTTCTCTTTCTCCTTTCCTTCCTTTCACCCTCAACTCTTCTAAGCCTTATAGTTATCCCTTCAAGTTATTATTGTATGGCCCTTAAGACATCACCCTTATTCACACTAATTAAGGCTTTTATCCTCAAATAATCCTACATACTCTTTTTTTTTCACTCTTTTCTTTCCCTTTTATGATTCTTTAGGAACTAGATGACATAGTTATCAAGACTCAATAAATGTAACAAATAATTTTATTTAACAAGGAGTAAATAATCAAATGAAATAATAGATAACACTAAGATTTCAAGAAAGGGGAAGGAAAAGACACAAAGATTCAATTAGAAATAATAGCACAAAACTAGAGGTCTAAAAGACTAAGTGAATAATGGAAAAGAAAGATTAAGATTTTGGAAGAAATAATGAAAAAGCTAATCCAAAATGAGAAGTTGAAAATGAGAAGTTCAAAGATAAAATATAGCATACAAGGAATAAGCAACTTCTTTCTTTCAACAACTTCTTCTTCTGTGTAATTTTGTTTGCTTTATTCCTCTTTTTTATTTTTTGGTACTTTTGGTTTTTCACTTTTGATCTTTGATCTTGCTTTTTTTGCTTTTGGATTCACTTTCCTTTGATTTTTCTCTTTGTTTTTCTTCTGAATTAAACCCCTTATAATTGTATAACATCTTTTAATGTTGATTTAAATAGGGTAATACGGTGATATAATTAACTAGCATAAGTTACAAAAATCATATTTGACTACTATACTTGACTACTAAAAATTTAGGTAGCCTTTACATTGCCTTACTTAACTATTATAGTAGAATACTAAATAATTTTCAAGAGTACTTGACCATCAGATTCAAATACCACACAAAGGGGGTGCTCTTTGCCTTCAACTACTTAACTACAAAACTTAAATATTGTTCTACTTGGTACAATATTCAAATAAGGTACTTGAATACCTAAAGTTGAATTTCATGATTCTAAATTTCTTTCGAACAATTTCAGAGCACCTTTCAACTTAATCAATTTCTAACTAAATTTCCATGAATTTTGACAAAATCAACACAAATTTACATAAATTAAGACTTAAAAATTCAAGAAAAAAATGTAAGGAATGATAATAAATCCAAGGATTGATCACAAAAGCAAGATAAAAAATAAAATCAAATTAACAAACTAGGATTAAAATATGGACTACAACATAATTATGTAGAAGCAAAATAGAGGAGTTCAATTTAATGAACAATAATACACCAAACTTGAATTCAAACACAAGATCAACAAGGAGAACACAAGAATTAAAGACAAGGGAGATTCCTGGGTACTTATATATATTATACTCTTTAATACTAAGAGTAAATTTGTCACGATAATGCTTACGTGTCATAGCAAAATAATTGTTGTTTGTGATAAAACACAATGAGGCCAGATTAAGTTCCTTATTTAACCGTTGTCCATTCTTAAAAAAAAAAAATCACACTAGCTAATTGAATCTGTAAATGAGATAAAAAATGCATCCATCAAAGCAAGTACCAAAATTTGGAAACTGTCATATTTTCAATTTTTATATTAAATTATAATTAATAATTTTTTTTATCTTTATTACATTTTCTTTAATGTTTATTCTTATTGGATATTTAATTATTTATTTTAATTTTAGCACTTATTATTTTATAATTCACATATTATTTCTCTTTCTTTTTATTTATTTCATTGTATTTTTTTATAAAGATTGAATTTAATACATTATTAATATAAAAAATTTTGCACTATCAATACATAAAGAAATAATATATTATTAAAAATTAATAATTTTTACCAATAATAAGAGCATCATCATAATTTTTTTTGTAAAATTAATTTATACTAATAGTTAATCAAATTTAAAGTTTTTCATATTCGCTTTCATTATTTATAATCCAAATTCTAATACTATTTAATGATATATATAATAAATATATTTTATTTTTGTTAAATAATTTTAATTTGTTAAATTTTTAATAAATAAATTATTAATTGAATTAGTCAATCATGTTCTATATTTTTGAAAAAATGTTTAAAAATTAAAATTAGAATTATTTTTGGAATTAAATTTAATTTATAATCAATATAAATTATTTTTACACTATCACTTATTCATATGTTATTATATCAATAAAAATATTGAATTTTCTTACTATAATAAAAAAATTTAATTATTTTTATTTTTTATAATATATTTTTCTATTTATTGATTATGTAAAATATTTTATATTATTAGTAAATCAATTTTAAACTCTTTCTTTTTATTATAAATTTTTTTTAAATAAATAAAAGATTTAATTTAACAAAATTACTTAGCTATATATTCTATTTTCTTATAAAAATATTTAGAATTTTAAATGAAATTTATTTTAATTTTCATAATTGTTTTTAATCAATAATTTAATTTATATTTCAAATTGAATATATATCAATAAAAAATTTTCATGATTTTTTAAGTTATGATCTTTTCTATATTATTTTTTTCTCAAATGGAATGAGGATTTATAACAGGATAAAGTTATGGAAAACTTCACTTTTTTAGAGGTTGATTACTTTTATCATTAGATTATCATTTCTTGAAGATCAAAATAAATGAATTAAAATTAAAAATATTAATATTAATATATTAAAAGCAAATTAATAATGCAAATAATCAAGCACTATTTGGCAATTAGTTAATGAATTGATTATTAATTGAAAATTAATCGTATTAACTGATTTAATCAGTTAATAATATTAGCTATTTATGTAAAAATATTTAGTAAAATTAATTATTCATTATTAATTGTTTATATGTAAAATGACATATAGAAATATATGCATATTTTATGAATCATTTAAAAATTTCTTTACTGTAATTATACTTTAAATTATAATATATTATTTATTATATTAAAGTTTTTTAAAAATTTTATCAATATACTTTATTATACTTGTTTGATTTTTCTTTGAAAAATGAATACTTATAATTTTCTAGTTGAAAAAACTTGTAATGTTTTGGTAGATACAATGACTATTAAATTTATTTTATAACTATTTTTAATATTAAATTTAAAATTCATATATTTATCATTGAAAATATTGAAAATTTGCATATTTTAAATAAAAAAATTATCTTTTACAAGTAACATCATTCCATTGTTTTCTTTTTTTTTAGTGATATGTATTGTTCTTTAATTTAAAATATATCATTTGACAAAATATTAATAATTTTTAAATATATTTCATATTATTCTCTATAAAATGAAATACATATTTTCTTATTTTTCATACAATTTTGATTGAAATGATATGATTATATTTGTGTAATTTTATTATTATTATATAAATATTTTTATATAATTTAATATTGTTATATAATTTTTATTTAAAGTAATTATAATTTATAATATGTATTTATATTTTTATTTAAGAAATAAAAAAATAAGTTAATGTATTCTTATTTATCAAGGTTAAAAATGTAAAAAAATTTATAATTATAGATAAAAATATCTTTTTCTATACTAAATACAAATCAATTATTTCAAAAAGATATTATCCATAATTTTTTCAAAATGGTTATTTGAGAGCTAATAAGTTGATTAAAATAATTATTTATTAAATGCTCAAGCCAACTGCTTTGCTTAATCAAACAGTTAAATACACTTAAATTAATTAAAAGTTGATCAACAAGCTGTTTGTCAAATACCTTCTCAATCTTTTAAGAGATGAAACTCTTCATGACATTATCCTATATAATTACTTTTAATACATTTAGGAGGATTGAGTGTTATGAAGAGTTTCACCTCCTAAGAAATTAAATATTTATACTATTAGATTTTTTAAAATAGTTATATTTATATTTTTAATTTTAATTCACTTATTTTAAAATTTTAAAAAAATATTATCTAATAAGAAAAGTACTCAACCTTTTAAAAGAAATGGAGCTTCTTATAACATTACCTTATTATAAATTCTCATTCCATTCAAGAAAGGGAAAAAATACAAAAAGAGTACAAATTGCTCTGGCTTTCTTATAATATATTGCTATTACTTTGATATATAGCTAAACTTCAAAATCATGAAAAATTTTCAATTGATATATTTAATTTGAAATATAAATTAAAACATTTATTAAAGAATAATAAAAAGTTAAAATAAATAAATTTTATTTAAAATTTTAAATGCTCTTATAAGAAAATAGAATATGAAATTACGTAATTTTGTAAAATTATATCTATAAGTTATTTAGAATAATTTTATAATAAAAAGTAATATTTTATACTTGATTTACTAATAATGTAAAATATTTGACACAATTAATAAATAGAAGGAAGATATATTATTAAAAATGTAAAATAATTAAAAAAATTTAACTATAAAAAAAGGTTTTGGACTTCAGTAGTTTTTATTAATATAATAACATATGAATAAGTAATATTATAAAGATAATTTCTATCAATATAAAATTAAATATAATTCATAGAAAAAATTTTAATGTCAATTTTTAAATATTTGTATTAAAAATAGAGAACATAATTAAGTATTTTAAATAATAAATTATATATTAAAATTTTAACAAATTAAAAATATTTTTAGAAAAAATATAATATATCTATTATATCCATATTATTTAATAATATTAGAATTTAGCTTATAGATAATAAAAGTGAATATAAAAATTTTAAATTTGATTAACTATTAATATGAATTAATTTTACATTAAAAATTATGAACATGCTCTTATTATTAGTAAAAATTATTAACTTTTTAATGATATGTTATTTCTTTATGTACTAATAACATAAAATTTTTTACATTTACAATAAATTAAAATTAAAATTTATAAAAATATACAATAAAACAAATAGAAAGAAAAGAGAAATAGTGCATGAATTATAAAATAATAAGTGTCAAAAATAAAATATATAATTAAATATACAATAAGAATAAACATCGAAGAAAATGTAATGGAAATATAAATTTTTTTAATTATAATGTTAATATAAAAATTAAAAATATGACAAATTTCAAATTCTAGTGTTTGCTTTTAGTTGCTTTGATTGGATGCATTTTTTTGTCTCATTCACAAATCTAGTTAGCTAGTACAATTTTTTATGAAAATGAAAAAAGATTAAAATGGTAATTTGATCTGGCCTCATTGTGTTTTTGTCATTGGCAGCAATTATTTTATTATTAACATGTAATAAGCATTACCATACATATTTAATTTTAGTATCGAAGAGTGTGATATGTATGAGTATCCAAGAATTCCCCTAAAGACAAATTCATAGCAAAAGCAACAACAAAACTAGATTGGAAAAATAAAAAAGAAAAAATCAAACAAAATAGTAAAGAAATGAAGAACAGAACATGAAAATAAAGAAGCCTTTTTTTTTAATATCAAATGATGTGAATCTCTACCATTGGATCATCTCAAAATTCAAAAATCAACTTGAAAAAGAAGGATAACCATGCAATGCTTCAAAATAGAGAAGAAAGAAAGCAATAAATGAGAAGAAATCACATCACAAAGGATATTAATCCTTTGATAAGTGAGAATTAACACCATAAAGGTTGAATCTCCTTTGTTAAGCCTAAAGTTCTTGCTATAACCATGAAAGGAAAAGTTCACATAGTGTTTCTAATTTCAAAATGTTAAAAAATAGATTCAAAAGTCAACAACCTAACCATGCTAATTAGGCTTTAATTGGACTAATTATGCCTAACCTAGAAAGGTAATAAAAAACATTATTAATTATTCAAATAGAGTTGCAAATTAGTTGGCTAAATTAACACGAGGCTTAACAATAACTTAAGTAACAAGAAACAAATCTAGTGCATCAAACCTTTAATATTTGATTACAATATTCAAATATTATGCAAAATTTTGTAGGTATTAAAATAATAAAAGATAGAATCAAATTTCAAATTTGATAGTCAATTACTATATTCGACTGCTTAGTTAGTTTCTTTCCAAGCCAAAATACACATAGCCTAAGCTCCTCCTTGCTCTCTAATCTTGCTTTATCATGCATCCATGTTCTCTCCATCAACCTTTGAAGTCCTTTCTTGATTCTCTTGGCCTTCGCTCTTGTAATTGGACTTTTTGGTAAGTATAGAAACTACTCTTCACTTTCGGAGATCACATCATCAATTTACTTGGCTTATAACTAGACATAAGGAACAATGTATTAACTATCCATCATTAAGAAAAAATAATTGAATACCAAAGCTTGCTATCGAATAGTGTCTAGTTCATGTTCTATGTTAAGTTCTTAGCATCGCTTACATTAGCAAACATTTATTTAAAGTTTGGTATTATTGGAGGATACCACAACATTTTAATTGGATCTTTTTTACTTTTGATATGATCATTTTTCCTCAGTTTATAACATAGTGCCTTATATTTAAGACCCCTCTCTAAAGCCTATATTTAAGACCCCTCTCTAAAGCTTATTTCTCATTTAGGTACAATATCTAATCATTAAGGTAAGCATATATTTTTTTCTTTTGGTACTTCATAGCCATTGGATATATGACTTTCGTAGCCTTATAAGTACAACCCAATAGCTCATTATCTTTGAAAAGCATTTCTTTGATCAATTACAATAATGTTGTGAAGCTCTTGTCACTCCAACCGTTCCCTACCTTTAAGTTGAATAATTAGTTTAACCTAAATACAAAAGCTTTTTTGCACTACTCAATAAGTTATGAAAGATATGTAGGTGCTCAGTGAAATTTTCTTCAACATCATAAACCATATTCCTTAATTGATCATCTGCTCCTACATTTATGTTATCACTTTTATGAACTTTCTTACCTCTATATATACCCTTGGTTAATGCCATTGAAATATAGATTTGCTTTTATCACTACTCGATTAAGCCTCTTAACATAAACATATTCTTCATATGGATAGAATATAAGCTCAATACCAATTTCCTCTTCTTTCTCTTTACCATAATAAATCTAAAAAACTTTTTAACCCTTTAGCATATTCAGGGGTTAGATGATTAATAGACATTCACCCATAGTCCATGACTATCTAATTTTAAGAAGAAATGCAATAAATATATAAGAAATCCACATATCAAAGAATAGATGTACAAACATATGAACAAAATAAAAATTTTAACAAAATTACTAACATATATTAACACATAGTCTATGCAAAACCCTAGAAAAAGAAATCAGACATAGAATCCAAATCAATATAAAAACTACACAATCATGGCATTATAGGGTTCTTGCTTATGATTAGAAGAAAAATAAGCATTCACAAATGCACCTTTATGTAATAAAGAGGATTTCAGTAAGCTGAAGGATAAATAAGAAGCTAAATGTGAGTTTTTTTGAACTTTATTGGGAGCACATCCTTAAGGTAGAATAAAACTTAAGAGAAAGATCAAAGAACTTTACATTATGCTTTTTCACACTAAATTAGATATTACCATTTATTTTAAATATTACCCTTATTTTCTTGAATTATTTGAAAAGTAAAATGATATCATTAGATTACATGTTAGTTATATACTAAAACTGACATTTAATATCTAATGCTTTTCATAAAAATTTTAATAGTTGAATATAACATGTTAATTAACAAATAGCATCTTAGATACTTTTCACATCAATTTAATACAAACAACTGATGTGATCTCATAGTTTTTAATTATAGAACAATAAGTTCTTAAACATGAGAAAAATAATTTAATACATCAATTATTACAATAAGCTGATGTCATAGCAAAAAGACATTAATTCTTAGAAAGAAAACAATGTGGTTTATGTGTTTTCTAACAAAACATTGAAATTCTCTATTCTTAACAAAATGTTCTATAGTTAACAACATATTTATTCCTTACAAATTTACACACAAAACAAACACACTTAACAAAATTCTTTGGTTGAACAACTATTTTTAAATGTTTTAAATAGAAAGATAGTAATATTTTTAAATTATTATATATTGAAATGATGATCTATTCAAAAATAGAAAGCTGTCAAAATGTAAAATGTTGTAAATGTAAATAAAGAAAAATATAAGAAATGAGACAATGAAAAGTTATGAAATTTTAATTTTATTTAATTTCCATAAATTTCTTTATATCATTACATTGATAAAATACAATAAACAACTAACTTTTCATTACATGCATATCATTTCATCATCAACTAATACAATAAATAATTAATTATATATATATAATATATAATATGCATGATGATTTGATGACTCAAATCATCATGCATATTATACACACTATATATAACTTAGGGTATATAACTTGGTAGTGCAATAAATACTCTAAAACACTAATACACTAGACAATTAATTCTCCATGCTTGAAGGCTTCTAAGTTAGAGTAGACTTAAATCATCATTCCTAATTTTAGTTTAGTAATACTAAGATGAGAGCCTTCCTCCACCCCTATGGAAATACCAAGGTAAATGGAGGATCCCATCTTAGCAATAACAAACATACTAATCTTCATCATAATGTTCCATTAATTATTGGTTTAGGCAATATACATTTGTTTCCATTACTAACACTAGAGTTTGGAATGAATTCAAGGATATCCTTCTCTTCCATCATAAGAAGCCCATTTGGAGATGCTATTGATCTTATCAAAGAACTTGCCTTTCCTTTGGTATTTAGGTTTCTATTTTATATAAAGGACATGTATTGTGAGACTTGAGAAATCAAAGGTGACATAAGTCCTTTAACAAGATTTGCAACATCATCCAAAGGGGCTCTATAAGATGGAAGAAGGTTATCTTTAAATTAGAATCAAACTTTAGAATTAAAGCTAAGTCATCATAAAGATGTTTCAAATAGAGATTGGGGTGCAATTTGTAAACAATACAAGATATTATACATTAGTTATTAACATCTAATCGACATCTTAAAAATAAATTTTTACATGTTAAGTTCATTAATATACTTTTTAGATGTTAGTCATTTGAAAAACTAATGTTGTAAGTATTCACCTAATGAATGCCATAGTACATTTTAAATGAGCAAGCCATTGAAATATAAATAATCTTTTTAGTTTTTAATAATACCATAAATATAAAGATTAATTATTTGTAGATAACCTTTAAACATTAATTTTCAAGTACAATCAACATCTAAAACACTAATTTCTTTATAATTTTTCAAAAAAATTGTAAATACAATATTAATTGGCTGTTGGCATTCCCTTATACATAGGTTTAGTATAAAATTAACAACTAAAATGCAAATGTTCTTTATAATTTTCAATAACATTGAAATATAAATAGTAATTTGCTATTAAATGCCCTTTAAAAATTAGTTTAATATAGACTTAATGTCTAATATTCCACATGGTATTCATCTAGATGATGGTTTATTGAAAATTGACTTGGTATTCATATTCAACATCATTTTTTTTATAAACATTGTCTTAAGTTTCTTTATGTCATACCCTTCATGTCCCATTGAAAAATAAGATTTTATAATATTAGCTTATTATTCTAAATAACATGTAAGTAGAATTCTTTAATCAAATCATGGTATGTGTATTAATTAATTATTATTAATTGAAAATGATATTTCAAATATATCCCTTAACACCATATGCATGTTTTATGAACATAAGCTTTCTTATAACCCTAATCCATCTAATACACCCTAAGTCTTAACCATTCCCATTCTTTTCACTTTCTTGCAAACATTATAGCTAATACTCGATTCCTCAAGGATTTCATCATTGGCACCCACTATAGCTTGAACATAGCCATGTTTTTTGAATTAGAATTGGTTGCAATCCTTTTTTGGCTACCATTATAGGCTTTTGGCCATGGAAAAAGAATTCGATTTATGAGCCCTCTTCTATGGGTGGAAGAAACCTTGTTGAATCACAAATTTATAAGATGATATTGATATGATCTTCCACATTTTTGTGTAAGTGGGAGTAAGAAATTATTAGCTTCCTTTACAATCTATAATGCAAGACCTTTGGTTACCTAAAGTGGTATTGTGGAGCTCATTCTATATAATCTATAATGCAAGACCTTTAGTTACCTAAAGTGGCATTGTGGGGGAGCAAATAACACATAACTCAAACATCTCATAAAATCATATCAATGACCTATCTTAGTGATCATTTGTATAATCTCTTCCCAATTTAGTAAAACTTTAGACTTTTCTAACCTTACAAATCACTCTTTCTCAAAAGTACCATTTTATTTCCTTCTATATGTACGCTTCCCATATTCTATAATTAATGCATTAGATATATTTTCCTACTTGACCTTGTTGCCATATTATGTTGGATGTGTAAATACATAAACTCTTTGTTACACATGCTTTATTAGTGTTACACACAAATTGTTTGATAAAATGTTTGATTGAACACCTATTAGTATTTTTCATCCTTTATGTTTGCTCACAAAGAATCTATAAGAAAAGAACAAAAACATAGTGTATTAAGATGGAGAAGATAAAATATAATACAATGTTCTACATTCATATGGCTAAGCTTAAGGAACTCAAATTGCTCTACTTTTTATTCATGTATTTATTATTACATCATATGAAACATACTATGAACATTTAAAATTATAGTATGCACTCTTTGTTATTGGTTTTTTTACTAGAAAAATGGAAGTAACAATTCATAAGGAGAAACAAATTCATCTTGCAATTCATAATAGCATTCTTATAGTAATACCACTCGAAATTATTCTCCTTTAGAATGGTGGGCATCTTATTCCTCAAGTTTACTAGCACTGTTAAATATATGGTTCTTTTTTAATCTCTCTATTTTGCTCTTAATTTATATATGGAATTAAGAGTTTAATTTATTTTTATTCATCTCCTATTTATGTGTATTTAATAAAGTGAATCTTAATAACATGTATCATAATTAGACTAATGCTATAATTTTCAAATTTCTTTGCTCATAGCAAACCTCTGTATGACATCTTCTTTTCATTGTTTTGTATAGCTTTGCATCATAAAATCCTCCTTTAATTATTTGTTCATCTTAAGCATCATAAAAATAAAATAAGAAAAAAAAAGACATCATAGCCATAAGAACACATCATGAAAACATGAATTTTCGAGTTATAAGCATGAGTCAAGTTCAATCTTCAATTGTTTTCTTGAATAGGAAATCCTGAGATTAAATTGAAATGACATTAGTGTAAGAAAAAATTATTTAAAATTGTCTTGCATTGTTAGTTGATGCATAAGTCTTGATTTGGCAGGATAAGAAAGATTTGATTGCAAATAAAAAGAAAAAGAAGGAGATTACAAAAGATGCTAATAAATTGAAAGTTTAAGACTAATAATAATCAAACTAAGTAATAATTATAGTAAATAGTAAGGCTAACATAACAAAGTCCCAAAAAGCCATCTAGAATATAAAAATTGGAATTTGGTTTGAATGGTACAAATCAAAGTGATGCGCCAAAATATATTGCTTTGAAAAAAGAAATTGCAAAAAAAAAAGTAATATTAATAGTGTGGCAATAGGATTATGGCTAGATTAAAGATGATTTCAACTAAGTTATTGAAATACCTTATTAAAAGTCATTGCATGACAATTGGATG
Source organism: Sindora glabra (assembly GCA_020226215.1). Lineage (NCBI taxonomy): Eukaryota > Viridiplantae > Streptophyta > Magnoliopsida > Fabales > Fabaceae > Sindora > Sindora glabra. The sequence goes on from CM035235.1 coordinate 22,454,201, forward strand.
TTCCAATTATTAATAATCATTTAGATTAATTGCTTTGAGTTATACATGTTTGAAAGGCAAAACTGAGTTGTTATTTGTATCCCTTTTTCCTCATTTTTGTTCATCTTACTTTATGATAGATGTTGACCAATTCAACCATCAAGCTTGCTTATCCTTAGCATAATATATATATATATATATATATATATATATATATATATATATATATATATATAGATATATATATATATATATATATATATATATATATATATATATAAGTTCTTGTTGCACCATAAATCTGTCCTACCATTTGCTTAATACTACTTATAGTTGAATGGTAATTGATAATTTAACATAATAGCCTATTCTTATAAAATTTGCTTACTAGTGCAATGCTAAATCGTTGAACTTCATTTATTGTTTCATAAGAATTAGATATGAAACACTTATAATATTTCTTCTAAAAAAGGAGTAAGACAACCTTAAAAAGTTTGGAAATATTATTATTTAGAATTTCGATTAACATCTTAGAAGCACATTTGTAGTGGAAACATAGTAAACAAAAAGAAGGAGCAAAATCACATAAAACAGAATATAAGTAATAAGACTTATTATGTGAACCAGTTAACTTATAAGATTAGAAGGTGATCAACCATTCAACACATAAAGGGCTTTAGGCTTTCCATATAGTAGGTAATTATTCTCTTAACACCTAGTTCAAAATTTTTATTAGTTATATATTTTTTGGCATAGGCACTTATCCATCATGACTATTCAAGGCCATAAAGGAAAGAGAAAGATAAAAATTATTATTAATTATCTTTACTAACCACTTTTGTATTCAACTAAGGACCTTTAAAAGTGCTCAATGGTGTTTAAAGGAGGGAATAAGTGTCACAACCTTAACCTAATCATGACTAACATGGAACCTATTACCCAATTTCCATAAGCTTAGATCAAGTACTCACCATAATATCAAATAACTTATATATAAAAAAATAAAATTTGGATAAAAAGAATAACTAAATTATGAATTGCATATCATAATTTAGCAAAGGTTTACAAATTTACAAGGAAGTTAGGGTTACTTATAATCCTCACAGAGGAAGGATAAACCACTCTAACTTACCCAAAATAAAGTTTCAATGTTTATATCCTCTACCCAAGACTCTAAATATAATAAGACCCAAAAGACATCCTAATCACAAATATCTAATGCTCCCATAACTTATATTTAAAGGCTCTTAAGAGAGCTTGAAGGAGGTTGTAATGGTGGCTTAATCTAGATATTTAGGAAATAAATACATGGAAGAGTGAGTCTAGATTCAATGAGTAAATAATCCATATAAATGAACATATAACATAATATCTATTAGTGTATATGCCCTAAAACCAATTATATTGATGATTGTAAATTTGAATTGTTTTATTTTAATGACAATTCCAATTATCATATTTATACATATATTGTCCGTATAATATATTTAATTATGATAATAACCTTAGAATAATTATATTCTTAAATGTCCTTAGTCATATATCATTGAGGGTTAGGTTGCTTTGATATGTTAAGACTAGCATGTGTGGTAACTTATATGAGATATTAAGTCTACACATGAGTACAAGTTAGAGAACTTATATACTGGACCGACCCACCCTAAGAATACTACATGGATCATTATATGAATGTCATGAGTGATTCTTAGTTATCATTATTAATATGGTCCTTTGACTTGAAATTACCAAGGTTCCTTACATGTGAGTTTTATATTTTGATACTACTTTATATCATTCATGGTTGAGTGGATACAAGGGTAGTTATTGGATATGTCACATATCATGCGAAGGGATTTGGGTAATCAAGATAGAATTTGTCCCTCCTATATAATAGGAGTGATATCTGTGGGCCCCTTGATTAAGTAAAGTTGAGAAAATGCATGGCCATGCTCAGATGAATTAACATGGAGTGTTAATTACATTTGCTTCAGTCAGCTTACTTAGGAATTAAGAAACTTTTGGATTAGGCTATACGAGAATGACACGGTTCATGTCTCGTGCTCAATCTAGATGTTTAGGATAAAAGGACATAGATGATGATCATGTGTAAAAGTTTAGTTGAATCACTAACTTTCTCATTATTTAGGTAATAATGATGTGTTGCTAGACATCACTCATTGTTTATGATCATTAATATGATTAATGATCATTACCAATGTAATAAGAGCCTGTAGGGTCGCACACTTAGAGCCTAATGGATTTGAAATTGATGAACCAAATTGTTTAGACTTAATATTTGGGATTTTCATGTTATAATTATAATGCCTAATAATAAGCCTATATTTATATATGGAACAAAGCCTTATTAGTTAGGGTTTTCTATACACCTATTTAAATAGACTTGTTGGGTAATATACATGATTATTCACGCATCCCCAACATAGAAAAACCTAACAGCTCCTTTAAACCCTTGAAGGGCATAGCTAGCACTACAAAATGAGAGGAGGTAAATTCTAATCAATGGACGTGAGATGTTTGCTAGTGATTTGCGGGTTTGTGTGGATACCTCAGAGTCTTTGGCCGAAAAGAAATTGAAGAGGTGATTAATGAACAAGTCCCTAAGTCATCGAAAAGCTATTAGTCGAATCCTATTCTAATCTAATGTTTTGCATGGATCCATTGGCTGGGATCGGTTAATTCCGCTATGATTATTTGTTTCTTGATCCCAACAATATTTTACTAATTAAACTATCCTTTGAATTAACATCACATAAGGAAATCAAGGAGTCATCATGATATTTGGTAGCCCAAGGGCTAAATTTTATTCATAATAACATAGTCATGATGCACAAAGGAAGGTTAGCAATTATAAATGTTCATTTCATCAAGTTCCAAGCATTGATCTTAATCATAAATACACAATCCACCTTATGCCTCCTCGGTCATCCTTATACCATCCATAAGTTATTCATTTTTGTCCCTTTAAGGCTTACCTTATACTGAGAATTGTTCATTCGATGTTCACATCACCCCTTTCAATTTTCATGATTTCACAACTAACTTAAGGATTTTAATATTCATAAGTGGCTTTATATCATTTTCATCTATATTATCATTCAATATCATGCTTTCATGCAATAGCCACATAACATACTTTTTCTCTCAATTTCATAATGAAGTTTGATTGTATCATGAGTTATACATCACATTATTTATAAATTTCATCTAGTGTTATAATCCACATGCAATGTTCATTCCTCAACACCCATCATGATATAATAACTTTATTATCATTAATAAAGATATAAATTGTTAACACTTTAAAATGGAATTATGTTGGAAAAATAGGGTAGGTAAATCACCATACGAGGTGCTTTGGCTCTTCCAATAATATCTAGAAGAAATAAAGTGCTTTGCAAAGCATTTCCTATTCTTGAGAAATTTAGGCCCATGAAGTATTTCAAAAAGCATTGTAAAAAGTGCTTTGAGGCTTCCTATGGCAAATTTTCAATATCATTAGGTGACGAAGCACCTCACAAGAGCTTCATTACCAAGTGTTTTCAAGTTTGAGAAGTACTTTATAAAGTACTTTGCTTAAGTGCCTTAAGTTTTCCAATGAGATTTTTACTATTTATCCATAAATACACTCCTAATTCATTCATTACTCCACTAGACTACTCTTTATGCATAGATGCACCTATATATCACCCCAAGCAGTTCTTTTGGATTAACACCTTGAGTAGTTTCCTTCAATGAATAAAAGCCCAAACTCAACCCTTGACACCCCAAGCAATTCTTTTGGATTAACAAAGGCTTGAAGTCAATCCTTAGCCACCAAGATTCAATTTGTTAGCTATATCTCAGACTAATTAGCTTCATCAAACTTGAATCAAACTTAAATAGCTGGCAATGCTATAATAGCCACAAATAGATCTTTTAAGAAAATTTAAATAAATCCCTCCAAGCACAAATGATTGGCTAGTTAAAATTTATTCACATGCTTTATAATATAGTTTTAACAAAACACGATTTGCTAGTTAACAAAATGGCTTAAGAATAAATAGCCAAACATGATCTAATACTATAATGTAAGTCATCCATTATCATATCAGCCTAAATATTTAAATCAACTCCTCACATAATGTGATGGAAAAGGAAAGCAAATGTCAACAATATTCCAAATATGCTCCTTAGTACTATATTTATACTCTATAAATATAAACACTCTTATAACCCTAATCCATCTAATACACTTTGAGTTTTAGCCATTCCTATTCCTTTCTTTCTTTTTCTTACAAGCATTACACCTAATACTTGATTCTTTGGGGGTTTTATTATTAATAATTATAATTCGACAATTATAACAATAACTAATATGATAATTATTTTATTTAAATATAATAATCAACACATATATTATAATTTAAATGAAGAACCTGATAACAAAAGCTCAAAAAACTTTATGTAAATTATCCTTTTTTCCTCGAAAAATGCAACTTTTAAAAAATGTGTTTCATAATTTTTTCAATGCAAAAATATGATTTATTTAACAAAGAAAATAATCATTAGAAAAGTAAATTTATTTATTAATAGAAAACTATCCCATAAATACAAAATAACATTTTAGTTATTTTACATCTTTGATATTGGTTTTTCAAACAATGTGAAAAAATTAAAATATTTCATTTAAAAATTAGATTTTTGACATCAAATATTAGTTTTTTAATGTTCATAAAAATTGTAACAATGTCAATTTTTGAAGCAAAAAAATTATTAAAGGATGGTTCTTAATAAAAACCTAATATCTTACATTGTCACTGTCACGTCAAATTTAAGTAAATAATAGATGTGTAATTTTATTTCCATACCCTAATTCCACATACCCAAAGCAATATTTACCAAAAGTTGTAACTACATTAGGCTAACACACCTAATGTAGTATTTACCCAAATCTACTATTACAATACACAAACAAAATCCTAATTCAATTGAAAAATAACATAATGTTAATTTGAACAATTTCATACATTTAATTGGATAAAAAATTCAAGATATTAAAGTAAAATAAATATTATCTACATGGAAAAAAAGGTGGCAATAATACCCCTCAAAACTAAATTAGGAAATTATATTGTTTTGCTAAAATAAAGGATTACTAACAAAATATCTTGTCATATCCACTACAATAAAAGGAATCTATAAGCACATCATAATTTTACTTGTAAGGGTCATGATCCAATTCTAACCGTGACTGGTATGGACCTTGTTATATAATTTCTACAAGCCTTAACAGTTTTCACTATTTCTATCTATTACAAGTTTTCAAATTGCCAAGGAAATTTGAAATTTCACTTCAAAATTTTTATGAAAAAATAGACAAGGTTTTCCTTATTTTTGGACACTTCCCAAAGGTCACATGCCCTAAAAATACAAAGCCTGTACTGTTTCTAGATATGACAATAAATAACATTCACATAATATAATACATTTTCAAATTTATCCACATATAACAAATTAATATCACATGAATCAATAAATTTCTGTCTTTATTGCTGATTCTAAAAACAAATGAAACCTAACTGTCAAATCTTTTATCAAGCGATCTTTAATTCTTCATGCATAAGACATATCTCAAAAAACTTTCTTAACTTGAAAATATTAGAAATAAAATAGAGCGAGTTACAAGAACTCAATGAGCATATATCTACCATTAACATGTAGAATATCAATTTTATAAATAATAATTGTAGGTTAATCATGTGCAAAATTAGAAGTATTATTAGTCCTATTTCTTGGATCTTTGAAATATACACAACTTAGCTTTAAATTGATATTCCATTTGCATACAACTTAGAACCCATGTCTTGCATCATAAAATATAATAATTTCAATTAATATCACTTACCACCCATTTTGGGTGGTCATTACATTCATAAATAGCCTTCAAGGCTCAATCATAACTAAATCATCATAATCATTGCTGGAAATCGCGCATCATACATGCACAGCGGAATAAAATTTTACACGATTTCCACCAAGGATCCATGCGAATATAGAACGCTATAGATTAGAGATTAGGGTTTATACCTTTCGGTAAAAATCTCCTGACCGCTACAGCAAATCCGATCTACTTCCAAATCACGAACCAGAATGGAAACCAGTAAATCAGATCACTAGTACAACGTTTATGTGGCTGCACCTCTGTGGTATCCACACGAACCCGTGAATCACCAATGAATGTCCGTTACACACACCGGTTGGAATTGATCTCCTTATACCTCGTAGTGCTAGCTACGCCTCTTCAGAGATTTTTGGTAAAGGAGAGGTGCTAGGGTTTTCTATGCTTTTGCTTGGGGTGCGTGAATAAAGAATAGCAATCCTATTATTACCCCATAAGCCTATTTAAATAGGTGCATAGAAAAACCTAACCTATTTGGGCTTTATTCCATGTATAATTATAGGCTTACTATTGGGCCTTATAATTATAACATGAATTCCCAAATATTAAGCCCAAACAATTTGGTCCATTAATTTCAAATTCACTAGGCTCTAAGTGTGCGACCCTACAGGTTCTCATTACGTTGGTAATGACAATTAATCATATTAATGATCATAAACAATGATTGGTGTCTAGCAACACATCATTGTTACCCAAGTAATGAGAAAGTCGGTGATTTGACTAAACCTTTACACGTGATTATCACTTATGTCCTTTTGTCCTATACATCTAGATTAAGCACGAGACATGGACCGTGTCATTCCCATATAGCCCAATCTTGAGGTTTCTCGATTCCTAAGTAAGCTGACTAAAACAAATATAATCGACATCTCATGTCAATTCATCTGAGCATGGCCATGCATTTTCTCAGCTTTACTTAATCAAGCGGCCCATAGATGTTACTCCTGTTATATAGGAGGGACAAATCCCATCTTGATCACACAAATCCCTCCGCATGATATGTGACATATCCAATATCTACCCTTGCATTCACTTAACCATTAGTGACATAGAATAGTATCAAAATATGAAACTCACATGTAGGGAACTTTGGTGATCTCAGGTCAAAGGACCATATTAATAATGATCACTAAGAACCACTTATGACACTCATATAACGATCCATGTAGTGTTCTTAATATGGATCGGTCCAGTATACAAGTTCTCTAACTTGTACTCATGTGTAAACTTAATATCTCATATAAGTCTTCACACATGCTCGTCTTAACATATCAAAGCAACCTAATCCACAATGATATATGACTAGGGACATTTAAGAATACAATTATTCTAAGGTTATTATTATAATTGAATATATTACGCAGATAATATATATAAATATAATAATTGGAATTGCCATTAAAATAACATGATTCAAAATTACAATCACCAATACAATTGGTTTTAGGGCATATACACTAACAATCATCTCAAGTTCTTGCAATCATATCAAATAGTGATGATCAATCGCAAGCAAATTCCAATATCACATCACATCACATCACACATCCATTTATAGTAAGCATACATGTAGTTGCCTTTTTTACTTCTAAGTCATTTTCATATTTTTCATAACAATTTGTTAGGAATTTCCTATCTAGCTCTTAGTTTGATTTTATATATCTTTCACAATGCTTGCTAGGAATTTCCTATCTGGCTTTCATATCATTCTTTCATCATAGTTCACAATATTTGACACCATTGCTCTAAACACAACTCATAATTTCTAATACCATTTATGGTAGGATTTGTAGAAAATATATACTTGAAAGCTCAACTCTTATATCTCAATTATTTATAATACATCAATACAAAGTAATTAAATTCATTACTAGACTATACTAAACACACAATAGTATATGTATAGATATACCATGATGTTGTTATGTTCTCCTAAATAACCATAACATACAAATATCATTGAATTCAAACATAATCTATTAAAAGTTATTACCATTACTTGTCTTTCACAACGCACTCTGATCAATTAACATTCTCTCAAATATCATGAAACTTAGTTTATCCATAAGCAAAGATATATATATATATATATTCTAAACTATCAATAAGAAAATACCATTCACAACGTTTAAATCATCTTTTATTATTAAGATAAAGATTTAAGGTGAGATATATACTCATTTGGTGATGCTGATCCACCCTGGCAAGTTTTTAAAGCATCCGTGTTCATCTTTTGATATTTTTCTCCTATTCCTCTCTCCAAAATGTCTCGCCAACGACAAGAACTTGTTGAATCACCAACAAATGAAAAAAGAGGAAATGTTTTACTCCTTACTACAATTATCATGTTCAAGCAGCTCTGTTTGCTCCCTTTTTATAGCAACAACTTGCAATGATCAAAGAAGGATGAATACCTATAATGGCAGTTGGAACTGAGCATGGATGGTGCCAAAAAAAGAAAGAAACAATGGCACCCATGAGCTACTTTTGTTGTTTCAATCAGGTCCTTTTTCCAAGATTGTGAGTTATTACCTAAAGATGAAGGCCAGCATACCTCATTAGCAGTATAGATTTGGCCAGAAAAGTTGCTAGCCCAAGAGAGAAAGGAAGAATGCTGGGAAAGAGAAACATTCGAGAAAAAAACCAAATAGAGAAAGCATCAAGATAGTAGATAGTAGCTTACACACACAACAGTTAGACGGGGAGGCCATAGACATGGAAATCGAACCATAATAAGGGAGGAAGAAGAAAAGCAGAAATAGGAGAAGGGGAGAGAGGGCACTGATGGTGGGGAAAGAAGGGAGGGGAAGGTGCTAGAAAAATAAGAAAAAGAGAAGGGTTACCTAGTTTTCTCAAAAAGGAAGCAACATTGACTTTAGGAAAGGAAAATACTTAAAAAAGGAGCTACGAGCAATGATAAGGCACTTCTCGGTGCACTGTGAGCTTACTCCTTTTTCAATCTTATCCTTCCAAATGGTTTTATAGGATCTTAACCATCCATTTCAAATTAAAAATAGTCTAGCCATTTTATAAAGCTAATTTTGAAATCTTAATTCAATTATTTTTCAAGCTTATCCAAAAATAATTATTTTAAAATTTCATAATTCTTAAAAATAACTTATCAATTACAAATAAATTATTTCATAAATGTAATGTCCTAAATTTTAAGTTCTATCATTTGAATCTCTAAATTTTGAGGCTGTAGAAACGAGGGGCACGTTTAAATTAGCTTAGTATGTGAATTCCAAGTTGAAAGGTGTTAAGTGTAAGTGTAACCGAAATTTTGAAGGAAAGGAAACAATAGGAAAGGAATTAATTTTCCTAAATACTATAGATGATCAAAAGAGGTTAAAAAATCCTAGAAATGGGACTTGTCTAAGTATAACAGTCTATGAATTTTTAGATAGTCAGGTAACCCTATGGACTATATTGCAAAGTATAAAACGAAGTGTGGATTAAAGTGTAAATAATCAAGAATTTAGGATTTAGTATGTAATTCCATAAAGTGTGACTAATAGACACTTGACAAGTGTCATTTTTATAAAGAAATTCTAAGAATAGCCTTACTAATTAGTGAGAAAGGACTAAAATGCCCTTAATAATTCAAGAAATTACTAAAATACCCTTGAATTGTCATGAAAGTTCTTCCTCCTTCTCCATTTTTCTTCAAAATCGTAGATGACTCTATGAGAGCAAGCTTGAACGTGTGAGAGAGAGAAAGAAGAGAGAGAAATTTTTGTTAGCCTTTTTTACCTAGAAATCTTGAGAATTAGGATTTGATGTAGAAGATAAAATTGCTCCTCTCATTGAGTTCTATCATATGGTGTGTTTAGATTGAATAAATCTTAAGTTTGATCAAGTTTAGTGAACTTCAAGTTGGAAATTTCAAGTTGCTCCAAAAGGTAAATTTGTTCTCCTTTCAAAGCTCTTTAAGGTGCTCTTTTTAGTTTCTTGAAATTATGATGTTTGTGTGATCAAAGGAAAGTTGACCATGGGGTTTGGATGATTTAAGTATGTCTAATGATGTTTTGGATGTTGTTATGTTGATGTATGGCTTTGGTTTGGTGTAAAAACAACAAGAAATCATAATGTATGAAGTAGGGTTTTAGAGGCCTAATGGTTTATGTATGTGTATGGCATGTTTTGCTTGGAATTTAGCTAAATTAATGAAATTAGAATGATTCTTGTGAATTATAGAGCCTATGGAAGGTGAAATTTTGAATTATGAAAGCTTGTGTGGAAACCTCATTTTGAAGTCCCAAAACTATGAGAAGGAAAAAAGAAGGAGGAAAAGAGTTTTAGCTATTTTATTGTGTTTTGGAAGATTTGGAATGATGGGAAAGAATGATGGTATTCTAATGGTTGCTATAATGTGTATTTATGTGTAGAACAAGCAAAGAATTTGTAAAGGAATTATCAAGTGAGGGCAAATGAATCATCATCATTAGAAGTTTTTAAAAAAGGTAGCTAGTTTTATCTTTAAGCTCTGTTTACTATTTACATACTTTTCTGTATCTTGTGCCATTGTATGTGTAACTCCCTAACTTAATAATACTTTAATCCTCATTAAATAGGAAATTATTGTGCAATTAGGCCTTTTTGAAGACAATTTAAGATTCTGTGAAACAAAATATTACAAATTCTGAGTTTCAGAATTTTTCTACTCATTTCTACAATTACTAGACCAACGTCAAAAATATGAAAACTACTTTGCAGAACTCCAAAAATCATGAAATCAAATTATATGAACCTTTCACGTGTTAACTTCATCCTGTAAAAATTTGACATAATTTAGACATTATTAGGCCTTTCAAAACTCACAGCAAAGTGTTCCTATCCCAGTGCTGTCCAGAATTCACAACTGTAAAAGTAAGCCCTTAGTTCAGGGGTAAATAAACTCCGAATAAGATCAAATTTGGTATGGGACTTGAATAACATGTGATATACTTGAAATAAAATTTTCAGGTCAAAATTCATTCATTTACTCCTTCTAATCACTGAGTTACAATTAGTACTCAGCACTGTGACGGTAACAGGGCAGTCCAAAACGTGTAATAAATTCACATAGCAGACGAGCTTATTTTAAGCTGAATTTTGGCACAGAGGATGGTAAATATATTAAGTTCACTCCTGAATTTTATCATAATTTTTAGAGCATAAAAACTTAACCAAAAGTCCCTGCAAACATACTCCTCTTACTGCCTACGAATTCACTGTTCATTTGGTCATTTACTATTCATTTGGTCATTTCCAATTTCACACATATTGCATACTAAATTGCCTTCTACTCCAAACCAACTCACAATACATCAAATTCATATATTTCATATAATATAGGCAAGGGTCATATAGTTATACAAAAAGTTTAACTTACAAAACATATATCCATCACATACTAACATCACAAACTCTATAAACATTTTTAATACAACTGCAAAACATTATTTTCCTTTGTCAAGAGGGCCTTTAGAAGCATCACCTAAAATGGTTAGTAATAATATAGAAACATAAGAAATAAGGTTTCTCAGTAGCTAGTTATTTCAAGAAAAACATATCAAGCCATTCTAGATCCTTAAGCCAATAAAAATATACATTCCAAAATCAATTAATCAATCATTTAACACATTATTTCATACCATTGTCATCTAATATCATTGTAGGAATCATGCACCACACATACATAGCAATCATCAAGCCCATTCAAGGACTCATATAGATATCTAGATGGCCATCATAGATAATTGTACCTAGGCCTCATACATAGCAATTTCATTATCTTCCTGGGGTACTCGGGCCAAAGGCCTCACATACAGCATTTCACTATCTTCCCGGGGAACTCGGGCCATAGGTACCGTACACAGCAATTTTATACACAATCCATACAATGGCACAAGATACAGAAAAGCATGTAAATAGGAAACAAAGCTCACGGATAAAGGTAGCTACCTTTTAAAAAATTCCAATAGTAATGTTTCCTTTGCCCTCACTTAAAAACTTCTTTACAATTCCTCTTGCCTTTCCAACTTGTCACTTCTTAGTCTACATAAATACACATCATAGTTCTTATTAGATCATCATCATTTTTCTTAAACTTTATGTATTCTTCACTTCCTTCACATACATTAAGCCATGAAGGAAGTACCCAAATTTTAATGTACATTCCAATACCTCCTAAATTTCATTGTAATACATTATTCTAATCTTCCAAAAACACAATTTAAATAGCTAAATCTCCTTCCCTCCTTCTTTTCTATGCTCACGATTTTAGCTTTTCAAAAGGTAATTTTTACACAAGCTTTCATAATTCAAAATTTCATCTTCCATAGGTTTTATAATTCATAGGAATCATTCTAATTTCATCAATTTAACCAAATTCCAAACAAATCATGCCAAATCCATACATACACTATTATGCCTCTAAAACCCTAGTTTGTACATCATGATTTCTTATTGTTTTTACACCAAACCAAAGCCATATATCAACATAATAACATCCAAAACATCATTAGACATACTCAAATTATTCAAAACTCCATGGTCAACCTTCTTTGACCACACCAACATCAAAATTTCAAGAAAATAAAAATAGTACATTAAAGAGTTTTTAGAGGAGAACATTTTTACTTCTTGGAGCAACTTGAGAATCCTCACTTAGAGCTCACCAAACTTGATCAAACTTGAGGTTTCTTCAATCTAAACACACCAATAAATAGAGCTTGATGAGAGGAGTAACTTTGTCTTCTACACCTAAGCCTAATTCTCACTATTTTTAGGTGAAAAAGCCAAGAGAAATTTTCTCTCTCTTCTTTCTCTCACTCACACGCTCCAAGCTATTTCCATGGAGTTATCCATAGCTTCAAGGAGAAATGAAGAAGAAGAAAGAGTTTTCATGAAGCTTTCAGGGTATTTTGGTCATTTTTAAAAATTTCAAGGGTATTTTAGTCCTTTTTCACTAATTAGTAAGGCTATTCTTGCTATTTTCTTCTAATAATGACACTTTTCATGTATCTATTGGTCATACTTTATGAAATTACATACTAGACCCCAAATTCTTGATTATTCACACTTTAACTCCCACCCGATTTTGCACTTTTGCAATTTGGTCCATAAGGTTTCTGTTTATTTAAAATTCTTTACACTATCAGACTTAGACAACTCCCATTTCTAGGGTTTTCTAACTTCCTCTAATCATCTATACTGCTTAGGGAAATTAATTTTTTCCTACTACCCTTTTTCCTTTAAAATTTCAATTACACTTACACTTAATTCCTTTTAACTTAAGATTCACCTACCAAGCTAATTCAAACGTGCTCTTCATTTCTACGACCTTAGAATTTAGAGATTTAAATGATAAAAATTAAAAATTCAAGACATTACAGTATGAAATGTGTATAAAATTGCTGTATGCAGTACCTATGACCCGAGTACCTCGAGAAGACAGTGAGATTGCTATATGCGAAGCCTATGGCCTGAGTGTTAGTGTGTGTCCTAGGAACCAATCATATAGATGATTGAAGTAATACACAATGTATTATATTTTATTTTAGGTAATTTAATTATTATATTTTATTTTTATAATTTTATTATTATTCTGTATAATTTATAACTTAATATAATAATTATCCTTGGATTAGCTTCGCTATTCTTAAAATGCCCCTAGTCAAGTATTATTACGAAAATGATAGTAATAATACATCGAAACGAGCATGTATAGTAACTGATGATTACAAATCATGAATGTGTGATATCAAGTCAATACATGAGTACATTATTAGTGAACAATGTACTAGACTGACCCACTATGAGAATATTGCATGGATAGACATGTCATAAGTTATTCTCATATGATCACAAATACACATAAACCTTTAACCTAAAATCACTACGGTTTCCTATATGAGGAATTACTCACTTTAATATTGTCCTATATCACCTTTAATCAGAATGACGAATAGGGCATTGATTGGGTGTGTCATAAATCGTGCAGAGGGAAGTGAGTGATGTAGATGGGATTTTGTTACTCTTGTATAAAAGAGAAATATCCTTGGGCCCCTTGATTGAGTGAGACTTAAAAATACATGGCCATGCTTAATTAGATTAATATGTGATATTAATCATTTATTTTAAGTTTACTTAGTGTCAAGAAATATAAATTGAACATTGACGAGGATGACACATTCCATGCCTCCAGTTCAATTTGGATATTATTACAAAAGGGTTATGATGCAAAACGTTGATCATGTATTAGATGGATGTCGAATCACAGACATTCTTACTACTTGAGTGGCAGTGATATATTGCTAGATATCGCTCACTGTCTATGACTTAATAATGAGTTATTGTCAACGTAGTAAAAACCTATAGGGTCACACAAAAGGAGTAGGAATAAAATAATAATTAATTGAACTTTAATTATATTAATATCCAATTAATTGGACTTATTTTTATGCATATATATTATTATTAAGAATAATAATGTTATTCACGTAATATATATATATATATATATAATATTATGTGATATTATTTGATATTAAAGTAATATCAAATAATTACGTTATTAGATATTAGATAAATATATTATGAGATAATATTATTTTTTATATTTGATAATTGTATGCAATTATCTAATAATTAAGATATTTATATTATGAGATAATATTATTATCAAATATTAGATAATTAATAGATAAGTCCTATCTCTCTCCATTATCTCTAGGATAAGGATAAGATGAGTTGTTAAGTGTGATTAGGATTTTGGAAGCATTATCCTAGTAGGACTAGGATTATGGCTTGCCTAAGTTCTATAAAAAGGGACTTGAGGGCAGCACTTTTACAGCACACTCAAAACTTCCATACAAACCCTAAATCACTTAGAAAACATCCAATCCTAATTCCTAGAGAGAAAAATGCATCTTTGCAGATTCGTGGAGGGTGAGAGGTCGTTGTTCACTCCGTGTGGATACCATAGAGATGCTATACTTTTTGGCCGACGTTTGATTCATTCGCTCTCAAGTTTTGATCAGTAGAAACACGAGTGCCCAATAGATAAAACCTAATCATTGATTTATGCTTTTTTGCATGGATCTTAGGTAGAATTCAGATCAAATTTTGAATTTTCGTTGCATATGATAATCCGAATTTCCAACATCAAGTACCCTAAGAAGACATTGAAATTGCTGTATATGAGGCCTAGGTATGATTATTTGTGATGGCCATCTAGATATCTATGAGTCCTTGAATGGGCTTGATGATTGCTGTGTGCAATACATGTTTCTTACAATGGTATTAGATGATAATGGTATGAAATAATGTGTTAAATGATTGATTAATTAATTTTGAAATGTATTTTTATTGGCTTAAGGATCTGGAATGGCTTAATGTGTTTTTCTTGCATCAGCTAGCTACTAGGAAACTTTGTTTCTTATGCTTTTATATTGTTTACTAATCATTCCAAGTGATGCTTCCAAAAGCCCTCCTAACAAGGATTGAATATGGATGAGTTTGTTTATGGATTGAGGATGTATATTATGTGTGTTTTGTAAACTTGAATTATTATATGATCATGTAAGCTTTTCCTATGTTGTGTGAGATATAAGAATTTGATGTATTATGAGCTAGTTTGGAGTAGCAGACATTTAGTATGCAATACGTGTGAAGTTGGAAATGACCAAATGAATAGTAATTGACCTAATGAACAGTAGTCTCGTAGGGCAGTGAGCTGGGTCTGTTTACATGAATTTTTGACTGGGTTATGGTGCTCCAAAAATCATGATAAAATTCAGGGATGAACATTACATACTAAATGTACTTTGTGACAAAATTCAGCCCAAAATGAACTCATTTGTTATGGGAAATTGTTACACGTTTTGGACTGTCCTATTCCCGTCACAGGGCTGAATACCAATTGTATCTTGGAATTTTAAGGGAGTAAATGGATGAGTTTTTGTCTTAAAATTTTATGGAAAACATTTAACATATTTGGAAAGTTCCATACCAAATTTGAGCTTAATTAAAGATGATTTACCCCCTGAACTAAGGGCCTACTTTCAGTACTGCGAATTCTATGCAGAACTGAAACGAGTTTAGTTTGCTGTAAATTTTAAGAGATCAAGTCATGTCTAAATGATGTCAAATTTTTAAATTTTGAATTCAATGAGTAGAATGTTCATGAAAAAAACTTTCGTGATTTTTGGAGTTCTAGAAAGTAATTTTTCACATTTTTGAAGTTGGACTAGCAATTCTGAAAATGTGCAGAAAATTTTAAAAACTCAGAATTTGTAATATTTGGTTTATCAAAATCCTAATTAGGTTCTAGAAGGTCTAATTATGTAGTAATTACCTATTTAATAAGAGATTAAGGTATTAATAAGTAAGGGAGTTACAATAAATCCATGCACCATGATCACTAAAATATTTTCAACTTGTAAGGAATTTTTATAAAAATCATTTTAATCTAATTTTAAATTAATAATGGCCATATATAAAAATAAATAAATTTCAATTATTATCATAAATATCATTTTCAATATTTCAAAAATTTAATTCCAAAAAATAAATTTAAAATCAATATTAACCAAATAAATAATTTCTTCACAAATCTCAAAATTTATACAACTTTAAATTTAAGCATGGGATATTATAGCAAGTAGCAAATTATTTGCTTTTATCAATAATTGAAAAAATTTATTACTTGCCTTACGTAATTCATTTTTGAGGGTATTATATTATCAATTGAGTCTCATGGACATCTATTAAGTGGTATAGGTCATAATAACATTACAAATATAAAAGTGGAACCAAATGCAAAGTTCCATGATGATAAACATAAATTGTGTAATCATAAAGTGGAAATCAAGGACAATTTAGACAATAACAACTAACTTGTGAAATCTTGGTGGGACTTATTATCAATATGTAAGATAATTGATTTTTCAACTCAAGAACCATCTCATTGTAGACCAAATGCTAATAGGAACTAGGCAATACCATTCTCACCACTAGGCTAGAGATGAAAAAGGAAATTTGAAGAATCAAAACATAATTTGCAAAAGTAGCATCATATTGGAAGTTTAAAAATTGGAAACAATTACAAAAGTAAAAACTAATGAATCGAAAGTTGGCTACATATACAATACAAACTTTTAAAATATGAACACAATTAGCATTAATTCTTCCTAATATTTATCTCAATGAAGATCTTCATGTAATATTCCAAGTTAAAATCTAAAATTTTATAAATTTTAATACTTGTGGATAATCATTTATTTATTCAGTTAATATTTAATTTTAAATTTATTTTTTGTATTTTAGGTTTTGAAATATTGAAAATGATACTTATGATAATATTTGAAAATTATTTATTTTTATATATATGGCCATCATTATTTTAAGATTAGTTTAAGATATTTTTTTAGAAAAAGAAATTTCTTATAAGTTAAGATTAATTTTTGTGAACTTGAGTGTAAGAAAATATGAAATATTTGTATTTAATAAATTATTTTTAGGAATTAAGGGAGATTAAAATATTTATTTTAAGATTTCCAATTTTATCAAGTTATTACACATATATATTTATATATATTGAGGAAAGATTGAAAATAAATAAATTAAGATTTTAAATAAAATTAGTTTATGAAAATGAACTTTTTAAAATAAAGGAATGGCTAGGATGGAATCTTAATTGAATGGAAGGATGAGATTTAAAGTGATATTTGAACTTGTAATATGTGAGAAGCATGGAATTAAAACTTTTGGCTCTTTTAATTATTATTTTTTTGTTTTCCACCTCTCTCTCTTTGTTATCGATTTTCTCTCTCTCCTTCTTAAATGTGTTTAATAACTCTTTTTATTTTTGTTTTAGTATGTTAGCTTCTCACTCCCACCACCCTTCCCAGTTTTCCTTTAACCCAATAGCCCTCTTTTTCTCTCTCTTCACACCTCCTCTCTCTCCCTTATCTCAAACAATTTTCTTTCTTCCTCCTTTTTTCAATCATAGCTCTGCCACCAAGAGAGCATCTCCATCATGCATGCTATCTAGCCAAGGAGCGATTTCTAGTGACATGAGGACCAACTTGATAGCATAGGCACATGGATCTCCCTTTTGCTCTAGCATCCTCCTCTCAACTATTAGGGGTTTTAGCTCTAGCAATGCTTATGTTTCTCCTTTCGGCCAATCGCATGATGCTATCAGTCCCTTTTAGCATGTGTTCTATTGTTACTGCTAGTGTTGAATGAGGTTGTGCAATGGACAATCATGTAATGGTTTCCCGCATAGTGGCTGATTTAGCAACATCTTTGCAAGAGGTTTTTTGATGACTATCTCTAGTGCTCAATGTTTACCTCTAGTTGCTGTGAAAAGCTTGTGTGAGAACTTGTAAAGAATGGCAACTAAATAGCAGAGGTAGAGCCAAAAACCCATTTTTCTACCTTTGCCAGTGTTCCAATATAATTTTATCTTCAATGAGCTCTAGTAATGCATCTTAGAAGTAAGTGAGCATATCTACATCATAAAGTTTTAATATTTATATTTATTTGAAGTTGAATCCAAGAAAGATCCATTTCTACATATTTAAGGAATATGAAAATGAACTTGAAAAATGAAGATTTTATATCATAGGATGTTAGAATATTATAGTTATGATATTTCTAAAATATTACACTTTTTGATTTTGAATAACTTGGAACAGATCTGGAACACCTATTTTTGCATAATTGTAACTGGGATAAAATATCATATCATAGAAAGGTGGGATTTTTGCACTATGGTTTGCTAGTATGATATAATGGGTGTATCTAGAGCACTATGTTTTAATGCCTACGTTAATTATGAGTTATTTCAAGGAAATCCATTTAGATAATTTGGAGATATATGGTGATCTAAAAGAAAACCTTAAATGTGATTTGGTGCTCTAGTTGAGATGGAACTAAAAATAATGGAAAGTGAATGTATAGTTTTATAAGTGGGGTATTCTTATGGTATAAATTTTTAATATTTTGATATTTAGAGCTTGATTTGGAAAACCTTCATTTATGGAAGTCTTAATTTCTTTATGGTAATTCTCAAAATATAAGGAAGTGATGATCTAAGCTAGTAGAATAATGTGAATAAAGTCTATTAAGGGCGTTATATTTTAATATTTTTGCCTACATAAGTTTGATAAGGAGATTATTATATATATAAGCTTATGTTGATTTTATGACATTAACTGTTAATATATCACAATATAAAATTAAAACTAAGATAATTAGGAAGAAAATGTGAAATGCTTATTTATCTCTAATTTATTCTTATAAATTGTGAGTAGAAAGAAAACAAAAGATACTTATGGATGTCTTGGAACTCTATGAAGTAAGTGGACAATCCTATTAGGTGATTATATATCTAACTATGAAACTTTTATCTAGATAAATTATAATTTAAATGTTGTAAATTGTGTTTTTCTTGTTCATAGTACCAATTCTATATTCCTTTCTCTCTCTATATATATACACTCAAGTGTATTTCACAGTATATTAAGGGAATATTATTGATTAAAGTGCGTAGCAAAAATACATTAATGTTATTAATAATTACCAAATGCTTATAATTGAGCTCTCTTTGTCATTTGTATGCTACGGATTATAGTATGAATTATGTTAAGATGCAAATGCATGTTATGACCTTTGTTGTATTAATACTATTATATGTTGATATTTGCCTTGTGTTGATGAGTAGATGTCTATAACGAAATTAGCATCTAAATTGTGATTGTAGAGCTAAATTCTATTGAATTTATTGTATTATGAATTATATCATGAGTGGTACTAAGATTGGAAATATGACGAGACCAATGATGTGAAAGATAATGAGAAAATTCCTTGTAAATAGCTTTGAAATATATAAGATTGATCTCAGAGCTAAATAGGAAATTCTCGACAAACAATTGAGAACATTATAGAATTGACTTGGAAATCCAAAAGCGGCTATATGTATATTCATTTTAATTAAATGTGTAATGTGATGGAATATTAGAAATTGCTTGTGATTGACTTTTACTATTTGATGTGATTGCAAGAACTTGAGTGGATTATGATGATCTAATGTGATTAAGCCTAAATACCTATCTGTGAATGTGATGTCCACCTAGAATGAGCTATAAATGATATGATAATGATATTAAGTACTAATGGATACTTGAGACTCTTGTGACTTATGATATGAGAAATAAAGTTTAAGTTATGAGCAAGTGAACTCCTATTTCAAGGCATAGTTTCACACATTACATAAATTCAAGAAATAGGTTCGCTATTATTCTAATTTAATACATGATTAGACTGTGATTATTATGTATGTATATAAATGGAACTAATCTTTCATAAGATAACGATAGGTATATACTCACTAAGTTCACATAACTCATTATGCTTTATTTCTAATATTTTTATGTTAAGAGCCCTTGAACCCTATTGCATCTATGTAGATCCAAGATCGCCTTACACAAGAGTTTTAATGGTTAGATTAGGATTAGAAATAGAGATAGAGTTTTCATTGATTCAGTTATTAATGTTGAATCGTTTATCTGCACATATGTTATAATTATATAGTATTGTATGCATGTTTGATATTGTCATATCTAGAAACAAACACAAATGTTGTATTTTAAGGTGTGTGGCCCTTAGGAAGTATTCAAAAATAAAGAAGATCTATTTGTTTTTTTCATAAAATTTTAAAGTGATTTTCGAAGTCTCCATGGAAATTTAGAAACTCTTGTTCAATAGAAAGAGTAAAAAATGTTAAGGCTTATGAAAATTAATATCAAGATCCATGCTGGTCACAATCAACTTGGGTCATGACATTTCAACACAAGTTTCTTCATAATGATCATCTCATATGTAGATATCCCCTAAAATATCGCCATCATTCACTATAGCTAGTCCTAATAATAAAAGAGAAGTATCATTACCAATATCTTCTTTGTATCCATCACTGATAATTTATCTCTTCCCTTGAAAAATTATAAATCACTTCTTGCAAATAGTTCTTTGACATAAAAAACTATTACTTAGGATGCCATTATGAATAGCTCCCCTGTTGGTGTGTCTTAGAAGCCAATCATAAAGATGATTATAATAATATAAAATGTATTATATTTTATTTCAGGTAATGCAATTATTATATTTTATTTTTATCTTTTATATTTGTGCAATTTATAACTTAATATAATAATTATCTCTGGAATAGATCTACTATTCCTAAAATGTCCTTAGTCAAGTATTATTGCGAAAAGGATAGTAATAATACATCGAGACTAACATGTATAGTGACTGATTATTATGAATCATGGATATGTGACATCAAGTCAATACATGAGTACATTATTAATGAACAGATGTACTAGACTGACCCACAATGAGAAAACTACATGGATTGTCATATATCATTAGTTATTCTCACGAGATCACAATGCATGTAGTCCTTTGACCTGAAGTCACTACAGTTTCCTACATAAGGAGTCATATACTTTGATGTCATCTGTTATCACTTATAACTAAGATGTGTTGTAGGATGTTGATTGGGTGTCTCATGAATTATGCAGATAGATGTGAGTGATGTAGATGAAAAATTTGTTCCTATTACATAGTAGGAGTGATATGCTTGGACCCATTGATTGAATGAGATTAAGAAATGCATGGCTATACTCAAATGGATCAATATGAGATATTGATCATTTGTTTAAGTTAGTCTACTCGGTATCAAGAAATATAAATTGAACATCAACGAGGATGACGCATTCCATACCTTTAGTTTGATTTGGATATCATTATAAAAGAGACTATGTTGCAAAGTGTTGTTTACATATTAAGTGAATATTGAGTCATAGATTTTTTTTACTACTTGGATGATAATGATGTATTGTTAGATACTGCTCACTATCTATATTTCATAAGTGGGCTATTACCAATATAGTAAGAGCCTACATGGTCACATAAAAGTAATAGGAATGAGATAATAATTAATTAAGTTCTAGTTGGACTAAAATTCAATTAATTGGACTTATTTTCGTGCATATATATAATTAAAATAATAATATATTTTCACATAATACATATGGTATATTATGTGATATTATTTGATATTAAAGTAATATCAAATAATTATGTTATTAGATATTAGAAAATAATATTATCTTAGATAATATTATTTTCTAATATAAGATAACTATATGCCATGTTAATATTAGATAATTATATTATAAGATAATATTATTATCTAATATTAGATAATTAATGGATAAGTCTTATCTCTCTTTACTCTCTCCATGATAAGGATAAGGTGATAGTTGTTAAGTGAGATTAGGATTTTGAAAGCATTATCCTGGTAAGACTAAGAATATGGTATGCCTTAATTCTATAAAAGTAACTTGAAGTCAGCACTTTAACAATGCATATTAGCTGTCATTAAACCCTAAATCACTCAAGAAAAATGCACTAACCCTAATCCTAATCCTAATCCTAGTGAGAGAGATGCATCCTAGCAGATTTGTGAAGGGTGAGAAGTCATTATTCACTCTGTGTAGATACCGTAGAGACGTTGTACCTTTTGGCCAGCGTTTGATTCGTGATTCATCTCAGTCTCTCGAAGTTTTGTTTAAAAATAAAGCGAGCGTACAAAAAGGTAAAACCCTAACATTGATTTATGCCCTTTTGCATTGATCCTTGGTAGGATTTGGATCAAAATTTTTAATTTTCACTACGTATGCTGATTTGAAACCTAACATCTCCTTTTATAACTTTCCTTAGTAAGATTGATGAGAAAAATATCTATTATTTTATTTTTCCTATTTTATATCTTTTAGGTGTTACATATGCTTAATTTTACAGAATTAGTTTTATTTTATAATTTTGGGATGATTTTACAATATTCTAAACTTATTTAGTTAATATTGGATTTTGATACTATTTCTATTTTTCAGTTATATCTTAAGCTCTAAATGTCAAATTAAGGTAATTTATATCATTAGAAAGCTTAAGGAAATACCTATAACTTTTATGTTTTGGAGGTTGTATGTGGCTAAGAATTTAAAGTTTTGTCTTTATCCCAGTTGATCCCACCTCAATTTTTAAGTCATATCTAGAGCTATAGAAGTTAAATTAACATGGAACTAATGCCTAAATTTTTATAAGACATAGGTCTACAACTTTGATGTTTATGGGATTTCACAAATTACCTTATTTTAGTGGTCTTATATAGGTTGGAAGTCAGACCTAGAGGAATTCACTGATATAACTATTAAAGTTAATTGTTAAACATAGGTTTAGAATTTTAAAAATTAGAAAGACCCTATTATTTTAATTCTAAGGCATACAATCTAGGTTCAATAGGATTTTAGATTAATTAAGTCAAACAAAAGGAGAGAACTCATTAGACTATTTAGACTTCTACAAATACTTTGCAGACAAATTTTCTTTCTTCTTATTTTTCTTTTATTCATCATCAATGGAAGCTTAAATTAATGGTTGATTCAAGGAAATTAAGACTTCCTCCACTGGATTGTGAGATTATGAATTGTAATGTTGACTATAGTTAATTTTTCTCTTTCCTTATTTACTTGTGTTGATTTCTTGAAATTGCTTGTGTTGGATGTTGATTTGATATAATTGATGTTAATCTTTATGGTTCTAATCTTTTGTTGTTTTGATATAGACTTGTGGCTGGTAAATTACGATTTTACACATGGGGATAGAGGGTTAAGGGGTTAATTTGAAGATTTCTAATTTAATTTTTCAATTCAACAAAATTCTATCATTAAATTAGTTTCAATCTAGCCAATAGAGATTATAGCGGTTACTTAATCAGCTAATCTTAATTGATCAAATCCTAGAGAATTGTCTAGCATAGGTTTCTTGAATTATTATAGGGATTCCAAGTAATTCAAGGTTGAAAAGTTAATTAGAAAAGTCAAATCTTAAGTAATCCATGATTAATCCAAACTAGAGCTCTCAATTCCTTAAATCAATTGTTTTATTCCATTGAGTTCCTTTTTGTTTACTTTCTATTTTGCTTTTATTTTATACTTGTTTAGATATTGCTATTGTTTTGATTTCATGCAAACAACCCCCTAATTCTACATTTTGTGTTCTACATAATTTTTCATACAATATATTGCATCCATTTTGTTATAGCATTCTATCTTGCTTACATTAGTATTCTATTTGCATTAGTTTCTTTCATTTTCAGTGCATAAATAATTCTGCAATTGTATATATTGTTAGGAATTCAATTCGAAAAGATAATATCGAGGGATCATTAGGGGTACAACTTGGTTTGTGCCACTTTATAGCATTACTTTTTAACAAACCGATTTTTAACTAATTTTGGTGCATTGCAGCATTGTATATCAAAGATCCACAATGTGACTTCTAACTTATCAACTCAAATATTGTTATTATTCTTAACTCATTTACATTGAAATACAAGCACCCTAAATTTAAAGTAGTCAAACACATGTTTTCAATAACTATCTTGTAGTTTAAAAAAATATGATTCAATGTTTATGCTAATTGAAAATGAACTTAACTCTAAAACAAAATGGTGAATAAGTAATTGTATTCAACTTGTATATACTAACCATTCCTTCCATGATTTATCTCTTCATAAAGTTCATATGCTCGTCCAAGTAATGCTTAACTTATTCACTAGTATATAGGATGTAAAGGTGTTTTTATACACACATTTCATCATTGATATTTTTCTCTTAGGTCCCTAGTGTACCCTTATCTACAATTCTTTCCTTATAATGAGACTTAGAAAGTTTAATAGCCTTTGCATTTGTTAAGTATTCACTATAGAACTTAGTAATCTCTTTCATTATATAGCCATCAATGCATCCTTCTAACCAATAACAATTTCTCATATATATTTTTAGGATTTTCATATATCACTCAAATAGGCACATTCACCTTTAGTAAACTGGCCTAAAAAATTTCATCATTCTCCCTAAATGAACAACTAAAGGCACTCTAATGTCAAAGAAGAAGGATAGAAAATATATCTCAAGTTAACATAATGTAATAAGAACTTCCCTTTACAAGTCATTCAATTCCTCAAGTTCAATAACTTTCCTATATATTGCATTAAAGAAAAAAACAAAGTTTAGTAATAATGCATCTCACATATTTAGGCATTATTGATAGAATATCCACCAATAATAGTTATTGCTTTTGATATGACAATCATAAGACTTTAAATCAAATAATTTCAAATATTTCATTGAAACAAGGCTTCTAATTTTGACAAATAGCCTTTTTGGCATCTTAACACCATATAGACAGTCATAAAAGCTTGCTTTCCCCTTTCTAAATGATGTTTGATAAATTCAAGGCAAAATATATGTTGCCTCTCTTTTCTAGTGTTAATTCCTTTTGTACTACCATTACAATAAAGTTTAGTATGGATTTGATTCCATCCTTAGTCTTACCTACTATGTTTAAAAGTATTCCAATAAGATTATAATAGACATTCTTCTTCATATGCATTATATTAATATTATGTCTCACAAACAATGTTTTCCAATATAGAAGTTCAAAAACCATAAGCTTCTTCTTCCATAAAGTTTTTTTTTCCATTTGTAGTTGTATAGCATTTGTTAAAGTTAACTTTAATATTTTTCACCCATTCATAAACTTACTCCCCAATTAAGGGTGTTAGACCCTTTTCATTCTTTAGTGACCTATTAAAATCCTTTCTTTGTCTAACATAATGGTAGGATTAGGGCAAAAATCTTAAATAAATGAGATACACTATTTTCTTTGCATGCTTAAGTTAAAGAGAATATGTACCAATTTTCACAAATAAGGCATGTTCAATGTCCTTTGATGTTGCATCCAAACAAGGTTTTTGTAAGTTAGAAAGTCATTTATTGTACAAAAGATCATATCATGCAACTTAAATGACTCTTAACAATATATGTTAAACACAAACACACATTCATCCTATATCATAATCAAGTTTTTAATAAGTAGTGCTAAAAAGACATCTATATAATTTCTTTGTTATTTGAGACCTAAAATCAACAATGATAACATTATTTACATGCCTTTCATACATAATCAAGGAGGTAGATTATAAATCACCAACATAACAAGCCATGTGCTATGTTTACTACTTAGGTTATTATGAAGTTTTGTTTCATTTGTACAAAGTGTAAGCCTAAGGTTTCTTGTTTCCAAACCAAATGCAAGAAAAATTAAATCAACTTTCCTCCATTAAAGAGAATCAACCAAATGTCGAAGCTTGCTATTATAATTCCTTTGGTGTCTCTTTGAGTTCTTGGGATCTCTTACATTAGCAAATATGCATTTAATCCTCAATATTATTAAAAGATACCAAAATATATTAGCTAAAGCCCCTATATTATTGACACCATCATTCTTTTTCAATTTATATCATGATGCTCCTCATTTTGGATGCACATGTAATGTTCTATACTTTTCTTAGTGAAATATTCAATCATTAGGGCAAGATCTTCTCATGCTCCATACCTATTGTGCAATAAGGCTTTGAAACTCTTAGTCACTCTATGTATCCCACACTTTCAAATTGAATAATTTCAACATAGTAGATAATCATCTTAAGTTAGTGCAACTTGGATACAAAGGCTTTTTTCCATCATTGAATAAGCTATCGAGTACATGTAGCCATTTACTAAAATTATCTACATCATGTATTGTATCTTCTAATTGATCATACAAACTTACATTAATGCCATTGTTCTAGTACCCTCCTTTGCCTTTATAGTTATAAAACGAACTAGATGATTCACCTTCATCATATCATATCCATCATGTATGCCTTTTATCAATGCCATGACCATATGAATGATATATTATTCATTTGCTTTCAATTTCCAAACCTAACAACATCTCGCACAAGGATAGTTAATCTACTTATTACTAAATTCCTTTTCTTGGCCAATAACCATTATAAAAAATTAGTGTTTAGTGATTGATTTTTCTATTATTAATTTTAAGCAACCTATCACTAACTTTTTAATGACATAATTAATAATGAATTTGAAGCATCATTAAATAGTGCATCAATAATTCATGTAGTGATAGATTTTTTTTAATCTATCACTAAGTTTTTCATAAAAGTTTCCAACCATGAAAAACTAAAATGAATAAAAATTAAACATTGATAAACACTAAGTTTATCACTAACCATTAATTTACTAATGAAATTTTTGTTAATAAAAGTTGTATTTTTATTTTTGCAACAAAAATTTACCACTAATAGGGTATCTATTGCTAAATATGTCACTAAAGTTGGAGAATACAGGTGAATTACTCATAATTTACAATGGAATATTTTATCACTAATCTAGAAAATTCTAAAAAATTATTGATGTCATTATTTATAAATTCAATAGTAATATGAAAAAACATTATTGATTTTTTAGTTATTTTTATAGCAATCCATGTAACAAACACCTTGCATAAATACAATTCAACTATAACAAAAAAACATATTCATTAGACAAATTTGCAAAGTTGAATTTCATAAAATTGAATGTCAATGATCTATTTATATATGTGTAAAAATTGAATTGAATATTTCTAATAAATTTTGAAAACATTAAACCATATGGCACCACTAGTTGTGATCATCCTCCTTATACTCCTTATTGAGATTTCCTTCATGTTATGTTAGTAGCTTATCCTTTGGAGGTATCTTTGAGATACCCAATGTTTGGAACACTGTCTTGAAGTAATGATTATGGCACTCAATCTAGGCCACTAAATAGAAATATTTTACTATTAGATAGTTATCACCTCATTACTTTATACAATTTTATTTTATACATCTATAAACTCCTAATTCTAGTGTTGGATGGTATATTGTAGCTCTTAGAGCTCAATTTTCAAAGATCAACAATTCATAGAAAATGAAAGTTAAGCAACCTTACACATATCCAATCCTATGCCATAAATATGACATTTTTAGTTTCAACCTCTAACCATTTCCATCCTTATGGAGATCTTGTTAACATGTTTTGAACTATCCTCATCATTTTCAATCAAGATTTGAGAAGAGTGCTCCTCCAACATCCTAGAATAATCAACTAATAATTTAAAAAAGAAAGTTAAATACCTTTCATAAACTATATCTACAAGCCTATTATTAAATTTTTAGGATCATTGGTAAATTAGGAATGGGTTTGATTAAAGTACTTCCATGCTTTTCCATCTAATAAGTGTGAAAGAATCCTTAAGTTATAAGGATTTTCAAAATACCATCATTTTGAACTAGTAATTAACTTCAAGGTGTATAATCTTTAAAGCTTAGGACAAAGGAGTAAGAATATCATAACTTTTTATTGGAAACCTCCTTATATCACAATTAATTAGTACTTTGTTCATTGCTACAAAATAGTTAATTGACACCGGGTATTTAGAGGATTACATATCAATATTCAACCAACATTAATTCTATAACTATAGTAAATGGTAACAATAATATTAGCTCTTATATCAATCAAAATCGACATCATTTTTTCATAGTGTCATGAAAAATAACATTAAATGTCATTTTATTTCAAATAATTGACATGTAATTTCCATAATATCACTTTAGTATAATTTGATAACCGACATGGTATGTCCCACCCTTACCCTATTGCTCTATCATCCAAAATCCTAATTCTATCCCCTTTCTCACTCCCTGGTCCTCCTATTCCCCTTGTATTTAAGCTTATAGGAATAAACCAACTAGAAATAGAAACTAACATCTCCTATGACTTTATAAAATCCCATTTTAAACTATTTTAAAGAATAAATTGAATAATAAAAAAATTAAATGATGAAAAGTTATATACAATACCCTAATCAAAGATAAGTTCTTCACCCAATCTTTCTTGATACTTATTACTTAATATGTAAGGTTTGTACTCACTAAAAAGCACACTTGAGTACAATATGTATGATTGCAATTAGCATTCATGAAAATTGCATTAAAATGATAGGCAACAAACCTATTGTCGATTATAAAACCAAAAATGAAATTGTAAAAACAAACATAAAAACTAAAACAAATTCTTATATTTATATTCTATGCTTTTCCAATAAGTGCTAAATCTCACATATTTAGTTACATACTAATAATAAATCTTTACTCTTGTAAAATAATTAGTGAGCAAAGATCCAAATCATCTTAAGGTTAAAAGATGAGCATAACTCAATAGAGAGAGAATCATTTTAGGGTTAGAAGAGTTTCAGGATGAAAATTGCAAATGGAATCATAATTTCACTCTTCTTATGGTTAACTTATACCCTGCTTGTCACACTATTTTAATTTTCCATGTTAGTTACTGAAAAAATGATGTATATAATAAAATGACATTATTTCACTATATAATTTTACACGTCAATTATTAAATAAAAATTAATGTCATAACATTTTAATCTAATTAAATCAAAATCTTCTGTTTGGTTAACTTTTTCTTTAATCTTTCAAGCAATAATTTTATAATTTTAGCATAAATCTTGTAAGAATATTAATATCATTTCATGAACTGATGACTTTTATTTTTAATTTAACTTACTCTACGTGAAATCAATAGCATTAAAATTATTTTTTGCATTTTAATGGCTTTCTCATACAATTAAAAAGATAAAAACAACAATAAATTAAATGAAAATGAAGCAAATAAGAAACTAACAATTTATTACAAAAATAATGTTTGCTATTCTATTTATTCCCATGTTAGTATATCAATATATATCCAACAAAAAACTATAATTTATAATTAACAACAAACTTTAAATAAAAGAAAAAAATAGATGTCCTTTTCTTATAATTCCTCTATATTGCTAGGGGGCTTTTATGTTGGAAGGTGCAAATGGTTACAAAGTGATGATAAATTATAGTAAGAAGAAAAGTTGCATCACCATTCTATTTATTCCCATGTTAGTATATCAATATATATCCAGCAAAAAACTATAATTTATAATGAATAACAAACTTTAAATAAAAGAAAAAGTAGATGTCCTTTTCTCATAATTCTTTTATATTACTTGGGAGCTTTTATGTTGAAGGTGCAAATGGTTACAAAGGGATGATAAATTATAGTGAGAAGAAAGGTTGAATCACCATTCATGTATTTAAAAACTATTAATGCAAAAAAGGACATGCAACTTTTTCTTACTACAATTTATTATCAATTTTTGAACCCAACTATTTTTTCAATATCATTAAATGTGCTTATTGAAATGGAACATAAGCTAGCTCCATATCAAACCCAACAAAGTTAATTTTTAAAATTAAGATGAAAGGTGTAAATTGATAGATTCTAGAGTTCATAAACAAAGAAGGATTTTGTGATGTAAGGCATATGTGATAGTATTCAATATTACCAGGGCTATTGAGAAAGTGCTACAATCTCTTAATGTTCTTTCCAAAAAATTGTACTTGCATTTCAATAATGAATACAAGCATTTTACAAAGCATTTAAAGGATTTTTGTCCAAAGCCCTTCTTAATGCTTTGTACAGTTCTTGTATTTATGGCCAATGTGTGGGTACAAGTTCATGGAAGAAACTTTGATCGATCCCGTAATCTTTTGATAGCCTTGGTAATGATAATCAATATGATAATCTACACTTTTGAACTTAAAATGAAAGCTAAGGCATTGCTTAGTTGTTTTAAATAAAGGATGAGAGTGAAATTTATAGGCAACAAGTAGAACATTAGACATCTATCATTAATCAAAACTATCATCTTACATAAACTTCATAAGTGATTATTGTTATACCTTTAGTAATAAGTTTTTATAGTTTTCCAACACCTTACAATTGTTGATTATTGATGGACCAGCAGAATATTAAACATTAGTTATTAAAAAAAATAATCAATGTCTTATTTGTATTTTATTTCATTTAATAAATGCTTACTTTTTGTCTTTAAAAGTTGTAAGTTTTAGCATTTATCCAATACCTCATAAATGTCATCCTTGATAAATGCTTGTTTCTATACAACTTTTTACCATTCCCTCTTAATTTTTCCAAACCACATTTTTTTTTAATAATCAATGTGGTGGGACATCCCTAAAAGTCTAGAATTTTAATTTATTTAATTATTTGTTAATTTTCATATATCTATTAGTAATTAAGAAATGTGATGGTTGAGTTCAGGATGGGTATTATTGATAGAAAGTGGAATTTAATCATAAAAATAAGTGTGATTAAATGAAATATAAGATTGTGTGAAACTAATTTTTGAATTAAGATATATGGAGAGATTTAGAATGAGGTTTTCCTAAACTACTCTCAAGTAAGAAATTAAATGACAAAAATGTCCCTTTCCAATTAAAAGACTAAAATAATACTCCCTTACCCATTTTCTTCAATAGCCACTGAATTCCTTTCCACCTTTCATTCTTCTTCTACATTAACTCCTTCAATTGGCAAGATTAGCTCTAATTATTGTCAAGTTCTTTTCAAATCATAGCAAGGTAAATTCTTGCTCAATTCTTGTTTTAGGTTTAGCATTCCTTTGCAATTTGATGGTAAAAATAAAAGAAATTGAAATTCTAAGAAACCCTAATCTAATTCTTTACTTAAATTGTTGCTAACTAGGTTGATTTAAGCTCATCCAAATCTTATCCACTTTCCTAAATTTAAAGTAAGTAGATAATCTACTTACATTAATATGATTGTTTTAAATTGCTTAATTTAGTTAATGTATGAGTGTTTGCTTAGGGTATTTGATGATTTAATGTTAAAATATTATTGTTATAGTGTATTGAGTTGTTTAAGCTAAAAGTTTAATTCATAAGCTATATAGAATTTTCTATTATGGTTGAATGGTAATGTATGTTGAGTTGAAGAATGATTTAATTCAAATTTTAGCATTCTTAGGCTAAATTCTAGAAATTTCAGATGAATACTCAAGTATTGCCTAAGGTGAAGACACAATAATGTAATGCTTGAGTATTATACTTGAATACTAAAAGACATTGACTTATTGTCTCTAATTATTCAAGTATGATACTTAAATACTAGCCTATTATTTAGAGGCCTATATTTGAATACTATACTTGAATACTAGAGTCCCATATTACTCTATCTTTGAATACTTGGATACAATATTCTAATATGGCTTATGCTAGAAGTTTATACTTGAGCATTAGACTTAACTTTGGAATTTTATACTAAATTAGATTGTCAAATCTATATGCCACAAAACATATATAAATATTAAAATTGTTTGAATTATGAGCCTGAATGGAGATTGTTATTATTTAATTATTTTTTATAATTGATGAGAAAATGAATTGAGGTGGTGTGGAAAATATGAACTATGATGAGATAAATTGATGAAATGTGATGATACATAATATGTGATAATAACATATGGAAAATGAAATATTTAAATTGGATCTAGATTTGTTGCTTATGAATTGATAAAAACATCAAGAGGGACAAGGTCACGTTTGTAAATGGATAAGAGTGACTAGAAGGCATAAGGCAAGCTATTTATTATTTTAATGTGTGCAAGTGAATAATGCTTGATGATACTATTGATATATTAATAGCATGAAATGTTGCATTGATTGATATGAAATGTCAGGTAAATGTTTACTGTGATGACAGAATGAACTCATTAAGTAAAATTTCTATTTATTGAGACATAAGTCTCACCTTTTTCCTTAAAATCAATTTACAAATGATTAGGTGGAAGCTTTACCACCACCACCACTAGCTATCTAAGAGTAGAATACTCTGAATAGTGTTTTAAGTATCCAAATTTTTTATTAGAAAGCTAGATTAGAAGGAACCATAGGATCTATAGTTGTTCTATAAATACCTTGAATAGCAAATAATATAACTTTTATGTAAATATATTTTTATATGAAAAGAATTAATTAATCTAAAGCTATTTATTAGTAATCATATGATAATATGAAATTAGGATTAGATAGGCTTGTCAAAAGTAGTGATTGGATCCACATCAATTAAAGTTAGACGAGTCATGATAAAGTTAGTATCAAAGTATGGTATAGGAATTTAATGGGAAAAAAGGGCTTAGGATAGGATGAATAAGATATGATTATGGTTACTTATTTAGGTATCAATTGAAACTAGTGGTATGTGTGTGCTTGAGAACATGTGCCACCAATAACATTTTGATGAATGCTAAAGTTATGTAATAGTTATGGAGGAGCTTTTATAAGATAATTTCTAGGATAATTGCATATTGATATGTTTGAATATGAACTAAAGATTTGAAATCCTTCCTAAAGTAGGTAATGGTAAAATCTAGTAGTCATAGAGGTAGTAACCCTAAGGATGTAAAGTCATCCAAAGGGTCGTAAGTTTATAACGGTCAGCATGGGGAAATAATGATTAAGATATTCCACTATTGATTATTGCTTTCTAATAATAACTTTTATCCAATGTAGCTTAGGTTTCCCTAAGAAAAAAGAGCAAGAACAATGTAAAGATTAAGAGGATTAAGCATCATATCATAGAAAAGAAAAACAATTAACCTTACGTAAAGAAAATCTCACTAATAAACTTTCTATCATCCATGAATTCAATAAGTTGCAACTCCCCATTTCATTGAAATAAACTTTGATAATGATTCTTACTAATTTCTTGCATAAACTAAGCAATACAATAAAAAGCTATTTTGTTCTGATTTAATGCTGATTGAATTCACCCATTATAGACTAAAAGATGTTGCTCACTTCTAGTTTACTAGTACTATAGAAAATAGAGACTTTGCCTTGTTAGCTTTGGTTTGACTTGCTTTCTAACAACTCTTTATCGATCAATTCTTGCCTCATAATGTTTGTAAAGCTAAAATTCATGAATTTGAACATTTGAAATAAAGGCCAATGTCTATCAATGAATATATGTCTCTATTTATTTGTTTATCTCACTATAGGATATATTTGATTCCTATGAAAGAGCATAAGACTAGAAATTTGCTTATGGTCTTTGAGATCATTTCTTTAAAGTTACCTAAGTCATAAAAGATACCACATTCCAAGACATCATCTGTCAAGCATTGGGAATGGATTATAGAATCAAAGGTTGAAAGAGAAGAATGACATAAATCAAAAGAAAGCATAGTAGGTTGGAGGGACCTAGTCATTTAACCAATATTGGCAGAATGGCACCATTTAATTTACTTTATAGGGAAAGAAGTTAATTTGTACTAAACTTTCATCCTAGAAGTGCTTCTAGCATTCCTTCTAAAGGGTAAGGACATAATTATTATTCATCCTATTCATCTTACTCTAATGTTTTTATTAATTTTAGTAAGGGAATGTCTCAGGGAAGAAACAACTTCTTTAAGGAACCTCCATGATGTATTTTAGTGATCAATGAGTGGACTAAGTTTTCTTTTCCTCCTCCAATCATAGATATTAAAGTTTAATCATATCACAAAATGTGGTAATAAGAATTAAGGATAGTGTAACAAAGTGAAGATAGTCAATTTTTATTGTGGTTAACTAGAGATTGTCCAAGTAATCTACTATGCTATAGTATAAACTATCCCATTTCTCAACAAACGCATCCATGACTCAGCTAGCATCTCACAAACCTTAAATGACACAAGGACCTAATTATGGTGACAACATCAAAAGGAGAAACCTATTAAGAAACCAAGCCAGAGTCTTTATTTTGACCCATTAGTAGTCATAAACCCCTAATGCTATCATTACAAGTACCTTTTTATTGAAAATCTATTAGTTTATGTTTTTTAAAGCCAAAAGCTACACTTTCTCTTGTTTCTATAAAATTTGTGCTATTGATGAATAAAATTCTTAGAAAGTTGTCAAACTCTTTGTTTGTATCAACACTGGTAAATAGAATTTTGGTTGTTACTCAATTTGTAAATACTTGTCTTATTTATGTTTATGATCAAATTATGCCTATGAACTTGATTTTTTTAGTAATGGTAGTTTATGATAATCATCTTAGGTATGAATTTGTTATCAAAACATTGAGCTCAGGTGGATTATTTTAACAAAATAATCATTTTTGTTGTAGAAGGAACCTCTCTTATTTTATTTCAAGGAGAAAAGATTTTTGGTATTACTAGAATCATTTCCTATGTCAAGGCGGATGTTTTGTATATATTACTATTATCCAAGATCTAAATTAGCTTTCTCTTGAAATAAAAAATGTTCTTATTATTCATGAATTTCTAGATATGTTTCTAGAGGACTTATTAGGGTTACTTTTGGATCATGAAATTCAATTTAATATTGAAATTAGTCCTAATAGCAATCCAATTTCCATTCTACCTTAACAAATTGCTCTAGTTGAATTGGAGAAACTTTAGGAAGTAATTGCAAAAGATAATTGACGAAGACTTCATCTATCCTAATCTATCTTCATAGGGTGTGCCAATTTTGTTTATGAAAAAGAAAGATGGAACCTTACATCTTTGTATTGATTATCATTAGTTAAATAAAGTTACAACAAAAAACAAGTATCTATTACCTTGATTTAACAACCTATTTAATCAATTTAAAGGTGTAAAGTGATCTTTTAAGATTAGTTTGCATTCTAGCTAATATTAATTAAAAACTTGAAAAAAATAGACATTCCTAAAATAAAGTTCAAAACTTAGTGTAGTCATTATGAAATTTTTATTATGTCATTTCGCCTAATATTAATTAAAAACTTGAAAAAAATAGACATTCTTAAAATAAAGTTCAAAACTTAGTGTGGTCATTATGAAATTTTTATTATGTCATTTTGCCTTACTGATGCTCCGATAGTATTCATGGACCTCTCGAATAGAATTTTCGAGCCATTTCTTAAAAAATTTGTGATTCTTTTCACCGATGATCTTCTTATCCATTCTAGGAATGAACAAGAATATACCTAACATTTTAAAATTGTCCTACAAACTCTTTAAAAACATTAACTCTTTATAAAATTTTCCAAATGTATATTTTGGCTCACTAATATAAAGTTCCTGGGTCATGTGATCTCCTAGTATGGTATTCAAGTTGAGGGACAAAAAATGAAAGCAATTCAAACATGGCCAAAACCATTAATTGTATCTGAAATTCAAAACTTCCTTTGAATGGTCATTTACTATCCCTAATTTTATGAAATATTTTTCTAAAATAGCTTTCTATTAATAAAAATTACCAAGAAAATGGTAAAGTTCGAATGGTTCGATAAATGCAATAATAACTTCCAATAATTGAAAATTTATTTAACTACTACTCCAATTTTGGCTCTTCCTTTTGGATCTAGTAGTTTTTTTGTGTATTATGATGTGTCTTAAATTGATTTAGGTTTTGTATTAATGCAAAATGGGAAAGTAATTGCATATGCATCTTAGCAATTGAAGAAACATGAATTAAACCATTTGGCACATGAATTTGATATAGTTGTAGTTGTGTTTGCATTGAATATCTAATACCATTATCCATATGGTAAAACTTATGAAATATACACTGATTATAAAAGCTTGAAATACATTTTCAATAAAAAAGTTTGAATTTGAGATAGCATAGGTGAATGGGGTTAGTGAAAGATTATGGCTACACTATCCATTATCACCTAGGCTATGCCAATGTTGTAGTTAATGCTTTAAGCAAAAAGTTATTAGGTATTCTAGCTAATGTTTAAGCTGAAGATCAAATGGTGCTAGTTACTCAAGTAGTAGTACAATATGTATTAATAAAGAGAATCAAAGAATCACAAAAGCAAGATCCTTAATATTCGATAGTGAAAGGAGAACTAATGACAAATCAAAATGTAAATTTGATGATTGGTGAACAAAAAGAAATTCACTTTCAAAATCAACTTTGTGTTCCTGTGCATGAATGAAATGAATTACTTCATCAAGCTTACATTTCCTATCACTCTTGTCATATAAAATTATTTAAGTTATAAATATTTATAATTGGCATCAATATAACTTGTTACCAATTAATAAATACTCATAATTTATGATAAATATAGACATAATATACTGACTTAATTATTATTTTAGGAAGAGAAGAGTCTTATTTATGTGTTGTAAAAATGAACAATAACAATAATTCTGATAAAATTATAGTTGCAAGACTTCATTTGTTATTTATATTAATATTTATGTGAAATGTGAGTAAGATTTCATTTTTTATATTAATATTTAAAAAATTGTTATGATTTTTTTCAATATTGAGTAATTGAAATAAAAATGATTATTTGTTGTATATTGAGAATTTAATTTAGATCTTAAATTTGATAAATCGATTTAATCTTTATGAGGTCAAATATGGCTTTGTGAGCTATACTATTCCATATCTAGTAGTGAAGGAATTGTTAAGTCTCATAAGGAGTATCACCCAAATCCCTTACATATAACAACTACCCTTAACTTGGTCCTTGCCTTGATAAACAACTTTTTTCCAAGAGCATGATTGAGAAAGATTGTGTATTGAAACCTTGTAATTTATCAAAAAATTTAAAAAACTTAAAACAATTTTGTATTTCACAAAAAAAATTCACCTAAAATTAAAAAAAAGTTAAGAGACAAAAAATTAAATCTTATCTTTGTTTCTTTATAAAAATTTAACACTTTTTATTAAAAAATTATTTTCTTCCTTTTGTAAAAAAATATATCACATAAAAATATTTATTAAGATAAAAAGAAAGAACAAGGTTATTATCAATTACGAATGGGATCATCAGATAGTGTTATTTAAAAATTGATATTTAGTGAATTGCTTTTTTAGTCTATTTTTCCTATAAGCCAATTTTTCTATTGTTGATAGGTAGTTTTTCAATTTTACATTACAAGTAAAGTTTTATGCATTAGTAGTAAAGTTTTGTATGATAATTGAAAAAAATATTACTATTTATCAATCATAGAAAAAATGATTTATGGATAAAAAGGTGAAAAGGAAATTCACTAAGTAACAAAATTTAAATAACACTATTTGATAATCCTATCTCAAGTTGATAATAAAGTTGTTTTTTATTTTTATCTCAATAAATATTTTTTGTGTAATATATTTTTTAAAAAAATGGAAGAAAACAATTTGTTAATAAAGAGTCTTCAATTTTTATGAAGAAGTAGAAATAACGTTTTATTTTTTTCTACCCCAACATTTTCATTCTTTTTTTTTAATTTTGGGTAGGGATTTTTTTTCTTAAATACAGAATTGTCATAAAGTTCTTAATCTTTTTCACAAATTATGATTTTATTTTTGCAAAAATTAAATTAATTTCTCAAATTGAAGAACTAAATTAAATTCTTAGCATGCAACAAATAATCATTATAATTTTAATTACTCGAAATTGAAAAAAAAGTCATAATGATTTTTTCCTAATATTAATGCAAAACAAATGAAATCTTACTCCTATTTCACTTTGTCTTACAACAATAATTTTATTAGAATTATTGTTACTATTCCATTTTCATAGCATATAAATATAACTCTTCCCTTCCTAAAGTAATAATTAAATTAGTATATTATATCCATATTTATAATAAATACAAATATTTATTAACTACTAATGAGTTATATTAATGTCAATTGCAGATATTTATAACTTAAATAATTACATGATAAGAAAGATAGAAAATTAAACAAATTTTAATTTGTAGAAAAGTTTTCAATAATTTTGCAATCTAAAATAAATTAGAAATTTTAAATTTAAAAAATAAAAATTCTAAGAGAGAGGCTTAGAAGAATACAAGAATGTTTAGTCTATTTTGTATAATAATTAATTATGATTATTAGATAAAAATAGAAATAATAAATTGACAATAATTTATTACTAATTATGATGGGAGAGAATTAAGTGATTATTGAACAAAATGGACCCATGCATTCTTAGTTGACAACAATTGAATGATAATACCTAAAAATGAAATAATATGCAGTACCTACGTATGTATTTCTCTAAAAATTAAATAAGTTATGCATTAATTCTCTCATCATTAAAGTTAGTCTTTGCAGATTAATATGCATACATTGTAGCCATTAGATCATGTTAAAATATATGATGGACATTTGATGTAAATTTTTTATACTTGTGTCAATTGATCCTTTCTCAATTGAAAAAAAAAATCATTTTTCTAACCATAGTTGTAATCCATAATGTTGTTAATTCCATCACTAATTTCAAATGCAATTTTATATTTAATTGGTAAGTTAGAAAGTTATTTAGCAATAACATTTCTATCATCAAGTCCATCACTAAAATTCCATCCCTACATATTGAAATTATTTTTGTAAGCAAATCTAATAAAATCTCTAACCTTTTATTCACATGTTTAGCATTCTATTGATCAATTGACATCCATCCACAATACATGATTGACCAAATTGAATGTCAATAAATACACAAAAACATGGACCCATCAACAAATGCATGCACTAATATGAAATAAATTAGTATAGAGTATCAATTATTCATTATGACAATGTGCACATTCATTAATACATGAGCACTATATCCAAATTTTAGTACTTAAACCATCCTAAAATTTAAGAATTCTAACAAAAATATAGAACTCATACAAATACACACATTTACAAGGAAAACATTAAGAAAAAAAATTAGATGAACAAATTCTAATAATGGAAAGAAAAGTTTGGTTAGTTAAGGCCAAGCTTAAGGTTAAATTTGAGCTTTAATGCAATTTTCTTTTGGAGTTCTTCTTTAGGCACATTAATATTTGTAATGAAAAAGGTTTTAACTTGCATTTGGCACCAAGATTAAGGTTTTCTTCTTTTTTTTTATCTCCTACCATTATTTTCATAATTTTATTATGAAAGTGCTTTATTAAACTAAAATCAATTGATTTTAGATGCCAATATTTTTAGGAGAATTAACATCTACTATGTGATGCCTTTTGTTTAAAAAATTTAAGGTTTAAATGCAATTTTGGTCCTTTAAAAATATGAATTATGTATTTTTAGTCCCCTTTATTTAAGATACTTTTAAATATTTAATTATATTAACCTTGGTCCTAGTATTTGCATTTCATTAAATTTTAATAGAAATTGCTTATGTGGCTTTTTTTTATACATACATGGCTAACAAATTAGAGTCTTTTAAGCAAACAAATCAATCTTAATTTTCTTTTTCCTTTTGTTTCTTTTTGCCTATTTTTCCTTCCTTCTTCTATGATCTTTATACTCATCTTCACCATTTCTCTCTTTAATCCCTCTTTCCACCATTTCTTTCTTTCATGTTACTAAGCCCAACCACCAAACCTAGTCTATGATCACTACTTCATGCCGCTT
Source organism: Sindora glabra (assembly GCA_020226215.1). Lineage (NCBI taxonomy): Eukaryota > Viridiplantae > Streptophyta > Magnoliopsida > Fabales > Fabaceae > Sindora > Sindora glabra. The sequence goes on from CM035235.1 coordinate 22,494,397, forward strand.
GCATCTGCTTTTACTTTCTTGCATTACTTCATCACTAGCATTCTCTGCTTCACTCTATTTTTTGGCTTTATTTCATGCAAATAGATAATAAGTTAATTAATTATAAAAAAATATTTCACAAAATTAACTAATTAAAAATATAGAATAACTTAAAAGGATATATTGATATAAATAGATATATAGATAAATTAATTCATTTTAATTTAATGATAAAATTATATTAACACAATCAAGATGTTCAACATAAAAATATAATTACCTAAAATTTAATTAATTATATTTTATTTCCTTACCTATTTATTTACATACTTAATTTTATTTAATTATTATTTATAATAGAAATATAATTAATTATATTTTATGACATCATGTATTTATTTATTTTCTTACTTATTTTTTATTTAATTATTTATACTAAATTTATGGTATTATTTATTTACTCATTTGATTAAATTTTATTTATTATTTAAAATAGGAACATAATTATTATTAAGAGCATGAGTTGTAAATTAATAAAAAGGAAGAAGATAAATTTGTAAAAATTTGAAAAACTACTAGTTTATAAGTTATAAGCTAATCAAAGTAACTTATTAAATTAAAATTTCTTTCATATATGCTAGTGCTTGAAGCACTTAGTTTATAGCTTATTTATGCAAAACAAAGCCTCTATCCCCTTGTATGCAAGCATTGGAAAAGAAGGAGTTTAATTTGAAGATTGACAATCTATCACCTAAGCATGCTTATAAGGTGTCTTCGTCAATCATGAACTCCTTCAATGGATATTTCTCAACTTTTAATTTTATGTTTTGAGTTTGATTATTATGAGATTTTTTCTAGCTTTCTTGTTATGGGTTTTAGGCATTTCATAAATGAATTTTGCTTTTAGTGGTTGTCTCTCCTCTATTTATTGTTGAGCTTCAAATTCTATCACTACTTATTTTATGTTTGATTAACTTTCTATTAAAGACTCTTGGGTAAAATAATTATATTTTGTTGTTTAATTTCCAACTTTTAGTATTTTTGCTTTTTTCTAGCTATAACACTTATGCAAGATCAATCAAAATGAAAATGGAATCAAGTTATCAAAATAGCATGCATATTTTAGAATTAAAATCATGGTTATAAAACCATGTTCAATTAAGATTGGTGGCTTGGCATCAGAGGGAGTTAGGGATGTAGATTGGAAAACAAAGGAATTAAAAAGGGGGAAAAGAAAAGAGAAGGCCTATTTAGGTATTTCATTAGTAAGGGTATAGAACAATAATAATAAGACCAAAATTGGTCTAATGGGATATTTAAAGGTATAAAATAGATTATTTTAATAAAAAGAACCAAAATCACCCAATTTATATTATATGGGATTAAAATTGCATTTAAGTTAAAAATTTGTTGTAGAGAATGCATTGCATATTAGTTGCTAGTTGCATTAAAAAATCAACATCCAAAGCTAAGTAGCATCGATTTAGCAAAGCCTTTTAGATGTTAGTTGTATTAACGAAACCAAAGTCTGATAGTATTTTACATGAATTCATAAGGGAGTTGCAAAATTGCTTTAAACTTTATTATGTTAGTAAAAGCTAATATAGTAACCAACATGGTTGTATTACCACATCAATTTCAAGAAAAAGTTAACATCTTAAGTATTGAATATATTGATTCATGTATCTCATGATCAAATAGCCAAATGTTATGTTTCCATTTTCAAAATCATGAAATTATTTTAATTATCATAATAGGTATTCAAGTGTTCAAGTTCTATGTAAAAACTTATTTTTACTTTGACCCTTGTTATAGGGCTTGACTTTTTAGCACCATCTAGCATGTAATATATCTTCAAGCTTTGTTAACTACATGCTTGATACCTTATCATGGTACTTTTCCTACTAAATCAAGCTACTAAACAACCTTCCTTTTTAGATAGATCATGCAAAGCATCCAATGACACTTACAATATTATTTAATAACAAAATATTAAGTTTTTGATAATATAAGTTCTTACTAACTAGTCACATAAAAAATCCACTTACCTTTCATAGTAGTGTGCTACAAAACGTTCTTTCCTTTTGTCTGCATATAGGACAAGCTCAATATACTTTCAGTGGTTTGTAACAAATGTTGCCTAATATCTAAGTGAATTATGGATCCAAGAATCCAAAATAAGTATTGTTTCCTATGTTGTCACAAACATAATACAAATACCTATCATTTAAATAACATTTGTGCTAAATGCCTACTCAAACTTAACTTCAAAATGTATAATATATATTGAAATAAAAGAAAGACTTAAAAAGCTAAAGATAAACTCAACTAAACTAAAGCTCAATGTAAGTTATGTCTAGTTCTTCCAAGATAAGAGTTACAATGTGAATTATTTACTTGAGAACAATTAATATGCCTTCTCTTGGTTATTGATATATAAAGTTTGATAAAATCTTATTTATTCATGCTTTTAGCGATAGATTGTAACTTTTTGTGAGGATAAGATATCTCTTTTTATTGGGGCCTACTATGCATAACTTAGCAAATTTTTGGACTCCTTTGACTTACTTTGATCCTCCTTGACTTGCTCTAATGCCCATTTATCAATTTCCTTTCGAGATACCTAACATGCATTGTATAAAATTATGGAATTGAAATAATAAAAGAAATAGAGTTTTAATGGTAAAAGAATCAATTTAAGTGAAAGAAAATTGCAACTCAGTGCACACATAGATTAAATTTTTCAGCTACATGTCATAAGCAAACAATCATGACTAGTTTGATAAGTAAACATGTTCAATTTTGGATTAAAATTGGCCTAAAATTTAAGTATAGTCTAGAGGTCCTATTGAGTGAATTTGGGAACAAATGCACTTGTAGATTATTTTTTTTCTCAATTTTCCTAAGTTTATATATATTTTAGTAAATTTAGCAAGGTTTAAGAATTTGAAAAGACATTGAAAAGCCTGTCTTTGTGATCCATACATTTTCATCTTTGAATTGGTCTATTATGCTACTAATTGGACACTTAGAGCATGGAGAAAAGGGTCATGATGACTTAGAAAAACTATATCTACTTCTATTAGATAGGCTTTTGTTTAATGCTCTTTAAAAGGGGTTGAATGTCAACAATCTAGCGGGTCAGCTTGACACTGAACTTGCAACTCAAGTATATTAGCTTTTGGTCATCCTTTACACACTTAAAACTATGTAATGAGGCATATATCATTAAACAAAGTTGTCCTTTTCTCTTTCAACTATATTTAGAAGCTCTTAGTGTGGATTGTTCTTGTGACTTAATGCTACCTTTGAATATATTGTACATGAGATTTTATTATATGAGTAATAAATCTCTAATGTCTCATTATCCTTTCAAAGTATACCATAAGAAAGTGTTATAAGAAAGCTAGCTTGTGGGCCTTATGTTATCCTATCAACTTGTGATATTTGGTATTAAAGCTTGGTTAGTGTTAATAATCATGATTAGGTGGGCAATAATTAGTTTAGATGTAACTTATGTAATGCTATCAAAAGATCATTGATTGGCACATTGGATGCAAGCTTGAGTACTTATAAGCAAGCTTGTAATATGTGAGAAAGTGGTTATGCACTCATTTGTAGTAATAGGATTGAGGGATGCCCTTGTCTTGCTAGTGTACTCAACAATATCTAGATCAATAGAGTTTGCAATTGGTAGAGTTAGAGGGTGAAACTTTATTGATGGCTAATCCTATAGGAGAAGCCTTGGTTTTCCTAGAAAGCTTGACTATATTCAGAAAGATAGAGTTTACAATCAATGAAGCTAAAAAGGTAGGACCTTAGTTGTGTAGAATGCATGACCATAATCAATGGACACATCCTAAAGGATGACACATTGGAGTAATATGTTAAGTAGATAATTCCATTATAGAAGAGTCCAAAATCGTCTTAAAGGGATATAATGATACTCAAAGGAGTATTGCTCAAGGAAGCATGGCTAGTAGGCTAATGTGTTCTTAAAAAGGGATCAAAGCAATATGTACAATTTATGGGTTTGATAGAGAGTACACAATCACTTACAAGGTTTGAGATAAGATGTTGGAGAGTTAATGCATCATAATCACATAATAATGGTAATGATACTTTGATGTAGTATACTAGGCCAAATAATTGCTTGGTAGTGTGGCAAGAATGACTTAACAGAGAGGTAGCAAACTATAGTTGCTTGTTCAAGAATTTTAGTGACAATTGAGTTCATGTTTACTCTTGCATAAGTAAAGTGAAACTTAAGGTAGAGTGTAAGAAGACTCTATACTCAACCTTATCAAACCATTCGCATGTGGAAGCTATCAAAATGGATGTGCTCAAAGAAATTACCAATAGATGCACTTAAGTTAAGATTGTAAGAAGCCAAGACATTATTAAATAATGTTCAAGATAAAAGAGGTTGTGAAGACCATAGTGCTAGAAAGCATCAACTTTAAGTTAGCTGTGATGGCTGATGAATGCTAAAGGGTATTAATTTAGAAAGGACCATAATATCCAATCAAATGTGAAAGTAATATTACAAAGTGTTATAAATTGACCAAAACCAATGCAAGCAAACTTATAAGCAAGGTTATAGGATTTATGCATAAATCAAGCACAAGCCTTAGCTCTTGCATCCACACAATATGACATTAAGTGTAAAATATTTATTAGTAAATAATTTAAAGTGCCAAGCATTACTCATGAGCTATACATTTTCGCTAGAGATGTGGCACTTATACATGCTATAGAAGCAATAAGCATATAGTTTTAAGGGCAATGACTAGTTGAATAAGTTACCGAGGTAACAAATTTAGGAGATTAGTGGGATAGTAGCACTTGAGAATGTCAAGAAACTTTAAAGGAGTATATTGAAAGTGCTCTTTGATATATGCAGAGAATGCATTCTACCAAAGAGAATATCGATGTTGCAAAGGTGATAACTTAAATTTGAGATATGGAACATTCATAACACTCAAAGAAGCAAATATAGGTAGTTTAAATAGTAACTTAGAGGAGTAGACTAAAAATTAACATGAAGTTTTAAAAGTGTAAGTAGAAATCTTCATGGTGTTGTTTTAGATTAAGACATCAACAAGGGCATTAACAATTGAAGTAAGGGAGAATATCATAAGTTAGCAGTTGCAACCAGCTTGGCAAGTAAACATACCTAATTTTGGATGAAACTTGGCCTAAAAATAAGCATGTTATAGAGGTCTTGTGGAGTGAATTTAGGAGCAAATGCACTTGTAGATTATTTTTCCCACTTTTCCCATATTTAGAGGTACTTTAGTAAATTCGGCAAAGTTTGAGAATTCAAAGGAGTTTAAAAAGCCTGTATTTGTGATCCTTACATTTTTATGTTCAAGTTTGTGTATTATGGTGCTAATTGGACACTTAAAGCATGGATAAAAAAGCTTACGATGAATGAAAAAAAAGTATGTCTACTTTTGTTGGGTGAACTTTTTCTTAAAATGCTTTTTAAAAAGGGTTGAGTATTAATAGCCTAGTGAGGTGGCTTGGAATTAAGCTTGGGACCTAAATGTGTTGACTTATAATCATCCCTTACACACTTAAAATTATATAATGAGGCATATACCATTGAACAGAATTATCCTTTTCCTTTTTAGTTGTACCTAACTTCTAGTATGGATTGTTCTTACAACTCAATAATCACAAGTGGTTTGGCAACCTGGTATTCTACCTTTGGACATATTGTACATGAAATTTATTTATATGAGTGATAAATCTTTGATTTTTTCTAAGTGTGCCATAAGAGATCTTTATGGGAAGATTGGCATGTTGGTCTCAAGCATATAGCTTTTCAAAGCCTACCTAATTGCCACCAGGATGATATAAGGACCCATTACAATTATAAGACATTTACCTCTAGTAAAAGGGCAAATAAGCTTAGGATCAATAAGGCAAGTGGCTTTTGTATTATAATGTTATGGAGGAGGGGTTATCATCTATAGCTCATCCTTTTTTCATGTAGAGGTAGGCGATTTCATGCCTATTTTCTTGATAATTGTCCATATTTGCTTTACAAAGACAGCTTACATCTCTTCTTTAATTTATTTGGTCACTTTAATAGTGATAATTATAATAAGCTCCTTCATATTCACCTTGATGACATGTTTTTGCAAACAACCTAAAGTAGCCTTAATACTTATCATTCCTCCAACACCCTTAATATAGTTATGATGTGAATTCCAAAAGTGAAGAGGCACTTCCACAATTATTAGAGGGTCTAATGATAAGAGCTAAGGCTAAGAAGATCAAAGAAGGAATCCAAGGGCTTATAGAAAGAGTTTGGATGCTTAAAGAAGCTAAATTAGAAGAATACAATAGAATTATAAGTTATATTCAACTAATCAATCTTAAGTGATTTGAACTTCAAGGAATGGTCAACCATAAGGAAGTGAGCTTGGAGAAGATTATTCAAGAATATTTGAGTTGTCCCACATCACTACTAATTTGATGTCACACCACTGCCACATCATCAAGAGGTGAAGCCATATCAAGCATAATCTATATCACTACCACATCATCAAAAAAATGATGCCACTCATTATCACATCAGCCATAGTCCTAATTTATGCCACTTTATCCTATTTTTCTATTATTTGGTGTTTTAAGCTTTAGTATAGCATTGGGCTTTTAATTTGAGTTTATTTTATGTTGCATCATCTTATTTTGATTTTAGGCCTAATTGGTGTCATTGAGCACATTTTTCAATTAGGGTTTTAGAGAGTCATATGGAGAGGCTTGTTCTTTATATTAGGAAGATTTTGACTTTTGACATGAATGCAATATGGTTGCTTATGAGGGTTTCCTCTCTAAGTTCTTGTATGAACTTGAAGTCTTGTAAAAGGGAATTCAACCTTTATGCCATCAAATATATCTCTTATTGCTTCCAATTTTTTCCTCTTTTTTGAAGCATGACAAGAATATCATTTTTTTTCCTTTGATTGTATTTGATTTGGGATAAATCTAATAGAATTTCATATCATTTGCTATTCAAAGCAAGGTTTCCAAATTCAAGTTTCACTTCTCTTTAGTTTTCTATTAGTGTTCACGTTATTGTTCATTTCACTATTTACGCTACTGTTCATGCAATTCATATCATAATTTTTCATTTCTATCTTGTTTTAATTTTTTTTCTTTGTATTCATTTCATTTCTAATTCGGTTTGTGTCAAATTTATGTGTTTTGATTCATGATTGTGTCCAATTTGAGTTTTTCTTCAATTTTACCCTCTATGTGTTTGATAAGTTGTCTAAGTCAATTGTAAGTCTGAATTTGCTTTGATACTTGATCACTTTCTTTATTTTGTGTTATTTCTTGTTGTTTAGCTCAAAATTTACTCCAAATATCAATGTTAGTCTAGTGGATGAAAGTTGTATTGAACATGTTTGCTTAAAGTTTAAAGTGAAGAAGTTTAAATTACATTAATCAATTGCCATATTATAATAGCGCAACATCATAGTGCTATAATTGAATATTGTAATTGTTTAAAGTAAAGAGCACCAAGTTTGAATTTTGTGAAATACTTAATAGGTGTTGAACTATTGCTGGAATTTAAATAAAAGCAAATTCTGAATTGTTGTGTGGACAAAGTGAAGAAAAAAATAGCAAGAAACAAAGGATAAAAAGCCAAGTGAGAGAATCAAAAGGCAATTTATAAAGAAGAGGCAAGAAAAAACAAAGTGCTGAATTATTAAAAACAAAGTGAAACAAAATTAAAAGAGAAGAAGTTGTTTGCTTTTAGTTATTGTTAGTTTCTTGATATGCTCTAATCACACTTGAACTTCTCATTTTGACATGTATTGTTCATTGTCTCTTTCAATTATCTAAATTCTGAAATCAGCACCTCTTGTTACTTTGTTGTTCCTTTCCATTATTTTGTGTTCTTAAATCTTTGCTTTTTTTTCTCCCTTCTTACAGACTAATTGCATTAATTCCATACTGTTATGATATTATTTTGCTATCACCTTGTGTTAACATTCAATTTGAGATAGTGATAGCCACAATTATTGGATTTATGCTGCTTGTATCATTTAACTCCAAAAGAACCACAAGAAAGGAAAAGAAAGAAGTGGGAAAAGGCAAGACTGTGTGAGCTAATTTAAGGGTAAAAGCTTAAATTAGAGTGGAAAGATGAGTGTGAGTGCCATTAAATCAAGTGAGAAGTGTGGTTTTATGAGGTCCTTTCCTTTTATCTAACCTTTCTTGTAAGTTTAAACATTAAGGATGTTGCGAGAAAGTGATAATTGTACTTTCCAACTTGAGAATTTAGATTTCACTCTAAAAGCTATATTTCAACAATTTGAAAGATTGAATGCACAAATTACTAGTATGGATGAAAGGATTAGAGGGATGGAAGGAAAAGGAAGAGAAAATAATAGGCATATGGAAGATGAAGGAATTGAAAAATATTAAGAGAGGATGTGAGAGATCAGATGGCTCAAATAAGAGAGAGAGAGAAGAAGAGGTGAAAGGAGGTATGTTAGAAAAGATAGGCAAAGAGTAAGAGTAGATACTAATCTAGATAGCATTAGGATGAATATCCCATCATTCCAAGGAAGAAATGATCTAGAGGCTTACTTTGAGTTAGAAAAGAAGATGGAATTGATATTCGATTGCCATAATTATTTAGAGGAAAAGAAAGTGAAGTTTGCTGTTACGGAATTCTCTGATTATGCTATTACTTGGTAGGATAAATTAATGATAGATGTAAGGAGAGAATGGGAAATACCCATTATAACTTGGGAAGACTTGAAATTTATCATGAAAAAAAGATTTGTCCTTAGTTATTACTAAAGGATTTTGCACTAAAAATTATAAAGTTTGATCCAAGGAGCCAAGAGTGTTGAAGATTATCACAAGGAAATGGAAGTCATTATGATTAGAGCCAATGTAGAGGAAAGTTAAGAAGTAACTATGGCTAGATTTCTCCATGGATTGAATAAGGGCATTACTAATATGGTGGAGTTACAATACTATGCCACCTTGGAAGAGTTAGTTCACTTAGCTATGAAAGTGGAAAGGAAACTCAAAAGAAGGAGCTCATCTAAATATAATTCATAATCAAGCTTTCCATGGAAATTTTGGGACAAGAAGAGTGATAAGAAGGAGAAAGAGGAAGCAAGTTCAAATTTGATTTCTCTTTAAAATCAAAAGATAAATCTTCTAAGGGAAAAAACAAAGTGGAGAAGAATAAAAACCATTCCAACATGAAGTGTTTCAAATGCTTGGGAAGAGGACATATTACTAGTAGTTGTCCAAATAAAAGGCTTATAGTGATCAAAGATAATAGAGAATAGGATTATACAAGTGAAAAAGAACAAGCTACTTCATCCAATGAGGATAGTCTGAATAATGATGATCCTTTTATTGAGATGCATTGGTGATTAGGAGAGCCTTAAATATGCAAATGAAGGAGGACAATGAGAATAAAAAAGAAAACCTTTTCCATACAAGGTGCAACATCCAAGGAAAGGCCTGCCAAGTTATCATTGATAATGAGAGTTTTGCTAATTTAGCTAGCACTACCTTAATTGAAAAGTTGAATTTGCTTACTCTACAACATCCTACTCCATATAAGCTACAATGGTTAAATGAAAATAGGGAGTTAAAAGTAAATAAACAAGTGCTAGTTTCATTTTCTATTGGAAGGTACCATGATGAGATTCTTTGTGATGTGGTTCCCATGCATGCTTGCCATCTTTTGGTTAGGAAGCCATGGCAATTTGATAGATAAGTTACTCATAATGGTATTCTCAATAAATACAAGCTTATCAAAGATGGAAATAAGTTCTCTCTTATACTTTTAGCTCCAAAATAGGTTTATAAAGATCAAATGATAATGTGAAAGAAGAAGGAAGAAGAAGAAAAAAGGAAGAAAAGTGCATACCAGAATAAGAAAGATAAAAAAAACAAGAGTGTGAGTGAAAAGAAAGAGAGAAAATATGAGAAAGGAGAGTTATCAAAATAAGAAAAAGAAAAGTTAAGTATATTTGTTAAGGCAAGTGATGGGAGGAGTGCTTATTATACTTCTAAGCCAATATTCCTTCTCCTGTACAAGGAAGCCAATGTAAACATTAACCAAAATAACCTTATTTTACCTTATTCTATTTCATTTGTTTTGTAGGAATTTGATAATATATTCCTGAAAGAGGCTCCAAAAGAGTTACCACCCAAGAGGGATATTGAGCACCAAATTGATTTCATTTTAGGAGCTTTAATTCCAAACTACCTAGCATATAGGACTAAAATGGAAGAAGAAAAAGAAATTTAAAGACAAATAGAGGACCTCATGTCAAAGGGATACATAAGGGAAAGCATAAGCCCATGTGCGGTGCCAATCTTGTTGGTGGCCAAGAAGGATGAAACTTGCAGAATGTGTATTAATTGCTGACTAATTAATGAAAATCACTATCAAGAATAGATATCCTATCCCTAAACTTGATGATATGCTCGATGAATTACATGAGTCTTGTGTGTTTTCAAAAATTGATTTAAAACAAGGGTATTATCATATAAGGATGAAATAGGGTGATAAATGGAAAACTGCTTTTAAAATAAAATATGATTTATATGAGTAGCTTGTAAAGCCCTTTGGTTTATGATAATGAGGTTGATGAACCATGGTTTATGCCATTTTATTAGAAAATGTGTTTATATATTTTGATGATATCCTTATATATAGTAAAAGTATGGATGAGCATGTGTTACATTTAAAATCTATTTTACAAGTTTTGAAAGTGAAAAATTACATGCAAACATAAAAAAAAATTCATTTTTTTGGAAAAAATTGTGTTCTTAAGTTATGTTGTTAGTACTGAGGGAATTGAGACGAATCAAGAAAAAGTGAGAGTAATTAGGGAATGACCTACCACTAAGAGTGCAAGCGAGGTGAGAATTTTCATGGGTTAGCTTGCCTTTATAGAAGATTTGTGAAGGACTTTAGTAGTATAGCTGCCCCGTTGAATGAGTTAGTAAAAAAGAATGTTGAGTTTCATTGGGGAGAAGAGCAAGAAAGTGCATTTAACATGTTGAAAGATAAATTGAGTTTATCCCTTTTACCTACTCTTCCAATTTTACTAAAACATTTAAAATTGAATGTGATACCTCTAGTGTGGGTATTACAGTTATTTTAATGCAGGAAAAAAAGCTCATTGCTTACTTTAGTGAGAATTAAGTGGAGTAGCTCTTAATTATCCTACTTATGACAAAGAGCTTTATATTTTGGTTCGTACTTTGGAGACTTGACAACACTATTTGTGGCTAAAGGATTTCATGATTCACACAAATCATGAGTCCTTGAAATACTTAAGGTGCCAAGGAAAGCTAAATATGAGGCATGTAAGGTGGATTGAATTTATTAAAACATTCCCATATGTCATACAATACAAGTAAGATAAAGATAATGTGGTTGCTGATGTATTATCATGAAGGTATCTTCTTATCTCTACTTTGTAATCCAAGTTAGATTTTGAACACATTAAAAATTTGTATAGGAATGATCCTAATTTTTCCACTATTTTTAAAGCTTATGAAAAGAAATCCCTTGAGAAATTTTATAGACATGAGGGTTTCTTGTTTAAAGAAAATATACTATGTGCACCTAGAGGATCTCTCAAGAAATTACTTGTGAGAAAGGCTTATGGTGGAGGCCTTATAGGATATTTTAAGATTAGAAAAACTCTAGATATATTAAATAAGCATTTCTCTTGGCTTAGCATCAAACATGATATAGAAAAATGTTATGCTAATTGTATTACATGTAAAGAGGCTAAATCTAGAGTTTTCACCACATGGTCTTTATACTGCCCTTCCTATTCTTAGTGAACCTTAGGCTGATATTTCTATGGACTTTGTACTAGGTTTACCAAGGACAAAGAATGGAAAAGATTTTGTGTTTGTTATTGTTGACAAGTTTTCAAAAATAGCCCATTTTATACCTTATCGTAGGATAGATGATGCTATGAACATAGCTAATCTTTTCTTCAAGGAAGTTGTGAGATTGCATGGAGTACCAAAGAGCATTGTATCAGATAGAGATACCAACTTCTTAAGCTACTTTTAAAAAGTCTTATGGGCTAAGTTAGGGACAAAGTTGCTCTTTTCAATAACTTATCATCCTCAAACTAATGGACAAACTGAGATAGTGAATAGAACATTAGGTACTTTATTATGCTCTTTAATTCAAAAGAACTTAAAGAGTCAGGAGGAATACTTGCCTCATGTTGAGTTTGCATATAATAGAAGTGTTCACACTGCCAATAATTCTTCCCCTCTTAAAATTGTTTATGGCTTTAATTCTTTAACTCCTTTAGATTTGATGCCTTTACCTATTGATGAGAGGTCAAGTTTAGATGGGAAGAGGAAAATAGATGTGATTCACAAGTTGCATGAGCAAACTACATTGAATATTAAGAAAAAGATAGAATAATATGCCAAATAAGCTAACAAAGGGTGAAAGAAAGTAGTATTTCAACTAAGAGATTAGGTATAGATCCATATGAGGAAGGAAAAATTTCCAACTCAAATAAAAAGTAAATTGTAACCAAGAGGAGATGGTCCTTTTCAAGTGGTGGAGAAGATTAATGAAAATGTTTACAAGTTGGATTTACTAGGTGAATACAATGTTAGTGTCTTTTTTAATGTTGCTAATCTTTCTCCTTTTGGTACAGGATTTGAAGATTCGAGGATTTCAAAGAAAAGGGGGATTATGTGAATTCAAAAAGTGAAGAGGCACTTCCATATTTATTAGAGGGTCTAATGACAAGAGCTAAGGCTAAGAAGATCAAAGAAGGATTCCAAGGGCTTATAGAAAGAGTTTGGATGCTTAAAGAAGCTAAATTAGAAGAATACAATAGAATTATAAGTTATATTCAACTAATCAATCTTAAGTGATTTGAACTTCAAGGAGTGGTCAACCTAAGGAAGTGAGCTTGGAGAAGATTATTCAAGAATATTTGAGTTTTCCCACATCACTACTAATTTGATGTCACATCACTGCCACATCATCAAGAGGTGGAGCCATATCAAGCATAATCTATATCACTACCACATCATCAAAAAAATGATGCCACTCATTATCACATCAACCATAGTCCATTTATTTGGCATCATGGTTGATGTGATAGGACAACTTAGAATTATAAATTGCAACTCATATGAAGAAGTTAAATTAGAAGAACACAATAGAATTATAAGTTGCATTTTAGCTAATTAATCTTAAGTGATGTGAATTTCAAGGAGTGGTCAAAAGGAAGTGAACTTGGAGAAGATTGTTCAAAAATATTTAAATTGTCCCACATCATCACTAATTTGATGCCACATCACTACCATATCATCAAGAGGTGAAGCCATATCAGCGCCACATTAGACACAATTCATGTCACTGTTACATCATTAAAAAGATGGTGCCATATCATTGCCACATCAACCATAGTCCTAATTAGTGCCACCTCATCCCATTTTTCTATTGTTTAGTGTTTTAGGCTTTAATATAGCATTGGGCTTTTAATTTGAGTTTATTTTGTGATGCATCATCTTGTTTTGATTTTGTGCCTAATTAGTGTCATTTGAGCCCATTTTTCAATTAGGATTTTAGAGAGTCATATAAGGAGGTTTATTTCTTATACTAGGTAGATTTTGACTTTTGACATGAATGCAATCTAATTGCTTATAAAGGTTTCCTCTCTAACTTCTTGTATGAACTTGAAAACTTATCAAAGGGAATTTAACCTTTGTGGTGTTGAATATATCTTTTATTCCTTCCAATTTCTTCCTCTTTTCTGAAATATGGCAAGAATATAATTCTTTTTTTTATTGTATCTGATTTGAGATAGATCCAACACAATTTCACATCAAGTTAGGATGCTCCTTAGATCACAAAGCAATGGCTAGTAGATCCACCTTTAGTTAGTTGGAAGTTTCCCTTGGAGACCCACCATGTGAAATCATCCCATGACATTCAAATATCAATACTAGTTAGCACTTAAAAGTCACTGACAATTCATAATTGTCAGTTAACATTATTTAATCTCTTAATATTTTGTATGCAATTACTCAATATATGGTAAAGGATGGGGTTTCAAACTATAAAGCTTCAAAGTTCACAAGTTATTCTTGTATTAATTCTTATTCTAACTTTTTATATCCCCCTAAGACAACCTATGTTTATAAGTGGTTTTAACTTGATTCTCCTTATTTTTTACACTTTCAGTTTATTACTAAAAAAAAAGAAAAGAAAAATTGACAAGATGAAATTACTCTTAATAATGGAAAAACTTAGTTGGTAAGGTAGCTAAGTTTACATGAAATTACTCAATTTTGTGAATTTTCATGAAGTTAACCCATTTTTGGATCAATGTCGTTATATTTCTCAAAAAGATGTTAATTGCCCTTCCTCTTCAATGTAACATAGTCCTTAAAGTCCTTCGGTTAGAGTATGCTCTAGAAGCTAATCATGGGATGATTATATTAGCATATGTTATATTACGTTTGATCACTTTAATAAAAGCATTTCAATTTATTATGTTTATTTCTTATATATATGTCATATAAATGAACATGATATTTTGTTCCTAGAATAGTTAATATTATTCTTGAATGTCACAAGTAAAGCATTATTGCTAATTAGGATAGTAATAATATATTAAGACTAGTTTGTACATTAGCTGATGACCAAATCTCACCAATCATGGATATAAGATACCAAATCAACAAATATGTACATGTTAAAGAACAAATATACTGGATAGAACCATTATGAGAATACTAAATTTAATAGCTATGCGAAGGACATAAGAAATTGTTATAGTGATAATGGTATATATAGTCTTTTAACTTGAAATTACCATGGTTCCTTGCATAAGGAGTCAGATACTTTAATGTTGATTAATGTCCCTTGAAGGGTTGGCATTAAAAATAATGATTGGATATAATAGAAATCAAGATAAGGGATATGAATGATTTAAATGAGATTTTATCCCTCATATATAGGAGAAATGATTTCATAGGATCTTTAATTGAGTGAGACAATGAAATGCATAACTATGCTCACATAAATTAATATGTGATATTAATTCATTTGCTTTAAGTTTTTCTACTCAAGAATTAAGAAATGCATAAATTGAAATATAAAAAAGCACACATTCCATGCCTCAAGTTTGATCTAGATATCCAATATAAAAAACACTAAAACATGAAATGTTAGTTATAAAATAAGTTATGTCAAGTCATTGACATTCTCACTACTTTGTCATTAGTGTGTTTTACTAGATACTACTCACTATTTGTAGAACTAAAATAAGATTTTATAATCATTGCCAATGTAATAGAACTTATAAGGTTGCACACAAATAGGAAGTTAGCTATTGGGGTCATAGTGTAATAAAGAATTCCTAATCAAACTAGAGCTCCAAATTGGGACGAGCCTAATAAATTGGGTTTCATGGTGCAATATGAATGTGTTATACTTAGGTATAACATTAGATATTGACTGATTATTGATCAGAATCAACATTGGACTTAGTTAATAATTAGGTTTGTTTAATAATCAAAGTCTAACTATCTCTTTTCTTAAAGAAATTTTGATTAGAGATTGCTATAAATCAATCTAAGAGAAATCATTTCAATATTGTGAAACCTTATTTTCCTTTCTAATACAAAAAACACAAGGTTGAGTGAGATTGAAAGTGACAAAACAAGAAAAACCCATAACTAGCATTGCATTGAACTGAGAGTGATACCATCTAATACTGATAAGAGTTTTATCTACCAAATGGATATTATAGAGACACAATTTTTTGGATAAACAAATGTAGTGGAAAATTTAAATTTTTTTCTAAAACTTATCAAGGGTCTATGTGAAAGATAATGAGCTAGCAATATACCTTTGTAGTGTACAATAAACAATTATCTTTCAAATGGATATTATAGAGACACAATTTTTTGGATAAACAAATGTAGTGGAAAATTTAAATTTTTTTCTAAAACTTATCAAGGGTCCATGTGAAAGATAATGAGCTAGCAATATACCTTTGTAGTGTAAAATAAACAATGGAAAATTAAAAATTTTCAAAAACCTACCAAAGATCTATGTGAAATATCATAAAATAGTGATAGAATTATACCTTTGTAATGTAAAATCAAATTTACTACAGAAGAGTTTAAACTAAATTGAACCTATTGCATATGAACTCTTGAACACGTGTATAACATAATTCTTCTTTTGACAAATTGTGAACAAACTAATAGAATTTGTCATTAATGCTTTCGAAGTGCAATTCCATTCATATGCTTAAATCTTCATGATCTTGTTTTGCCTCCATTTCATCATTATGACTTCAATTTGTGTCTAGTTGGGTAATCCTAATCATGAATTGAAAGTTAGAGATACATAACTATCTTACCAAGACATCTTCCCATATGATGTCCTTGATATCTTTAGGTACTAGGAAGCCAGTCTTAATATTAATTAGAGCTTTAGTGTGTGCTCACATTTCAATGTTACTTAGCTCTAAGAGCTTCCATTGCCTTGGCTTTTATTTTTTATTTTTTATTATGCATTAGGGTTAGGTTATTCATTAGGTTATACTTTGAACTTTATTAGTAGAATCCATGTCCCTCTTTAAAGAGTTTTTAACTTTGATTTATGATATGTAACTTAAGTATGAAGCAACAATTGGTAATTATCTAAAGTCATACAATGATAAATTAAGTATTAAGAAATAATTGGTAGTCATTAAACATGTATTTAATGTGCTACTAAAATAAATTCCATCAAAAAAATTCAATATGATGTCCATTAAAACCACCCTAACAAAGCATATGTTCACAAAAGTAGGCAAAAAATAAAGAACATACGTATTCACTACCTAGAACCATTCTATGATATAATATAAACTTGAATCTATAATCACCAATGGAACATGTCACACCTAGCATTCAAGCAATTGTTAACATGATTTTCTAATGTTTCAAATAGAGAATCTATTCATGAATAGAACCATCCCATGATATAATATAACCACCCTAAACTTATATTCACCAATAAATGGTATAATGTTAAATAAAGCGATCAGTAGGTTAACATAATCTATTTCTACATATATATTTATTAACCAATCAAACAAGTGAACATATTCTAACAATGTCCAAAGATAGAATGAATTTTCAAAAATGCACCATACCTAAGAAATTGTGAGCAATAAAACTTGAAACTAAAGTAAGGGCATAATACTTTTGCAATCAACAACCAAAATCATTGAAGAATTGACAAAAGCATAAGTTTAAGGATTATAATAGAACATCATTTTCAAAATAGTGAGAGAAAATGAGGTGAGAGTTATACTAAGAAAGAAATTAAATGTTAATTAGCATAGAACTTTTGACACCATTTTTGAAAGGAACTAATGTTGAAATTTAAACATATTAGTTTTTTTTAAATGGAGTATAAAGTTTTTCTTGTATTTATAGAAATGCCACTCATGCTTATGACTTTACATGTTGGTCACTAAAGAATAAATGTCTAAAATAACACAAGAATAAATATGTTAGTTTTTTTAGGGGAACTAATCCCTTATGTTTTGTCACATTTTCAAATTTCCAATAGTTCCCACACCTTTAGGCATCAATTCATCACATTAGTTTTTCCTCTAAATCAACATTTAAAATTTCCTCATATTTTGAAAAATGCTATCACTTTAATATATATGTCAAAGTTCCTTATAACCGATGTCTATTAGGTGATGTCATTTCGATTTTCTATAATAATGGAACTTGATTTTTGTCAATGTTACACATGCAATTTTATCTTAAAACAAAAATTTCTTTTTGTCAACAAAAAAAAAGATTTAAAATTTTTAAAAAAAGATATTTTCTTTTAAATAAGATTTCTTTTATCATGTAAATTTTTTTTGAAATAACACACTGAAATTGTAAATGAAGATAAAGTGAAATGTAATTTGTAGATTTATACATTTTTAGGAATCTTAACATTCTTGATAATATGATTTTTAGGAATGTAATTTTTACATGTTATTACCATGTTTGATTCAATTAAAAACATTCTTATGAATGTTACAATAATTTAAGAAGTAATTAGATTAACTAAGCTAGCTTTATGGGAAATTCACAATACTTGAAAGTTGATTGATCAATATTAACAAGCAATAGTTAATTGCAGTGGGTGGTGCTAAGTGGTAACAAATGTTGTTAAGTGGTGATGGTGGGAGATAGTTAATGGTGGTATATGGTAGCTAATAGTGATGGATAGTGGTGGACAATAAAGAATGGTTGCAAATGGTGGTGCGCAATGATTAATGACTATTACTATAATAATGCAAATAGACATGGTGTAATTAACAAAAACTATGTTAGTGAGCAATCAACATGTATATGAGCTATGTTATATATTAAGTTTTCCATATCAATTTTGTAACTAGCATGAAAAACTAACACTAACATCAGTTTTCATATAAAAAAAACTAACATTACTTCATTGCAAAAATGTTTACATGGTAAAATAACATGTTGGTTGAAACTTGTAAACTAATGTGGAAAAGAGTAACAACATTGGTTTATGTTACAAGAAAGAACATTGTCATTTATTAAAAATATTTATACAAATATTAGTGAAAGTGGTGTCATGACCTATTCTGACCATGATCGGTATGGATCCTATTATTAATTTCCACAAGCCTTAATAATTTTCACTCATTCTATCCAATAAAAGTTTTCAAATTTTAGGAGAACTGAAATTTTATTTTAAAATTTTGCAAAAAATGGATAAAGCTCCCTTATTTTTGGATATTTCCTGAAGGCCACACACCCTAAAATAAAACACCTGTTGTTATCTAGATATAACAGTATCAAATAAACACATAGTATAATTCAATTCTAAACTTATACATAGATAAACAATTCAATACATTAAATGTTAAATCAATTTCATTTCTAATTTAAAGAGGGTCCTAACTATCAAATCTTTATTCTAGGTAGTTTTTACTTCTCCATGGATGCAACAAGCTCAAGCTAGCTTATTTCAACTTGAAAACATTTATAATAAAATAGAGTTACAAGAACTTAATAAGCATATATCTACCATAAACTCGTAGAAAATCAATTTTTATAAATATCAACTACAGGTTAACCATGTACTAATAATAAGATATTAACAAACTCTTTTCTAATTTTTTTAAGTACATGAAGCCATTTCCCAAAGTGGGAGTTCACCTGCATGAGACTTATACCTTTTTTCTCATATCATAATTCATAGAAGCCTCAATTATGTGTCAATACACAAAATTAGCATTATATCATAACTACCCATTCCGAGTAAATATCATGATCATAACAATCATTAAGGCTCAAATATAAATAGATTAACATAATCACATTAAGCCATTGTAATCATGTTAAACAGTGACATCTAGCCATAAATAATTTCTAACATTACATCTTATCACACATCCAATTACAGTAAATATACATATAGTCACATTTTGACTTCCAAGGCAATACTATAATTTTTCTTAATTATTTGTCAAGAATTTCCCATCTAGCTCTCAAATCAATCTCATATCCTCCATCACTATTTGCTAAGAATTTCTCATTTGGCTTTCATACCATCTTTTCATCATAATTCATGATATTCAAGGCCATTGCTCTTGTATAGTTCACACTTTCCAATGTCAACCATGGTAGGGTTCGTGGATAATATATGCATTAGAGCTCAATTCACATTTTACAATTATTTATAGAACTTTAAAGCAAAACAACTTACTTGTCACTGAATAATATCAAGCACACAGTAGTATGGGTATAAATATACAATAATGTCATTCTATTTTTCTATACGGCATAACTTGCAATTATCATTGAATTCAAGCATAATCCATCCATAGTTAGAAATAATACTACCATACTTCCGCTGTACACTTTAATCTATAATAATCTCTTAAAATAATATAGAGTTGAGTTACCCATGAGTATAGGTTTATGTATAAACAAGGATGTAGAGTTGGTACCAACAATAATAAGAATATAACTTACAATATTTAAATCATATTATTTAAGTAAAAATTTAGTGGTAAGATATATATTCACATGGTGACATTAATCCATCCTTTGGAAGCTTAAAATCATCTATACTCATTTTATCACCTACCAAGTCAATTGCTCAAATGCTTGAGCCTTCATATCCCTAATGCAAATGGAATTATTTCCAAGTAATTAGATTAACAACTATAAATACTTTATCTTATATTCTTACTAATGTGTTGTGTCATCAAGTTAATATCCACCAATTCGATCATGATGTCATTATATCCAAATAATCAATTATCATAACTAGTATAACATAGTTCCCTTACTTTCCTTATATAGAAACCCCTAATCATTCAATCTTTATATTTTAACTTTTCTTACCATACTTTAAAAATTATATTCATCTTTCCATAATTTTCTCATATTGTGATAGCATTTATGTCTAAACCCATGTAAGTCATACATATGCCCAACCATTAATTCTTTATATTACACTTATCATATTACTTTCAGAACTCTAATTTCCTTTATCAATCAATCTTTATATTTCCTTTTTCTTCTCCTTAAGACACTTTAATCTCATGTATTGTATCCTAATCATATTTATAAGAAATCTTTCTATAACTACACCATAACGACACACGACACATTAACAAGATCTAAAATAGAAATAATATCTTATATTATATTTACTTCCTTAATAGGTTTCTTAGTAATTCTCGCATCTTATAATCATCTTTACTCGAATAGCATTGAAGAAATGTTTCTTGTTATTATAAAGATGACATCCGTCCCTATAGATTTAATTTTACTATTAACGTATCTAGGATCATCAATTGATAAATTCAAAATATAACATCCTTTATATATATATATTCTAAATTATAATTAGGCATCCATAGCATTATAGTTTCATACATTATTATAATAGTTTAGATCAAGCTCAAAATAGCAAAATGCTGGGGGCTTCAAGATAAAAATTAACTCATTATGCTTTAAGATAGCTCGCCATAGCTCCACCGGCATTCTACATCACTCCTCGATGTGAGTTCCAAAGTTGAAGAGGTACTTCCACATTTATTACAGGGTCCAGTAACAAGAGCTAAGGGTAAAAAGTTGAAGGAAGGATTCCAAGGGCTTATAGAAAAAGTTTAGATGCTTGAAGAAGATAGATTAGAAGAAAACAACAAAATTATAAGGTGCATCACCGCCACATCAACCACAATCAATATCACTGCCATATCATCATGGAGATGGTGCCACATCATTGCCACATTAGCCATAGTCCTAATTGGCACCACCTCATCTCATTTTCTATTATTTGGTGTTTTGAGCTTTATTACAACACCTGAGCTCTTAATTTGTAATTATTTTTGTGCTGCATCACTTTAAAGTATTTTGGACCTATTTTAGGCTTTATTTGAGCTTATTTGTCAATTAGGATTTTAGAGAGTCAATAAAGAGGCTTGTTCCTTATTCTATCACCATCAGACTTTTTGATATGAATGTAATATAAGGATTTCCTCTCTATGTTCGTGCATGAGCTTGTGACTTATTAAAAGCATTTATCCTTTGTGATATCAAATATATCTCTTATTGCTTTCAATTCTTCCTCTTTTCTGAAGCATGGTGGGAATATCATTCTTTTTTTTTACTTTGATTGCATCTGATTTGGGAAAGATCTAACAATAATCCACATCACTCCCTAGTGATCGCCTTAATTCGTGGCCTTCCCATTAGGGTAACTAATAGCTACCTATGGTAGCTAAGCTCATGCAAGGAAGGGATGGGTGTGCGATTGACAAGGCTACTTTGGTCTTGCCATTGTTGTGCAACTTCTTCATTGTAGCTGGACAATTATGATGACACTGGCGAAAGAAGTTACACGCATGACAACAAATGAGAAGGAAACAATAGCAGTGGTGATTAGGAAGAACAGAAAAGGAAGAGGGTTGCTGGAAGGAGGAAAAAAAGAGAGGAAGAGAGAAGGTAGAAAAAGAGGGTTATTCCAGAAAAGAAGGAAGAGAGGGAGGTTGATGCAAAAAGAGAAAATGAGTTGTCATAGTTGCTATGATTTTAAGAAAAAAATAGCTTGAGAATAATAATAAAAATGGTAAGAAAAGAAAGAAAAAGAACAATGATTGAGAGAGAGGAATAAGCTACTGGAATTACGAAAGAGAGGAATTGGGACAGCAACAAAAAAAGGACAAAACAGGTACGAAAACCAAGAAATAAGGAAAGCTATCCGAAATATAAAGGGAGAGGCAGAGCTGAAATATATTCTTTTTTAGTTATTTATTTATGTAAATAAAATTTTTGAAAATAATAACAATAATCAGAGAAAGGGGTAGGGTTTGATTCCATGTTAATACAAGCTCATTTTCTAATATTAGATCTTAACCACTCATATAAATTATCATTCCATAATTTATTATTTATTATTTTATTTTAATTTTTTAAAATAAATAACCCCATATATTATATTTTTCTAATAATTCATTTTGCAAGATATATTTTCATAAATTGATTTTACTCAAATTCTCCACTCAATTATTTTCTACAACTTCTGAGAATGATATATCAAATAACAGCAATTAATTCACAAAATTTTATACTTATAATTATTATTTCCTAATTATTAGGAAATTCTCATAAAACATCTTATCAAACCTCAATCGATAATGATCATACAAGACAATAAATATATCTCAAATATTATTCTTAATATCATTTTTAATATTTCAATTTTTTTAAATTCATGATATTACAAGTGGACAATGGTTAATAGTTGTGAATGGTAGTGTGCAATGATTGATGACTATTACTATAATAATGCAACTAGACATTGTGTATTTAACAAAAACCATGTCAATGAGCAATCAAAATGTATATGAGCAATGTTATATATTAGGTTTTCCACATTGATTTCATAACTAACATAAAAAGCCAACAATAATAGAAATTTTCATATAATAAAACTAACATTGTTTTATTAGAAAAATGTTTACATGGTAAAATAACATGTTGATTATAACTTGCAAACTGATGTGGAAAAGAGTAATGACATTGGTTTATATTGCGAGAAAGACTATTGTCATTTATTAAAAATATTTATACAAATATTACACAATGGTTTTTTTTAGAAAAACTAACATGTAGTGTTAGAAACACCATGTTAGTTTTAGTAAATAATTGAGATGGTATGATATACTCCCATCCCAAACCCTTATTCCTTCTAAAAATTGACATCTCCTATGACCTTATACAATCTAAATTTCAACAATTTTATACAATAAGGTAGATGAATAAAAGTATTAGGATATCAAAACTAATAAATTTTAGCATACGAGTAAATGGAACACCTATTCAAACACACTGCAAGAAAAAATGCTTAAGCACATCACAATTTGATAAGTGCATCAATTACAAAGAGAATCAATTTGTTTTCAACTCATAAAGGAATTAAATTTCTTACTTGTGTAATGTGATTCATTATCATTGAAGCACCATATAATTTGTAAAAGTTGTATTGCAAAAATAGGCAAAAAATTTAAACAATTATAAATAAATAAATAGTTCTTTACAAATAACTTGAATGGTGAAAACAAACTTACCTTTAAGTTGTGCTAATTCATATGTTAAAGCTACATTGAATAGTAGATAACAACAAAGAAATAAATATTGAAATTAAAACTAACAAGTATATAGTTGTGCATGCATAACTGTAAAAGTAAAAACATTAGCACCTTTAATTATGCTAACATTTTTCTCTCGAAAGATCATTCGCCTATATCCCTCACTAGGATTATTTCATAAGTAAAACTCCTCTAAAATGCCTTTATTATTCATTGATGGTCACCCCAATGAGAAAGAATGTGTTTCTTCAATATTAGTAGCTGTGTCTTCTTCATCCTCATTACTAACAATATATCTTTTCCTTTGAAAAACTATATATCAGTTCCTATTTGCTAGGTCTGTGACATAAAAAACTTATTTTGTTTGGAATATCATTATGATTGATTCTTTATCATGACCCTTCTTATTAAGATCCTCTAATATAAATCCTAACTCACCAACTTGGATGTCATTTTTATTCTCCACTCACTTACAAAAATATTCTTTATTAAGAAGAATCATTTAAATGACAAAGTTTACCACAAAAAGTCTTCCATTCTACATGCCATGTCATGATCTTGGCATCTCTTATAATAGCAAACATGCACTTAATCTAGGCATTATTGGAAGATACCATAACACCATAACTAAAGTCTCTTCAATGATGATGCAATCATACGTCATTGATTTATATTATAATGCCCTATATTTTGACACTTATTTTATGGCTTTATACTTCTTTTGGTATAATATGGAATCATTAGGACAAGTATGCTTCTTCTTATATTTCATACCCATTGGGAACATGATATTCTTTGCCTTCTTAAAAATGCATTGTCTTTTAAAAGCATGTCTTTCAACACTTATAATGATACCTTGAAGCTTTTATCACTTCACGTAATGTCATTTTCAAGTTGAGCAATTTCAACACAGCATATAATCATATGAATTTAGTGCAACTCAAATAGAAAAACTTTTTAGCATTACTTAATAAGTTATTAAGGACATGCAGGTATTTAGTAAAATTATTTGCAACATCATACACTATATCTTCTAAGCGATCATTGAAACCCTTGCTTTTGTGAACAATGAATGTGCTAGGCAATTCACTTTCACCATGCCATATCCATCACATATGCCCCATATCAATGCCATGGATAAATAAATGATCTTGTAGTTACTCAAGTTTTACTTTGTTGACACAACATCTTACACAAGGACACTTGATGAGCTCATCACTAAATTCCTTCTTTAGACTAATTGTAAGTTTAATGAACTCCTTAACCATTGTTGCATGTTTATCACTAACTGATTAGCAAACACCCATCCTAGATCCATGACTAGCCAATTTAGTAAAAAAAAAAATATACACAAGAACATGAAACAAATTATAAGAAGACATGAAGTAGTCATTGTAAAAATAAAAGGATTTAATAAAACATGACTAACTATATCCTAAGTTTAACTTAATATTATCCAAAATTGTACATATTCTAAGCATGAACTTGAAACCTAAACAAATCCATGTTAGATTTCATTAAAGCAAGAATAATAAAAAATTATCAAAATTTTGAAACTGACCATAGATCCATCCAAAAAATAATAAATTGATGATTAGGATCATACATTAAGCGAAAACTACACTCACTATAGAAGAGTTCAAATCAATATTGCTTTAATTAAATGTTTCACTACATTAATAACATTTCTCTAATTGAATGCATACATAAACATATAACATGTTTTGATAAAAAAAAACCACAATTTGAATTATGAACAAGCATGATCAATAAACAACATATTAGTGAAGCCTAAACACTATTCAACAAAACTAATTAGATGGAGTGACTAATCGGATGGCACCTATGTGAAAGAACAAAAAACTTCTATTTGTGAATAAATTAGATGGAGTAACTCTTTTTTCAATGTAATGCTAGCTATGGCTTCTATTTTGACTTTTCTACTTACAACATCACTCAACCCTAGGCACTCATTATATGTTAAAAGGCCTAGGGTTTCATAATCTTGCATAAATAGGTGATCTCTAACCAAAATCCCTTAAGAGAGGAGATTATTATGTTTAGATTATTAACTAGGCCCAATAATAATTTTGGTTAATAGTTAGCTAATGTATAGTATTACCTTAGTAAAATCTAATCAAGTTGTGCTATTACCTTAGTGAAACCCAATCCTAATTAGGAGCCTTAGTTTGACTAGGAGTCATAATTATACTATAATAATTCTGATATTTAATTCATTTTTTGTATACGACCTTATAGGTTCTCATTAATTAGTAGTG
Organism: Sindora glabra; assembly: GCA_020226215.1. Taxonomy (NCBI): domain Eukaryota; kingdom Viridiplantae; phylum Streptophyta; class Magnoliopsida; order Fabales; family Fabaceae; genus Sindora; species Sindora glabra. The sequence goes on from CM035235.1 coordinate 22,520,363, forward strand.
ATCCTAAAACCTTATTTTAAAATTAAAAATAATGAGTAGTATCTAACAATATAATACTACCTAAGTAATAAGAATGTCAATTATTCAACATAACCTTTTTTGTGACTAATGTATTATGCAATTTGGTCCTTTTTATTTTAAGCATCAAGATAAAATTGAAAGCAAGGAATATGCCACATTTTTATAGTTTAGTTTATATAGTTCTTGATTCCTAAGTGGACTAACTCAAGACAAATGGGTTCAATATCACATATATATTCATTTAATTATGATTACAAATTTCATTGCCTTACTTAATAAAAGGACCAATAGACTTTGTAGCCAAAATCCTATCTAGGTTACTAACATCACTCCATATAATTCATGGTATATCTAATCCTAAATTTTATAGTTAACCCTATTAAAGGTGACATTAGGTAGCGCCAAAGTATATGACTCTTCACATAGGAAATCGTAATGATTTATAGTCAAAGGACCATATACACTATTATCACTTTAAGAATTACTTATAACAATTGCATAATGATCTATGTAGCATTCTTATGGTGAGTTTCTTTAACACATTTATTCTCTAACATGCATTCATGCTCTAGCTTGATATCTCATATCCATGACCAATGAGATTTGGTCATCAACTAATATACATATTAGTCTTAATATATTATTATTATTTTAATTTATAATAATACATGACTACGAATATTTTAGAATAATGTTAACAATTCTATGGACAAATTAATGCCATGTTTATTTATTTTGCATAGATATATGAAATTAACATAATAAATTAAAATGCCTTATAAAGAAGTAAAAAATAATACAATGTATGCTAATACAATCATTTTATGATTTACTTCTAGAGCATATGCCAACAATTCATGCATCTATATGCAAGTTCTTATATGTAATTTTTTCCTTTTATATAGGCTACATTGTATATTCATGAAATAATTGAAAGATATCACCAATACATTTGTTCAACCTTAATAGTTCTATGCTGAAGATTCTATAAGAATAGATAGAAAACCTAAATGATAACATATATATAGTTAGAAAATATTAAAACATACATCATAGAAAAGTAAAACAAGATATTTGGTAAGTATACCTTATAAAAGGAACTAGGTGGGGAAAATTTTTTTCCTCTATACATGATTTTCTTAGTGATCTTTTTAAGGTTGAAAAACCTTCATGGTTGAAGAATCTTTTGTATGCAATGGCACTATATCATTTTTGATGTGATCCAAAAGGGGGCTACTACAAAGAACAAATTAAGAGAATCAAGAAAGAGCTTCAATAGTTAATTTAAAGAACTTGTATGCTTGAAAAGAGAGCTTGGAACTTAGGAAAGGCCTAACAAGTAGTCGTGGTGATGTGATTCTAAGAGAGGACAATCACAAGAAAGTGATCTTGAAGGAGATTGTTTAAGAACATTTGAGTTGTGCCACATCATCATTAAGTAGGCACCACATCACCACCGCATCATCAAAGAGGTGGTGCCACATCAATGCCATATCAATCATAATCCATGTCACTATCACATCATCAAGGAAATGGTGCCACATTAATGCTACATCAGCCAAAGTCTCATGATGATGAACATACCACAAAAGATGTAAATCCTTCGATGAGTGAAAAAGAAAACATGCCATAGGGATAAATCCTTGATCAGTGAAAATTAATGCCACAAAGAGTCAATCCTTTTGATAATTCACAAGGTCATTCAAAAACTCAAGAGAGAACACATTCTCACAAAAAGGCACTTAGCCAAATTCTCTAATCTCCAGCCTCTAATCTCTCTTAGAATCACATCACCATGGACTATTTGTTAGGCTTTTCCAAAGTTCCAAGCTCTCTTTTCAAGAACACAAGCTCTTTGTATTAACTATTGAAGCTCTTCCTTGATTCTCTTAATTAGTTCTTTGTAGTTACCCCTCTAGGATCACATGATTCCCCTTTTCTTTGAAATGATTTATCCTTGAATCTTTAAAACCTATATCAAGATGAATAAAATTAGAAAAACTAAAAGAAGCACTCACATTAAACTTACTATGAGAATTCAAACTAGAAACATAGTTTTCTCTTCAAAAACGTGGAATGAACTATCTTTACTTAGACTCTTCATGAACTTAGATTTCTTTGGATTTAGAAAACTTCTTTTTCCACTCACATCATCAACTAATAACCACTTAGATCAAATATAAAATAAGAGCCAATAATTTTATGCAAGCATGCAAAATTATCAACAATAACGAGTTTATCAATGAAAGCACATAGAACATGGTTCTTCATAAGCTTTCTACAAAAGTTAATCAAATTATAAAACCTCTCAATTTTAGCAACAAATTGATATAGAGAACATTCTCTAATTATCTTTTCTTTATCCATCTCTATTATTTTGCCACATATAATATCATCTAGAATTACAATACTTCTCATACAACATGAGCATTTCTCTAAATTAGCATACAACTTTTCATTTCTTAAAATTTGCAAGACATATTTCAAATGCTTATTATATTCATTTATTCTTTTACTTTGCACAAGAATGTTATCAAGATGTGGCAAGTGATCTCCCCAATTTATTAATTCCTCAAACAACAACAAAATCTATCCTTTAAACTCATAAAAATAATGGAAATAAACACAAGTAAATTCATCAATGAAAATATATAGAACATAATTCATTAAACTCATGGAAGTACTTGGTGCATTAGTCAAACCAAGCATCAAAGCTAACCATTCATATAAACCAAGTTTTGTTTTGAAAATGTTATTCCATGCATTCTTTATTCCTAAGAAAAGTGGATGAAATCCACCTATCAAACCATGCTTAGAAAACATATAAGGATTATGCAACACATCAAGCATATTATCTAAAGTTTTTTCGAATCCAAAATGTTTCATCAAATTAACTTTTTATAAGTAAACTTTTAGAAAACATAAAAGAACTAGGGAACTTATCTTGCAAATCCCTTAGAGTTTTCTTAATATCAAAATGTTTATCAAATCACAATCATAAGTTCTGCCAACAAACAAATCATTTAGAAAACTTTTAGGTAGAAGCAATTCATTTCTTTCACATAAAATTTTCTCATGCCTAAACATTTCTCCAAAAGACCATTTCTTCATAAACATCAATATTAGAAACAAATTTAACTTGTAAAGGAATCAAAATCATGTGAAGATATATCATTATCAAAATTATTTCCATAGAAATTCTTAAAGCACTTAAAACATAACAATTTTGTATACAAATAATCCTTATGTTCAAATTTCAATAATTTATCGTGGAAAGTAAGGATAAGAGTATGCCTTTGAGCCAAAGAATTATCCACCACACTACCTTTACCTTGCTTACATTATTTAATGATACATGGATATGTTTCAAGGAATTCCTCCTTCTTGGTATATTTTTCAATCACACCATTTTCATAGGTTTGAGTTAAATTTCCGAAGATAGAGTCTACTTTATATTCTACTCCCTTCAAATGTAATACTTCTTTTGAGCTTTCTTTTGAAGGTCTATCTTGATATTTCTTTAAAATAAAATCAAGAACATTTGGAAAAACAAATTCAACTCGGTTAGTATTTTCATAAGCTTTTTCGTATAAGATAATTGGCCCAAAAATATATAAGGCATTCCTTATAATACTTGTTTTAGCAAACACACTCAATTTTTCTGTTCCTTTTTTTAGCTCTTTACACAACTCTTTCTCTTTCTCTCCTTCCTTATAATCACTTTTTGTTTCATTATACTTTTCATTCTTTTCACTTAACTATAATTTTCTCTCTTCTTTTTCACATGTACTTTCTTTCTTTTCACTTATACTCTTATTTTTTTTATCTTTCTCATTTTGCTCAACTTTTTTTCTCTTTTTCTTCCTTTTCTCTCTTCTTTTGCATCATCATTTAATCTTCATAAACTTATTTTGGAGTTAAGGGCCTAAGAGAGAACTTCTTTCCAACTTTGACAAGCTTACACTTGTTAAGAACACCATCATGAGTAACTTGTCTATCAAATTGCCATAGTCTCTTAAGCAAAAGATGGTAAGCATGCATGGAAACTATATCATAAAGAACTTCATCATAGTGCATCCCAATAGAGAAAGAAACTAGTACTTGTTTATTCACTTTCAACTTCCCATTTTTATTCAATCATTGTAGCTTGTAAGGGGGTTAAAATGCTATAGAGTGGGCAAACAAAGCTTTTCAATTAAGGTAATGCTATCCACATTAGCATAACTTCTATTATCAATAATAACTTGGCAAGATTTTCTTTTTGATTCTCATTCTCCTCCTTTGTTTGCATATTTAAGGCTTTCTTATTCACCAATGCACCTTTATCAAAAGGATCCTTACTAATCACATTATCTTTATTGGATGAAGTAGCTTATTTCTTTTCACTTGTAGAATCTTATTCTCTATTGTCTTTGATCACCATTAGCAATATGTCCTCTTCCCAAGCATTTGAGACACTTGATGTTAGAATATTTTTTATTCTCCTTAACTTTCTTTTTGCCTTTAGAAGACTCATCTTTTGATTTTGAAGAGACATAAATTTGAACTTACTCCCTCTTTCTTCCTTTTTTTCACTCTTTTTGTCCTAAGATTTTCATAGAAAGCTTGACTGTGAATTACATTTAGATAAGTTCCTTATTTTGAGTTATGTTTCCACTTTCATAGCTAAGTGTACCATCTCTTTTAAGGTTACATAGTGTTGCAACTCTGCCACATTGGGAATGTCTCTATTCAATCTATGGAGAAATCTAGCCATAGTTGTTTCTTAACTTTCCTCTACATTAGCTTTAATCATAGTGATTTCCATCTCCTTATAATAATCTTCAACACTTTTAGCTCCTTGGATCAAATTTTGTAATTTTTTGTGCAAATCCCTTTGGTAATAGATAAGGATGAATCTTCTTTTTCAAGATAAACTTCAAGTCTTCCCAAGTTCTAATGGGTCTTTCATGCTTTCTCTTTATATCTATTATCAATTTATCCTACCAAGCAATGGCATAATTAGAGAATTCCATGACAATAAGCTTCACTTTCTTTTCTTTCGAATAATTAGCAATCAAAAATTAATTCTATCTTCTTTTCCAAATCAAAGTACACTTTTAGATTATTTCTTCCTTGGAATGGTGGAATTTTCTTCTTAATGTTGTCAAGAATGGTATTTACTCTTGCTTGTTAGTGTATATGCCCTAAAACTAATCATATTGGTGATTGTAATTTTGAATCATGTTATTTTAATGGCAATTCCAATTATTATATTTATATATATTGCCTGCATAATATATTCAATTATAATAATAACCTTAGAATAATTGTATTCTTAAATGTCCCTAGTCATATATCATTGTGGATTAGGTTACTTTGATATGTTAAGACTAGCATGTGTGAAGACTTATATGGGATATTAAGTTTACACATGAGTACAAGTTAAAGAACTTGTATACTGGATCGACCCATATTAAGAACACTACATGGATCGTTATATGAGTGTCATAAGTGGTTCTTAGTGATAATTATTAATATGGTCCTTTGACCTGAGATCACCAAGGTTCCCTGCATGTGAGTTTCATATTTTGATACTATTATATGTCACTAATGGTTAAGTGAATGCAGGGGTAGATATTGGATATGTCACATATCATGCGGAGGGGTTTGTGTGATTAAGATGGGATTTGTCCCTCCTATATAACAGGAGTAACATTTATGGGCCCCTTGATTAAGTAAAGTTGAGAAAATGCATGGCCATGCTCAGATGAATTGTCATGAGATGTTGATTACATTTGTTTCAGTCAGCTTACTTAGGAATCAAGAAACCTTAAGATTGGGCTATACGGGAATGACACGGTCCATGTCTCATGCTCAATCTAGATGTATAGGACAAAAGGACATAAGTGATGATCACGTGTAAAGGTTTAATCAAATCACCGACTTTCTCATTACTTGGGTAATAATGATATGTTGCTAGACACCAATCATTATTTATGATCATTAATATGATTAATGGTCATTGCCAACGTAATGAGAGCCTGTAGGGTCGCACACTTAGAGCCTAGTGAATTTGGAATTAATGGACTAAATTATTTAGGCTTAAAATTTGAGAATCATGTTATAATTATAAGGCCCAATAGTAAGCCTATAATTATACATGGAATAAAGCCCAAATAGGTTAGGTTTTTCTATGCACCTATTTAAATAGACTTATTGGGTAATAATAGGATTACTATCATTATTCACGCACCCCAAAAGGCACAGAAAACCCTAGCACCCCTCCTTGACCAAAACCCCTAAAGAGGCGTAGCTAGCACTATGAGGTGTAAGGAGATCAATTCCAACCGGTGTGTGTAGTGGACATTCATCGATGATTCACGGATTCGTGTGGATACCACAGAGGTGCAGCCACATAAACGTTGTACTGGTGATCTGATCTTCTAGTTTCTATTCCGGTTCGTGATTTGGAAGCAGATCGGATTTATTGTATAGCGGATAGAAGATTTTTAGCCAAAGGTATAAACCCTAATCTCTAATCTATGGCATTCTAAATTCGCATGGATCCTTGGTGGAAATCGTGCAAAATTTTTATTCCGCTGTGCATGTATGATGCATGATTTTCAGCATTGCTTTTTGCTTATCTTCTTCTTTTTTAACATGCCTCATTTTACCTTTTCTTCTCTCCACTCATTTGAGTTATCTAGTCTCTCACTTCCTCTATTAATATTTTTAACTCCTTCTTATCCCACACACCTATCATTTTGTCTTCTTTCTTCTTCCATCCCTCTAATCCTTTCATCCATGTTGGCAATTTGCATATTTAATCTTTCAAGGTATTGAAACATAGCTCTTATAGTGAAATCTAGATTCTTAGGCTAGTAAGTATAATTATCACTTCCTCCCAACATCTTTAATATTTAAATCTATAAGAAAGGTTAAATAGATAAGAGCATATTCTCATTTAATTTAATGGAACTTATACTCATGTTTGTACTCTAATTTAGGCTTTCACCCTCAAATGAGCTTGCACACTCTTGCCTTTTCCTACTCCTTTCTTTTCCTCTCTCATGGTTCTTTTAGAAATAAATGACATAACTAGCAAAGATCCAATAATTATGGCTATCACTATCTCTAATTGAATGACAACACAAGGTGTTGTCACACAACAACATTATGGCAATTAGGAATTAATTCAATTGGACTCCAAGAAAGGAGAAACAAAAAAAAATAAAGACTTAAAGACACAAACTAATGGAAAGGAATAACATAAAATAACAAGAGGTGCTAATTTGAGAATTTAGATAATTAAAAAAGATAATGAATAATTATTGTCAAAATAAGAAGTTCAAGTGTGATTAGAGAATATCAGAAACCAACAATAATTAAAAGTAAACAAATTATTTTCTTTTGATTTTATTTTAGTTTCACTTTATTTTCAACAATTCAGTTCTTTATTTTTCTTGCTCCATCTTTGTAAGTTGCTTTTTAATTCACTTACTTAGCTTTTTATCCATTGTTTCTTATTATTTTCTTCTTGTCACTTATTTTTGCTTTCTAACTCACTACTACTCAGTACCAATATTCATTTTATTCTTGCACTTTTTTTTACTTTAAGCACTAATTCATCATTCAGGACTGGTTATGTTGATTGCAAGAGTATTTCACACAATTTAAACTTGGTGTTCTTTGCTTTGCTTTAATAATCAATTACTATATTTAATTATAACACTATGATGTTTTACTATTAGAATATAACAATTAGTTATTACAAGCTGAACTTCTTCACTTTGAACTTTTAATAAACATGTTCAATGCACCTTTCATTTACTAGACTAACATTGATATTTGGACCAAATTTTGAGGTAAACAACAAAAAACAACATAAATAAAAAAGGTGACCAAGTATCAAAATAAATTCAGGCTTATAATTGATTTGGACAACTTATCAAATGCATAAAAGGCAAAACTAAAGAATAATGCAAATTTAACACAAAAATGAATCAAAACACATGAATTTAACATAGGCCAAATAAAAAATGAAATAGATACAAAAACAAAATCAAAATGTGGTAGAAATGAAGAAATAGGATATGAATGGGTGAATAGTTGACTGAATAATAGTATGAATAGTAATCAGAAAATTAAAGACAAGTAAAACTTGAATTTGGGAACCTTGCTTTGAATATCAAATGATGTGAAATTAAGAGCTTTGATACCAAATAATGTGATATTGTATTAGATCATCCCAAAATTTAGCAAATCTCAAATAAAAAATAAAAGAATATTCATACCACACTCTAGAAGATGAATAATACAAGTAATAAGTGATGATGAATATGTCATAAAGGATGTAAATCCTTCGATGAGTGAAAAAGAAAACATACCATAAGGATGAATTCCTTTAATAAGTCATAAGTTCATTCAATAACTCAAGAGAAAATACACTCTCATAAAAAAACACTCAGCCAAATTCCCTAATCTCCCTTAGAATCACATCACCATGGACTATTTGTTAGGCCTTTCCCAAGTTCCAAGCTCTCTTTTTAAGCATACAATCTCTTTGAATTAATTATTTAAGCTCTTCCTTGATTCTCTTAATTAGTTCTTTGTAGTTACCCTCTTTAGGAGTGCATTAATTTTAGTCTTTTATTTAATCTCATGCCAGATCTTTTGTATTTTGTTAATGCAAATATGGTAAAGTAGGGTAACAATATTTTACTTTACATGTCAATTATTTATAGGAAATAGATGATGTGTAAAAATCATCACCCTTTATTTTAAAAATATTAAATTTTCAAGGAAAACATGTTAGCACTTACATGTCACTCTTGAAGAAAAATTCAACATCTAAACTAAAACAATGTTATCTTATTAAAGACTCTTTAACAATGATTAACTAGTATAAGATTATCTAAGGGACCAAGGCTTCCTTCACACCTTCTCCTTGAGTTGATTTCTTCTAAACTAAACCTGCTTACAGGTTCAACAGCCTGATAGGTAAATCAAGTTTTGCCTATTAATAAAAAGGCTTAGTCTAGCTTCAACGACTATGATTGCAATCTTTAATATGAGGCCTTAATGTTGATGTCCTATATGCTAATATTGATGGCGCTTTTTAATCAATGAAGGTTTGTATTCATTATTTTTTGTAAAATGTCATAGGATTTTGCTTCCTCATTTTAGATGATGAAATGATAAGAGATTCAATATAAGAACCACTACCTATCTTTTATGTCCTCTCCTTTTTTCAACACTCTACATCCATTTCTTTATCATCATCTTTAAAGGAGTTTTTTTTTATTTTTAAGGTTAGTCACATTAAGAAGCTTAAGATTGGTATTTTTTCATGGTTTAAGAGATGGGAATTGAGATAGAGAGGATTTAGGTGTAATAGTGTAGTGGCTTTAGAGAGATAAGAAGAATGTAATATAGATGAGAAGGAAAATAAAGGAGTGCATGAAGTAATTATTTATGCAATAAAAATTATTTATTTTTTAATTTTAGAATTTAGAGTATATATATAAAGTGATGTATGCTTTTGCATTTATTTTGGAGCTGCTGTTGGTTTTTACAGGATGTTTGAAGTAATTAATAAACTTTTTTACTATCGAATTCATTTTGTTAATTTTTCTCACCAGTTTTCCTTCATTGAATTTTTACAAGATGTTTGAAGTAATTAATAACTTTGTTTATATTGGAGCTACTTTGGTTTTTATAGGATTTGTGAAAGTGTTATTGTATGGTAGAGGATAAACTTTGACCATAAGCTTTACTCATGTCATCTTTATAATATCACACAACTAAAGGTACATTGCTATTTGTAAAAAATAAAATGAAATAAATGAATATAAATTTTATTAGACATTGTTTTGGTTATTGAGTTATAATGTGAAATGAAATTCTTATTTTTTATAATTAAACTTAAGTGCTGACATGCATGTCTATGATTTGACTAAATTATTAATAAAAAGGTAAGCCATTGAACTTGTTTATCTTGTATTTATCTAATTCATGTATTACTTGCATTGTAGATGTGTGGGTATTGGAGATAATGGGTTAGCAACAATTTCTTATGGATGCAAGAAATTATTGTAGCTAAACTTGTCATATTGCAATAAAATTACAGACAGAGGGATAGAGTGCATCATCCATTTAGGTGAACTTAAGGATCCGGAACTACATGGGTTAAACATCATAAGCATGGGTATAAAGAAAGTTATAGCCAGTTCCAAGAGACTAGCAAATTTGGATTTGAAACATAGCAAGAAAATTAATGATTTAGGCTTCTAGGCAAGTGTTAAATTTCATAATTTCTGACTAACCAGTCCTTTTACTATATTAATTGCTATTTAGATCCTTCCCTATCAAAGAGTGATCATGATATAATTGTTAAATTAACTTACATCTATAGTAAAGGAAAAAAATTATTTTATAAATCATTATTTCTTTATTCATTTATGTGATAATTTAATTAACAAAAGAAAATGACATAATTAAAAAGTTATAGCTCTTACATAATGTTGATTTATGGTAATGGTGGTAAGTGTTGTCTAAACTTAAAAGATAATGATGATAATGGCAGATAAATGTGAGCAACTATGGTGTATCAAATAGGGTGTTATGCCTGCTTATGAGAAACCTGATATGGCTTTAGGATGCTAAACTTTAGGTGTCTAATTATTGACCAAAGGATGGATTGACTCAAACTAGTGCATTATTATTACTTTTTTAGTATGTTTCAGGAGTGCAAAAGGATTTTCATTTTCCTCCATCTAAAGGAATACATATTACTATTCCAAGAAATTTTTGATTGATAGTTGTGCATTCACATAAGATATATAATGATAGAAGTGTGAGATGAGATCTTTGTCTTAACTTTGGAGTCAAATGGGTTGCAACCACTAATATGAAATCTTGTTTGGCTTTTTTTTTTTAGAAATATTAGATATTAATATAGGCCTACAAGCAATATATGCCTGTATTTAAGTCAATGTTTATATTTCTAGCTATTTTCCACTTTCACATTATTGTAGAAAATATTAATAGGTTTTTTTTATTTTATTTTAATTGTTTGATAGCATAAGGCATAAAAATAGGCTTGTGGACTTTGATTGGGCTTTGCCCATAGGTTTGGGCTTTAACTCTACTTGAATAATAGGCTAAAATATTAACAGGCTTAGGCTTAGGTCAAGGCCTATAGCCTATTATTTCTCATAGGCCTTAGCTTGGCTTGGCCTAATTAAGCCCAAAAATAGGTCCATTCTAAACTAAAACAATGTTGTCCAACTATGATCCCTTACTCATTAGATATACTCATCAAATATTTTAAAAAACTAATATATATTACATCATTTAAAAAATTGCATGGCTTTAGACATTAGTTATTTATTAATAATTGATGTTATATTCAAGTTACACATTGATTTTTATTAAAAAAATATGATGTCTTTGCTGAGAGCCTCAAGTTTAATTAGCATATGATGTTACTTGAAAGCTTAGCCTTCCTCCATATCTAGGATTCGATTTTAGAACCTTGTTTATATATGCATATAATAGCTTAACCACTCCTAACATTAAAAAAGAAAAACATGATGTCTTTTCTTAGGAATTTTTTTAAACTAGGTTTTATAATTTCAACAGATTAATAGTAGTAGTAGATTTGACCATCAAAAAACATTTTAGCACTTCCATTTAAAAAATAATTAACAGTAATAAAAAAATAAATATTGTACAATTAGAGGAGCTTTTATGTAAATTGTTTCAACTTTCATTTACATAACAAAATTAACAATAGCACAAATAAAAAATAAATAGAACACTACCACTCTATTAATGTTACATACACAAACATGTAGACCAAAAATTACAATCAAATACAAGTATAAATCTAGCATTACATAGACAAACATGTGCAAAGAAAAGTCCTTTCATTAGCTTGGCTTGTATGAGATACTTTACCCAAGGATCCCTTGCTTAGTAAATTTGCTTCAATGAATATGGCTTCGACTCCTTCTTGAAAAATTGCAATTTTGGCAAATAATAACATGTTAGCCATATAAGTAGTATATCTGGAACATGTTAGCATTAACTAACATGGAAATGTAGTAAAAATTGTAAATTACTAAAAGCTATTACCTTATGTGGGTTTTTTGTATTCCTTAATGCTTATGACCATCTCAACCATGCATTAGAGGACATAGCAGCCACACTCTACATTCTCTTTATTCTTATGGCATTGCATCAAATGAAATAAAAGTTAAGTTTCAACCAAAGAACCTTAATTCTATTATTTTAAAAGTATATAAGTTAATTAAAAAACTTACCTTAATAAGCAACCATTTCACATTTTCTCTATCTATTAGGGCCACACCTTACATGTACCTATATAATCAAAACTTAGTTAAATACCTTCTTGATGCTTGAGCATGGTCCTTTGGCCATAGTATCAAGATAGTTCTTGACCTTCCTTTTTGAGTACACTACATAAAGCATCTAATAGCACCTACAATACAATGCCAACACAAAATATAAAAAATGTCATATTAAAAGTGTTAGTAATCATAAGTCTTGCAAAAATAGCACTTATATCTCATGGCATAACACCATGTAGCATTTTCTCTTTGGCTTTTTAGGTAGTATTGCCTTTATATATGACCACCACTCTGTATCACCCTAAAACTCACAGTTAATATGATGTAGACACAAAATTCCATACTAGAATGTGCTCCTGAAGTTAATGTAAGGATCATATAAATACCTACAACTAAGAAAGGTATGAGCTAAGTGTTTACTTAGACATTATATTAACTAGATATTACATATTCAAAATAGATAACAATAATTTAGTAGTAGACTATAGTCCTCCAAAAGGTAACCCTTTAGCCATAGTTGGCTGTACAATTGACTATAAAAGAATTTTTGTAATTCATCATATTATTTATATGCCATAAACATCATCCAAACTCATTTACGACACTATCAAACTCCACCAAGTCATTAATATACCATTATAACACTTTATTCATGTCAACTTTAACATCAAAACAAAACTAAATATCATCTAACAACATATTTCACATATATTTTTACCAAAAACTAAAACATTAACTTTACCAAGCAAATTCCAACTAAATCATTAAATTAGAGATAGAATATTTGTTAGGAATTTAGATTATTACATGTAGCGGAAATTTAAAATTTTGATCCGAATTCTACCTAGGATCCATGCAAAAAGCATAAATCAATGATTAGGGTTTTACCTATTGGGCGCTCATATTTCTACTGATCAAAACTTGAGAGCGGATGAATCAAACACCGGCCGGAAGGTACAGCGTCTCTACGGTATCCACACGAAGTGAATAACGACCTCTCACCCTCCACGAATCCGCTAGGATGTGTTTTTCTCTCTAGGAATTAGGATTGGATGTTTTCTAAGTGATTTAGGGTTTGTATGGAAGCTTTGAATGTGTTGTTAAAGTGCTGCCCTCAAGTCCCTTTTTATAGAACTTAGGCAAGCCATAATCCTAGTCCAACTAGGATAATGCTTCCAAAATCCTAATCATACTTAACAACTCATCTTATCCTTATCCTAGAGATAATGGGGAGAGATAGGACTTATCTATTAATTATCTAATATTAGATAATAATATTATCTCATAATATAAATATCTTAATATTAGATAATTGCATATAGTTATCAAATATCAAAATAATATTATCTCATAATATATTTATCTAATATCTGATAAGATAATTATTTGATATTACTTTAATATCAAATAATATCACATAATATATATATGTATATATTATGTGAATTTATTATTCTTAATAATATATATATGCACGAAAATAAGTTCAATTAATTGGATATTAATATAATTAAAGTCCAATTAATTATTGTCTTATTCCTACTCCTTTTGTGTGACCCTGTAGGTTCTTACTGTAACACCCTCACTTATTAATACCTTATTCCTCAATTACTAGATGATTAATACGCACTCATTTGCCATCTACCTCAAGCTAATACAGAAAATCTCAAATTTGCTGTATTTCATACAACATGAACAAGCGTAATATAATTATACATAAGTTCAACTTTACAATATATCTACATCCATCACTTACAATATTACCAACTATACAAACATTTTTAATATACAACTTCAAAATATCACTGTCCTCTGTCATGAGAGCCTTTGGAAGCATCACCTGGAACGGTTAGTCACGATACAGAAAGACATGAGAAACAAAGTTTCCCAGTAGCTAGCTATTGCCATAAAAACATATTAAGTCATTCCAGATCCTTAAGCAATTAAAACATATATTTCGAAAACAATTAATCATTTATCATTTCTTTATCATTTCATTACGTACCATTGTAAGAAACATACACTGTACACAACAATCATCAAACTCATTCAAGGACTTATCTCAATCAATATTTAGATGGCCATCACAGATACTCGTACCTAGGCCTCATATACAGCATCACGCTGTCTTCCCGGGGTCCCGAGCCACAAAGGCCTAACACAGTATCACACTGTCTTCCCGAGGTCCCTGGCCATAGGTACCACACACAACAAATGCACTATTATCCCCGGGGATCCCGAGCCTTAGGCCAAACACAGTATTCTACTGTCTGCCCGGGTTGTGCCACAACAATTGCATTAACATTTCAAGGACCCGAGCCATAGGCCAAACACACACAGTATCACACTGTCTTCCCGGAATGCGTGCACAACAATTCCATACACATTCAATACACAACAATTCCATACACATTCCATACAATAGCATAAAACACAGAAAATCATATAAATAGAAAACAGCTTAAGGATGAAGCTAACTACCTTTCACAAGCTTCCAATGTGATGTTCCCTTGCTCTCACCAAAAACTCCTTTACACTTCCTCTTGCCTTTGCAAGTTGTCACTCCTCAGTCTATATAAACACACATCATAGTTTCTTATTAAAACATCATCACTTTCCCTAATCCCCATGTATTCTTTACTTCCTCTACTTAAAGAAATGCATACTTAGATGCTCTATATCTTGTTTTCAAGCCTTAAAATGACATATATGAACATTAGAAAAGGATCCAAAGGTAAAGCCATGCAAATCCTAAAGAAATCAAACCAAAATGTTCACTCAGCAAAGAACACAGGGTTGAACATGGGCCGTATTCTACCCCGTGTTCAGAACATGAGGTACAACATAGGCCATGTTCTACCCCATGTACATTACTGATCAGCCTTCGTAAAAGAACACGGGGTTCAACATGGGCCGTGTTCTACCCCGTGTTCAGAACATGGGGTACAACATGGGCCGTGTTCTACCCCGTGTACATTACTGATCTTCCAAAAACATAATTTTACATGGCTAAACCTCCTTCCCCCCTTGGCTTCTCAAAAGGGAAGTTCCATACACACTTTCATAACTCAAAATTCATCTTCCATAGGCTTCATAACTTATAAGAATCATCCTAATTTTATCATTTTAACCAAATTCCAAACAAATCATGACAAATCCACACATGCACCATTATACCTTTAAAACCCAAATGTGTACATCATGTTTCTTGCTATTTTTACACCAAACCAAAGCCATAAATCAACACAACAACATCTAAAACACCATTAGACATGTTCAAATCATCCTAAACTCCATGTTCAACTACCTTTGACCACTCCAACATCAAAATCTCAAGAAACTAAGAAGAGTACATTAAAGAGCTCTTAGAGAAGAACATTTTTACCTCTTGGTACAACTTGAAAATCCTCACTTGGAGCTCCCCAAACTTAACCAAACTTAAGCTTTTCTTCACTCTAGGCACATTAATGGATAGAGCTTGATGAGAGGAGCAACTTTCTCTTCACCACTAAGCTTAAATCTCACTATTTTTAGGTGAAAAACTCAAAAGAAACTTTCTCTCTCTTTCTCTCTCTCTCTCCTGCACGTTTTGGAGCTTTCATGGAGGTGTCTTGCAGCTTTTTGAGAAATGGAGAAGAAAGAAGACTTTTCAAGAAGCTTCTAGGGATATTTTGGTCATTTTTGAGATTTCTAAGGGTATTTTAGTCCTTTTTCACCAAAAGTAAGGCTATTCTTGCCATAATTTTTCTAACAATGACAGCTGTCACAAATCCATTGGTTACACTAATTAAAATCACATATTGCACCCCAAACTCTTGGTTATTCACATTAAATCCCAAATCCTTAATTATTTTCACTTTAACTACACCCGATTCTACACTTTTGCAAATTAGTCCATAGGGTTTCTGTCTATTTAAAATTCCTTACACTATCAGACTTAGACAACCTCCCCTTTTAGGGTTTTCCAACCTCCTCTGATCATCTATATTGTTTAGGAGAATTAATTCTTTCCCTACTATCCGTTTTCCTTCAAAATTCCGTTTACCCTTACACTTAATTCCTTTCAACTTGAGATTCACCCACTAAGCTAATTCAATCATGCTCTTCGTTTCTACAGCCTCAGAATTTAGAAATTCAAATAATAGAATTGAAAATTCAGGATATTACACTTACTATGTTGACAATGACTTATTATTGAGCCATAGACAGTAAGCGGTATCTAGCAATACATCACTGCCACTCAAGTAGTAAGAATGTCTATGATTCGACATCCACCTAATACATGATCAATGTTTTGCATCATAACTCTTTTGTAATAATATCCAAATTGAACTAGAGGCATGGAATGTGTCATCCTCGTCAATGTTCAATTTATATTTCTTGATACTGAGTAGACTTAAAATAAATGATTAATATCACATATTAATTCAGTTGAGCATGGCCATGTATTTCTAAGTCTCACTTAATCAAGGGGCCCAAAGATATTTCTCTTTTATACAAGAGTAACAAAATTTCATCTACATCACTCACTTCCCTCCGCATGATTTATGACACACCCAATCAATGCCCTATTTGTCATCCTGATTAAAGGTGACATAAGACAATATTAAGGTGAGTAATTCCTCATGTAGGGAACCGTAGTGACTTTAGGTCAAAGGTTTATGTGTATTTGTGATCATATGAGAATAACTTATGACACGTCTATCCATGTAATATTCTCATAGTGGGTCAATCCAGTACATTGTTCACTAGCAATATACTTATGTATTGACTTGATATCACATATCCATGATTTGTAATCATCAGTCACTATACATGCTAGTCTCGATGTATTATTACTATCATTTTCGTAATAATACTTGACTAAGGGCATTTTAGGAATAGCTTTGCTATTCCAAGGATAATTATTATATTAGGTTATAAATTGTGCATAATAATAATAAAATTATAAAAATAAAATATAATAATTAAATTACCTAAAATAAAACATAATACATTGGGTATAACTTCAATCATCTATATGATTAGTTCTAGGACACACACCAACAATATTCACTTATCTAGTATGAAAAAGGTATTTGAAATCTAAAAGTAAGATATGGTAACCCCTAATTATCCAAAATTAGCAAGTTAGAGGCTAGGCTTCTATTTTCTCCCTTTAAGCACAATATTTGAATTTTACCAAATCCAAAAGAAAGATTAAAGGAATACTTAAGATTAATGAAGATTTAAGTGGCCTTATGTTGAATGTGTGAAAAATTTAGTGAAGATCAACTCTTTAATTATTTAATTTAGGAAAAATAGGGAAAAAGGAAGTAGAGGTGATGAGAATGTGAGGGATAGATGTTACAAATTTTAGGAAAAATAAAGAAAGGGAGGGAGGGCGATGAAGTTTAAAGGAGAAAAGGGCAATGGTATTGATGAGATCAGATCTACTCATGATGCAAGAGAACCAATTGGACTATCTTGAAAACAGGCAGAAGATAAGAGGAACTTGACCCTAATCGCAACCTACCAGTAGAACCAAAGTTATCAAACAAAGCGTGACCCTAACTGCAACCTACTGGTAGAACCAACACTATAAAATTTAATTCTTAACCTAAGAACAAAGGGGAAGCTCTCATAATGGAGAAACACTCAAATTTTTATTAATCATCAAAGTCTCCTGAGTATGAGGAACAAGCCTCCTCATATAACTTTCTAAAATCCTAATTTAGAATGGGCTCTAATTAGCTTAAATCTAATTCAACAACTTAAATTCAATAAAAGACTTTCTAAATGACTCTAAGTAAAACATAGTAAAATTTTCATAGTAATATGATAAATATTTCAAAGTAAAAATGGGCTTAAACACATTTATACTAAACTAAAGCCCAAAATACTCCAAAATGACCCAATACATCAAATAACAAAAACAAAGACTATCTGAAGAAATTCAACCCATAATTACCAACGAAAATTCAAATAAAAATAGGAAATTGGGATTATTCATTATCCAATCATGTCCAAACAAAATATAGCCCAATAAACTAAATAATTATAATAAACTAAACAATTGTAACCCATAAGTGCATCCTGATCATGCGACTTAGGCTCTCCAAATTGAAGTCTTTAAGTTGGGTTCAAAGCATCCTCAAGTTGTAATCTAGGTTGATCTTCCTTTCATTTGATATCCATAATTAGGCCTTGCAAAGCTTAATTCATCCTCTTAGTTCTAGCTCTAGTCATAGGTCCTCTAATTCCATGTAAAGGATCTTTAGGTTGGTTGGTTGGATCTCTATCAGGTATTTTCGAAAATTATGTCCTTAATCTCCTTCATTGTCATATATTCACATCTAAACATTTATAACCTTTAAACATCTTATTTTACATATTTTTCTATAATTATTGCATACAAAATTCTCATCTTAAGTCCATCCAAATAATTCGTTATTATTTACATAAAACTTTATCCTATATTTCCTTATTTTTTATTACATGCACCAAGATAAATTCAAATAATATTTTAAATTTTAGAAGGTTGGAACAAGCTAGCTATCCTTTTAATAGATGATTCCCTTTGTCTGTCCCCTTAATATTTCTTTTCATGAAGGCCTGATTTGCATATAGTTGGACTATTTATCAATTACATAAAATTGAAAAAAATTAAAAGGAAATGAAATTTGAATTTACTTATATAGGATTGTTTAACTCTTGGAAAATCAACTACTAATCCTTCTTTATGAGGTAGGTGCGATGGAACAAATGATCCACTAGGAGATCAATCCTAATCTCAAAAATCCATGTGTACAAAATGAAAAATTTTAATACAATTATTATGAAACTTAAAATTATAAAAATTAAGGTTATGCAAGATTTTATCTATATTTTTCCTCCAATTTCTAGTTGCTATATATGCTTAATTTTATAAAATTGGCCCTATTATGTAATTTGGGGTTAATTTTACAATATTTTAAAATTATTTAGTTAATACTAGATTTTTACACTATTTTAAGTTTTTAGGTATATCTTGATATTTGGACATTAGATTTAGATTATTTTTATGTTATTAGGAAGCTTAAAGGAAGTTCTACCATTTTTGAGTTCTAGTCAAAGCCTAGTTAGGACATTTGGAAGGTCTAATTTAGCTAAGAAATTAATTTTTTTTCTATCCAAGTTGAGGCAATTTTTATTTTTAGGTCATATTTAGAGCTTTAGAGGTTCAATCAAGATAAAACTGGTGCTTAAAGTTTCTTAAGACCCAACCTAACAACTTTCATGTTCAGAGTTTGGCAAATCTATGTAGTTCTTGTAGTCTTACATTGGCTAGAAGTTAGATCGATGAAATTTTACTATAATAACTCTTGTAGCACTTACTTTGTAAATTAGGTTCTAGATTTCTAAAATTAGTAAGGCATTGTTCTTTGTAATCCTAGAAGGCAAATGATTATAGTTCATTAGGGTTAGTCCCATAGAAAATTAGATATAGGGGTTTTGTGCTTCCAAGGCCAAGAGCACTACAAAAGACTTCTACACAATTCTGCACAAATACTAGATAACTTTTCTTTCTTTTTCAAGTTTCTTCTTCTTTAACTATGGAAGGCTAAATTTTTTATTAATACAAGGAATTTGAGATTTATGTCTTTTTGGATTATAAGATCCTAAGCTTTAATGTTAGCTTTTTCTGATTGATTTTCCTCTTTCCCTAATTCTTTGTGTTGATTACTTAGAATTGCATGAGTTGAATGCCAATTTAATATAATTTATACTCAACCTTTTGACTTTAAAGGTTTAGTTATGTTTATGTCGAATTATGGTTAGTTAATCACTATTTTTTCATCTAGGAATAAAAGGTTGAAAGATTAAATCAAAGATTTTTAGTTTAATCATTCAATTCTATTGAATTCTATTTTCAAATCAATTTCAATCTAACTTTACAAATTATAGTAGTTGCTCAATTCTACTAATTTTAATTGATCAAATTCTAAATGTTTATCTAATACAGAATTCATAAATTATTATAGGATTCCAGATAATTCAACATTGAAAAATCAATTAGAATTGTTAATTATATTTTATTTGTAATTAATCCACACAAGGGCTTTTAAATCCTTAGATTAATTATTTTACTTTATTAATTTTCTAACTTTTTATGCTATTTCTACATGCTAATTTTGTTAGTGCATTCTATTTAAATTTTGAATCAAGACCCCCAATTTAGTTCTATTTAAATTCTCACATATTATTTACATCTTGTTTAATTTGTATTCTATTTTACATTCTATTTCGTAATCATTATTAGTAAATCAATGTGAAAGGATATATCAAGTGAAAAATTAAGGTTTTGATTTTGTTGTTACCCTATATTGCAAAATTTTTAAATGTGTTGTGATACACATGTCAAAATTTTGTCGCTATTGTTAAGCATCCACTTGAATCCATCCTTTCTCATCATTTACTAGCTTTGTATTGCAAAATTGTTCAAGCATTTTAGTCAATTTTCACATTTGTTAGTGTTTCCTTGTATTTTATAGTATCTATCTTTTTTTTTTTTTAGCATTCTTTTACATTCTTTAGCTGTTGCATATTCCTTCACTTCCATTTATCCTTTTCTATCATATGTTACTTCATTTTACACTTTACTAGAGTTTTGTTTTGCTCATTTGAATAAGTTACACACATACTGCCTCCTACCCCTCGAACTGGTGCTGAAGTGACTAGTTCTGACAAAGCTAAAATTTTTATGATGGTAAAAAAAAAACATTTTTATGTTCAAGGCTCATTGATGGCTTGCTAACCATGAGTCGTCCCTTCACTTTTTGTCTAAATTCCATTGTTTAAACCACTTTTTAAATTTTTTTAAAATATTTTTCATTGCATTTTAGGTTCCATATGATTTTAGCTTTCATTTTATCATGGTCCCATAATTTTAAAAATGTCTAAATAGGTAAATTACATATGTCTTGGGTGATTTTTAATAGTGCATTAGTATTTTTATTTTTCTATGTTTTTATAGTTTTGTTTAGTATAATTTGGTATAGTGTAGTGCATGACTAGACAATTTATTAATGTATTATTAAATTTTGATAAAATGATAGAACATTTCATTTTCTTTATGGGAATAGAAATACATGTAGTTATAGCATTCTTACCTTTCATTTTGATCCTCTATACAATTTTGATAACATTGTTAATAATAAGACATTAAAGGAATTGGCTATCGCTAATGTTACTTACCAACCTTTAGGCATCCAATATCCTGAACTTGATGCTAACTTTGAGCTTAAATCCACATTAATACATTTGCTTCCTAAATTTTATGGCCTTGCAAGTGAGGACCCTCATAAATACTTAAAGGAGTTCCATGTAGCTTGCTCAATAAAAGAGTTTGTTTAACCATGAATTCTCATGTCATTTCAAAAGTCCACATCAAATTGAAGGCATTTCCTTTCTCACTTCACTTATTGATGTAGTTAAGGATTGGATATATTATCTTCAATCGGTTCTGTTACAAGATGGAATGATATAAGGAGGTTATTCCTTAAGAAGTTCTTCCCTACTTTAAGAGTTACTACCATTACAAAAGACATATGTGGCATAATGTAGATGACTAATGAGATATTATATGAGCATTAGGAGAGATTCAAGTTGTACTCAAATTGCCTATATCACTAGATTAGTGAACAACTTCTATTCCAATACTTCTATAAAGGACTTTTTTCTATGGATAAAAGTATGATTGATGCTATAATTAGTGGCATATTAGTAAACAAAACTCCTATGGCAACCAGGGATTTAATAACTAGCATGGCAACAAACTCTTATAATTTAGCACTAGAATGATTACTACCACTAGATGTGTGAATAGGATAAGCTTTTTTTTATGCAAATTAATAAGATAGATGGCTTTGGGACAATAATAACCCTAAGTTCCTCTTCCTACTAAACTTTGTGATATATGCTCCTTTTTAACTTATCCTACTAATTTGTGTCCTACATTACAAGAAGATAATGGTTAAAATCAAGTCTATATGGTAGTAGTTTTCCTTGGAAAACCTTAATACTAGTAGTAGCTTCAATATGACCTTTACTTAACATTTTACAATCTTGATTTAAAAGATTATCCAAGTTTCAAATATGGCAATACTCTAGTCTAACAACAAATTAGACTAACACAACACTGGCCAAGTTGACCTTCATTTTAGTAGCCTGAACCTTCTAAGCCAATTTAATGGCAAAATTTCCAAAATCAACAAGTAACTTTATCCTCATCTCCTTAACTATCCTTTGAAGATTTATTCAAGTAAATGGCTACCAATAACTTGCAATTTTAATAGAAAACAAATGCTACAATGCAAGATCTACAAACATAGATTGCCTAATTAGCATCTTCCTTAAATGAGCTCAAGTCACAAAGTTCTTAAATGATTGCAAATCCAAAAGGCAATGTTTCTACCATTATAATAAAAAGTAGCAAAGAAGTTCAAGTGCCTACCATTCCTCAACCAGCAAATTAGCAAGGCAAGCAAAAACAATTAATAAGTTCTAAAAGTTCTACAAAAAGTCTAAACAAAAAATAAACTAGAAAATAAAGAAACTAAAATTAGTGGCAAAACTAGTAGATTTAGGTAAGATACTATGCAAAAACTAGTAGATTACATAAGACCATTTCCCTTCCTCAACAAAATTGTATGATCCAAAAAAATAGAAGAAATTGATAAAGATAGAGAAATTTTGGAGACTTTTAAGATAGTAGAAGTTAATATTCCATTGGTAGATGCCATTAAGCAAATTTTCGAGTATGCTAAATTCCTTAAAGAGCTATGTACTCCAAGAGAAAGCTGTATGGCAATGAAAAAGTAAGCATGAGGAAAAATGTTTCAACCATTTTTCAACCAAACTTGCCCTAGAAGTACAAATACCCAAGAACATTTGACATACCTTGCATTATAGGCAATAGTAGATTTAAGCATGCCTTAATTGACTTGGGAACTTCTACTAATGTTATGTCAATGTTAGTATTTTCTTCATTACAACTTAGCCTTTTGAAGCAAATAAGAGTTGCAATTCAATTAGCTAGAAGAAGTATTGTTATATTACTAGTGTTATTGAAGATATGCTACTTCAAGTCAAATAATTGTTATTCCCAATAGATTTCTACATTATGTCCATGGAGGATGAGTCTTCAAACACCTATGCACCTTTGATTCAAGGGAGACTATTCCTCAAGATAACAAAAATAAAGATAAATGTAGATATTGGCACTCTTTCCATGGAGATTGGGGTCATAATTGTGAGCTTCAACATCTTTGAAGCTATGAAATACCTTATAGAATAGTATTCTTTGTTTTAGTTAGGTGTGATTGATAAGCTTGATAAGATACTCTTAATAAGATGCTTGCTAATTATCTTGGAATTTCTAAATTTATGGATTATTTTGATGGCCATAAGTGCACTTATTATATAGTGACACTAAGTTTACCATATGTGTTGAAATTTTTGCATTTATAAGTGATGAGAATAGTATTGTTTTAGAAGGTGTGGAAATTGATGTTCAAGAAGAAATTTAACTTGCAAAAGTGATTTCTACAATTGATTGAGTACCATCTATGATTAACCACCTTCACTGGTGCTTAAGCTTTTTCCAAAATATTTAAAAGAATGTATTCGTAGAAGAGAATGAGAAGTTACCAATGATTATAACAAAGAATCTATAGCCTAAGCAAGAAGAAAAATTATTACAAATTTTGTGACCTTATAAGCAAGCAATTAGGTGGACACTTACAGATATTCTTGGCAGTAATCCTTTTACATGTATGCATTGGATATTTTAGGAAGAAGGAGCCAAACTAGTGAATAACCTCAAAAGTGACTAAACCTCTTGATTTTGGATGTAGTGAATAAGGAGATTACCAAGTTATTGGAGATTAGTATTATATATCCCATTTTTTATAGTAAGTGAGTCTAATGCAAGTTATTCCTAAGAAAACTAGATTGATAGTAATGAAAAACTAGAATAATGAATTAATTCCCATTAAAGTTCAAAATAGCTAGAAAGTTTACATTAACTATATGAAGCTTAACTAAGTAACCAATAAATATCATTTTTAACCCTTATTCATCAATTAGATGTTAAAGAAATTGGTGGACAAATCCCATTATTGCTTCCTGGATGGTTGCAATTTATTTTTAGATTTATATTGCTCTAGAATCATAAGAAAAGATCACATTCACATGCTCTTTTACCACTTTTGCTTATAAAAGGATGCTATTTGGCATATGTAATACATATAGCATATTTCAAAAGTGTATTATGAGTATTTTTACTAATTTTCTAGAGGTGTGTAGAAGTATTCATGGATGATTTCTCTATTTATGGTTCCTTTTTTTATGCATGCTAAGATAATCTTGCTAGGGTGTTAAATAAATTCATTGAAACTAATCTTATACTGAATTTTGAGAAATATCATTTTATAGTTGATCTTGGGATAATTTTAGGACATATAATGAATAATGAAAGCATTGAAGTTAATCTTGTTAAGATTGATATGATTATTATTTTACCTCACCACACTTGTGTGCAAGAAGTGCATTCTTTTCTTGGTCATGTAGGTTTCTATAGGTGCTTTATTAGATATTTCAAGAAGATTGCCCTTCCATTGTCCAAGTTGCTCCAAAAAAATGTAGAGTTTGATTTTGACTAACATTGCAAGGAGGTTTTTGAAAAGTTAAAATGAGCTCTTTCCACATTTCGTATCATTCAGCCACCATTTTGTGATTTACTATTTGAATTAATGTGTGATGATCTAATTACGCAACATAGATTGGGAAAACAACCTTATGTGATTTATTATATTTCAAAAACTTTGGATGTTGCACAAGCTAACTATACTACTATAGAAAAAAAACTTTAACTATTATTTTTTCTTTAGATAAATTTATATCATTCTTGCTTAGTTCTAAAGTGGTTCTATTTTCTAATCATGTAGCTTTAAAGTTCCTTTTGAAGAAACTTGACACAAAATAACTTTCCAGGTGAGTAGCTTTTTTAGCTGCTAGGTAAGGATTCTTTGTATGCTAATGAGTTGTAGACATATGTTAAGAAAGCACAAATTGGTAAATTGAAAAGTGAGGCTAAACATTATGTATGGGATGATCCTTATTTGTGGAGATATTATGCTAATCAAATAATTAGGAGATATGCACATGACTATGAGTTTCATTCTATGCTTGCATTTTGTCACACTCATGCTAGTGGAAGTCACTTTAGACTTAAAAGAATAGTAAGAAAAGTTCTTTATTTTGGATTTTATTAGCCTACTTTGTTCAATGTTACTTACACATTTTGTAGAAATTATGAACAATATCAAATAGCAGGAAATTTAATTCATAAACATGAGATATCTCAAATTCATATGCTTTTCCATGAGATTTTTTATGTGTAGGGTATTGATTTTATGGGTCCTTTTGGCTTTGTTAATATTCTATTAGCTATAGCTGAGGTTTTTAAGTGGGTGGACGCTAAAGCTAATAGGATTAATGATTAAAAATATCATCACTTGAATGTAACTAGTGTAAAGACACTTAATTAGTACTAATATACTAACTAGTTGTCCTTATAAGCCTTTAAGACATACTTAACACATTTACTTTCAAAATTTTACTAAATAGATAGATAACTGCTTATAGAAAATAATTTTTACTTGTGCACACATAAAAAAGTTCAAAATATAAGTTACATATACTAAAAAATATTTATATAAGAATGTGCAATTTTTTTTGGAAAAATATAACACTATACAGAGTACTTTAAGGAGATAATATTTCTAATTAGGCACCATGGAAATATTGTAAGGAAGATTCCTAAAAGTGAGATGTAAGTTCACACATAATTGTTAGTCTTTTTTTGTGGGATCTGTTTCCATATCTACAAATAAAATTTTAATAGAAAAGTGTGAGTATTAAAATACTCAATAAATTGCTACTCTTTTCTTCTTTCCAGAGAGTTTTCACCATAATAGGTTAAATATAAATAATAGTGTAAAATAAAATTTGATTAAAGCTCTTATGTATAATGTTTTCAAAGTTTATTAAAGAGAATGATAATACAACTATCGTAGGTTTCTACTTAAATCTTCAATCCAGTCTTATCCCTTATCACCTTAAGCACAAGGCTACTAACTTTATCTCTTAAACCCTTATCACTCCTCCTCTTCTTTGCGAAAGATGCATATCTCTCTCCATAGATTAGATTCAAGGTAAGTAATATTAAAATGTGAACTATAGCATCAATTACTCATTTCATTCATTTTATAAGATATGGTCATAGTACCAATTATGTTACAAAATCTAACCATTCTCATAAATGTTCACATTTCATCCTTACATGGCATTATATTAGCATACAATTTTTCCACTCAAGATAATGGCAATACTCAATTCTTTTGAATGACTAGAAAATTTATAACACAAGCATCATCCATCCAACATAAATTTTAATTACTTACAACATTTTTCAATATGAAATAACAAATACTAAACTTGTTGGGAAGTATGAATACTCCCACAGTTTATTTCCCTTCGGGGTTTCAAATCAATTCAAATTTTGATCAAAATTTTATTTAATGCTTATAATACATTAATAAACATCAAATAACAATTCTCTTGCAATTTTCGAGCCTTCAGCCAAAATAAGAAATTTGAAAATAGGATAGCATGTGAGTAATTGAAATAAAAGTCTCTTTTTAATATCCAAATTACTTCCAATCATTACTAAATTTTGATACAAAAACTCTAACATTAAATGATGAAAAACATCAATTATTTCATAAAAATTACCTCTAGGTATTATTTGTACAGAACTAGAAACTCAAAATTGTCAATTCTAGGTGATTTTGGAGTTTTTGTAGAAAAAAAGGCTTTATTGGTACTCAAATCAATTCCAATTGCCATTAAATTTCTATGTAAGGTTACTAACATGCTAATAATCAAACAACATTAATCACTTTAATTTTTATTAATCAAATTGTGATACTATTTTAAGCTATTATAACCCAAGTTTATACTAATTCAGTTTTCATAACTCTAAAATTTTCCAAAAGTTTTCAATTCTCCCCACACTTAACCTAACACTACTTGTAACATTAAATTAAAATTTTCACAATTCCTAATCACTTCTTTCTAATGAACAATAGAATCATACTATTAACCCACTAAACAATTTTGTTCCTAATCATAACATAATTCTTATTGTTATTTTTTAAAGGAAACTTTGATAAATCTTCTCTTATCAATCTTGTACTAAAATACCAATATGATATCATCATATTACTACTTATATAATACCAAAACTAAATCATATAGCACCATAACTTAGTAAGCACCTATAATAGCATATATTATCATGTTCTTCTTTTTTCATGGAAAAACTTAAGAGAGTAAGGCATAGTTATCCCTTACTTTAAATCTTTAATTCTTTAACCTCTTAAATACCTCTCAAAGCAACAATTTTACTAAAATAAACCAATTTTTAGAAATTTTTAAGAGGAGATTTCTATGAAAACTTGAAGGAGATAAAGGAAAACTTAGGTTACCTTGCAAAAATTTGATAGAACAACTTGGAGAACCTCTTAAGATTTATTGAAGAGTTGAAATCCTAGTAGAAAACCCTATGAGAGCACTTAGTTTTGGTTGAAGAAGGATATAAAAATTTGTGCAAGAATGAGTCAAAAGACTTCTATATAAAATTCTAACTCAAGCTTCCTTCCTAAGTTTCTTTTCTTTTTTGTTAAAAATTTTGATGAAAAGGCACATGGATGCATGATTTTTTTATGCCAAAATTAGAATGCTATTTCTTCATAATCCACTAAAACTTAATTAAATATAATGCCTAGAAACAACCACTAACAATTGTCTTTAGTTTTTTACTTTTTTACTAACTTGTTATTAGCTTCTCTTACAAGATTAGGCCTTGTTTGGGCCTCATTTTTTATTGGTTTCGAAAATAAAACTTATACCTAATAAAGTTGAGCTAAGTTAACCTAATCAAATTAAAATGATTTATTTCAATTTTAGGTCTAAGCTTTAGCTTTTCAAGCTACTTTGGCCATTTTTGGGCTACTCGAGTTTCTAATTTTCTATTAGGCCTTCATATAATTTTTTCAAACTTAGTGCTAGGTTTCTAATTATATTTTAACCCATAATAATGTCTAATATAATTTCTATAAAAATTATAGCTAGACATTGCTCGAAATTACCTTTGTAATTTACTCAAACTTCATCTAATTACCTTACTGAGTTTTCGTTCGAGAGATACATATTCAAAAAGTTTTTCTTGAACTTCCTTACTCTATTGGGGATATTACACAAAAGTTATTATATACTTTGTCAAGTTTCACATTTTTCACAAGTTTAACATTCCACAAGCTTTGATAAGTAATTAAAGAAGTCATTTTCGCAATCAAGCACTTGAAGCTTTGTTGTAGAAATATAAGATTTATCATAAAGTTTCTATACCATATCATTCCCAAACAAATGGCCAAGTAAAATTTTCAAATAAAAAAGTCAAATCAATTTTAGAGAAAACTATAAAGCCTAATAGAAAAGATTAAAGCCTTAGATCAGATGATGCACTTTGGATTCAAAGGATAGCATACAAAAATCCTATTTGGATATCTCTATACCAGATCATTTTTGGAAAAGCATGTCATCTTTTAATGGAGTTGAAGTACTGAGCATTTTAGGCTAAAAAAAGATTTGAAGGCATTTGGAAAGGAAAGAAAATTGTAATTGAAAGAATTAGAAAAACTTAAACTTGAAGCCTGTGAGAATTTTGAATAAGGAGAAAACAAAGGCATTCTATGATAAGCTCAATTTTAGAATAAATTTGACATTAATTAAAAATTTTTATTTTTTAACTTAAAAATTAAATTGATGCTAGTCAAACTCCATTCCTATTAGAATGGACTTTTTGTTGTTACTATTCCTTATGTTGTAGTTAAGATCAAAAGTATGGGAAATAACAAGGTGTTCAAAGTTAATAGGCACATGCTTAAGCCATTTTGTGAAAGTTTTCAAGAGCAAGTATATAAACAATGGAGTTGGAGACCTTAGTTTATTCTTAATAAAGGATTTTGAGTGTAGTGAAAGATATAAAGGAAAGGGCTTCTTAAAAGGCAACCCAAACTTTTTAGATTTGCTTTCTCTTACTTTTCTTTTTTAATTTACTTGTCATTTATCTTTCTTGATGATATTGATATGCTTTACATTAAAGATAATATAAAATTTAAGTGTAAGGTAGTTTTCTAGGATTTATATTATGTTTTGTGTGTTCCTTTAATGATTTTGAAGTAAAAAAAAGAAAAATAAAAAACCAGAAATTTTTTTTAAAAAGGTGTGTCTTTCACTTGTTTTTGAGTCATTTTAGTTTCTTTTCATTAATGGAGATTTTGCATTTTTCATAAGTAGGATTCATAACATGATTAAATGAATGATTTTGTTTCTTAAAAATGATTGGCGTAGAAGTGGATTTTGAATTAGTAGATTAAATTTTGATAGCATGACTTTCTTTATGACATTTTGAACCTTATGTTGAGCATTTATGCTATTCTTTTTCTTTCTTATGTGTGGTGTCTTTCCATGATTTGTTTCTTTAGAACTTGTTTTTATTCTTTTTAAGATTAAATTTGTACATTTATGTATAAAAATGATTATTTCTTTGTTTAAGTTAGTGCCAAATAGCTAACGTAATCTTTTTTATCTTTATTGAGCCCTCTTAAGCTTAATTTCCTTTTCTTTGTTGATTAGCCCATTAGCATTTTTTTAATGAAAAATAAATGTCTTTACCTAACTTTAGGAATTAGTAGGGGATTTAAATTTTTGTAAGATGGCTTTTTAGATAAGTGTGGGGGTGTGTGAGTGTATATGTTTTAGAAATTTATTAATTTCAAGTTCAAAGGTTAGTTGAAATGAAAAAAAGAAAAAATTCAATAAGAAAAGAAAAATAAAAAATGAAAACATTGGAAAAAAAGATAAAATGATAAAAAAAAGAATAAAAAAAAGTGAAAAAAAAAGAATAAGATAAAAAGAAGTTGATGAAATGGAAAAGAAAAAAGTTAATAAGTATTTGAATTTGAAGTTAAGTTATTATGTTGAGGTTATAATTGTTCATGATTAACCCATATATTTATAGTTCAAAGGCTTTACTAATTTCTTTGGTTTCTGGCTTTTCATATCTTAATTTTTCTTTTTCTTTTTCTTTTTCTTTTCCTTAGCTACATTACAACTTTGAATAAAGTCCTTTTGATTTATATTATGCATGTAATTTGAGTAATGGAGATTAGATGATTAGCAAGTTTATGATAGAGAAATTTCATGGAATGAAGTTTAGCGAAACACTTACCCTAAATACTTAAGAATTGGAGAGTGAATTTTGTGAGAATCTATCACATTAATCTATTTTTTTAAATAAAGTTATAATGTTAGTTAATTTCAAGTTTGTCAATATTTTTGTTCATGTATGTGTTATATTTCTTGATGGATTTAATTGTCTCTTGCTCATGGAGTTATAATTTTGAAGTTTTAAGAAAGTAAGTATTTTATTTTTAGTTTTTAATAAAGTTACATCTTGCCTGAGGTCATGTAAGGGTAAAATGTGAGGGAATTTGAGGTGTAAAATTTTTTTTATATTATTTCTTCTTATTTTATGCCTTTTGGTGTGTTATATATACTTAATTTTGTAGAACTAGCCTTCTTATGCAATTAGGGGTTAGTTTTACAATGTTTTGAAATTATTTAGTTAATACTGGCTTTTTACACAATTTTAAGTTTTTAGTTATATCTTAAGTTCTGGATATCATATTTATATGATCTTTATGTTGTTAGAAAGCTTAAAGGAATCTCTACAACTTTCATGTTTTGGTCAAAGTCTATTTCAAATGTCTAATTTAGTTGAGAAATTGATGCTTTGTTTTTTATCAAGCTGTGCCAATTTTGATTTTTAAGCTAGAGGTCTAATTAAGGTGAAACTAGTATCTAAAGTTTGCTAAGATCCAATCCTAAGAATTTCATATTTGGAATTTAGCAATACTAGATAGTTTTAATGGTCTTACATTAGCTAGAAATCAAACCTTAAAATTTTATAGCAATAACTTTTGTAATGCATTGCTTTGTAAATTAGGTTTTATGCTTCCACAATTAGCAAGGCATTGTTCTTTGTAGATTTAAGAGGTATATGATTCTAATCCATTAGGTTTAGTCCCATAGGAAATTAGATACACGGTTTTGTGCCTTCCAAGGCAAGACTACTCCAAAAGACTTTTACACAATTCTACATAAATACTAGACAATTTTTCTCTTTTTTTCAAGTTTCTTCTTGTTCTTCTTCAGCCATTGAAGACTAAATTTTTAATTGATTCAAGGAATTTGAAGCTCATCTTTATTTAGATCATGATATCTTAAGCTATAATATTTGAATTTTTCTACTTAATTTTCCCCTTTCCCTAATTGTTAGAGCTGGTTGCTTGGGATTACATGAGTTGAATACCAATTTTCTATAATTTTGTTCAACCTTATGAATTTTAATGTTTAGCTATTTTTATATGGAATTGTTGTTAGTTAGTCACCATTTTTTCATAAAGGAATATAAGTTGAAAGATTAAATTATAAGTCTCTAGTTTAATCCTTCAATTTAGTTGAATTCTATTTTCAAATCAATTTTGATATAGCTTTATGAATTATAGTAATTGTTTAATTTTGTAAATCTTAATTGATCAAATTCTAGATGACTATTTATTGTAGAATTTATGAATTATTGTTAGGGTTCTAGATAATTCAAATTTGAAAAATCAATTAGAATTATCAATTATATTTGATTTATGATTAATCCACACAAGGCCTTTCTAATCCTTGGATCAATTATTTTGCTATATTGATTTTCTATCCTTTTATGTTATTTCTACATTCCATTTTTGTTACTATATCCCATTTGAGTTTTGAATCAAACTCGCAAATTAATTCTATTTAAATTCTCACTTATTGTTTGCATCTTATTTGATTTTGCATTCTATTTACATTTTGTTTTACATTATTTCATAGTCATAGTTAGTAAATCATTGTAAAAGGATATCTCAAGTGAATCATAAGGGTTTGACCTAGTTGTTACCTTATATTGCAAATTTTCATCAACCAATAATATCTAATTTTGAATGTGTTGTAACACACATGTTAATTAATTAAAGGTATAGGAAATGGAAATTAAGGATGAGTTACATATCATACAAAGCTGGTGCTCTGCCACTGGAATAAACCATTTAATTATGTAAGGATAATGTCTATCTAGTAGCATTTGATGCCTTCTTCCTCTTATTTTGCTAGGATTTTTGAACAAACTTAGGGTTATTCCAATATCCACTTTACATCCCTAATCCAGCCTAGTTAAGTTGATCTAATATTACTTTTTTCACATATAATGTCCTTTAATTTTGTGGAACACTTATGGTTAAAAATTCTTTACATTTATTGCTCAAAAGCACGGTTCCATGTGAAAATCTTTTAAAATTCCAAGAAAAATATATTAAAATTATTAGCTAGTAAAAAAATTATAATAAATTAAGTGCAAAAATTAAAAATTAAGAAATATATACCCTAAACTCATCAAAAAGTAACCATTAGAAGAGATTTGAAATCATTAGCCAAGTAAGCTACACACCTTTTCCTTGGTCTTTATTGTTATAGCCTAATAGAGCAAGAAAATGGAAGAAGAAATTTTGAATAGAAACCACCATAACAGAAACCCAGTAACATAACCAGATAAAGTTCAAGTAAACCGTGAAGATAGTATAAGGGTTTGCTTGGCTAGAATTTCTTGTAAAAATTATATTAGGCCTTAGTATAAGTTAGAGTGTCATAAAAAGCCCAACATTGAATTTGGAAAAATTATAAACAAGTCGAATAGGAAATTAGGTGCTAAATAGCCTAAAATTAACCTAATTAGTATAAAAATCTAAAGATTGAGCTTGAAATTGAAATAAATAATTTTGGCTTGCTTATATATTAACTTAACCTAACTTTTCTAGGCTCAAATATGACTCTGGAAAAAAAAAACAAAAAAGGAAATTGAGGCCTAGCAAAGCCCAAAGTTACAAGAGAAGTTTATGTCATTTTGGTGAATAAGTAAAAATCTAGGGGCAATTGCTAGTGCTTGCTTTTAAGCAATTTATTTGGCAAAATTTTAGTAGATTGTAATGAATTATCTTCTAATTTGAGGTCAGCAAGACTGTGCCCATGTGCTGCTCCATCATTAAAAAATTTTACAAAAAAATAAAAAGAAAAAAATGGCTTATAAAGGAAATTTTAGAACTTATATATAAGGCTTTTGAGATCAAGTTTGCACATTTTTCTACTCCTCTTTCTAGCCAAATTGTGAGCTCTCCAAGGGTGTTCCACTAGGGTTTTCAATTTTCTAACTTTTCTAGCTGCTTTTATTTAAATCTAACAAGGAAACCTAGGTTCTTTTCTATCTCCTTCAAGTTTTGATATCAATTTCATCTTTGAAAATTTTAAAATTTTGGTTTATTATAGTGGGGTTGTTCTTTGCTATTCTAAGAAGTTTTTGAAAGCTAAAGAGTTAAAGAGTTAAGGTGAGTGGCAACTATCCATTATTCTATTGATTTTTCCTATGAAAAATGATGAGACTTAGTGATATTTGCTATCGTATATGTAAACTGAGTTATGATGCTCAATGATTTAACTTTAATAATGTATAAATGTTAAAATGAGGATATGATGTTAATATTATGGTGTTAAGATGAGTAGGATATGATTTAGTAAGTTTTTCCTTAAGAAATGACCATAGGAAAATATAGAAACAAAATTCTATCAAGAAAGTTTAACAGTATGATTCTATTTCTCTTTGAAATTAAGGGTTAGATGCTATTTAAATTTTAATTTTTGGTATAATCATGTTAGAAATAGTATTAGGATAAGTGTGAAAAAATTTAGGAATTTTTAGAAAATTTTAGAGTTATGAAAAGGAAATTTGCATAGACTTTGGTTAAAAGAACACCAAAAAAAATTGTAAATTTTATACCTTGGAGTTAGGTGCTGTTTGGACAAGAGTTTAATTGAGAAAAATTAAACTAATTAACATTTCTTGTTTACTAACATATTAGTAATCTTATGTAGAAATTTAGTTGTAATTGGAATTGATTTAAATATTGAAAAGACCTTTTTTCTACAATAACTCAACAACTCTCTAGAATTGACAATTCTAAGTTTTTGGTTTTGTATAAATAGTATCAACATGTTAATTTCAAGAAATAATTGATGTTTCTCATCAATTACATCTTAAGGCTGTTGTAGCAAATTTTGGTGATAACTAGAAGTAGTTTGAATATTGTAAAAGGGCTTTTTATTAAGATTGCTCATATGTTATCCTATTTTAAGATTCCTTGTTTTTTTATACTGAGTGAACAATACACAAGAGTTAGTAATTTATTAAAAAATTGATGTTTATTAATGTATTAGAACCATTAGATAAAATTTTAATGAAAATTTAAGTTGACATGGAAGCCTAAAAAGGCTTTAAACTATGGATAAGTTATGCCATTTAGCATGATTAGTGTTTAAAACATTATATTGAAAGTGTTGCAAGTAATTGAAATTTGTATTGCATAAATGATACTTGAGTTACAAACTACTAGCCTTTCAAAAGAATTAAGTATTGTCATTATTTTGGATGAAATGGTTGAATATAAATATCAACTTAAGATATAATGTCATGTGACGATGAATTATGAATGTGTATAAGAATGGCTAGATTTTATAGAAAAATTAGTATTTTAACCATACCTTATGAATTTAAATTGAGTAATTGATGCTATAACCAGCATCATAACTACTTAACTTAGATTTGATTTGGGGGGAGGGGAGGAGTTATTCATCCTTCACAGAGAAGGAGAGAAATGGTAAGAATTAGAGGGATAAGGTTAGTGGCTTAATGCCTAGAGTGGTAAACGATAAAGTTAGACCAAAGATATAATGAAAAACCTATATACCAACAATTGCCATTCTTTAAAGTAATATTTGTAAACATTGTATAGGAAGATTATAATAGACACAATAGAGTTAAATTAAATCATCGTTTATTTTACATTGTTATATATATATATATATATATATATATATATATATATGTCTTTGATCTATTATGGTAAAAAATCCTTAGAAAAGAAGAAAAACAACCAATCACTAAGTATTTTAATATTCACACTCTCTATTGTTAGTCTTTTATTTACAAATACTAAACATGGATCACCAAAAATGATTAATATCTATGCAAGAACCTTTTTATTGCTTTAGGGAACCTTTTAGGTTATATTTTGCTATAAATTTCAAATCATAGCGATTGGGTCTGGTATTGATTATACTGTAAAACTAAAAAACCAAAATCCTAAATTAAATCCTTTTATCATTAATACTATTTTACTTAACTATTCATAAAAGGACATATTTAGTAGTTTTGGCTCTATTAATATGCCAAATCCTCTACCTTCCGTATGTATTGAATTTGATATGAAGGAAAATCTTAAATGAAAATAGGATAAGTCAAATTAGGAGTTTATCTACTTACAACATTTGTATGTAAACTTTTGTTTTTGAAAAAATTTAGTACTTTTGTATAAATCTTTTTATGTATGTAAATTATATTTTAAATTTTTATTTGCATATGCAATTAATTCTACTTTCTATAAATACATTTTTTTCTTTAGTAAAGTTAAGTAGTAAAGAGTCATAAATATTTTAAAGGCTTGTAAGGACATTTGGTTAGTAAATTAATATTAGTCAAGTTTTTTTACACCAATCACATTATCCAAAAGTCAAGTCATGACATTTATAATATGAGCAAGTGATTTGATAGACTCTTTGGTGGGAAAAACCTAGTATAATAAAGTTAATTTACATGTTATTCCATTTTAATGAAGAAACTCAAATAAACAAAATATATTAAAAATGATTTTGTGCTCATCCTTGTAAGGCATGACACTCTCTTTAGGATGAAAAATGAGACGATTAAGGAGCGAGGCATATTAGATGCCCCAAAAGAAGGTTGCAATGTCAGTGGTGGACCTTGTAGCTACAAGGGATTGCTATTAGAAAGCTCCATTCAAACTGTTGTGAGTACAAATGTGCACTTATGAGGAGTGTAAATGGGCGATGATAACCCATTAGTAGGAGTGGAACTACTTTATCTTGATCGACTTTTGCCATGATCTCGTCTAATTGTTGCTGTTAATAAATAAACCCTTCTAATTAAATAAATAATTATATAAATAAAATTAATTGAACATTTAAGCATATCTAAATTAATCACTAAACAATTAATCAAGCATTTAAAATTAACTATTTTAATTAAGTAAAAAAATTAATTGAACAATAAAGTATTCTAATTAACCATACAAAATTAACTAAACATTTATAATAATATATTCTAAATAAGTAAGTATATTAATTAAGTAATTAATTAAGTACATTAAGTAAAAAATTCTAATTAATCACCAAATAATTAACTAATTAAAAACCTTAAATATATAAAATTAACTATTCTAACTAAGTAAATAAATTAACTAAGTAATAAAACATTCTAATTAATTAAGCATTTCTAATTAGCTAAATAAAATTAGCTAAATATTTAAAATAATATATTTTTCATAGGTATATTAACTTAGAAGTTAACTAAATAAATAAAGTAAATATTTCTAATTAATTATTACTTAATGAACTAAATAAAAAAATCCTAAACATATTAAATTAATTATTCTAATTAAAAAACTTAACTAAGAAATTTTTTTTAATTAATTAGGACTTTCTAACTAACTAAAAAATTAATATTAAAACTAACAAAGCATTCAATATAATAAATAAAATTACCTAAGAATTCAACTAAAGAGCTTAACTATGTAGGCCTTCCTAATTAAGTATTAACTAAACTAAACATATTATTCAACTTAACATATAAACAAAACTAATAAGGATGTAAAATTAACTAAATAAACAGTATATTTGTAAGCAAATGAAAGAAATAAACTACTAACATCTAACCAAGCATGAGGAAAATGAAAAGAAAAGGCTCTTGGAAGATTGTAGGCTAAATTGCACAAAACACCTAAAAAAATATTGAAATCAATCAACATAATTAACAAACAAAGTACTAGGAACAATTTAATTGGTTTAAAATTTGCAAATTTACCTCTAAATTATAGGAATGAAGCTTAACAAACTTCAAGAACTCTAATGTGCACCAAAAGTATTTGGAAAAGCGACGGAGAAGAGGTTTTGCACTTTATTTCATGGCATTTGAACTTTCCAATAGATTTTTTGTTGGAAATCTATCAAAAACAACAAAATTATAAATATTAAAATTCACATGATGTTTCCAACCATTTTTTCTTAATTCCAATGGATTTCCTATAGAAATAAATCCATTAGAAATAGTGAATCTTTGGAATTTGGTTACACATTTTCTAATGAATTTTTTTATTTATTCTAGCGAATCAAATCTTTAAAAAATGTTGAGTTTTTAGTAGTTAAACAATTAGTGTGAACATATTAACTTCAAAGGTAAATAATATTTTTAAATAAACATTAAACACTTAGGATTCTCTCTACAACCAAAATGAAATTTAAGAAACATTAAACAATACATTTAAAGATCATGCCATACCAGATAAGAAATGAAATTTCATTCATTAAATTAAGTCTACAATAAGGGGAAGTTAAATTAGCTTATAATCCTTTCGAATTGAGGACAAATTGGCCTAACTTTAAAAGAGTGAAGCTTATATTCGTCTACCCTTGACCTATAAAAATAAGACCTAAAATAACTAGTTGCATCAAAATATTGAACATTGCCCTAGCCATACCAAGGAACTTCCTAAAAGTTAAAACCTAAGGTAGTGGGGGATTAGGCCTAACCTATGTGTCTACAATTTAAACATGGAAGAGTGAGTTTAGGACAAAGTGAGCAAACATTCTATTTTGAATAAAATTTAAGAGAATGAAAGTTATATATGTATTCTTATCATTCAAATTTACCCTTTTTCACCCAAAATAATTAACTTAAATGGTATCAAATTTAGGCATTTGTTACCATAAAAAAAAACATAGTAGAATAAGGTTCATAAGCCTAATTATTTATAGTTCACATGATAAGATCCACACACTATCAATTCATAATATTCTAACATAAGTGAACTTTTCAATAATATCTATAAACAATCAAAAAATGAAAATAATTAAATCTCCTTATTACTCTCAATCTTCTTTATCCTTTCACAAACTTAACCTTATTTCTTAAGAGCTTACCTTTTCCTTTAACAATTGATTACCAAATTTAGTTCAATTCATAATTTGTCATTAAATGGGCCCAAATCAATAAACCATTTCAAGTTCAATCATCATAATTTTATTCAATTCACATTATATCACATATACCAATCTCATCATACCTCATTGTATGGCCATGTTACTCATCCATTATTAATTAAACACCTTAGCAAATATAATTTACTATCTAAGTACCAATCTTATACCATAATAAACATATAGAAACCCATTATTGAAGATATAAAGGTCATATCATATTCAATTATAGGCCACCAAAAAATATTTTCTTGAGTTATAGTTGGACTATAAATGATACCACTAGCCACCTGCGAGCTAATCATAGCTAACTATGTAATCAATTATAGATTTTTGCAAATGTAGTAGTTGAATACATACTCAATAATAACCATCTAGAGAGAAAGCTTTCTAATCATAGTCAACTTTGTAGTCAATTACAACTTTCCCATATCAAAAATTTTGACTAATAGCTGATAATTTAGTTTATTATACTCCTTCAGAGGGTAATCCCTATGCATAATTAACTATATAATCAACTACAATATGAATTTCTATAGATTCATTGCAAAATTCACTATTTATATGCCATAAATACCACTAAACTTCACTAAATCATCAATATACCTCTATAACATTTCATTCATGTCAACTTTAACATCAAAATCAAATTAAATATCATATACAACAAAATTCACATATATATTTTCTAAAATCTAAAATCTTATCTCTACTATGCAAATTCTAACTAAATCATAAATTAGAGATAGGATGTTTGCTCACCTAATATGAAAATGGTATTTGAAATCTATAAGTAATATTTAGTAGTCCCTAATTTTCCCCTTTGAGCTCAATATTTGAAAATTTCCAAATCCAAAGGAAAGATTAAAGGAACACATAG
Organism: Sindora glabra; assembly: GCA_020226215.1. NCBI lineage: Eukaryota > Viridiplantae > Streptophyta > Magnoliopsida > Fabales > Fabaceae > Sindora > Sindora glabra. The sequence continues at coordinate 22,560,017 of CM035235.1, forward strand.
GATAAATAGAGATTTAGGTTGCCTTAGCTTAATTGTATCAAATTTTTTATAAAAATTAACTCCTTACTTACTTGATTGAGAAAAAAAGAGGAAAAAAAAAAGGAAAGCCAAAGAATGTAAGAGAGAGATGTTGGGAATTTTAGTTAAAATAAATAAAGAAAGGGGGATGAAGCTTGAAAGAGAAAAGGCAAGGGTATTTTCAAAATTATGTCTTATATCTCTTCTATATTAACATACTCACCTCTAAACACTTATAAGCCTTGAACATTTTATTTTACCTATTTTTCCACAATCATTGCATATAAAATTTTTTTTCCCATGTTCCCAATTATTTACACCAAACTTTATCTTATATATCCTTATGTTTATTTTTTTATTTCCACCAAGATAAATTCAAATAATATTTTAAATTTTAAAGGGTTCTAATAGTACTCTAACCTTTAAAAGAATTCATCCTTGGACTCTTAGGTCTTCGTTACTCTAATGATTACGTATAAATTAATTGACTAAAAATTTAATGATTTCTACATAAGTATGGGTATTTTTGTTACATTTCTAATCTCAGCTCTTAATTAGCTTCCTTGCATCTATGTCATTCCTAATAAACTTTTACAAATGACATATTTTTGGATCTCAATTTTGGTACTTGATGATCTAAGATTTCAACTAGTTACTCCTTATAAGCTAATTTCGTATCTAGCTATAACGATTTGCATCGAATCATATGGGATTAATCTAACATATACTTCCACAACATAAAAATGCGAAACACTAGATGTATTACTTGCAAGGTACCTAACAACTCTCAATAGTAAGCAATAATCTCTACTTATTTAATGATTGGGTAGGGTCTAATAAAATAGGGTGCTAATTTTCCTTTTTCCTATATTGCATAAGTGTATTATCCAATAGAAACTTAATAGATTAAGATGAATAGAATTTAATTAGAAGGTGTTAATTAATAGGTAATTGGTGAAGGTGCCTATTAATTTTAGTAGATGAAAAATCCATTAGAAGTAAATTAGAGAAATTAGAGTAATCCTAGAAGTATTAAAGATCCAAGGTGTTGGTGTGTGTCCTAGAACCAATCATATAAGATGATTAGAGTTATACACAATGTATTATATTTTATTTTAGGCAATTTAATTATTATATTATTTTTATTATTATTATGCGCAATTTATAACTTAATATAATAATTATCCTTGGAATAGCTTTGCTATTCCTAAAATGCCCCTAGTCAAGTATTATTATGAAAAAGGATAGTAATAATACATCGAGACTAGCATGTATAGTGACTGATGATTACGAATCATGGATATGTGATATCAAGTCAATACATGAGTACATTGCTAGTGAACAATGTACTGGACTGACCCACTATGAGAATATTGCATGGATAAACGTGTCATAAGTTATTCTCATATGATCACAACTACGCATAAATCTTTGACCTGAAGTCACTACGGTTCCCTACATGAGGAATTACTCACTTTAATATTGTCCTATGTCACCTTTAATCAGGTGACAAGTAGGGCATTGATTGGGTGTGTCATAAATCATGCAGAGGGAAGTGAGTGATGTAAATGAAATTTTGTTACTCTTGTATAAAAGAGAAATATCCTTGGGCCCCTTGATTGAGTGAGACTTAGAAATGCATGGCCATGCTCAGTTGAATTAATATGTGATATTAATTATTTATTTTAAGTCTACTCAGTATCAAGAAATATAAATTGAACATTGACGAGGATGACACATTCCATGCCTCCAGTTCAATTTGGATATTATTACAAAAGGGTTATGATGTAAAACGTTGATCATGTATTAGGTGGATGTCGAATCACAGACATTCTTACTACTTGAGTGGCAGTGATGTATTGCTAGATACCGCTCGCTGTCTATGGCTCAATAATAAGTCATTGTCAACGTAGTAAGAACCTACAGGGTCACACAAAAGGAGTAGGAATAAGACAATAATTAATTGGACTTTAATTATATTAATATCCAATTAATTGGACTTATTTTCGTGCATATATATTATTAAGAATAATAAATTCACGTTTTTATATATATATATATATATATATATATATATATATATTATGTGATATTATTTGATATTAAAGTAATATCAAGTAATTATCTTATCAGATATTAGATAAAAATATTATGAGATAATATTATTTTGATATTTGATAACTATATGCAATTATCTAATATTAAGATATTTATATTATGAGATAATATCATTATCTAATATTAGATAATTAATAGATAAGTCTTATCTCTTCCCATTATCTCTAGAATAAGGATAAGATGAGTTGTTAAGTGTGATTAGGATTTTAGAAGCATTATCCTAGTAGGACTAGGATTATGACTTGCCTAAGTTCTATAAAAAGGGACTTGAGGGCAGCACTTAAGAATCACGTTTTAAGCTTCCATATAAACCCTAAATCACTCAAAAACATCCAATCCTAATTCTTAGAGAGAAAAACGCATCCTAGCAGACGCGTGGAGGGTGAGAGGTCGTTGTTCACTTCGTGTGGATACCGTAGAGACGCTATACCTTCCGGCCGGCGTTTGATTCATCCGCTCTCAAGTTTTGATCAGTAGAAACACGAGTGCCCAATAGGTAAAACCCTAATCATTGACTCATGCTTTTTGCATGGATCCTAGGTAGAATTCGGATCAAAATTTAAAATTCCGCTGCATGTGATAATCCGAATTCCCAACACAAGGTTAATATAATTTTGAAATAATCTAAATATTTTATCTAGAATCACCCTATGAAAACTCAAGTAGCCAAAATTGTGAAATTTTAACAAAAATGAAGGTAAGTGCATGGTTACATAATGTGGCAAAAAGAGGAAATATTTGAATTTCAAACTTAATAATGCAAATAGCTAGAAATTGACTTATAATTATGCTAAAATACTATAAATGATTGATAAATAGGGAGAAGCCTTACTAAAAATATTCTTCTAAGACTTTGTCTATTATCATAGTTAGTGTTTTATTAGAGAAAATTGAGATTTAATTTGATTAGTGAAGAAAATAGTGTAACACTTAATATTTTTTAAGTCAGCTTAATTATTGGAAGCACTACAAATTCAAGCAAATGGGAATTTTGTTTTTAAAATTAAGGAAATTATTTTAGTACTTGAGTTATGAATTTTAAATGCTTGAGAAAATTAGTTTGAATTCCAAGCTTGTATTTTTCTAAAATGATTTTGTTGGAAAATTAGAAGTGATGACTTGGATTAAGATCATTATTTTACTTTGCTTAGAAACACATGTTTAATTTGGAGCCAAGCATGCCAGGCCATGTCATCAACTAGAAGCTTCACTAAGCACATGATGCAATTAATGAAGGGATGTTAGCATATATTGCATTTGATATAAAGAATATTACTTGATTATAGTAGGAGTTGAGATTTGTAGATTTTGCCTAAGTCCTAGTAGGCTACACACCTAAGACAAACTTAGAGTCCAAGTTGATCATGTAATTTTACTTAATGATATGACGTTTAAGGCTTATCCTTTACCTTACATTTTACTATAAATAAGAGTAGTTTGTTTTGCCATTTTGCAACTAAACTTAAGAAAGAGGGAGAGAGAATGATGTTCAAGCGAGAGAAAGAGAAAGAGAAAGAGAAAGAGAAAAAGAGAAAGGGAGTAAGTGAGAGCATTCTTCTTCTTCTTTTTCAAAATTTTCCTAGTAAGTTCTTGAAGTCTTCATAGGAATTCTTAGACTTTTCTTGAGTTTTTTGGACAAAAGCTTTCTTGATCTTAGAAAAGAAGGTAAAAGGATCACCTTCTTTAATGATTTCATTTCTTTTCACTATTCTTTACTAACTTCATGTTATTTTTGTAAAATTAAACTTGAATCCATAGGTGCACAAAAGTAAGCAAGCAAAGCGTTAAATTATAAGGGGAAATCTACCTATTGTCTCTTAGGTTTTCTTTAAGATAGTTATATATATATGAAACATATATATGTTTTGTTTAAGGGAGTGTTAAAGTCATGAGTTTTCATAGTGAATCTTGTTTTCTTGAATCTAAAAAGGTTATTTATTTCCATACTTGAAAAAGAGAGTGTTTTAAATAAAAGGTTGATGTTAAAACATCCTATATTTTGAAAACTATATTCTTGATTTGAAAAAGATGAAGTTTTGGAAAAGTTTTCTTGAAGAGGAAAAGAGACAAAAAGAGTTTTTGAGAAAAGATTTACAAATAAATAAATAAAAAGGAGATCTTTGAAAATAATTTTAAAAAGCCATTCTATTTTTAGATCATGGACGGTCACTTTATAAAATATGATTTTATACAAAAGTTAGTAAAAACTCTGTTGGAAAACATCTATAGTGCTCTTAGGTTTTCCATAAAAACCTAGGGTAAAGTTTTGATAAAACTAAGTGTACAATATTTTAAACCCTAGTAGAGATATTGAATGAAGGTTACAACAAAGTTTTTAAGTAACGATGATTTGGAAAACACTTTAGGAAATTATCAAGTTTTCTAAGGAAACTTTGAGAAAAGTTTTGTTTTTACAAGGAAAATTTGCTAGACTTTGCTCTAAAATCCATTAGGGATGTTAGTAAACATTTATATTAAAATTTTTTAAGTAAAATATGTTGGAATTTTGATTTGAAGGCTATAGTTATATGTTGGAAACAACATTTTCAAAGCTAAGTTTTGTTTACTACAAAATGATTCATTAGTAAAATGTTTTGGTTACCTGTGTAACATGTTTTAGAGCAAGAAGATGGTTGAAAATAACACTTACTATAAGTATTTTAATGGCTTTAAATTTACAGAAAATTTCACAAAAGTATGTATAAAAGTTGGCATTTTAAAGTGAAAATGGTATTTTAAAACTTAGTAAAGGTTTATGCTTGAATGCATGTATGTTTAATGATTAAATTATGAATGGTATCATTTTTTTTTTCTTACTGCTATATATTGAGATTTTAAGCTTGAATTAGTAATGGAAAACAATTTTCTTACTTGTTAGAATAATATATAAAGCATAGGCTTGAATACATTTAAGTTTAGAACTTTGAAAAATCCATTTTGGATCTTCATGATTTGTAGGAAAAATTGTGTAATGTAATTTATTTTCAAAGAAAATTCATCATAGCTTAATTTTGGACCATGATAATAAGTGTAAAGATATCAATTGGATATCTTTACAAGGTTTTTAAAACCTAACCATCTTGTGAAATCGAATTGTTTCAAAAAATATGCATGATACAAAAACACAAAGCTGTAAAAATTGACTAAAGTTTTTTTTTCATAGAGTCAGAAATTAGTCACACATAATTGATGAAATACAATCTTTTAAACTAGAAAATGTTGAAACTCCTTTCCTGGCTTTTTTCATTTATAGAAATCATTTTAAAATGTTGGAGTCTAAAAATACAATAACAAAAGCATTTAACTCTTTTGTGTTAAAAATAATAAGTTAAACTAATAGATAAAAAGTTATTTTCAAATTAAAAAATGTAAAGAAAATTTTTTTCTTTCTTTTTGAAGGATGTATAAAAATCAAGAAAATACAATAATTTCTTTTGGAGATGAAATTCAAGCCAAATAGAAGTAAATTCTCTTGAAATTGGAATCATAGATAAAATAGACAAACTTAAACATATATTTCAAACTTGCCTTAGTTTCATTTTTCTTGAAAATTCCTTAAGAACCTAAAAAGGTGTTTTAGAAGAAGCTTTTCTTAAAACTAAATAGTAAAACCTTTTGGAGGTTCAAATGTAATAGAATAAAAATAAGACTTTGAAAATTGTTAAAAATTAGTAGAATACTTTTGATATAGCATACCTAAAATTCGTTTATGAAAATATGTATTTACCTTAGGTAAGGAAAACTATGTTTTGTCAATGCCACAAAATATTTTCGAATCCTTATTTTTGTTTTTATCTTAACTTTGTAAAACAAATTTAGCAAACTAATTTTCCATATGGCAATAAACAGCATATACATTATTATAATTGAACATTTATAAATAAACTATTTCAAAAGAGTAAGTGATGTGAAGCATCAAAATATATACATATTTAATCAAACTACAATATGTATGCATAAACAAAATGGGTTAGTAGGCCTAAAAAACAGAGATAAGTGAACAGTCATCAAACTAATTGTTCACTAATGACTCAAAAAGCCTAACTACATCCATAGTCTTGTCAGAGTCTCTAGTCAAAGGACTATAGGAGGATGTGTCAATGGTGGAATCAAACTTATATGGGATCTTTTGTAGAAACTACTAAAAGGATAGTAGGTGGATCAATTGGAATAATGTGTGGATTAGGTGCTATCACTAGTGCTATAACAGATGGAACAATAACTTATTCTACAATAGGTGGAAGAACATACACCTCTATTGGTGGAGCTAGAATCAGATTTAGAATCTTTAAGGCAACTACATGGTCCAGAGCTATAATTGGCCCTATAGAGATGTATTGATCAACAAGCTTTATAGGAATGTCTATCTCCCATGCATCTAGAAATTGTATGTTAAGTACAGCTCCCTACTTTTAATCACTCCAGCAACATAGGTATACCAGATTCTCTTCCTAGATAGAATATGGGTGGAAACATAGGTAGGACAACTCTCACTACTCTCACATTTGGAATTGACTTAGAACATCCTTGTTAGCAACAATACAAAAATGGAACTATACCCCAAATGTTCTAAATCTCATCACATAGAGGTCATTTGGTTCATAGTAATAATATAAGAAGTCCTATTTTTTAGGAAATAGAAAAGAAATAGTTTATTTAATTAGTTATTATCTAATAAATTAGAGAAAATAAGACTTTGAAGGAAGTCTCACTTCTTATAGAGCATAAGAAGTTGCTTATCCACCTATCGACCTCTGCCTAAGTAAGTTCTATTTTTTTTGTTATTTATGGATACAAAGACAACATTATTCTCATTAAATTTAATTAATGACAACTAAATCCATTAATTTGTATTATAATACTAAGAATATGGTAGTCATTTCATTAACACTTCCTAAGAAGTTCAAAGTTGAATCAAACAAAATATAGAAAGTTATGTCTTAGGAAGTATCACTTCCTCTATATCGATTGAACAATTATAAGAACTTTTTGAAAAGTTCACATAGGTTAAGAAGTTCAATTTCCTATAGGAAGTTACTTCTTATATGAACTAAATGACTTTTACTCTCACTACCATTCATCGGCAACCTCGACTAGCATTATACGTGTGTACCTAAAAAGATATCCACAGGTAAAATGAGTAATAAATTACTTAATAAAGTAGGTATCTCATTAATTTTCTAATCAATTCTAACCAAGAAGATCTATCACATACTACATATATATTTAACATATTCTTATCGATAAATCTCTACATTTTAAAGCAAACAAGTTCATAAGCCATAATACTAAAGCACAATACACATGGAGCACATTAATCAAAATAATATCAATTAATAACAATAGTAACATATATTCTAATTTTATCTACTGTAATTGGCAAGAAAGGTATACAAGTTCCTCTTTGTGACTCTTAATTAACCTTATTCCCATTTATACCTTAACCTTATCACCTTATTCCACACCACTTATCCTTTTGTGTGATATGAAAGATACAAGTGTCAGATCAAAGTTCTATACTCTCCATAAAAGTCTCATAATCATATCATATTGTAACTCCCTTACTTATCATCACCTTAATCCTCATTAAATAGGTAATTAACGCATATTAATCTGCCTTCTACTCTAGGCCAACTCACAATACGCCAAATTTCTGTATCTCATACCACATAGGCGAGGGTCATGTAATTATACAAAAGTTCAATTTACAAAAATATACATTCATCACTTAAAATATTACCAATTGTACAATCATTTTTAGTATACAACTTCAAAAATCTACTCTCCTTTGCCAAGAGGGCCTTTAGAAGCATCACCTGGAATGGTTAGTAACAATACAGAAAAAAAAAACATAAGAAACAAAGTTTCCCAGTAGTTAGCTATTGCCATAAAAATATATCAACCCATTCCAGATCCTTAAGCAAATAAAACATACGTTTCGAAATCAATTAATCATTTATCATCATATTTAATACCATACCATTGTAAGAAATATGCACTGCACACAGCAATCATCAAGCCCATTCAAGGACTTATATCAATATCTAGATGGCCATCACAGATAATCGTACCTAGGCCCCACACAGCAATTCACTATCTTCCCGGGGTACTCGAGCCAAAGGCCTAACACAGTATCACACTGTCTTCCCAGGGTTCCTGGCCATAGGTACCACACACAACAATTGCACTATTATCCCCGAGGATCTCGAGCCATAGGCCAAACACAGTATTCTACTGTCTTCCCAGGTTGTGCCACAACAATTGCATTATCATTCCGGGGATCTCGAGCCATAGGCCAAACACAGTATTCTACTGTCTTCCCGGAATGCGTGCACAACAATTTCATACACATTCCATACAATGGCATAAAATACAGAAAATCATGTAAATAGAAAACAGCTTAAGGATAAAGCTAGCTACCTTTTACAAGCTTCCAATGTGATGTTTCCTTTGCCCTCACTAAAAACTCCTTTATAACTCCCCTTGCCTTTCCAATTGTCACTCCTTAGTCTACATAAATACATGTCATAGTTCTTATTAGAACATCATCATTTTCCTTAAATCTCATATATGCTTTACTTCCTCCACATTGATAGATGCCCACATGCATACTTAGATGCTCTATACTTTGTTTTCAAGCTTTGAAACGACATATATGAGCATTAGAAAAGGTTCCAAAGGTAAAACCATGCAAATCCTGAAGAATCAAAGCCAAAATGCTCCCTTGACAAAGAACACGGGGGTCCCATACCCCGTGTTCAGGGCCGTGTTCCTTATTGGATGGCTTCGAGGCATCACTGGTCTATTCAGAGAAGAACACGGGGGTAAATACGGGCCGTGTTCTACCCCGTGTACCTTACTGCCCTTCAGTTTTGAAGTAAACACGGGGAGTATTGCACCCCGTGTAGCACGCGGATCAGCCTTCGACGAAGAACACGGGGTACAACACGGGCCGTGTTCTACCCCGTGTACAATACTGATCCTCCAAAAAAACATTAAACAGCTAAAACTCCTTCCTTCCTTCTTTTCCATATTCATGGTTTTAGCTTCTCAAAAGGAAAATGCATACAAACACTTTCACAATTCAAGGTTTCATCTTCCATAGGCTTTATAATTCATAAAAATTATTCTAACTTCATCAATTTAGCCAAGTTCCAAACATATCATACCAATTCTGCACATGCACCATTATGCCTCTAAAACCCAAGTGTGTACATCATGGTTTCTTGCTATTTTTACACCAAACCAAAGCTATGGATTAACATAACAACATTCAAAACACCATTAAGCATATTCAAATCATCCTAAACTCCATGTTCAATCACCCTTGACCATACTAACCTCAAGATTTCAAGAAACTACAAAGAGTACTTTAAAGAGCTCTTAGAGGAGAACATTTTTACCTCTTGGTGCAACTTGAAAATCCTCACTTGGAGCTCCCCAAACTTAATCAAACTTGAGCTTTTCTTCAATCTAAGCACACCAATGGATAGAGCTTGATGAGAAGAGCAACTTTTTCATCTACACCTTAGCTTGAATCTTAGTATTTTTGGGTGAAAAAGCTAAGAGAAACTTTCTCTCTCTTCCTTCTCTCTTTCACACGTCCAAGCTTGCTCTCATGGAAAAATCTGCAGCTTTTGGAGAAATGGAGAAGAAGGTAGAGTTTTCATGAAGCTTCTAGGGGCATTTTGGTCCTTTTTGAAATTTCCAAGGGTATTTTAGCCCTTTTTCACCAATTAGTAAGGCTATTCTTGCCATTATTTTTCTAACAATGACACTTGTCATGAGTCCATTGGTCACACTAATTAAAATCACATATTGCACCCCAAAAATCTTGGTTATTCATATTAGATCCCAAATCTTTAATTATTTACACTTTAACCACACTCGATTTTGCACTTTTGCAATTTAGTCCATAGGGTTTCTGTCTGTTTAAAATTCCTTACACTGTCAGACTTAGACAACTTCCCTTTTTAGGGTTTTCTAACCTTCTCTGATCATCCATACTGTTTAGGAAAATTAGTTCTTTTCCTACTATCCTTTTCCTTCAAAAATTTCGTTTACCTTACACTTAATTCCTTTCAACTTAAGTTTCACCCACCAAGCTAACTCAAACGTGCTCTTCGTTTCTACAGCCTCAGAATTTAGAGATTCAAATAATAGAATTAAAAAAATTTCAAGACATTACACATATCATGTCATATCATCACATAGCATTCAAGCTAATAATATCAAATTTAGCATATAGCCATAATTTCTTTTCAAATGCTAATTGTGGTATTCTAACACTTTCATAAGTGAAAACATATTTATGTAGCCTCACAATTTCAAACATATATTAAGGTAAGTCAAAATGCCAATCTATTGCCAAAACATATACATTTTACTTAATAATAGAATAATATAACTTAAAATCTAGTAAGCATATTCATAGCTACCTCATCACTTTTTCAATAACCATAAAAGAATCTTTATACCTCATTTTTTATAGGTGATCGTAGAAAACTTTCTTTCTTCTAGTTGCTAGATTTCTTACAAAAGCTCATTGTCATGGAACTTTAATTGCAAATATTCTTACATATAAATACATTAGTGCACATATAAATCAAAGAATAACTCATCCACTAATCATATAATAACTGGTAACCTTAGGCTAATAGCTAACTTAAGACAAGAGGTAACAAAGCAGAGCTAGCAAAGGATCTTCCATGACCTAAGCGAGTTAAGTGCTTACAATAGCTCATTTTGTAATATCCATTTTTTTCATAGAATGCCTTCAAGGCAATTACTATATATAACTATGTGTCATCACTCAATCACAATATCAATCCTAAGACTATCATAAGATTCATTTTTTTTACAATAAAAACCAAAGATTTGCCACTTGGACATTATAAGATTCACATTTTCTAAACTTAAGTACATTTAAACCTAGATTTTATACACAATATTAGCAATCATGAAGATTACCAATTTTCATATAAAAAATTAAGTTTTCTTAACCAACAGTGGTATAAAAACTATAGAAAAATAGTTTCATAAACACTCTAAAGACTCAAGTTTCTAATCATACTTCTTAATTAAGCTTTATTAAGCACACAAATTTTTTAAATTCCATTAAAAATATCAAAATTTATTTAAATTTCATAAAAAAAAACTCAATAGCTTAGTTTTTGCATATAAACTCCATTTTCAAACTTTTAGTTTGCTAAAACAAGTGAAACAAGTTACCTTTTCCCCTAATTATCTAAAAAGTTTGAAAAAGGTAGGCTTTTTTGGAAAATTCATTTCAAATACTGAACTTCAATATAATTTTATAAAATTTTTCCAAAAAATTATAAATATAAAATTTAATTTCTCAACCATTTTATCAAAAATAAGTCCTTAAATTTTTTTAATAACTCCAACTATTAAAATGCTTTGAAAATAGACAAGTTTAGCTTAGAAAAATCCATCTTTAATACTTAAAACTATCCATAATTTTTCTAAAAATTATAGAATTGTTGTTCATATTTAAAACACTAATTTTAACTCCTTTTTTTTTATTAAAAACAAGTTACAAAAATCATTTAAACCATATTGAATCAAAATAGTTTTGTAAGGAGCAAAATAATGTCAAAAAAAAAATTTTTTTTTTGCACTTCTCCATAGAAAAACCATGGCTCCCATAGCCTTTTTCAATTAATTTTTACTTCAAAATTCTTGACAAAATATGTATTATTGCCTTAAAAATAAACCAATTTTCCTAAAAGAAAATAACATTTTTCCTTGCTTCCTTTGAAACATCGAAAGCTATACAAAAAATGTTTTTCAACTGGAATTTGTTTCAAAAACTTTGATATAATAATTGAGGAATACTTTAAAATTTTCAAATTCAATGTATTTTATGTTTTAAAATCAAAGCTAAGAACTTGGCTTTCATGGAAAGAGGTGTGAACCTTTACTCAATTTTCTTTGAAAATTGGTTCTAAACATCACATGAAGACCATTTCCAATTATTAAATATGTCTCTTTTAAAATTATTTATAAACCTTTAATATTAAAACACACTCTTGCATTTCTAATTTCAAGAAAAAACCAATCAATCTTTAGTTTCCAAAAATTAACCTAAAAACCATTTCTCAAAACCAAAGGTCTTACAAAACCTTTTCTTGCTTTCCATAAAAACATTTTCACAATTGACCTTCCATAAAATAACATTAATCACAACCAATAAATGTATAGGCATATAGATGACAAGTAATCCTCTATGACTAAGTCATGGCTTTAGTACAACCAATCATAAAATAGATATACATTTTACATCTAATAGTTTTCTTAATCAAAAACTACAAAAAAAGTAATGAATCTCTACTCACTCAAAAATTTGGAAATCAAGAGATCGATGGAGTAGTAAATTGACAAATTAGAAGAGTTCTACTCTTTAGTTAGTATCCAAAATATAACAACAAAATGACATAGAATAAGTAGAAAACTCAAGAAAATAGTAGAAGAAGATAAATGAAATTTTCTAGAGTTTAGGAAGTTATACCTCATTCTAGATGAACTCTAAAGCTTAAACTCTACTAAATCTCTGACAAAAGCTTAAAGAGCCTTTTTTCCTCTCTCTAAGGTGAAGAAAAACACCAAGAAAGACTAACTCTCTTTTTCTTACACACTCCCTAACATTTACCCCAAGCTAGTGGTGAAGGAATATTCATGATCTTAACTCTCATATGTGAAATATACTATGATAAAATGCTTATATGTGTTATAACCTTCTTTTTCTCTTCCTTCTCTTTATGGCAATTAGTTTTCTTCTTGCAAAATGCAAGAATTTTTCTTGCTTTTATACTAAAAACCCTAAGGAATATCCTATGGAATATTTCAATTTAATCTTATCTTTTACTTGGAGATCAAGTAAGAAAGCCATTAAATTTTCCAAAAATACTTAATTAATTACACTTAGACCATTGAGCATCATCTTTGCCCTCGTCAAGGCCTTATGGCTGTGTAACACACATGGGTCAAATTAGGTAATTTTGATTTTTTTTCCAATTATCACAATTATATATCAAAATTGCTTCCTTAAATTACTTAATTAATAAGGCTTATTTTCTTATAGGCCACTTAAGACCATTTTCTCTCTTTCTTAACCATTGAGCCATGAGTCGTACTTGGTTTATTGGGTTAATTTTCCCTAATTCCAATTTTGCAATTATATGTAATTTCCCAATTATTTTAAGTAATAACTTTAATTTAATCCAAAATTCTATCAACCTTGGATCTTACAAAATTCATAAAATTACTACATGTATACCAAAATAATATTTCATAATTTCTATAATTGAAATTTAATTCTTAATTCTCACAATTTTTATTTGATTTCCACTAATTTGAAAAAATGCTTTTTAAAATAATTTCAATGAATCTTTTATCCATTGTTTTCAATAAATGTTCTTAATATTAGAACCACATATTTGTTTTCTATCCACTTTCAAATACTTGCTAACTTAATTTTGTTTATTTTTTACTATTAAGTTTTTTATGAGTATTATAATTTTTCCTTTTTTAAGAAAATTCATCCCCAAATTTTCACTAAACCATGTAGAATTTTTAGAATTATCAACAACCTAGGGAACATCCTTTAAAAAAAATTTTCAGCATCTAATTCTTAAGAATCTCACATTTCCAAGTCCCTTTATTCTAAGTTAGTTTAGACTTATTAGATCACTTCAATCAAGTTATTAAACCTCATTTCTTTTTTTCTTCTTCCTTATTTTACTATAAGAATTAAAAGAATTTCAATACTTATTATTAAAGCCATGATTGACACCATCCCTATTAATTAAAGCTCTAGTACTGAGAGCCTTTTTAGCACTAAGAAATCTCTTTAATGACTTTCTTTTGAAATTTCCATCTAAACTATAGTTCTTCTTTTCAAATTTGTCATTTTAAGCCTATGCGACTTAGACTTATTTTGCAATTCTTCCTCTAAGAATTTACTATTAGATTACCATTCTAGTGACTTCTTAATAGATCATAAACTAACCATAAAATATAGTTATTCAATTTTTCATAACTTAATAATAGGCCAATTTTAAGACTTCTTATCCTTTCTGATTTCTATTATTAAGGACATTCCACATTACTTGAATTCATCCTATTTTATTTCCATGTCCATATTTCTTTAATTCATCTTATTTTATTTCTATGTCAATTAGACTAATAAAACCATAGCTTCATATATTATTCCTAAGTTCCACTATTTTGTAATTGTTTAATCCACTAGTGTACTATCAATTCCAATTTCTAAAACCATAGCTTTGTCCAAACCATGTTCTTATACCACGTATGTCATAACCCAAATTTGGACCATTGTGACCTATGTAAAGATATGAATTGAATATCTTTATAAACCTTTTTAAACTCAACCAACCTTTTAAATCTACTTATTTAAAAAAATATTCGTGTGCAATAACACAAGGTTGTAAAATTGACTAGAAAATTTTTTTTAATCTAGTTAGAAATTAGTTGTGCATTAATAACAAGATACAATCTTTTAAACTAGAAAATATTGAAATTTCTTTCCTTCCTTTTTTCCCATTTCTATGTAAATTCATTTTCTCAAATCTTTATTTACAAAAATCATTTTAAAATATCAAAGTCTAAAAATACAATAATAGAAGTGTTTAACTTATTTGTGTTAAAAATATTAAGTCAAACTAATGGATAGAAACTTATGTTCAAATTTAGAAATGTAGACTAATTCCTTTTATTTTTTTTTAAGGATGTTTTGAAATTAGGAAAACATGGTAATTTCTTTTAGAGATGAAATTCAAGCTATATAAAAGTAAATTCTTTTAAAATTAAAATCATAGATAAAACAAAAGAAAACAAGCTTAAATAGATTTTCAAAATTTTTTGAGTTTTATTTTCTTGAGAATTCCTTAAGAAACCATAAAGATATTTTAGAAAAAGCTTTTCTAAAAATTAAATACTAAAATTTTTTAGAAGTTAAAATGTAATAGAATAAAAATAAGACTTAGAAAATTCTTAAAATTTAGTAAAATGCTTTTGATATAGCATCCCTAAAATTTCAAGGCTAAACTTAACTCATAGTGATATGATCCTAGAGGGGGTAACCCCAAAAAACTAATTAAGAGAATCAAGGAAGAGCTTCAATGGTTAATTTAAAGATTTTGTATACTTGAAAACAGAGCTTAGAACTTAGAAAAGACCATACAATCAATCAATGGTGATATGATTCTAAGGGAGATCAATTACAAGGAAATGAGCTTGAAGGAGACCTTGATCAAGTACATTTGAATTTTGCCATATCATCATTAAGTTGGCATTACATCACCACCACATTATCAAGGAATTGGCACCACATCAGTTGTAATCCACATCAGAGCCCATATCAACCGTAATCCACATCAACACCACATTATTAAAGAGATGGTGCCACATCAATGCTACATTAGTCATAATCCTAATTAACACTATTTCAGCCTATTTTACTATTATTTGCTATTTTTAACTTTAATATAGCATTTAGGCCTTTAATTTTTGTTTACTTTATGTTGGATCATTTTAGAGCATTTTCAGCTTATTTAAGCTTATTTTTCAATTAAGATTTTAGAGAGTTATATAAAAAGGTTTATTCCTTATACTAGAGGAGATTTTGACTTTTAACATTATTGCAATATGATTGCTTATGAAGGTTTCCTCTCTAAGTTCTTGTAAGAACTTGAAGACTTATCAAAGAAGATCTAATCTTTATAGCATCAATTTCATCTCTTGTTACTTCCAATCTCTTCTTCTTTTTTGAAGCATGACAAGAATATCCTTTTTTTTCCTTTGATTGTATCTAATTTTTGATAAATCTAGCATAATTTCATATCATATAGTGAAATAGCAAGTAGGTTGCTATTTTGGACAAAAATCTAAGATTAGGTGAAAAGCGATTGGGTTTTATCTTCTATGATACATACAAGCTATTTTCAACATATAGGTTCAAAAAAGTTAACTTGAATTTTACATGGAGCTAAAATTCAAACTTCAAGTTTGGAGTTAAAAATTTCATGAAGTTAAATATTCAAATTTCAAACTTGGAGCCAATATATGACTTAGAGCCAAAGAAAAGGTAAGTTGAAACCAAAATTATCTTTATCAAATTTTCTCTATAAATAGGATGCATTCCTTTGAAAACAATACACCAAGCAATTGCACTATAAATTATAAATTCTCTCTAACTTTTATTTTGTAAAAATTGAAGCTCTCTCTCTCTCTCTCTCTCTCTTATTTTAGATCCAAAACTTACATATCCGCTCTTAGAGTGTTATTAAGCAAAAAAAGTTGTAAAATCTCTTTGTGAGATTGTGAGAAAAATCCTTTTTGGACATTATTAGAAATCCTAGTATAGATTGGTGAGATCTTGTAATTAAGTAGTGATTGAAATCCAGGTGAAGATTAGAAAAATCCTATAAAGCTAGATGATGATTAGAATCCTAATAAAGATTGGGAACATCTTGTAAAGTTATGTGGTGATTGAAATCTTAGTAAAGATTATGTAAATCTTATAAAGGTATATGATTGGTAGAAATTCTAGTAGAGATTGGATGAATTTTTTAAAGTTAGATGTTATAAGTCTATAAAAAGTTAATGAATACCTCAAGTGATACTTGATAGTTAAAGAAGAGGAGAGTAGACCTAAAAGGCATTCTTTTTGGACCATTAAATCTCTATAAAAAAATTTTGGTGTTCATTCTACCTTTTGTCACGACCTAAATTTTCAAGTTAGAAATCGTGATTGGCGTAAATATATCATAATCCTATGATATATTCACAAACCTTTTTCAAATTTTATCTCATAATCCTAATAAACTGATGTATATGTATATATATATATATATATATATATATATATATATATATAAAGATTAATTATATTTATAAATTAAAATAAAAGTACTGTTTCATAATTCATACAAACATCAGGTAGTGTTCTACTACTAAAATACTATACTTTAAATATTTAATAGTTCAAATACATGATATACTAGTGATCACATACGATTTGGGAATCCACCTATAAAAATTTAAAACAACAACATAAAGAGTATTTTAAATACTCAGTGAATCTATTTACATTCCAATTTCTAAAATAATCTTATAAAGAATTTATCATTTTTCTCATGAATATTTAACTAATAATAATTGTTTATCAACATAATCTAACTTTATCAATTTAACTGAATTCAAACCTAACATACTTCTAATATTTATTACGCAAGTAGGAATGGTGGGAAGGTATAGGTTCCACTTTGTACCTCCTATCCAACCTTATCCCACTTTCTAATATAATGGCATCAGGCCAAAACTCCCCCCACACGAATAAAATCTACCCTTTTTATAGGGCCACTCTTTTAAGAGGTTAAGCTATGATTAATATACCTCCCACCAAATTTTTTTTATAATTCAAATATAATAATAGCATATAATTTCAAAGAAATTCATAGTTTCCTATACATAAACATATTTAATAAAATAATCATATACATAATTTCAATTATAAATTATTTATTTATCATGTTCAACAATTAAATTAACAATTATATTGCTAATTCTTTTGTTTACAATACTACTAATAATATTAAATAAAAATTCTAAAATTACAATCCTCAATTCGTAATTTCTATAATTTTTCTAAGCAGAATTTAAGCCTAATTGGAATTATTTAAATTTAAACACAATTATTATAAATTATTATATAAAATTAAATTAGAAATTGAGTAAATAGAACTCACTTCAACTCTCCCAAGGATAACTATTTTTCTCTTTCTCTCTCTCTTGTTTTTCCTTCTTCTTCTTTCTTCTTTATCTTTCTTCTTCCTTGTTCCTCTTTCTTTTTTCTAGCCATAAGGCCATCCCTCCTCCTTTTTTTAAATTGTGTGAATGGTGGTGATAGTATCATCATTCATCATTAATTAATTTAATCTAATTTTTTTAAAAAAATTATTTTTATTTTTCAATTTTGCCTATTATCTTTTCAAGAATTTACATACTTGTCCTTATAAATTAATTTTCAATTTTGCACTTTTTCTGTATGGAAAATTTTGAATATGTCCAAATATTTTTTAAAACTTATTTATTTAATTTCTTTGAAAAATTTACATTACAATACATTTGTAATATTTTCATATTTTTATCTAATAGTTTTATTTATTTAATAAATCAAAATATTTAGCTATTACACCTTTTTACTTATCTATTTACATATTTTGTTGTTTCATATACTTCACTCTTCATACTTTCAAGAAAAAGTAATTACATGGTTTTATTTATTTTTCTTGAAGAAATTCATTTTTATTTAAAAGAAATGTATTTAAATTTCTTTTGAAATCTTTCTAAAATATTTTATATTTTTGAAACAACATATTTATCAAGATTCCAAGAATTTCTTTCTTAAAGTTCACAATTTTATTTCAATTTTTATTACAAATTTTATAGGAAAATTTTCATTAAATCCAATTCACGCTTTTTTAGATTATGAGTTCCATCAACTTTTTTTTTTGTTTTTATGCTAAAAACCTATGGAATATCCTATTGAATATTTTCATTTAATCTTATCTTTTACTTGGAGATCAAGTAAGCAAACCATCAAATTTTCCAAAAATGCTTAATTAATTACACTTAGACCATTGAGCATCATATTTGCCTTCTTTAGAGCCTTATGGCTTGTAACACACATGGGCCAAATTAGGCCATGTTGATTTTTTTTTCCATTTATCATAATTTAACATATAAAATTCTTCCTTAAATTACTTTTAATTAGATTTATTCTCTAATGGGCCAGTCAAGACCATTTCCTTTCTTTCTTAGCCATTGGCCCATAGGCCCTATTTAGTTTATTAGGTTACTTTTTTGCATAAGTTTTCTTAATTCCAATGTTGCCCTTTATATGCAATTTTCAAGTTATTTTAATTAATAACCTTAATTTAATCCTAAATCCTATCAATCTTGGATCTTGCAAAGTACAAAAATTACTCCAAATATTTCAAGATAATATTTCATAATTTCTATCATCAAAATTTAATTCTTAATTCTCATAATTTTTACCTATCTCCACTAATTTCCAAAAATACTTTTCTACATTATATTAGCTAACTTTTCATCCACTATTTTTAGTAAATACTTTTAATATTAAAGCTACATAATTGTTCTTGTTTATCCACTTTTTGATATCATTTGACTTAATTCTATATATTTTTTACTTTTGAGTTTTTGATAGATATTACGAATACCTTGCTTGATTTTAGCATAGAATTGTGTAGAAATAGTACTTTAAAAATATGCTTAAATGTGGAAAGAATAAAGATGAAAACATAAAATGATGTCACATGTTTTGGAACTAAACCATAAGCAATGATTATGCTCTTAGTGGATGAATTATGATGTGAAGTTTAATGCATGCACTAATGAAGTATAATATAATATGATGTGAAATATTTGAGCACTATGATATATAATCTAACATATAAAAATGAAAGCTTGAATAATTAATATGGTCACTTGACATGTGACCATATCTTTCCACCATGTTAAATTTTGTGATTGTGTAATTATTTATGTGGTAATCATAGCATGGATTGTATTATGACATTATCCTAATATATGATGTGAAAAATGTAGCTTGAATGCTTTTGTGAAAAATGTGGCTTGAATGCCTATGTGAAAATATGGCTCTAATGCCTTATGTGATATTATATGGCCTAAATACCCTACATGATGATGTGACAAAAATATATGAATATGTGAATGAAACTTATGTTATTGAGATGATGAGAGATTAGCCTGATGCCCTATATTCTAAGTCATGCAAAATGTCACGTGGTAAGTTAGCGAAAGGATAAGATTAGGATGAGTGGGATAAACATGGTTTTGAAGTAACAAGGAGGTAATCTTGCATAGCTAGTGCTATTTCTTATTATATGATTATAGTATTATGCTTATGATTATGATTATGTGCTCAATCTTAATTTACTTATAAGCATAGTAAATTAAAACATTAATATGTGAGAAATATTTGGAAGTGTTTGGGTAAGAAATTTGTTTTAATACTATTTGTATATATCTTGTTTTCTAGTTAAAATCTATTAGAAAATTGGTGTCATAACCATTCATTGAGTAACTAATCACTTACTATACTTGTGGATATTCTTTTTGAATACTCTATCTCCCAATGGCACCTATGGAAATTGTTGATATTTAATGGCACATATATGAAATTGCTTAAGGATGATTTAGACTAGAGTTTCACTTTAGCACAAGTTTAGATCATACTAATATATAGCTTCTAGCTTAGGCATGTGTAGTGAGATTGGAATCGAATGTCTTAGATCCAATTCAAGAGCTTTTTTATGCTCATTCAGTAGATGTAGTGTGTCATCTAGCATCATAGTCTCCTATTGTTATGTTTGATAGCCCAACTATTGAGTATCATTTTGTTGCATACTAGCTTTTAATTGAATATGCTATAGACCCTATAACATTTGCAACACTAGCAACATCATCAATAGTAACTACAACACTAGTAGTAATTTTTGATAATTTGCCTTCTTACTTACTAGCACTTAAGGACCCTACCACTCATGAATTTAATATTGATTTTGTTGACAATTAGTCTAGTTGATAACAATCGTTTTTATTTATTTTTAAAATTATCTATATAATTTTGTGTTGAATATCTTTGCATCACATGTATAAATATTTTATGACTTACTTATCTATTAAGTGACTACTTAACCCAAGTATTTCTCTATAATTATGTATAAATATATGATGCATAGTTGATATGTTGGATGCATATCTTTTACTTGCTTACTATTTTAATTATCTCATGGATTTACTAAAAGGATAATTTTGTGATGCATAGAAAAGGCATATGATTTTTGAAAGAATTTTAGAAATAAAAGGTTACTTACTTAAATTCAAAGAAAGAAATTAGACTTTTGAATTTCCAAAGACAATATATTATCTCTAAAGTGTTTTATAAATTGAATAGGATCTTTTGATTTTCTAATTTTTTCTAACCTAGTCATGTTCCATATATTTGTTTCATGATTAAATTATTATTTTTGAAATATATTTCTTGAAAGAAAAACAAAAAAAAAACCATTCTTTTCTTAAGGAATTTTCTAGAAAATGATATTCAAATAGTTTTATAAATTTCTTTCTAAAGTTGTTTTATTAAAGGAAAAATGTCCTTAGAAATTTTTTCTATTGGATATAAATTACTAAATTACTTTTTATGATAGTAGTTTTTTGAAATTTCATCTGTTTGTTAATAGAAGCTCTATTTATAATATTATAACTATTTTCAAATAAAAGAGTTTTTTTTAAATCTTAATTGTCAAGATTTCATGATGTTTATTTACTAAGTAAAGGTTTGAAAACTTTCATATATTGATATTAAAAAAATTACTAAAATTTCCAAATTTGAGATTTTTTCATATTACATGTTTTTAGAAAATAATAAGTTTACAAAAATGGTTTTAGTTGAAAATAGCTTGTAAAGATGTCTAATTGATATTTTTATATTAGTCACATTGGCAAGCAAATGGGTGGTGACAATAACTCGTTTTATTGGTGACACTTTAAGGAAAACCATGTTTCCCTCTTAAAGCTCCAAGTCATTTTTTCCCTTTCTCCAAATAAAAGTTCTACAAAGGATTTATTACTAAAGCATTTATTCCTAAATCTAGTCCTAGGAGTTTTGCCTTTTACAGTTCAAATTACCCAACAAAGGATCCACATCTCTAACCATAAAAAGCTCTATAATAGGCCATTTGAATACTTGATTTATAACTAGTGTTATATATGAATTCAATCATTGGTAGGTGTTTCTTCTAACTCTTTTCAAAATCTAAAGTACAAACTTTGAGTATATCTTCCAAAATCTAAATTGTCTACTCCATTTGTTCATCCATTTGTAGATGGAAGGTAGCACTAAATTGCAATTAATTCCCAATGCCTATAAGAAGGATTGCTAGAAATGGGATGTAAACTTTATGCCTTGATCTAACACAATAGTGACTAGGACTCCATGCAATGGCACTATCTTATCAAGATAAACTTGAGCATATTGTACAATTGACAAAATGGTCCTAACCTATAAGAAGTGTGTCAACTAGGTCAATTGATCAATAATGGCCAAATCCATTATTACACACTCTAATATTTCTATTCCAGAACTAGAAGTGGTTGGAGGAGCATTCTAGTTAAGCATTGATATTAAGCTTTTACCTGCATGTATATAAGGCATTTCACTATATAGTTAAGCATGTCCCTCTTCATCCCTTCCCACTAAAAAAAATATTTCAAAATATGATACATTTTGGTCCCTCTAAGATGCATGGTGTATGAGGAATTGTGAGTTTGGTATAGTAATTTCTTTTGTTTGTTTGATGAAACCCAAATCTACCCTTGGTAATGGACCACTTTTCTTTCATCAATAATTACCCTTGATTCAATGTTCTCTATCACCTCCTTCACCATTGTTGCATAGTTTAGATTAATCTTTTGAGTATCTTTTATTTTTGTTAATGAGGATCGATTGAATTACACCTAAGCTAATAATACTCTTTAATTTCTAAAAGGTTCTTTAGTTTCCTTACCTATGGATTTTCAACATAACGCATCTATTACTACATTGGCTTTATCAAAATGGAAAAAAAAATTGAACAGTCATAGTCTTTGACAAGCTCCATCCATTTTCTCTACCTCAGATTTAGATCTTTTTGCTCAAACATATACTTCAAACTTTTATGATATGTATAGATTTCACAAGTTTTTCTATATAAGTTATGCCTTCAATTCTTCAAAGTAAATATCATTACTATCATTTCTAGGTTATGATTTAGGAAATTCCATTTATGTCTCTTAAGCTACTTAAAAGCATACAATATCACTTTGGTATGTTGTATCAAAACACCTCTGAAGCTAACTCTAATATCATCATAATACACCATGTACCCTTTTGTGCTTAAAGGCAAGGCTAATACTTATGTAGACATTAGGTATCACTTTAACTTTTGGAAACTATTTTCACATGCATCGAACCACTCAAACTTCACCCTTTTTTAAGTTAGCTTAATCAATGGCACAGATATCTTAGAAAAATCTTCAAAAATCTTTAGTAATATCCTACTAATTCAAGAAAGCTTCAAATTCCTAAAGAGCTAACAGATAAAACCCTTATCTATTAAATCCTATAATTGCACTTTTAACTTTTACAATTTTCTTAGGCTATTCGATAAGTTGATATAAAAATAAGTTTAGTGCCAAGCATTAAATTGATATGAAACTCTATATTCTTCATTAAATGGTACCCTAAACAATTCTTTTGGGAACATATTAGGAAATTTTTGCACTATAGGAACATTATTGATATCTAAAACTAGTTAATTCAAATCTCTCATCACAACAAGGTAAGGAAAGCACCACTTTTTAATGAGCTTTTAAACCCTGATGTTAGAAATCAAACCAATAACCACTGAAAAACTTTCCATTTGAAACTACATAGGTAGATAACCTTCTATGGAAAAAAT